>JAGQAX010000019.1:24880684-25480684 GCA_019142605.1 Cephalopholis sonnerati
GAGAAGCAAATCAACTAAAGAGAGACCCAAAATGTCTGCAAAGACATGTAAACAACCACAAAGACATAAAATGACAACAAATAGATGTAAACAACTACAAAGACACAAAGTGACTACAGAGAGATGTACCCAAGTACAAAGATGACTACTAAATGACTACAAGAGACAATTAGCAACTAAAGGAAAACTCAAAATGGCTACAAAGAGATGCAAAACAGTTACAATGGTGCGAGATGCATAATGACTATGAGATGAAAAACAACAAAAAAAAAGTGGCCAAACAACGATAAAGTCTGCGTGTTCTGCTCCTGTGTTGGAGAGCTGCTGAAGCCTTCTACATTTCTGTGCCCAGGGGCCCGCTGTCTCATAATCTGCCTATGGATGGGATGATGACAAAACTGAATAAAAACTGATAATAAAAGCTTGTCTTTTTCATTAATTACTACCTGTTACTACATGTATGTGCGCATCTGTGATGGTTAGTATGGTGAAGGATGATGGAGGCAGGGCAATAAAGGAGGAGATCAAAGTAAGGAAGGAAGGGCACTGCGATAAAAAATTTAACAGCCTTATCCCAGCTGCTCAACAGTTTAAACCCCGGCAAAAAATGGAAAGATGAATGAATATTAAGTAGAAAGAGAGAAGATGCAGGTGGTGGAAATAGGGGGGATTCCAGAATATTGAGCTGGAGAGGTGGATGGAGGGAGGATAGGATGTTAAGGACGTTGAAAACGAGCAGTGATGAAACATTAAACACCCTTACACCACCGGCTGAAACTGTAAACTGGTTATTAACGGGAAGAAAGACGGGGAGTAGGTGAAAGGGAAGGGAGGAAGGCAGAGAGAAAGACATACAAGGTTGGAATAAGGGAGTAAATGCTGATAAAAGTTTAAATGGATGTATTCCTGTGGGAGGAAGAAGACAAGGGGAGAGAAAAGACAGAGAAAGATAGGAGAGTAAATGTGATAATTTGGGGACTAATTCTACTAAATTATGCAGTGCCAATTTATTCAGCCAAACCTACTAACACTGAACTACTTAAATAACTGCCTCAATTTTGAGCTCTTGATTTACACACAGACCAAACTCAGTTTTATGGATGTGATGATGGCAATTTCTAAGAGTCAATAGGACCAGTGATAACCTGGTCCTGACTAAAATTTCTGTCTCTCCTGCCATTACCTGCTTGATGTGATGTGTTTGTGACCTCTAGGTGCGTATTTCATTTTGTTGATTTTCTGCCAAAACAGCTACCCACATGCACAACTGTCAGTGATTAGGGAAACTTGATCAAGGAGTTCTTTCATTGTTCAATGAGCGTCTTGCTATAAATTCGCCTAAAGAAATAAAAATGTATGATGGCTATAGCTGGGATTTATCAACTGAAAAACACAATGGGACCATAGCGTGAAACCTTACCTCATCTGAATTCAATGTAAATAGCAGTATCACAGAAAATGAACATGTTAGACAAGTGTTCCCAGGTTTAAACAATGTACTCAATGTCTGATCAACAGTAAAAAAAAAAAAACAAATCACCCATGACAGAAATGTCTATTTAGGACCTTAATGCAAGTGAAAATAATTTTAGAAAAGTCTGGATCAACAAGAGACAGGACTTTTTCCTCAGGAAAATAAAAGAACCACCTGATTATTATATACACCGATCAGGCATAGGATGATGACCACCACTATGACTGATTGTTTCATTACAATGCAATGTTCTGCAGGGACACCTTTGGTCCTGGCATTCATGTAGATGCCACTTGACACGCACCACCCTCCCAAACAGACCAATACCCCCCTCATGACAACGACACTCCCTGATGGAAGTGCGCTCCCAGGCAGGACAATGCACAATGCCACACCACAAAAACTGCTCAGGAATGTCCTGGAGTATGTGACTAAGAGCTCAAGGCATCAATCTGGCCTTCAGATTTCCCAGATCCCAATCCAATAGAACGTCCATTGGGCATGCTGGTACCTTTCCTCACAACTCACTGGACTTGAAGAATTCGTCAACAATGTCTTGGTGCCAGACAACACAGGACACCCTCAGAGGTCCTGTGTCCATACCTCGACAGGTCAGAGGCTCCACCGTAGATCAGACTTGGCTTTCACCCATCGAGGCATGGAGACAGACCTCTGGGGTACCAGTTTGTCACATGGATGCTTGATCAGATTGCGATCTAGGGAATTTGAAAGCTAGATCGATGCCTAAAGCTCTTTGTCATGTTCCTTGGGCCACTCCTGAGCAGTTTCTGCAGTGTGGCATGGTGCACTGCCTTGCTGGGGGGCGACTTCCATCAGAGGTACTGTTGCAATGAGTCGGGGTACTTGGACTATAACAATGTTTAGATAGGTGGAGTGCGTAAAGGGGCATCTACATGAATGCCAGGACCAAAGGTGTCCCTGCAGAACATTGCATTGTAATGAAATGATCAATGTTATTCACTTCTACCATCAGTGGTCATAATGTTATGCCTGATTGGTGTATATGTTTTATATTTATAATGGTCCATGTTAAAAGATACCTACGCATATTGTTGTTTTCAGATTTCCATTGGCTATAAGAACTCTCAGTTATCAGAACAACCACTTGCTATTTGCTGGATCTTTAGACAAAGAAGAGGGGCAGGCTCTTTCTTTAAACAAAGGCTCTCATTAGCTATTGTAGGCTGTGGACGGGACATGGAAGCGAGTTTTCAATTAACAGTAAGAGTGCAGCAGCGACTATGATACCGAGCTATCAGCAATGTTTACATGTGAATGGACAATATGTGAAGAAATTAGAACATCTGAAATGACGCAGCAGCAGTCCATGGATATTTATGAATGTAATAATGTTTTAGGACTAAATATTTTACTGGATTTGAATTGTGTTGACCCTTGCAAACACATCAGGACTGTTTTTGTCAGAATATTATTGATTGGTGGATGATAATTTAGCCTCCTAGGTGAGCCACTCTGACCTTGTCATATATCAATGCTTGGTCATGGACTTGCCACGTCTACATATGATGTGCAAGGTACCACATGCCTTGGTTGTTGATCGCCATGTCAACACCTACATTTTCACAGGAAATGTACACTTTACATCAGTACAACTCCACGAATCAACATTATTTTTCTTCAACAACATATGCACATGCTTACGTTTTGCCAACACACGCACATGGTTGGGTTTAGGCTATGAAAGGATGTGGTTTTACTTTGGGATCAAGAACAAGGTTTGACCTTACTTTTACATGGAAGTCGCTGATTGTTGGACCTATCTACCACCCCTCCTACCCACCTTACTTGGACCTTCGCCCCCTTAACTGATGTTGTTGTCTGGCCACGTTTCTCCCTGACGCCGCTGGGTGACATTACAGAATAATGGCGACTGGCTGTGTATCATGTTGACTTTAAAGGACAGCTTTTTCTTTGGTATCAGATGCTGGAATTCATTGACCAAGCCTCTGTATTTGATGACTTCAGACTGAGACCAGGTCGTGTTGACATGATGACATGAGCATTTTGCAATAACTCTGCCTGACTACAGCCTCACAGATGTTTGTCACTATGAGCAACCACTTTCATATTCATTGTTATAAAATATTTGATTATATTTATTATAGGTATTTATGTATTTATTGTATTAGAATGATATTGAATAGGCATGCCTCAACATTTTCTGAAGAAGTGTCACATATTCTGTGTTAAGCAAGCCTGTACTGAAAAGGCAATGATCAAATTCTCATTTAACCATCTATGGACTGTTTGGTTTTTACCGCCTTAATCTTTGCACACAATATTCACTGACCAGGAAGCTCATATTCTTTTTCCTGAGCTGCTACTGTGTGGGAAGATAGTGACAGAGATTGGATGTGAGGGATGAAGGGGAGGAGGAGAAGACTGATGGCAACAAACAAGGAAGGAGGCAGATTCAAGATCATTTTATTTATACATACACGTGATAAAAAACAGAGGAGGAGGAAAATACAAACTGTGTGGAGCAGATAAAGAAAGCAAAAGGAGCAACAAGGGAAAACAGTCAACATGACAAACCGAGACAAACTAGGGAGGGGACGGAGGGGAAGAAGGATAATGGTGAAATTTTAAAAGGCTTCACTCATCTTTTCATGAGTTTGACCTGATTGTTGCTGGCAGAGAAAAGGTGTTCGAGTCGAGTAACGGGGGAGAGGGCGGAACAGAAGAATGAGAAGATAATAGAAAGAGATGGACCGCGGGGTAAAATGAAGATGTTATGCAATAATAATTTTAAACAGCTTTTTTTGCTTTCACTGGAGATGGATTGAGGGGAGGAGAAGGGGGACAGAGGAGATTGACAAAAACAAGGAAGGGTGATGGCATAAACGTAAGGTTAAAATAATACACTTGAAACGGTTTTACTTGCTGGGTCAGGAGGCTAAATGGTTTTCCTGCTCTATTGCACGGCAACAAGAATAAGGAGGGAAAAGGCAGAGATCGGGCGAGAAAGATGTGACAGAGTTAGATTACAGTAAAAAGGAAGGGGCACGCAGTTTGGTCCAGCTTTTAAAATGCTGAACATTTTGTGCTTTTCTCAATTTTATCACTGTATTCTGAATATATCTTTGGGTTATCGGCTTTTGGTCAGACGCAAAAGTAATTTGAAAATGTCACTTTGGGCTGGGGCTTTTTCTCAGTTTTTGACATTTTTAAGCAATGAATCGGTTAATGATCTCCGCCAGGCGTGTGTGTGAGTGTGTATTTGTCCGCAGCTAATCTTGCAAACTACTGGACCAATAAGCCTCATATTTTATGTGCACATTTATCACTGTATGCTGAAGGACTTCTCGTGGTTGCAGTGTCTCATAATTTGTGAAAAACCTGTTTATTGACTGCTTTATACCATCGTAACATAACTGCTGACTCCTCACTTGTCTCTGCTAAAAACAGCAAGCCTTGTTTAGTCAGCTGCAGGTCACGTTGGAGCTGTCACTGTGGCTCAACAAACTGACTTCCATAGAAAAGCTTGTTCTCATTTTGAAACCTGATCATCTGCAGATACATTCCATGCCTGCTATGTTATGATCCACTAAAGTCATGTATGGATACATGGTTTAAATGAAACAAATTATCCTTAAATATAATCAAGACGAGCTGCGTTATTGTTCGTTCCGGTAGAAATTGAAAAAAAAAGTTGAACAAGTTTGTATCAGAATAAATGGTCAGGTTATTGAAAAAGTGAATTCTACCAAATTCCTGGGGATACATATTGTTTAATTTTAAGCTTCAAGTGTCATATTGATGAGCTGACAAAGAAATGTGTCCAAATATGTTGGTTTATTTTTTAAGCTGAAGCTTTCCTTCCACTTAAGGCACTTTTAGGGCGCATTCACACTGGCATTATTTGGTCCGCCTTAAACAAACCCTGGTCCACTTCCACAAATAGTTTTGTTCGTTTGGAGTGGTGCGAACGCTCTTTCAAACTCTGGCGCAGATCAAATGAGCAAACCCTGGTCTGCTTAAAACCAGGGGTCTCGGTTCACTTGCAAGTGAACCCTAGTGCGGTTCGCTTACAGTGGGAAATGCAACCGGACTATCCAGTGAACCAAAGCGAGAAGGTGACATACATATGATTTACGGACATATATGTGATCTGAAACCTTTTAAATCCTTGCAATACCTCGCTCAGCGTCTGTTTAACCACAGCAGCACATCGTAGTCTCTCTCTCTCCACCGTCTTTTTCGGTACTGCTACATTCGTCTCATGTACACAGCAACATGCTGGGTAGGGAATGGAAGGGGGTGGATTTCCGTTTTCGGTCCTGGCCAATCGATGAGCCAGGTTTTCTTCTTCTCATGCTTTTTTTTCTGTCCTGGTCAGTGGTCGTTTTGGGCGATACACGCCCCCAGACGAGCAGCTGTTGTAACTGCGTGACGTTGTCCAGACTGTTTGGTCCGCTATAAAAAGTGAGGTGTGAAAGTGAACCGAACCAAACGAAGGTGGAAAATTTTTCGGCATTCCCCGCCCAATCAAACAGAGTCCCCCTGGACTATCCTGGTGTGAATACGCCCTTTACATTTTTTGAGCCTCATATAAATTACTGTAATGTTATATGGTGCAATACCTTTCCAAGTTATCTGATGAAATTACAGATTCTACAGAAAAAAAATGACATGTGCCATATCCTGGTCCGAGGTAAATAATCCTACTGACCCTCTTTTTCAGTAGGTATGATCTTCTGAAGCTCACTGAATGTAACATCGTTCACAATGCTTGTACAATGTAGAATGTTGTATTTAAGCTTTACAACAGACTCTGTGACCAGTTGGGTTCCTCTCATACATATGAGACTATAAAAAGCACCTAATAAAGAGGATAAACATACATGTACGAGCTTTAGTGTCTTTGGCAGAGATCCACAGGTATGGAATGTGATTGATAATAATGTAAAAATGAGTGTCTTTGTCTGTTGTCAAAAAGAGCCTTAAGCAACAATTACTGTTAAAGCATGACACCTAAACAGCTGGGGACTTTTAAACCAGTTATATCCATTTAAATTGTACTGTTATTTCTGCCTTCCATGTGTTTCTATTTTTGTTGTCTTACCTATCAAACCGATGGAATACATGTCTTGGGACCATTTAGTTGTTAGTATTAGATTAGTTTAGTCTTTTGGTTTTTAGTTAGTCTGATGAGTTCTGTAGGTTAAAAATGTTACTATATATTATATGCACGTTTATTTCTTAAATTTAGACAACTCATTTCAAAAACAATTTCCTTCATGTCTGGGCCCCTATTCTTAAGCTTCCAGTAGCTTATCAGGGTGTTCCATTTCACATCTCAATGATTTCTTATGAATTGTACATGTATTTTCTCTTTATCTGCTTTTGTGAATATGAATCTATGAATTGAATTGAATTTAGTTATGAGTTGAATAGATCCCAATTTTGCTTTCTTTGCTGCCATCTTAACTGTACGGGAACCAGGAGGGACAATACTACAACTTGCAGAACTCTGCTGTCTGGTTCACATTTGGATTTGTTCCATCCTCCAAGGCATCATACCACACTGGAAGCGTTTCAGAAGTGGAACGTTTTACCTGCTTGATTTTGTAGACTTGTGAATTTTGTTGTCATGTTGGGTGGCGTAGTGGTACAGTGGTTAGCACTGTTGTCTCACAGCAAGAGCCTGGGGTGGGGGGTTCAAACCTCATGTCAGCATGGGTTTTCTCTGGGTACTCCAGCTTCCTCCCACAGTCCAAAGACATGCAGGTTAAGTGGTGACTCTAAATTGCCCGTAGGTGTGAATATGAGTGTGAATGGTTGTCTGTCTCTATGTGTCAGCCCTGTGATAGTCTGGTGACCTGTCCAGGCTGTACACCGCCTCTTGCTAAATGTCAGCTGGGATAGGCTCCAGCCCTGAAACATGCTTGTGTGTTTCTGCTGGAGTTACGAGAAATGTTTTGAGTGGCCGTGGTGGCCTGCCAGTGGCTTGGCAGAGATGTCTACTCCACTGATGAAGCACTTTTTTAGTTGAAACAAGTAATCAGTGTAATGTAAATAACCATTATTTGCAGCCATAGTTTATAGTATGGTAAAAATTCCCTTAAAGATATCAAAATGTGATATCAGTGTGTGCTATTACATTTTTTTCTGGCACTACTTGAGACAAAGGAAAAAAGTAAAACAGAAAGGACAAAAAACAAAAGTGAAGAGAATGGGGTGGTAGAAATGATAGTATGAGGCGAAGAACGTGGTGGGACTGACTTTGGGGAGGTGTAGAGCGTGAAAGGAAAATTGAGAATGTGTATTGAAGTTTTACAGGCTACCTGGCTCGCCTCCGTGGGATTTACTTGACCCCTCTCATGAATCATAGACTTTTATGGGGGATGGCTCTTAAAACTTCTTCACAGAGAGAAATTTATGAAGTGAGATGATGAGATTCACAAAACTACTGTAGCTTGGCCTATGTGCATGCATGCGTGGGGGTGCATATGCATGTGCGCTTACAAATCTTTTATTTGCACATGTATTTGTGGTTGTGTGTTACTTGTGTGAAAGCGTGATACTGCACTCTGATATATCTGTGTGAATCATCCACCTACTGTTCAGTACAAATACACGATTTCAAGTTGTCTTCTGTCTCAATTTTTTAATGCAAGACATTTAGTCTGGCTCTGCTAACATGTTTTGATACTGTACGCATTTTCTCCATGCTTAGTTTTGCAGTTTAGGTATTTTTCTGCTTGTGCATTTTCTTTATCGGCATTTCTTGTTTATGTCTGACTCCAGGTAGACAGACAGCGTGCACCCTGAGGACACAGTGTTTGCCAAAAGGTGAGAAGTATAATGGGGGTAATTCTGACACTGACACAAAAAGAATAAAAGAGTCTTAGATCCTCTGCAGAATCTCTACGAAGCTAATGATGCTCTCTGTAGAGGCAGAACTATGGCTGGGTTTTAAAATATGATACTTCTGAAAAGTCCCTGTTTGCACTTATCATTGGACTTGTGCCCATTTGATATCTATTGTGGTTATTTGTTGCATCTTTTGTGAGCCAAATTGCCCGTATGTGCCTTTGAACTAAATGCATTTGAGTAACTGTCTCTATTTCACTGCTGGTCCCAGTATTGATTTCCAGGCTTCACAAAGTATTGAGAATAATTGAAATGCTGAATTCATGTAATTAGGATGGATATTTAAAAACAAGCTGTATTGTTGAACTTATTTGAGTGGGATTTGATTTTATTAAGCAAAGCAGATGGCATATAAAAATGTCCCGTACTAATGAATAATTAAAGTGGTATTTTGGAGGCGGTTAGATGCTCTGATGATTTGAAACAAGGCGAAGGTTTTGAAGCCTGATACGGTCTGAAATCGTTTGCCCCCGCTCAAAGTTATAATGAATATTAAGCCCCGGAGCATTTCGGTGACACCATAAACATCAGAGATGAAAAATTAGCTGCTGTAAAATACTCCTCTCCAGCTGATTATAGTAGAGTGGGTGCCAGAGATAATTTTCAGTTTGGTTTTGTGGATGAGAGTAAAATTTGTGGGTCTCACACAGGTTACATTTTTAAGAGGTTACAGTGTGTGGGCGTAGTGATAACCTTAATGAAGCTGTGCCAGATACCAAAGATGCTGTTTCCTCAACAAGTGAACACAAAATGTAACCTATCAGACCCCCTGGTAGGAAGGCGGGCAGAAATCTGGAAAAGGCAATATAAATAAAATGAAATAAAATAAATTAATAGGCCAAAACAGCAGAATTTGCAAATACTCCTTACTCCTGCAGCTCTCCCCTCTCTATCCTAAGCCCCTCCCCCTGTACGACTACAGGCATATGCACATGCTCCATACAGTTACCCAGCCTTCCCCATACATTAATTCATTTAGTCTTATTTCATTGTAGAGTTGCGTGCTTTGCACTTGCTTAGCCCTAATTCTCTGTTTATCAGACCACAAATGAAACAAGTGTTAGCAAGCTAGCCATGCCACAGTCCCTCCAACTCACTTCTTGCCACTGTTGACTGCTTTCTCAGGGGAGCAACTTGAGGAACAGACCTTCAGTTGACAGCTGTAGCAGCTCAAATACTACCAGCACAAACTCTCCACCTCCGGATGCAACAGCGAGATGGTGGTCAGCAGCATTGCCAGGTCTAAATTCTGTAATGGCAGCAACAGAAAGTTTACTGATCTAGTGGGGAGTAGGGGTAGTCTGGCTCCCCAGAGCTGACTGGTTGCTGACTGGGGGTCAGTCTCAGGAGCTACCGCCCGCTCTCCTCTTGGCGAGATGGTCTCTGGCGGCAGAGAGGCTTAAGACACACTGAAATTTGAGGCTGTAGCTAAAGTTAGCTAACCCTGAACTTGAAGCTGCAGCTATGAGCTTCTGGCTCTGGTTAGCAGAAGGCTAAATAGCAACACTTTCATTCCATCTCTGAAATACTTTTGCTGATAATACGTTTTTTTTTGTTTATCGTCAGACTTTCTTTAGACTCTTTTTGATAAGTCCGTCCTCCTTTTTTTGGTTGCTTTGCAGTGTAGGTAGTTGCTTCCATTGCTGGAATACTAACTTTCTCTGCAGGGGTCTCTGTCTTTCACCAAAAGGACGAGTACGTGCATCAGCTTTCGTAGAACAGCCAGTCGAAACGCCATCTCTCTGGATTGACTTGTGATTGACCAAAGTCTCCCATCATGGGCTACATTTTCTAAAGAATCTAATGAAAAAAGAGCCAAGAGGAGGTACAGAAGTCTCGTTTTCTGTTAGACCACTTGAATTACAATATGCTCAAAGTTTTTTTTTTTATGGGATTTGTGCCCATCGACACCAAAATAAAACTGCCTACACAGCTTGAAACTTAAGATTGGAAACTGGATTTAAAAATGGCCTTCTTTGGCAATAACCTGGTCCTGTCAAGTTAGAATTTGTAATAATAGGCCTCAACACCATGCCAAGATTATCAAAGCCAAGTCACATCGGCCATAAAGTATAACTCTGTGTGTGTGTGTGTGTGGGGGGGGTGTGTGTGTCTCACTGGCTATGATTGAAGCAGATGTGGTGAGCAAGTCACATATGCCCTTTTGTCATCTCTGTGTGAGTGAACTTGAATTTGCATGATGAAGCTGAAGGCTGACTTTGTGTGTGTGTGTGTGTGTGTGTGTTTGAGTTTGTGTAGGAGAATGGGCAATTCTAGAGGCTGGTAATCATGAAGATTAACATCACATCAGCCATGCAGTCATACGTGATGGCTGCTATGACTGATGCATTCCAGTAATAGACGTTACCGACAAGTGATGACAAATCGGCAACTTGAAGCAAATCCTTTAGTGTCAAATTTAATAAAAGTCTTGCGTGAAGCAGTGCAGCCAATCAAAAAGACATGTGTACATATTTTCAATCGAGGCAACATCTATTTTGCCAGCTGTAAATTATTTGTATTAAATCATCTAATCAATTTAAATTAGATTGGAAAATCAGCATTCATTTCACTCCAGAGTAATTGTGCACAGTTTGGCTGGAGGCAAAGCTTATGTAACGATAAAGCATAATTCATACCAGTCAGATCTGACCCTCATGTGCTGTGGGCATACTGCAGGACAGATCATAAAAAGCTACCACATCCTACATGTAACAAACTTCACTGATATTTATACAAGAAGTCCTAAAGCAGGGGTGTCCAGCTCATTTTAGTTCATGGGCCACATACAGGCCAGTTTGATCTGAAGTGGGCCGGACCAGTAAAACCATTGCATAATGGCCTGTAAATAACAACACCTCCAAATATTTCCAGGTCAATTCTGAAAACAGAATGATGAACAGCTTGAGGTTCCTTACAAATCATTTACAAATCAAAAGTTTTGGCAGTGCCTTGGCTACAGAGTTTCACCAATGCTGTTTAAAGATATTCTTCTAATACGGATTCTTCTGTACTGAAGCAGCTGATTGCCAATATTCACACTATGAGAAACAATGCAACAGTGTGACCAGCTACATCATTGCAGAGTTGCTGTTGAAGAGCTGCTCAAGCTCTCATTAAGGCAGTTATGTTGTCATAGGCTTGTTTGTGTCTGCTACTTGCCACAAAGCACTTCAACTGAACAGTATCTAAAGTTTGTATTTGGATGTTTTGGTCCCCAGATTTTGCTGTGGAGAGAGTGCCCCACACTTTCATGCTGCTCTGCTGTACAGGCTTTGCTCTGTCAGGCTCTGAAATAATGTCATTTTCTGCCCTCTGCTTAGAAGTGCTGAGTTTACAGCTCACAACAACTTTATACAATACAGTCTCTGGCTTTTGTTTGATGTCTAGTGTCGGCTGCACATTCTCAATCCATCGTATGCACAGTTAGCTTGTTTATTATATTATAGTGAATGGTAGTTTTATTAATGTGTTGTAGATGTGGGTGTGGTTTAGGCAGACAGTAGGAGGCAGGGTCAGCACTGGTGTCACGCCTGGGAGTTGGTGGTATTGACTCATTAGCTGCTATTAGCTGCACCTGGGGGTAAAGCTGGAGAGGCCTTTGAGCTGAGCGAGCATGCTACGAGGGAGACATCGGAAAGAGACGGAGAAAGCGCTTTAACACCACCACGAATTATGTAAATACACAGTTCACTCAACCTCGAAGAAGAGCGCGCTGGTTGACTGGTCAGAAAGAACACCTAAAGGGTGTCCAGTGGAGTCTTCTTGTCCGAGCGAGCTGGTTGCAAGGAGCAAGAGTGGAGACCTGGCTGTGAGTCAACCACATACATCCCCCAAGATAGGAAAGGTCACACTCACTCAGGGAAGTCTTTTGCAACAAGTAGGGAAAGGCATTAAGTTAAGGGCCTGCTAGCGTTAGTTGATGAGGTTTCATGAGCTAGGTTTAGCATAGCAGTGTAACAGTCACTCTCACACTGAGTGTCCTGATGAAGCAAACTCAAACTTTCAAACTCCAAAGGAAAGTTGAGGCCAGTTGAGCTTTGATTTTATTGTCTCTCATGCTGATCCACAGTGACAAGTGTCAGGTGTCTTTAGCCTCAATGTCATCAGCTTCCACTGAAATTCACTTGTGGCCTGGTGCTGTGTTGCTTATAGGTGTGAACACAGCATGAGCTTCACAAGTCAATGTTAGGTGTACAAAATCATCCAGCCAGCCATATTGGACTCTTTGTCAGGCTGGTTCTGGCAACCTAGTCTCACTCCGAAGCCGTTGAAATCTGGCACTTGGGCAGTGACTTGCAGCATCAGACAATAACAAAAAGAGCCGTTCTTTAGCATTGGCATGATACACAGTCAGTCACTTTTAGAGTTTAACAGGTGCTTGGCAGGCATCAGGGGGAAACACAGCGGGACAAGAGCGAATGTTAAGGCAGCAAAAGTCTGAGTAGGGCAGGCAAAGGTCAGAGTTGGGTGGGTGGAGTTGATGGTGGATGGGTCCAAAAAACACTGACTTTCACCCAGGAGAGTGGTGTTCATGTCCTGTAAGATTATAAAGTCAAACCCTGGTCTTTTTTCCTAAACCTAACCATGTGTTTTTGTTAATGGAGTATTTTGAGAGAAGACAATGCATGTAACAGGCAAAACTTGACTAGGTGTCCCAGAACGTCAACAACCAACGCACCTTTCACGTTGTATCTGGACGTGAAAGGTCCATGACCAATCGTCAATATGTGACAATGTCGGAGTGAGAATGTGTTGGTTCTGGCCCGCTGGCTGTATTTTTGACACCCCTGACTTAAGGTGGGCTATTATACTTCCCTTCATGAGACCAAACTCACACAGGCTGACTTGACATGACAAGTAAGAAAAGGCTTAATTATGAAAGTTAAAATTGCCACTATAGGTTAATAAATATAAATCATCCACTGATATAGTTTGTTTTTTTGTAAGGTTAATGGATGAAACTGCAAAGCATTTTCACAATGGCATATCAGATAGTTCCATATGTTATTTTTCTTTCTTTGTGCTTAGCCTTAGTGTGCTCACAGACATGACTGCTGTGCATGAGTAGATTCAATGTGATGCATGCACTGTAGATGAATGGCTGCACATATAAGGGTGATGGTGGAACACAATTTTTGAAAAGTCAGAACAAATGTGTTTGCTCTGTGGCTGACTAAAGGCACTTTCTTTTTAGTTATTTTTTAAAGTGGATGTAAGGAACCGTAAGGACCCTTTGCATATCTGTGTGTTTGACTCAAGACGCTTGCCCACTGGTGAGGAGGGTATTCTACTAATTTGAAGAACAGAGAGGCGTAAGTGGAATTCCATTTCCCCACAGGCCGAATCATTTCATTAAAATCTTAATGATGGTCCACAAGCTACAAGTAGAAAGAAGAAAAACACAGACGGGACTCAAAGCTGCAGCACCACCATCATATGTGAACTTGTTTAATCTTGTTGTTGGTATAAACATCACTGAGGTATAATGTGAACGCACATCATTATTAGAGGCAGATGAAGCTGAATGGACATCATTATAAAAACCTCTCACAGAGGCACAGCTGCGACCTTGAAATGACTTTTATATACATTGATTTTATAACAGCAGACTGTGTTAAAGGTATGATCACACTCTATATGCATGCATTTCTGCTAACCCTGCTTCAGTCTTAAATTTCAGTTGATTCTGCAGCGACTGTTGGGACTGATGTTTGGTACACTTGCTTATTTTGCAGTGTGGGGAATACTGAATGTTCACAGCTACCAGTCAATTTGAGGTCATACACATTTCATTGGAATTCACGTCTCAGATCTGGATTTGCACTTCAGGAAACAAATAAACAAATTTCACAATGCAAACCGTGAACGGCAAATGAAAATCGATCTTGGGGAAATTCAAATACAAACAATTAATGAAAGATGATAATGACAGTGTGTAATCCACTCCGGTGTTTACTCTAACTCCACTAATCTACTCACTAATATTTCGCCCAAGATACAAAGCATGTGCAAAAAGGCTCAGTTCTGCTCATGTTGGAGACAGACACTGTTCTCACAAGACTGTCAGAACGATGGAGAAATCAAATCCTTGCTTTTCTCCTGAGTTATTGGTAGTTATTCAAAGTAGAGGCAAAGCGTGGGCCGGGGCCAGAGCTGCTGGCTCCCCAGACTGTTGGCAGAGCTTCGGGCTGCTGAGAAATAAATGTATGAGAATGATCAGGAAAGCAAAACTGGACTTACCTGAATTCTCTGCTAAACTGCTGCAGAAGCTGGCTGAGTTACTGGAACGTCACAGAGTCTCTATAAATCCTGTGTCAGGCATTCTTGTTACAAATCAAATTGATAATGGGGAAGATGTTAATGGATTTTTTTTCCCTCCCTGGTGCTTAAATCTACAATCTATGGCACCAGATTACCAGGACTTGTAATTTTATTAAACATTATCACCGAAAAACATCTTATGAATGCAGGAAATACACTTAACAAATGTATACTTTTATTCCTGCTCCCTTTTTTCACAGGTTTCAATTAAAGATGTAAGAATTTTTATGCTCTTCTCTCAGATTTTGGTCACAAATTTGTGCTCACTTCCGTCTTTCCAAGATAATCCTCCACCTGACAGGTGCAGCATATCAACATGCTGATTAACAGTATGATTAACACACAGGTGTGCCCTGGGATGGTCACAGTCAAAGGCCACTCTAAACTGTGCACTTTGGTCACACAACACAAAGCTGCAGATGCCCTAAGTTTTGAGAGAGCGTGCCTTTGGACAGCTGACTGCAGGAATTTCCACCAGAGCTGTTGCACGGGAACTGAATGTTCATTAAACGACCATAAGCTGTCTCCAATGGCATCTCTCTGAATTTGGCAGCATCTTGATATGTCGCACCTGTCAGGTGGGTGGATTATTGGAAAAGGAGAAGTGATCACTAACACAGATTTTAGCACATTTGCCACCAAAGTTTGAGAGAAGTATTTATTAAAAAGTCTCAGATCTTTAACTTAAACCTGTGAAAAATGGGAGCAAAAACAAAAGTGCTGCATTTATTTTTTTCAGTATGCTCATTGATTGCTTAAAGGTGTTTGAGTATTACTGAAATGTGACGCAAATGTTCGCAAATGCATTGAACATCAGGTCTCGAGTGTCTTGAAAACACTAGTGCTGAACATGTTCTTGTATAATGTGATGAAAAATGTCATTTTCTATTTGTGGAAGTTGAATCCCTTAGTGGATTTGTTTATTTCATATACAGTTTGATTTTCTCAAGTTTTTTGCTTTGTGAAAGCACCAATCCAACAGCATGACAGGATACTCTATACTGGCACAGTGTTAAATGTGAAATACTCTTTGTTTTTTTACACTCTGTTGGATTTCAGAACTCTTGTAGCTTGTGTTGCAGGATTACTGTGAGACACACAGACAAGACAGCTCTTGAATGGGCTGATGCAGTAGGGGAAAACTTGTTTCCGGGATTTTGCTCATCACTCTCTGATACGATTCATGTTTGTAGTTACATAAACAGGGTTGTGTACACAGCTACTCTGGAGGCAGAAAATCTGAAATCATCTGATTGGCTGTGTGAGACATCAGTGGGTGGAGTCAAAGATCCAAAGGCTAAACAGCTAAATGATAACAATGCATTTTTTTTTAACAAATACTGAATAAAATCTGACGTGTGTAAACAGACCTTTGCTTAAAATACCTAAAAGTGTAAGTCACCACCTACTGTTTTTTTCCTGCAGTCTAATCCTTTTGACTTTTAAACAAGCCTGCTGAGATTCAGTGACCTAGTAATACCCCTTTGCTGCATCAAAGGTCGCTGGAATATTTGTAAGCTTTTTTTTCCACAACACACTGTTACACAAATTCCAAGAAAAAGGTTGTATTGAAATTTCTGAGGAAAGAAAATGTAACTTGTCGGATGGAAATAAAATGCCACAACAGTGCTGGGACCTGTGATGAGTCATACATGCAAACACAAAATACCTGCAAAAAAAACTCGTAGGTCATTCTAAGTCAGTTTTGTTAGTGGTCGCTGTGCCGTGTTGCATTTTAAAAACCTAACGTGAAACAAAGCAAACTGTGCAATGCTTAGAAATGTCACCAACTGCTCCAGACTGCTGGCTTTGCCTGTAGAGTATCATCTCCGCATTAGTTCAAACTCCACGTACCTGCTGCTGTAAACAGCAAACAGAGGCAGCAAAGCAAGCAGAGTGGGACAGCCATCACGGTGTGTCTGTCTGTCAGTGTTTGTGCTTCTGTGAGATTATGTAAGGAGGAGATTATATAAGTCAGGAAATTCACATTAACACCTGACCTGTTGTCGCAAATCCTGCTGATGCTGCAGGTAAGAGAGGACGAGAGTGAGAGACACACACACACACACACGGAGTCTGTGAGGGATAGAGAGAAGCAGACAAAAAGAGAAGCAGAGACATCAAAAATAGGAGAAGAGAGTAAAGTAAAGAGCAAAAAGAGAAAAGAGTAAAGATAAATGAAGACAGAGACAGTGGTCATACCATTTAAACCCAATGGCATGGTACGTTTCTGCAAACCAGATATGTTACATTTGCACATTATTATGTAGCTGATACATTGAAACTTTTCAATAGTGCTGTGGTTAACATCTGCTTAGGTTTAGGTGCAAAATCCACTTAATTTGGTTAGGAAAAGATCATGTTTTGGCTTAAAATAACCGGCTCGGGGGGGGGCACAATTGCCACATAAAACACAGCAATGTCTCAGTAAAAGACATCCATCTCTTGTGGCACTATCCCCACTGGAAAAAACAGCAATGGGTCCCTAAAAAACAACAATGTTTGGAGGGTGAAAAGCTGCAGGAAGCACAGCACTAACTCACTGAAAAACAACCAGTTTTGTTGTTTGTTGGTCTCAAACTGTCGTCTGTAGCTTGGCAGGCATCCCACCTAGGTGACACCCCATACACCATCCCCTCTAGCTCCTGATGAAAAAGTCAGCTCATATATTTTGCCACTTTAGAGACACTGATATGATACCTATGAAATCTGTAAACGTAGTGTACTTCTGGTTTGCAGTAACATACAATACCAATATTTTCTTTGGCAACTGGGCTGCATTTTGGTAAGAACATTAGGGTGCTTTCACACCTGCCTTGTTTGGGTCGGTTCAGTCAAACTCAAGTTTGTTTGCCCCTTAAGTGTGGTTCCTTTAGGCAGATGTGAACACAGCAATTGCACTCAGGTGTGCACCAAAACAACCAGACCAGACAGAGGTGATCTTGATCTGGTTACAAACGAATTCTGTCGCATTCCGTTTGTGGTGAGAACGTGTTCCGACCTTAATCCAAACCAACTGCAGTCACATGACACATTGTTTGGGTTAAACATGAGCATGTTACAGTCCTGGAGGATTATTAATGTGCGCCTCCTCCTGTACTGCCTTAATATGCACATTCAGCACATCCAATGCATCAAAACATTGTTTTCTAGTTGGAGCCGCGCCTCGTTTTCAAACTGTATGCTTTGACTCAAATGAACAATGACAGCAATATAGTCCACGATGAGCAGCGCTAAAATCAACCTGCGTAGTTGTCCCTCCATTGTGACATTAAAAGATGTTGCATGTATCTTGCAACGTTCTTAAACGTTTTGTTTACTTCCTGGATTTTTCCTGCATGGAAATTCTGACCAATCAAGAGGAATTTGATCTGGTCCACTTGTAAATGCTGCCGTGAGAACACAAACCAACTCTAGGCAATTATGCAACTTTTTCACAAAATTAGTCCCTGATTCAGACCAAAACAACTCTAGGTCTGAAAGCACCACTAAAATCCTGATGTGGACCAAGTTGCAGAGACTGCCTGAAGAACTGGCCCTTGATCCACCTTCAAATCTAGAAAATCTGGTACTGAAACATGTACATTGGACATTGAAACCTCCCCAGTTTTCACTGTAGCCTCACTTTCTTGACAGACATAAAATATTCCTAGTGAATTCCAAAGCAGAAATCATGCTCATATCACATGCCACTGGCAGTTTATTTCCATACAGTCCTATGCCAGATTTTCAGGGGACTGAAATCACTGACAGTCTCCACAGATATGACAAAACACCCACAAATTTTACCCATGTAAAATCTGCAAATACGATATAAATAGGACTCAAGTGAGATACAGATTAACAGAGGTTGAATTAACCTTTTATCATAAATAAGAAATGCTCTATTGATCTCCAGGTGGAAACTGGGTTGCAGTACATTTGCTTTTATATGTAAGTAATGAAAATTATGAGGAAATAGACGGGTGGCATGGTGGTATAGTGGTTAGCATTTCTCACAGCAAGAGTGTTCCTGGTTGGGGGGTTCGAGCCCCAGGTGGGAGAGTCCCTCTGTGCAGAGTTTGTATGTTCTCCCCATGTCAGCGCGGGTTTTCTCTGGGTACTCCGGCTTCCTCCATGCAGGTAAGGTTAATTGGTGAGTCTAAATGGTTGTCTGTCTCTATGTGTCAGCTGTCACCTGTGATAGTCTGGGGACCTGTCCAGGGTGTACCCCGCCTCTCGTCCAGTGTCAGCTGGGATAGGCTCCAGCCCCCCCCGTGACCCCTAACAGGATAAGCAGTTATGGAAAAAGAATGAATGACAAAATTAGAGGTGTGTAAAAATATTTGAAAATATGTGTTATATGAATAGAAAAAAATATAAAGGACTTGGTACTGTGAATGATAAACCAATGAAAAGCTGAAGACAGATATGTAGAATGGCTGCTAATCATATGGAAGAACAGCCTGTCCTCCTAGTTTTGGGCCGAGCAGTGTGAGATAAGTCCCTCACACCAATTTACAGAGTGTCCTCATGGGTGATCATCATGGCCTGAAGTGTGTGCATGTGTATGTGCAGAGATGTATGTGTGTGCTCCCTTGTTAAGCCTGAGGGGCTGCAGACAGAATGACAGAAAAGAAGATAAGCTGCAGTGACCTCCGTCCTCTCCTCTTCCTCTCTGCCTGTTTAACCTTCCTGCCCGACCCATGGGATGTGTGCTTGCTATGCTGTGCACTCTACAGTGAGAGTGTGCAAACAAATTTAAGCTGTGAATGCTGCAGGTGGAACGCAGACTCACGAAAGAGTGTGTGCTGGCGCGGCTGTGTGTGCTGTGCGGTGACAGATGTTTTCTCATCAGTGGGCGCATTCAGAGATGTTTTTTTCCACATACTTTGTTTGACTTTGCTACGTGTGTGCCTCTCTTTCCTGTTTACAAGCCCTGCATATGAAAATCTGTCTCCTGTGCACAGATATCAATCTACTCTGGCATTTTAACTTCAGATCCTGTTTATTATGAGATGTGTTGATGAGGGGAAGCTCTGTTAGCTCACAGATGTGCTAAAAACTGTGTATTTTGCAGCATGTTTTCTTTTTCGTCCAGTCCTGATCTGGACCAAATAGGAATGATGTACAAAACAGGACCCTGAGGCACTCCTCATCCCCCCAGGCCACCTGATCTCGCTATTTATCACATTATGACACATTTAATCTTGGCATGGTGGCATGTTGGCTAAGCTCAGGATGTAGGTTTCATTTCAACATTGGGAGGGACATAATAAGGTGGGCAGAGTCGGGGAGTCAACCAAACATGTCACGTCATGTCAATTATGCACTTATTGATTCCTTTTTTGCATACTTTTATGGTGGAAATGTTGTTGTCAGTGTAAAGGAAAGGCACCAAGTGAAAAGTCAAAATATGAAATTGAAACCATCTTGCGATTTGACCACACCGGCCATGATGCCGATCCGCTACTTACAGGAAAATGAATGTGGGCCACGGTGTAATCATTCCATACTGAAAATAAAATGATCAGTCCCTTAATGAATCATTACGAGACACAATTTGTCCCTTATTTTTGTGCAGAGAACTGTTAGTGTAAGGAGTTTGGCTTCCTCACTTAGCCTGCTTGAACATCTACTGTAGTTTGCTTTGGCTTTGGCGCATCTTACAACCAGATGTAGCTACAGTCTCTCACATGTTAGCAAGAAATGGGGAAGCCAATTGAATTGGCGATACTGGGTTAGGGAGGCAGGAATCGTAGTAAAGACCTGAACACATTCTCACCCAGACTTTGTCTCGTATTAGCGTTTGGTCATGGTCTTTCCACGTCGAGATAAGATGTGCAAGGTACCCTGGGTGCATTGGTTGATAACGTTCTGGGACACCTTGTCAAGTTCTGCCTGTAACAAGCATTGTCTGTTTTCAAAATACACTTCCGTTCTGACAGGAAGTGTACAGTTTGAATACAGTCTCTTTCAAAATAAACACACTATATCAGTACAACTCCATGAATTCACATTTTTCTCCTTCACCAACAAAAGCACGTGGTTACGTTTAGTCAACACATGGGTTGAGGCAACAAAAGCATGTGGTAGAATTCAGGAAAAAGAGCAGGGTTTGGCTTTACATTCATACGAGAAGTGAACACTGGCCTCCCAGGCGGAAGCAGGTGGTTGTTGGTCCTATCCACCACACCTAACACCCACCCAACTCTGACTTTTGCCCCCATAATTGATGTTGTTGATGTGGCCGCATTTCTCCTTGACGCCGCTGGACCCTGTTACAGAATAATAGCAATCGGCCACGGATCATGCCCAGTGAAAGGACAGCTTTTTTCGTCTGTGTCAGATGCTGGCAGTCACTGACCAAGCACTGGCATTTGTCGACTGTTGTTGAACAAATGCAACAACAAATGCATGGGCTTACATTAATCCAACATATGCAGGAGGTTTGGTTTAGGCAGCAAAGGCACATGGTAAGGTTTAGGGAAAAAAGAAGTTTAGGCTTTGCAATCTTAAGGGAATCAAACACCAGCCTCCCAGGTGAAGGTCAATGGTTGTTAGACCCAGAGCCCTTTCTGGTTGGACCCATCCACCACCCCTTCTGCCCGCCTTACTCTGACTTCTGTCACATCAACTTCCATTGTTGTCCCTGGCTGCGTATCATACCAACATGA
The DNA here is from genome assembly GCA_019142605.1 of Cephalopholis sonnerati. Taxonomy (NCBI): domain Eukaryota; kingdom Metazoa; phylum Chordata; class Actinopteri; order Perciformes; family Serranidae; genus Cephalopholis; species Cephalopholis sonnerati. The sequence goes on from JAGQAX010000019.1 coordinate 24,902,057, forward strand.
CAGGACGGCTTTTTTCGTCGGTATCTGATGCCGGAAGTCACTGACCAAGTGCCAGAATTCGACGACTTCAACGGAGTGAGACCTGGTTGAGAGAACAAGATCCGTTAAGCATTTGTTTAACAAATACATTGACTAGACACTGACAGACAACAGTGGATAGGTTTTAATTTTTTGCTCAAAATCACTGCTAGCAACTGTAATGTAACGGTTCTATTTCACGCAGTCTAAGGCGCAAGGATATGTAAGTGACGTCAACACAGGAAGTGACAGGTGCGGGGCCAGGCTGTTGTTGTTGTGTATGCTGCGACCAAGTTGAGTAGTCCAGTGTTATGTATAACGAGTCGTGTTAAGAAAATTTACAGAAGACAGTCATCACCTCCTGGTTGCATTTCTACATAACACCATAGGGACACTTCAGTAGCAGGGATATATCCCTGCTGTCCCTACCAAATTCTACACCCTCTGGCTTAGCTGATAATTGCATCGAGGTCAGCAAAGAAAATAATGACATTTAGGGACACATTTAGTAAAATATAATAAAGCCTCAAAATGTTTCACATATACCACATACAGCATGTCTGTGTCAGTTCATACTGTCACTACTGTTGGTTGCATGACATGAGATTTAAAAAAAAGAAATTACATCTGCACGCATCCACAATTTAATCTAGGATTGTAGCACAAACACACTGCTACAGCTATTAAGTTTGAGATGGGAGCCTGGGGGATGATGAAGCTGTATAATGCTGTTACCTCTCTGTCCTACAACTGCAGTATCAGGTGGGATGCACTGGATCATTCATGCCGACAAGCCAGCCAATCTTCCCTTCGCCCGCTCTATGAAAAATCCTGTCGTCATCGTCATGAGGAGGAAGCAGAGAGGGAGTTTCGTGAGTTGCCTGAAGCAAAATGTTTTGAATTCTGTGAGAGTTTCTGTCTGCTTAAATGCTACAACTGCAGGACGTGGACTTCTCTCTTCTCTCTTTCTCTCTCTCCCTAAATTGCCTATTTTTTTCCCTCCTCTTGCTCCCCACACTTAATTTTGTGCTACGTTATTTAATGTGACTTAATGTTGTGTCATTTTTTGTGGAGTTTGTGGCTGTAGGCTATCACTTTCAGTCTCTGGTGGTGAAAACAGATCAGACAGACAGAGACACAAAGTCAGATCACACATGCACCTCTACTCCCACACATGCATATAAAGTTAGCGTGATTGACATGTCAGAGTTGCGAGGAGATCCTTGTAAATGATGCACCAGCTCTGGTGCTGTCTGTATGGGTGTGTTTAGGTTCGATGGACGTCTCTGGCTGTCTTGTTAGAAGAAAGGATTGAAACTTTTAACTTCAGTCCCCCACAGAGTTTCTGTCTACCTGTTTTCCTTAACTACATCCCATGCTGGGCAGCACTTTGTGATATCCCTCTGAATCTGCGCGTGTGTGTATGTGAGTGTTTCTGTGTGTACTGTACGTGTTCACACAGCTTTGCATGAGTTATTTTTTTCAGCTCAAGCCTCAATTTCCTTGTCAGACATCAGATTGTTTTGAACAGTTGACTTGCAATTGACTGTGTGTGGATTTATTGGGATATTTCTGTTTGTTGCATTTGTTTTCTGTGTGTGTGTGTATATGTGTGTGTGTACATGTTGTCCAACTGACCATCAGACAGTGTGACAGAGAGACAGCGCACTCATCAAGCAAAGGCACGGCACGACACATCAGGCACATGGGGTTCACAGCAGGAGAAAAGTAATGGAGTTCACAGCCCAGGCACACACACACACACACACACGCACACACACACACACACACACACACACACACACACTGGGGGAAGAGAAATAACCATTGACATAGAATAACTAGGTGATTTGCTAAGTGAAACAGCTCTATTGCTGATTAATCAAACAAACCAAACAAAGCTCTGATTATGCAATAAATACTAATTTTAATCATCATATGAGAAAATGAAATCTCTGGTGTTAAAGTACTGCTTTATTTAAGACCGCCATCCATTCCAACCATCTTTTTGCATAACTCAAATTGTATAAACACAGCACTTTATTCTATCTAAAAAAAGGTGCCTGTGAGCATAATAGGCCAAAGCAAAAGCACTCTTGTAAATACTGAAATTAATGAATTCCATTTAGCTTCCTGCTTTGACTTTAGGATCCTGGTATTGTGTATGCTGGCTCACTGTCTCTGGAACACCTGAATAAAACACAGCCATAAATAATATTAATAGTATTGTAGTGTATACAAGTACTTTTCATACTACGACAATTTGAAACATCTGCTGTGAGATTGGCTTATGTGGCCATTGATGATGTGTCTAACCAAAACAAAGTAGTACTACGTAAATGTTACTTCCAAGTTACAATTAAATTCTGGTAATGTAAATTGTAACAAAGCTGTAACCATATCGTATAATCAGATTATCTGAAAGAAACAAAATTAATCATGTTCCAACATTAAAGGAACAGTTGCTAAGCTAATCCTAAAATCCAAAATACCAACCTGGTCTCACTCCAAAGTCATCTAACTCCGGTGCTTGGGTGTCAGACACCAATGAAAAAAGCCATCCTTAATCATCAGCATGATACGCGGCCGGTCGCCATTATAGTTAAACAGCAGCACATAACATCAAGGGGAAATATGGAGGGACAAGAACCAAAGTCAAGGCAGCAAAAGTCCGAGCTGGATGGGTGAGAGAGATGGTGTATAGGTCAAGAACCAAAGTCAAGGCAGCAAAAGTCCGAGCTGGATGGGTGAGAGAGATGGTGTATAGGTCTTTCACCTGGTGTTCACATCCCAAAAGGTTATAAAGCCATACCCTGTTCTTTTTCCAAAACCAAACCACATAATTTTGTTGCTGAAACCCAACCACGTTCATTAGTTGATGGAGACTGTATGTAAACTGTACACCTCCTGTGAAAAGGGAAATTTATGTTGAAAGAAGACAATGCATGTAACAGACAGAATTTGACATGGTGTCCCAGAGCATCAACAATCAACGCACTCAGGGTACCTTGCATGAGGAATCTGCTGAGTGTTGGAGATATCGGCCATAGAACAGAGTCCTGCATGGACTCTGTTCTATGGCCGATAGAACAGAGTCCATGCAGGATCTCCAGCAGGATCTCCAACAGTCAGCAGAACAGAGTCCTGCATGGATCTGATTTTAAAGACTTGCTCCCAAACCGGAACCGCAATGTACAATATCACCTCTACTCCGCCACTCACACACGTCGCCAATAAGTTAAGCAACTTGACCCAACCTGAAGATCTGCAGCCGCACCTGAAACCACAAATCCTGCAATAACCGTAACTTTAAAAGAAATATTTTGGGACATTTTATTTCATATAAACTAAAATAATATATCATAAAACAAAGGTAATTCAGGAAATACAATTCTAATGAGAGAAAAAAATACTGAGTACCACAATCTCAAAGTTGCCTTGCCTGTTAGTGCTGAAGCGGCCCTCATATTCCAGCCGCCACAGAAGACAAAGCCGACAAAGTCAGCAGTCAGATAATTCAAATGTTAAAACATTATATTTAATTATTATTGCTCTCATCTTGTTTTAATATATGTATCACCCAACACCTGCGATCTGACCTAATTTTTTTTCACCCCGACCTGAACTCAGAAATGAAATTAAGACAAAATACCACCCACAGACCTGATGAAGGACTCCACCGTAGAGATGTCTGCCCTCTCTGCAATATAATGGAACTAGATGGCACTCGGCTTGTGGTGCTTACAGAGCCAAAATAATATATACATTTGAAAAACTGAGCAGCAATGTATCTTTCCAGAAATTATGACCCAGATACTCAAGATTATCAACAGACCTTGTTGTGAGCAGGAACAATTTTCTTTTTATCAAACTTCACCCGCCAACCATATCACCACTTAGAAAGTGTAACTCTCTTGGGCTGATATCTCCAACACTCTGCAATTCACTTCAGAACAATGTAGACTGATAAATAGCACTGCAGGTAAGAGGAAAATAGATACATATAACACACACCAATCAGGCATAACATTATGACCGCTGACAGTTGAAGTGAATGACATTGATCATTTCATTACAATGCAATGTTCTGCAGGGACACCTTTGGTCCTGGCATTCATGTGGATGCCCTGCACCACCCTCCCAAACACCATTACAGACCAATACCTCCCCTCATGGCAACGACACCATACCACACCACAAAAACTGCTCAGGAATGGTTGGGCTACTAACAGCTCAAGGCGTCAACCTGGCCTTCAGATTTCCCAGATCCCAATCCAATAGAACATCCACTGGGCATGCCGATACCTTTCCTCCCTAACCCACTGGACTTGAAGAATTCGTCAACAACGTCAGACAGCACAGGACACCCCCAGAGGTCCTGTGTCCGTGCCTTGACAGGTCAGAGGCTCCACCGTAGATCAGACTTGGCTTTGACCCATCAAGGCATGGAGACGGACCTCTGGGGTACCAGTTTGTCCCACAGATGCTTGATCAGATTGGGATCTGGGGAATTTGAAAGCTAGATCGATGCCTAAAGCTCTTTGTCACGTTCCTTGGGCCATTCCTGAGCAGTTTCTGCAGTGTGACATGGTGCACTGCCTTGCTGGGGGGCGACTTCCATCAGGGGTACTGTTGCAATGAGTGGGGGTACTTGGGCTATAACAATGTTTAGATGGGTGGAGTGCGTAAAGGGGCATCTACATGAATGCCAGGACCAAAGGTGTCCCTGCAGAACATTGCATCGTAATGAAATGGTCAATGTTATTCACTTCCAACTGTCAGTGGTCAGAATGTTATGCCTGATCTGTGTATGCTTTTGATTTTGGGGTGAACAGTCCTTTAAGGTGTTCCTCCCACCACTCATCTCTGAAAACAGTTTTAGGTGCTACTGTATTTAACATGACACATTATCAAGTAAACCATGAACCAAATGGCAAAGTGCTTCAACATATTTTTATTTAAGGAGCCTGATTTATGCTCTTATATTAAGTACTTTATCTGCGACGGTGACTTGTTAAATATGTGAACCAATTCACTTATAATCTTTTTATTTCATCTCACAAGCCTTAAATATAATAAATGACTAGGGCAAATTTGCATTCTTGACATATATGGCCATGTTTTTAAGACCAATCTAATTAAAACTTCACGATGGCAATTTTCTTTATTTACATAATCCTCTGTTGGAGTCCGATGTATGTATGAGTCATCAATTTCAATATAAATAATCAACGTCTCACCCACATTTTCATGCAGTATGACACTGTCGGCAATGAATCATGTACCTCTGTGAAACATTTTCTTTGTTTGCATTCATATTTATATCACTTACCTCGAGCGGTGAGGAGTTATCAAGTCAAAAATTCAAAGTCAGCTATATTTATACAGCATTTTGGCTCGTCAGAAGGGGCTTTACAAAAATTAAAAGGACGCCAAAAATGTATACACAAGAGACAGTGCCAGAGCTTGTGTGCGTATGTGACTGCGCATGCATTTAAGTTCTCTACACTTAATCTCCTTTCTGCCACTTCAGCAGGCAGCATCAGTACACTTGGCTTCGATTTAATCAAGCATTGCATTAAATGGTTGACTTGATGTTTACACACTGGATTTTGTTCTATTTAGGTACACTTAATCACTATTACATTCTGTTTTGCAAGTTCCTGTTTAGCTGAGCAGGCAATGGGTTTACAAGCCTTCCCATCATTGCAGCCGACTGCTAATATTTTATTTTATTGTGTGATCATGTTAATGTGTGTACAACCACGGGGCAAATTTGAATGATAATAATGACGCCATGTTAATAGAAGGTGCTGTGTTATTAGCTGACACTGGTAGTATGTATATTTGCTGACATATTAAAAATGTAGTGTAGCTCAGGGGCTAATTTAGCAATATTAATCTAAATTTTGGTTAATAAAATATAATTGTAAGTGTACAGTAGCACCTTAAAATCCCACCAAAGCATCACCAGGAACTAACAAAGTATATGAATAAAAATAGGGAGTGCTGCACTCGGTTAAGGCTCTGTGTAGTCAGTTGTAAAAATCAGGTGCTCTTCAAGGATGGGGCAAAGAGCCATTGAAAGATAAAAAAACAACAACTGACCAGCTCACTCGGTGTAGAAGTCCATAGTACAGGCAGGTGGTCCAAACATGCATCCTAGGCACTCTGGCTGTGTTAAAAATCCTTTATTAATACACTGATAATCAGCGTGTTTTGACTAGAGAGTCTCCATCAGGGTGTAAAATGCATTGGAAACATATGTGCAATTTAAGAGCTCATGTGAGGAGCATGTGACACACAGGTCACATGATGTATTGGTGTAGCCCTACTAGATAAAAAAAGCACATTGACAGAAATGAAAATGACATAAATGTATACTGTAAATAATTAACATATTTAGTTACAAAAAAGGTTCAATGTCCAATGTCCAATAAATACAAAGAAAACAACAGTGAAATAAAATAAAAAGTGTTATTTATTGTGACAAACCTGCACATAAAGTGGCAGAAAACTGAAAAGTATAAGACAAGGACCAAAAATAGTATGTGTGAGTGGACAACAAACTCATAAATTTGAAATATTTATGAAGTGTGTCACTCATGATAACTAACAAAAATATTTTAATAAAATATAATTGTGAGTAGATGCCTCATAATTGCATTATAATACCATCTAAAATCCCACCAAAGAGCACCCTCTGGGGCATCACCAGGAACTGACATAGCATATACTTAGAAATTTTGCTTTTGCTATGTGTGTGTGTGAGTGTGTCTGACTTGTCTTTGGCTCCTCTTTACTGTAGAAATACATGTGTGGCTTTCATGGCTGTCTGTCAGCCAACAGGAGTTGTTAGTGAGGTGTATATACACACTTAGACACACACAGTCCTATATCTGTCATTCTGTCTCTACCTGCATCTGCTGTCAACTGATAAACTACAGTCGTAACAGGTTGGTATGCAGGTTGATTTACTGCCCCGAGGTAAATAAAGGAGACATGTGCTACACACACACACACACACACGCACACTATGTGTGTGGACAGGCGTGTAAAAAAAAAAACATGTTTCTCATGTTTGCCAATGAATAAGTGAGAAAAAAACATGATATTGACAGCACTGGAATATTTTAGCTATGCAAGCAGCATGGCTCCATGGTAATGTTGATGGATTTGTCAGTCCACCATTTTGGTCCTGACTGAAATATCTCAACAAATACTGACTGTATTGCAGTTAAATTTTGTACAGATATTCGTGGTCCCAAGGGGAAGGCTTTTTTAATTGTTTTTGACCCTCTAACTTTTCCTCCAGTGTCACCAATAAGTCAAAGTTTTCACTTAACCAGAGTAATATCTCTACATCAAATTTTTTGGCAAATCCATTTCTTGAGCACAGTCTCTGTACGAAGTCGTTGAAATCCGATGCTTGGGCAGTGACTTGCAGTGTCAGAAACCAATGAAAAAAGGTGTCCTTTAACGTTGTCATGATATGCAGCTGGTTGCTGGTGGCGTCAGGGGGAAACGTGGCGGGACAAGGTTGAAAGTTAAACACCGACTTTCATTTGAGAGAGCGGTGTTCGTGTCACGTAACATTGTAAAGCCAAACGCTGTTGTCTTTTCCCGAACCTAACCACTTCCTTTTGTTGCCTAAACCTAACCATGTATGTTTGTTGTAGAATGAAAAAAGAGGTTAATTTTTTGGTGTTGTACAGACGTAGTGCATTTATTTTGAAAGAGACTGTATGTCAATGTGAACCCTAATGACGTTGTCAGTCCCCCGTCTTTTCCTCTGCTGCTACCATGAATTTGACATTCTGTTGTGTTGTATGAAATATCTTGATAATTACTGAATGGTTTGCCAAGAAATTTGGGCATATATGTTACCCTTAGGATGCATTGTAATAACTTCACAACACCCCTCAGCTTTTCCTCTGGTGCCTTCATCAGATAATTTCATTAATGCTTTCATTTATGACCAAATACATGTGAAAGTAATGACATGAGTTTCAACAGTACTTATTGTTTAGGGCTAAGATGAGGAACATGGTAATCATCATACTCACTAAATGTCATCATATAGCATTGTCACTGTGTGGGTTAGCATGCTGATGTTAGCATGTAGCTCAAGAACAGCCTCACGGAGCTGTTAGCATGGCTAGATTTTACAGAGCTAGCCCGTAGCATAGGCAGTATAGGCAAACGCTAAGGGTACTATCATCCATAAGGGACGCCACAAATGGGGGAAGAAAAAAAATCGAAATATTTATCTTTTACTACTTTTTTATTTTTTAGTAATACTACTACAATTATTTTTGAGATATTACACAATGCCACTACAGCATAACTACATAGTAAAGCCTACTAAATAATACAGAGGCCTTTTTTTCTGGGTTCCTGTTGAGATATCTGACGTCACGTGAACTCCAAGCCATACCACTACCACTGCATGCTTTTACTAGATTAAAGACACCTTTTTTTTTTTTTTTTTAAATTTGGCATAAATCTGTGGAGGTTTTGTCAGAATTCTCTTGACGAAGACTCTGCGTGGGCCTTATGATGAATAGCCAGGGGAATCTGTAGTTTAATTATTGCACTCCTAAATGTGTTGTTCTTAAAGTCCCTGTGAAACAGAAGTTAGAGCGTCTTTAGCTTCTGTACTTTGACAAATTTCTCTGTGAAACTGAATACTAGTGTGGTGAAGTGCCATTTTGTATGAGCAGTGTGGCTAGCTAGTCTTATTTGACTGTATGAACTTTTGTAAACTTTTGTGAGTGCAGGATGAGTCATCAGACATTTGAAACTGTTTTACCTGGTTTCACAGGAAGAGAAAGCACAGGGATTTTGATGTTAAAACACTCTGATACTTTTTTTTTCAATTAACTCAGGGAGAGACACAGGATTCAAACTGGGAAAATGTATTTTTCATTTCATCAGGACTTTAAAAGCATAAAAAAAGTTGTTAGGTTACAGGTTACCTTATGCGGTGCTTTGAAAAAGTCAGCCGTCATCAGTTTGCTCCTCTTCTCAGTAATGCAGCTGTCCAATTCTCATTATGCACTTGTAGGTCAGTAATGTTTATTTTTGTGACCTATCAGCCAGAGAAATATACACAAAAGGTTTCATGTCTCCACCTGAATCTTAAAACACTGAACGAGGCTATAAAAACTGTCCACTGCAAATTGAAATGCAGTTCTTGCCTAAATATAATTTGTATTTCCAGGCATATACTTTAGGGGCAAACTGAAGAATAAGAAAATCTAATGGTAAAGGAAAAATATAAGAAAGGACAGGCTACAATTTACTGTCATGTTAAAATTGCTGAGAGGCTTTGCTACGTGCAGCAAATTGGTCCACATAGCTCGAACAAAACGTAAAAAAGGACACAAATTGTTGGGTTACAGGAGCTGATAGGTGCTGGAATAGTCATTAGCTGCAGTTGGATCTAACAGAGCCTGGCAGGCTGATCTTTGGTATTTTAAAGCAGAGGCAGGGTGTCTCTTACAAGGTGTTTTGTGTCACTTTGATTAGGTTGTTTCTATTTTGGTTTAACACCCTGCAGTACACTTAATAGCCATGCACATAAGCCCCGTTTCCACCAAACACTGTCGGTGTGGTACCTTTGGAACCAAAAGTAACCCTTCAGACATGGTACCTTTAGATGCAAACAGTACATTTTCATGTGGGCAGGGGTTGTTGTCACTCACTGCTCCGTCGAGCACTCACTGTATTTCCTCATTACCAGTGACACAGATGGAAGTCTGTGCCTCATTTATCGTCCACATAACGGGGTTGCACACTGACATTTTTTAAATAAAATAAAACAGGCTGCAGTGAGAGTCTCACTCGATGAGATATTTTCAAAATAGCAGGTCTTTGCATTTCGTCCCTCTAAGGCAAGCTCAGGGGGTTAGTGTTGCCATAGCCCACAGGAACAACGCTCCATGATGCTTTTTTTTTTCTCCAAGTGAGGATTCGAATATATGCCATTCACGTAATCCGGTTGAAATTAATATATACAATGCTCGAAGATCCACTCATTACTAAAAGTGTATGTCATATAATAATTGAAGTAATCATCAACTCACACATTGAGTAACATTTGTAATTGTGACGTTCTGCCTTAAAAGTTGCTGGCAGTAGGCCCAGTGAATAAAGTTTTTTTTTCTCTGACTACAGCTGCTATGAGAGGCAGCAAAACATCTTTTCATTTTATAGTTACAGTCTACTAATATATGTAGAACTCTCCACAGTATGAACAGTGGTTGCAAAACCAGCCACAACTCAGCGCTGAGCAGAGTGACCGTCCGCTATTGACCAATCAACAGGACTGCAGTGTTCACAGCTCCACCTTTTAGTACCAGATCTGTGTGCTAGGTACCCCAACAGAGGGAGGACCAAAAATGGGGACAGTACGGTACAGTTCCAATATTACCATCCACAAATTTTCACAGTGGAAACGGGAAAAAAAGCGAACAGAACTGAACCATACTGTACTGCCCAGTGTAAACGGGGCTTTAGATAACAGATAACATACTAACCCAGTGGTCTAAAGGTGATATACAAGTGAAATATTCAAAGACATGCATCATTTTAATTCAGACTTTTGATCTAAAGTGCTAATTTTGGCCACACAAACACACACATATAGAGCCATGAAGTAAGGACATAGACAACAAGTGATGATTCAGACAAATGTCAGCCATGTGTTACCTTCCTCTCCCCCAGTGTCCCATCTGACATCCATCCTCCCGTCCTTCCCCTGCATCGACATTTTACTCCTTTCCTTACTCCCTACGCCCTCTCTCCTCCTCTGATTTCCCTCATCCATCCCCATCTTCCTATCCTTGATTTGCTTTTGTTCGCTCTCCAGATCACCCCTCCCACCCTCCATCTCTCTCTCTCTCTCTCTTAGTTAATCATTTTGATTGGATCGATCAATATAAGGAACTGGGGGTTGCACAACAAAGCAGTGGGTTGCGTTCCATAAGCTCACTGCCTCAGCACAAGTGCAACAGACTCTCAAGGAACAAAACAAAACAGGCAGTGTGGAATCATATTCTATTACAGCACACAGGCAGAGAATTAAAGAATGAATGCAGCTATGTTATTGCCTGTCGATATTTCAGAAGATATTATTGTAAAATAACCATGCAAAAATTAAAATCACAGTTTATTAAATGTACAGTTCGCTCATCCAAATGAAACTTACTATTAGATCGTTTATTTCTAAAGCAAAGATGCATGTCATATGGTGATTTTTCTCCATCCACTAAAGGACTACATGTTCACTCACCTTGTGACTTTACATGTATGAAAATTTGCTAAGCCGATAGATGACGTACAATCCTACCCTTAAACCTAATGTGAATGAGAACAAAAGAAAAGTCATTAGCCAAGTGGGATGCTGCAAGCTCATCAAATGTGCAGTTGCAATGTCAGCTACAGGTATATTCTATCAAGGCTATTGGCTGTCTGATTTTATGTGCAACAAGCTAGACGTAATTAACAAGCCTCTTGCCGGGGGTGGGCCACGTGATTAACCATGGAGTCTCCTGGGAATGTGACGTCTACTACTAACCATGTCCTTTTATTTGGGACTGGCTTAAATCCCTTAGGAAGGGTGAGAGTAGTTACCGAGGAACGTGGCCCATATTTTGTCATCCGCATCCTCCGGGAACATGACTCAAATAAAATGACCCAATCTAAGCTGGAGAAACAAATGTCTCAATGTCTGGAGAAATGAATGAGGCAGCTCTTTTAAGAGTAGGTTGCTTTACTTTGGTGCAGTGATAATCAACCCGTCAATTGCAATCGACCTGTCGATATTTGTTGAGGTTGAAGTTGATCACAAGGTAATTTGACAGCTTTTACCAAGGAGACTGCTCTGCTGAAGTCGTATGGGGACTTTGATTGGTAAATGCCAATTCATCCATCGTATTCTCTGTAAACAGGAACATTAGTGGAATATTAGTTTTTATTAGCGATGCAAACAGTTTAGAAGGAACATTGTTTTTTTTTCAGAATAAACATTTAGTGCATGTAAACATAGTCACTGTTTCTATATGCGGATCACATTGAGACTTATACTGTGAAGCAACTGCAGGAAATGCATCATATTTGTCACATAAGCTAGTGGAGGACAAACAGCCACGCTGCGCTGGTTAGATGAGCTGCAGCATAAAAAGGCCCTATAAGCACAAATGGTGAGATGATTGATAATAGAGGTTGAAAATGGACTGCACTTGTATGGCAGCTTTGTAGTCTTCCAACCACTCAAAGTGCTTTTACACTAGATCTCACATTCACCCATTCACACACACATTCATACACCAATGGCCAACGCTACCATAAAGGGTGCCTCCTGCTACTCTGCCCATTCACGCACTCTCACACACTGATGGGAAAGCCATCAGGAGCAATTTGGGGTTCAGTATCTTGTCAAAGGACACTTTGACATGTGGACTGGAGAGCTCAGTCTCACTCTGAAGTCATCAAAATCCAACGCTTGGGCCATCCTTTAACAATGACATGATATGCGGATGGTTTCTGTTATAGTTTAACGGCACTCAGCGGCGTTGGGGGAAACGCAGCGGGACAAGAACGAAAGTTAAGGCAGGAAAGTCCGAGTGGGCCAGCCGGGGGTGGTGGATGGGTCTAGCAAACACTGACTTTCACTTGGGTTAGGGTTAGGGTGAGAGTGGTGTTCATGCCCCATAAGATTACAAAGCCAAACCCTGGTCTTCTTTCCTAAACCTAACTATGTGCATAGGTTAATGAGGAAAATGTCAATCTGCAGTGCTGTACTGACGTAGTGCTTTATTTTTTGAAAGAGACTGTATGTAAACATTAAATTTCCTGTGAAAATGAAAGAGTATTTTGAAAGACGAATGTGTGTAACAGGTAGAACTTGACTAGGCGTCCCAGAATGTCAACAACCAACGCACCTTTCACGTTGTATCTGGACTTGAAAGGTCCATGACCAATTATCAATAGATGATAAGGTCCTAACCTAACCATGTGCTTTTGTTGTTGGAATCAAAAAATGTAAATTGGTGTTGTTGTACTGACGTAGTGTGTTTATTTTGAAAGGGACAGTTTGAAAACGGTTAATGTCCTTTGAAAGTGTATTTTGAAAGAAGACAATGCATGTAACAGGTATGACTTGACACGATGTCCCAGAACATCAACAACTGATGCACCCAGGGTACCTTTCATGTCATATCTGGACTGAGGATCGAACCACCGATCTTCAGATTAGTTGACAACCTACTCTACCTTTGAGCCAGAGCGGCCTTCAAACAAACCCCCAGGATGGTCAAATGCATTTAAGGGTGAAAAAAAAAAAAAAAATCCATCACAGTTTACAGCCTGACTTCCTGGTTTAACTTTGACCTATTCTAGTTACTGTAGTATTTTGCTGTCACTGTGCCATGAAGGATTACTAGTAACATAGAGGGTGTGCTCACTTTCATTTTTCCTCAAAGCAAAGTAGAAGCTTTGGCTTTGTGCTGTTTTGTCAGCTCATGCAGTGTGAGCAAAGTCATACGAACGGCATTAGCAATAAAAACAGAATTTATTTGTTTACTTTTTTCTCCAACTATCCATCCATTATCTGGGGCCGAGTCAGGGGGGCAGCAGGCCAAGCAAAGCACCCCAGATGTCCCTCTCCCGAGCAGTGCTTTCCGAGCTCCTCCTAGGGCACCCCGAGGCGATCACAGGCCAGACAAGATATGTAATCCCTCCAGCGTGTTCTGGGTCTGCCCCGGGGCCTCCTACCAGTGGGATGTGCCCAAAACACCCAGACACCCAGGAGGCATCCTGATCAGATGCCCGAACCACCTCAACTGACCCCTTTCCATGCGAAAGTGCAGCAGCTCTACTCCGAGCTCCCTCTGGATGTCTGTGCTCCTTACCCTATCTCTAAGGCTGAGCCCAGCCACCCCTACGGAGGAAACTCATTTTGGCCGTTTGTATTCGTGACCTCATTCTTTCGGTCACTACCCAGAGCTCATGACCACAGGTGAGGGTTGGGATGTAGATGGACAAGTAAATTGAAACCTTCACCGTCAGGCTCAGCTCCCTCTTCACCACGACGTTCCGGCGCAGCACCCGCATCACTGCAGAAGCCGCACCAAGCCGCTATTCTACCCTCATGTGTGACCAAGGCCCCAAGATACTTGAACTCCCTCGCTTGAGGCAGTTACTCTCTCTGTTTTTTTCTATTCCGTAGAATTCTTAGTGTAATCTACTGCCATTTATTGTAGTGAACTGAGCAGTGTTGCAACATTCAATCCAACCCCCGTTTACTGTCTGAACTATCCGTCCCATAGTTGCTTGTGCAGCATTCGACAGGTTTGATCTCCGGAATTCGTATGCCATTTGGCTGTGTTTTCATAGCCTCGTCCCTTGTGGGATGTTCCGGTGTTTAGTTGCTCTCAAGTATCAGCTGCTTTTGATGGAACTGTGCCTTTAGATGTGTTGACATTGTGTGACAGAGGCAGGGAAAGAAAACCAAGCGCGTTTTCTTCCTCCTGTGTTTACACTCTCATTATACCCAGGTAGAATACCTTTCAAAAGGTAAGAGGAAGGTTAAAAGGGGGAGAGAGAGAGAAAGACGGAAGAAAGAGCATATAAATGAGAGGGGAAGAGATTGAGCCACAGGGGGAAGAGAGAGGTTTACAGGAGGGGAAGAAGGAAGGAGAGAGAGAGAAAGAGAGGGCAGAGAGGGAGAAGCACTAACTGAGGGAGAGAGCAGGTTGTTGGCTGAGCTCCAATGAGCTCATTGAAGAAGACCCTGCTGTCAACTTGTATCACTGTGACAGACAGCAGACCTGCCACTTGGGGGCCTGCTAAGACGCACACACACACATGCACCACAGACACACATGAACACACATACCTACAAATAAAAATAAACATGCAGACATACACACTCACAAAGCACACAAAGTATGAGCAGACACTTGCAAATGCAGAGACAAATGCAGACATTTACACATACACAACAGCACAGGGTGGAAAACATGAACATAAGCACACTTATGCACAGGCATACACACACTCATATTGTATGTACACATAATGTATGATGTGCCAAAGTGGTCAAAACTATGCTCAGACACACACCAGCATATCCCAGCATATAGGCAGCATATATGTGCAGCGGACATGAATACAGACATGGACAGAGGGTGACACTCATACAAATGCACGTCCTGTTTGTAGATACACTTAAACCTGCAGTTTTAGACCTATACAGATGTTCTCACTCACATGCATACAGTATTTACAATCATGCACGTACTGTACGTTGATATGCATGCACACACATTTCAGGTTGCCAGTGGTTCTCAACCAGGTGTGCAGGAATCTCCAGGGCCCCCCTTGAGGTAGTTCGAGGGGAGAAGTTTATTTTCACTTTTTAATTCACAATACAGTTGAGCCTGGTGTGAGTCAGAATGACTGTTCATCATAGGTTTCACTTCATCCGTGGTTATCTCCTCAACTGTGTTTATAGTAGAGATGTTCCGATCTGATCTTAAACATCTGTATCAGGGCTATTAAGGCATTTTAACCCATTGGGATCAGCTGTATTGAGCAATATAGATCCTGATCTGATCCTTTGTTTTACGTCAGCTGCCACACAGGAGTTTTTTCACAAAGACGTCACGCAAAGCCCTCGCTAACGTCCCACAGTCTGCCTCTGGGTGTGTAAGAGCAGGGGCTGAGCACCACCAGCAGCCAAATGTTGCACACCATTAATGACAACAAAAGGCAGTATGACATTGTTTATTTATGTTATTTACCTCATTTATGTGCACTCATTACCCGTCAGCTCAAACACAAGCTTGCAGGTTGCTTGTTTCTCATCTGTGGTGCATGGTGTTTCACCATGGACTCACAACGCCACTGCAAGTGCAACAAAAGCCCAGCAAGCAAACGGCCAAAATGAGTAGTTTATATTTGTAGCATATTTCGTGCAAAAAATGTAAAGACAATGAAAATAAACATTCAGAATACAGATGGAGTGGAGAAGAGATAGACGTTTTTTTTTGTATTTAATACTTTATTATTTTGTAAAAATGTAGTTTTTCAACATGTAAATTGCAGAGTTATTCAATTGTTACATATGCTTGAAGTGCACACTGTGCAGCTGTATTATCTAGGAAGATAGTAGTAGAAGTATTGAGATCATGGCAGGCAAGAAAAACTTCATTTAGACATCCCAAATTGACATCTATAGAATCCTGAAGCCTGTACTATCCAGTTCAACTCACCCAGGATATTTTTTCATTAATAGGCTCGACTTGCCCTGACACTGGCTGTCTGGATAACCAGTATCACATAGCTGGTTATCAACTAGTTCAGTCAACTCTGGGTTTTTCCATCCAGCCACAAGTTTGTTCATGCAAAAGAGGTGGAGATTTTAATTATAAGTGTCATTATCAGAACCATGAATGAAGTAGGCTACTTTATATGAGTACTCATCTGTGTGAAATGTAAATGATACGCTGTAATCTTATGACAGAAGATGTAGAAACATTGGAAATAATTTCCAAATATTACATGTAGGCCAAGCCTTAAATCATGTATGAAATTAGTATGGAATGAGTAATATTTTTACTTATGTTTCTTTACTATTTAGTTGGATGATGATAAAACTACTCTGAATATGTCACATAAAAACTGTTTCTTTTACTAAAGTTAAGACTGGAGAAGCACTCTAGTTAATGACTGATGAGGACCATCTGAGCGAAATGTTGCATAAATGAAAATGGGTGCCAATTAACAGTGTGTGTGTTATTTTTCTTTTAAAAAAAAAAAAAACATCTTTTTTTTTCTAGTTGAAGTTGCAGTAATGACTTAGAGTGTAGAAATTGCAACAGTGTCAGCTATTGTTGTGGACTAAAATAAACTTTGCGCAAGTTAAAATTCTGCTAAAATTATATGTTTAATGTTGTAAACTATCTCTCTGTTTGTTAGAGGCTCTGAGGAAATGGCACAATAAAATGATTCTACCGACCCATAATAATATATAGGCCTACATTTTTTTCACCCGTCACTCTGGATGTTTGTCCATGTTGGGATCCTTTTTTTTCCCAGTAATCTGATTGGTCAGAAGTCAGGATATTGACAGGCTGTGATCTGAATCTCTTAAGTTACCACGGTGATTCATCCTGATAAAAAGAGAACCAGCTTTGTAGTACTGAAAACCCTGAGTTAACCCTGGAAATACCTTGCTAACACCACTCCTGCGCTGTAGTACAGGCCTTTGGTCTGAATTATATCTCACAACCAATATCTTTTCAGATGGAGGTCCCTGAAATGAAATCTTATCAAATGGGGGTCTGTGATCTAATGTGCATTGGTTTAAAGAGCTTTAAGCCTTTAAGGACATAATGAATTCCCTACCAACCCTGACCTTGACCTTCACATTCAAATGCATAACCTCAACCCTTATTCTAATGTTAACCTATATTTAATGCTAACCTTATCCCTTAAGTGAGGTCAAGAAGAAGTGAGGACTGACCAAAATGTCCTTATTTTCCAAAAACTCAAAATGGTCCTTACAAATGGTAGGACAATTTAAAAAAAACAAAAGGTGAAATGACTCAGTCCATACATTCAGACACACAGAAACAAGCATTAATTGTCTGATCATTCATGGATGTTTTTCCTGCTGGATGATAGCATACATCGCTTCCGCTCGCACCTCTGTGTAATATGATCCCTTGAGAGCCATCTGTCTCCAGCCTCTGTGACTGTGTGAGTGGAAACCATCTCTCTCTGCCTTCCCTCTTTGTTCCTGATAATGATGACACCTCTGACCTCCCACGTTCCAGTGTGCCCTCCAGCACCCTCTAACCAATCAGAGCTGGAGCTGCTCCGTGAGGGAAATCCTGTTAGAACCCATATCAAGCAATTAGAAAGCCCGATGGGAACCTCGGTGGAGTGAGATGGGATCCTGATCACTTCTTCTGAACATCCGAGATAGAAAGAAATAGTCTGTTTCTGTCTGTGACCGTGTGTGTGTGTGTGTGTGTGTGTGTGTGTGTGAGAGTGTGTCCATGTGCACTTTTATTTGTATGTCTGTCACGAGACAGGCAGGTTAAATAGAGACAGCAAAGTCATTACTCCACAGTATCACGGATCAATAACCGAACCCTTTTTCAGACATGTCAAGTCATGTCAAGTTATCTGTCATCCACCTCTCTGTCACCACTCAGCCTCTCAAAAATCATAGATTTCCTGTCCTGTGACATGCTCCCAGCATGTGGCCAAACTTTGGATGTTCACCTCAGGGCTCAGCATATCATACATTTTTATGTGCTGTCATATCTCAATCCTTTGAACATTGGAGATAAACATAGAATATGACACAAAGCAGACCATTTTTAGAAAAATTAAATATAATTTAAAATAATAATAATAATAATAATTTTCAACTGAATCTCAAAATGTTGTCAAAATAAAAGGAAAAAAAAATTCTGATAATACTCACCATTTAATACTTCCACAAACATTATTCTGTCATTTTTGTCCTTCACTAGGAAGCTAGCTTGGTTTTAGACCTCTGTATTGCTGCCTGCATTTCAGATAAATTTCCTTGGAGACCAACCGAGCCAATCATAATGGGCATCCTCCTGTGACAGAACCAGAATTCATTCTGAATAAAAAAAGCAACAAGTGTGGGATGAGATTGAAGCAGCTGTCTGGGTTGCATATTGACTCACAGAAATAGAAATTCTTTAACTGGCATCTTTCTTTGATCGTGCTTAACCCCTCTTAGCTACCAGTACCACAGCTTCTGATAGCACTGAAAATTATACTGATGGAATGGAAAGGGTAAAAAAAGAACCCCACATTCACAGAAAATAAGATAAAGTAAACACATCATCAGCGAAACAAAATGACAGTTCAGTCCTATTATTTAGCCCAGGCTCAGTTCCAGCTCTTTAAAAACTGATGCTTTGACGGTGGCTTTGGGTGTCAGACCCGTTGGTACGACATGCACCAGATGACAGCATTTTTTGATGCTCTGAGCAACAACCAGAAAGTCCGCATAGGGCAAGCAGGAGTGTTGGTGGATGGGTCAAACAAACCTCAGACTTTTAACTGGAAAACCTGTTTGGTGTAAAACCAAAAGTCAATTGAGTTATTTTAATAACAACATAGCATGCTAGTATGTGCTAGCATACTATGCTAGTTACATATGTCTGGTGATGTAAGTGACCAGTAATGAAACCCTAATCCCAAAGGCCAAAACACACTGGCAGCGAACAGCACGTGTAAACTCATGGCTCATGGCCACGTCGCCCCATGGCACGCCACTGTCCTATTTCCAGTGTCGCTGCCCCTGGAAGTAAATGCATTTTTCCCCCACTTGCTGCTTGCTTGTAAATACCAGCTCCGTAGCAGCTCCTCTTTTCTGCTCCTGTGGCAGCTCGACTCCTCTCCTCAAAACTGATGCATAAAGAGAACTCTGCTGCTGATGCTGTGTCTCGTGCATGACAAAGACTAGATTACGAGATACTCGTTGTTGAGATTAAGAAATGACCCACAGTTCCATCATTATAAAGACAATGGCCAAAAAGATATTGCCTTGTGAGTAACTTAAAAAGTAATAATAACTTTGTGTAGTCGTCTGTTAACGAGCTGCAGTGTGAAACGTCCGGTGTGTAGGGGCGGCACTTGACGTGCATCACATGATGCGCTACACAGCGGCAGCGCAAATGTCTTTTCAGCTTAAACCTCACCCTCAACCCTAGCCCTGATTTTGAGCCATATCAAAGTGTTGTTGTTTTTTTAAAATCATTTATCTATTTTTTTCCCCCTAAACTTAACCATATACTTTTGTTGCCGAAACAGAAGGAACTAAACCTTCATACAAACGTATTTTTTTTAACCTAAGTTGGAAGTTTATTTTGAAAATAGAATGTACACATTTAACAACAGGAATTTCACGTTTCCTGTGAAAACAGAATCTTATTTTGAAAAGACGCCATGCATGTAATGACTGTAAATTGACACGCCATCCCTGCACATCCAAAACTGACTCGGGGGTGTTACCTAGAGTGTAGACATAGTTTGATGTGCAGAGCCACCATCCAGTCGGCTGTATTTGACAGGTTGGCAGTGAGAATGTGTTTGACTATCATCTGAAGAGAGGGATTTAAATAAAGAGTATTTCTTTATATTCCATTGAAAAGTGATGCTAAGATGCTAAAACTGTGTTGTGCAGATTTTTGTGTAGAAAAAAAGACTTGCCACATTCAAAGAAATTGAAACACTTACTAAGTAAATGAATGTTGAAGAGAGAGTATGTTGGAATAAATTCAAGTTATTGAAATTCATGAATGTATCAATGTTGAGGATTGCAGAGGTGGACATCTTGCATGATACACCAGTGGTGACTCATATTTTAGCATCGTATTGTTTTTGTTATCTTTGTGTAGACAGCTAAAAAATAGAGAAAAAGTAGAGACAGGCAGTTAGAAATGGGAAATGTAGACGGAGAGTGTGCAGGGATTTAGGGACATTCACTTTAACCATATATTGTTGTGGCTCCAGAGGCCACATTGCTAATGACTAAACAGTGTCTGACTGCGCATTGTTTTCTAGAAAGAACATCTGCTCCAAACAATAATTGGATTGTTTTACCAATAGTTGCATTCCCCTGTGTGCTAATTGGAATTCCAGCCTGTCAGAAAAATCAACTTTGGTAGACTGAACATAAACAGGTGTCTGTGTCCTTTGATAAATCTCTCTCTCTCTCCTTATCTCTTACTCTTTCTCCAACTTTTCCTTGTGTTGTATCTTTCTGACCTATTCAAGCATGCACATTCACACACAACACACACAACATCTTCATCCTCTGGACTCTGTCGAGCTGTGATTACCACAACACTAGCTGTCTTTAACGGGGTTATAATAATAGCTGTCAGGCGAGGAGGAGATGCCATCTTATCTTGTCTGTTGCCATGCCGATTAGCACCATTGAGATCCACTGAGCTGTTCAACGATCCCTCTGGAAAACTAAGCTCATTGTAAACGATTGAATCCTTTCTTAGTATTCATCTTTAGCTAATTAGGAAATGTGAACAATGATTGGCCTGGCTCAAGTTGGGTTGTATTAGAAAACCACATCACAAGAAGCATAATTTCCAGGCTGTAGCTGAGCAAATTGTACTACTATCCCTTCCCTTAACCATTCAGGTGTCCTTAAAGGAGCAGTGTGTTGGATTTAGTGGCATCTAGTGGTGAGGATTACAGATTGCAAGCAGCTGAAACTTCTCTCATGTGCCAAACACACTCAGTTAGGGCTCCTTTAGTGTTTTTTCCTCTGGAGGTTTTTACCGTTATGCCAAATTATCTGCAGAGGTCTTCCCCTCTTCAAAACAAACAGTCCAGGTGATTAAAACTCGTGTTCGGCTTGTGCTCACCTATTTCCTTCTGATAACTTCATGGGCCTTATTCACAAACAGTGCATACACACAAATCTGTGCTTAAACTATGCGTGCGATTGGTAAGGCACAATTTGGAGATTCATCAATATTTTCTTACATGAATTTGTTTGTGCTCTACAAACAAATTTAGACCTCCCTCAGACCATGAGTGCGCACAAAAGATAAAGACCCAGCTGTCTAATGTTGTGGTCATACCAAACTCATGCAAGTTTGAACGCTAGAATATTTTGTGTTTACTCGCGTCATACGCATGTGAAAACATTGGAACATTGAGTGAACTTCTGCCGGTACGTCTGCGGCATCGTAGGCCCTCGGATGATCGCAATGCTGATTGGCTGTCGTGGTGCAAATTGTTTGCTGAAGTTCAGATTTTTCAGCCGAATAAGCTCATGATGGGAAATTGTGCTACTGGCTTCATTCACGTGCAGCCTGTTGGAAATTCTCGTCTAATAGTGTCTTTGCATTGGCTTTACATGTAATTCGCTCACACAGATTGTTTTATTACCACCCAGTGCAGATACAACGTAACAAAATGTAAACACATATCCAACTAAATGTACATAAATTAAATCTGAATTTACTGAAAAAAGGCTTTAACAGACAATATTTAAAATAATGATTTACTAATGCATACACTTTAAAACCCTTTGCTCCTCATCAATTACTGTCATAATTAAAACATCTGACTATAAAAACTGAGGGTTCCAGTCCTAGGTTACAATAAGTATGTCCATATAAAAATGTAACAGTTTTGGTTTTTATTGTTTTTTAAATCTGCCTGTATTGATGGCTACCATAAAAGTATTAACATTGACATGAACAGTCATCCAGGGTACATAAAAGATTCAGATTTATCCCCAAGCAGGTGTTACAGTGGCATATCTAGCCTTGCTGAAAGAGACTGCAGCCCTTGATTTCAAGAAAGAGCGCCTTCAGAGGCCGACCTAACATGTTTGAAGAGAGTGACGACGCTGAACAGATGTTTCTGACTGTCAAGACATTCACAGGCGCTCACTGACAGCCTGATACTGTGTCAGGGCCTCAAAAGAAACAGCTTCACTGCGTCCTCCATGATACACTTCATGCAAACATATTTCCTTACATAAAGAAGTGGGGGTTATGGCAGTATGTTGATGGTAAATAGTGGGGAAGCACCTGTCAGTGTCGAATGATTCTGATTCACTAACATACGCAGAGTGCTAAGCACAAAGTCAGCTAGTAAGAAAGAAAGAGCAAGAACATTTCTATACACATATTACTAAATGAGGCTCACCTTTTTTCTCTGATAATTTAAGATTCAGGGGCCGGTTGCACAAAGCACCTTAAGTTTGCCCCTTAAGGTTTAGTTTTTCCTCAGCTGAGGAAATTAGTCAAGGGTATTGCACAGAATCTCTTAAAAGGTTTCCTTAGTCAAGAAAAGACATTAAGTCATTTACTGCCATGAAAGAGATTTTAAAGCAGTAAAATTAAACTGCTTCTATGGAGACCATTTGTTTGCTTGAATGTGAACCTGTGATCGCTGAGGCTACCTGTTGTCGCACCTAAGTATCCTCTCACAAATTTAGCCTAATAGTAACAAAAAATTGGTGTAAGAGAAGAAAACCAAATTGGTTGGATGAAGAGCAAATTTTACCTCTAGAGCAATATAATAAAAGAAGGAACATACATGAAAGTAAATTAGATCCGACACAGGAAGCAACAAATGTGGGGGGAAATTGCAACATTTGGACATTTTAGGGCGTTTGAAACCTGGTGAATGACGCAGCACACGATTGATTTGTGAACATGAAATGCCTCGCCAATGACTGATTGCATAAAACTACAGACAAATCATAAATTGTAAAGGGGCTGGAAGAGCACAGCGTCGGACAGTCTAGTGATCCAACTCCAAATCATAAATTGATCCCCGGTCAAACTTATAGTGCAAAATCAATTGCTCATCATTAAGGGTGTCCCTCAGGTTCGGGTTTATCGCCATAAACTTAAGCCATATTGCTGTTAAGATGGAGTCAGAGGTACCTTATGTTTTGTCCTTACTTTGGTTGCTAAGGTCCTCTGTGCAACAGTTTAAAAAACTTTAAGCAATTCGTGAAGTTTAAGATCAAAATAAGGAGTAAAAGACTTAAGGATGTTTTGTGCAACCAATTTTGTTTAAAGGAAACCTGAACACAGATTTAAAGGAAAGTCTTCACTTAAGGTGCTCTGTGCAACTGGCCCAAGACATTTAAGACTTATTTACTTAGAGCCGAATTATCTGCAGAGATCTCTTTCTCTCTGACACAAACAGACCTGGTGATTTAAACCATTAAAAACACTGAATAAAGCAGTTTCACATTAAAAGTAAGTGTTTTTCTAATGCTGTTCGGCTGGTCATCGAGGAGCTGCTAACTATGGTGGCAGACATGGGAGTGCAAATGGCCCAATCTAGAGCTAGTGTTTGGTTTCACCATTCTGGGCTACTGTAGAGACATGGCAGACAAGGACCTGCTGTCTATGTAGATATACATGGCTCATACTAAGGTAACGAAAACACAAAAAGTTTTATTTTCAGGTGATTACATGATGAAAAAAAGTTTATAAATCCCACACACTGGACCTTTAAGCAAGGCCAAAATTAGCAAATGCAACTGTTGCCTATAGAAGATGTTTGCTGTTATACCAGGCAGCTCCCAAATATACAGTATACATTTGAGTATATGAAGTATGTGTGCACAGGGTTTTCTCAAGATTTCTTTAAAGTTTGAGTTTATTTGAGGACTTATAATAGTTTATATCTTAGCTTCCTATAATGCCATGTTTGTAAAAACCATCTGGCTTATGCAGGAATAAACACACGTGTCCCTGTGTTTCGAAATTTCCCCTCAAAATATGCATTCAAAATAAAAAATACATTGAAGATACACATGTACAGCACTGCGATCTGATGTGAGACCTTGTGTGGGATACAGAGATATAGAGTTCAATACCATAAACCATTGCAATTAAAATACATCATGTTGATTATCATGTGCATTAGGGAATTTGAGTGCCCGTGAGGATTAATTAGATGCTGCTTAGTATAGAACTGACATGATTAGGAGATAATCAAGTGCTGTGTACCATGAAGTGCAGTAGCCCTAACTGGCTGTTCATGCAGACATGCAGATAATAACACCTAACTGAGTGTCTGTTTACCAAAACTGCTGCTCGTAAGTGAATCTTTTTCAGTATTTTGCAGATTAAGTTTAGTATTTTAAATAAAAATGGCAGAAATGCCACAGCTCAATGCAAATAAGAAATAAGCAGCCGGTGGCCTCTGTGTTGTGCCAGCATGTTCCTTTCTAATATTCATGTTGCATCTCTCTGTAGGCTTTCAAGTTGATATAAGCTGAAAGCCCAAATCACCTCAAAAGCCCAAAAGCTTTTGACTGATGAGTCTCTGTTTCACTCCTCATCTGCAAAGTAATGCAGCAGTTCTTGTCTTGTGAGCTTTTGCACAACAATCTCCTCCTCCACGTGAGCCCACAGGGTTAAACTTGTGAAATATTTTGCACACAGCGTGTCAGCTCGACTTCACACGTAACATCTGCACTGCGCGGTTCCCCCCCAACCCCCTCCTCATGTCCCATCCCTTTCTCCAGCTCAGCTGGCATCAAAGACTGAGGGAGAGGGAGAGAGAGAGCGCTGCCCGAGTGCCAAGGCGGTTGGATAGTGATGAGTGATCCACGATGTGTTCAGCATACTAAACACTAAAACAGGGAATTTTAATTCTACATCTGGCCCTTGTTCAGGAGCCATGATTCTTTCATTCCTATTTTCCTTTTCTATCTCATGTCACTTCCCACCGCCGCGTCTTCAATTTCTTTTTTTTTAGCCTTTTTCTTTTATTTTATATTTACAGTGTCTCATTCCTACAGTTTTTTCTTACTCCCTTTGATGCATATTCAAAGTAAGAGAGATGGTATGGGAGGGAATACTTATACAGAAACAAACCACAAACCCTGAGCATGCAGCTTTTGTAAACTAATCAATGCCACACACATGCACAAACACACACACATAGACTGCTGGAGCATTTCTATACATCTGCATGGCCTACCATTTTGTGTAGATGTTTTAAGAGCCAAAGCTACATCTTAATTTAGATCTATTAAAACTTAAAAGCAAAGTTACAGCTGTTGTTTAAATAAACTACTCTACATTAAAGGCTCCCTGTGGAGCCCCATTTTCACCAAGCAGTAGGTACTGTGCGGTTCAATTTGGTATGTTTTTTTTTCCATTTCCACTGTGAATTACTTGTGGATGGTACCAATGCAATTTTTGGTCCCCCCTCTGTTGGGGTACCTAGCACATAGATCTGGTACTCAAAGGTGGAGCTGTGAACACTGCAGTCTGTTGATTGGTCAATAACAGACAGTCACTCTGCTCAGGGCTGAGTTGTGGCTGGTTTTGAAGCCTATGTAACCACTGTTCATACTGTGGAGAGTTTTATTAGTAGACTGTAACTTTAAAATAAAATGAAGTTTTGCTGCCTCTCACAGCAGCTGTAGTCGGAGTAAAAACTATCCTATGTCACTGGGCCGACTGCCAGCAACTTTTAAGGTGGAACTTTAACTTGTAATGTTACTCAATGTATGAGGTGACGACGTGAATCAATCGACACACCTTAAGTTTCATCTTACGAACTTTGACCATTACTTAAGTTTTTATATGACATACACTTTTAGTAATGAGTGTAACTTCAAACTTTTATATATATTAATTTAGGCCTGGGTTATGTGAACTGCATATATTCTGATCCTCACATGGAGAAAAAAAAAGTGTTGTGGAGCGTAGTTCCTGTGGGCTCTGGCAACACTAAACCCCTGAGCTTGCCTTAGAGGGACTTAGTTCACAAACCTGCTATTTTTAAATATCTGATTGAAAGAGACTCTCACTGCAGCCTGTTTTATTTTGTTCTGAAAATGTCGATGTGGAGCCTCGTTCTGTGGACGATAAACGAGGTGCAGACTTCCATCTGTGTCACCGTTAATGAGGAAGTACAGTGAGTGCTGGACAGAGCAGTGAGTGACAACAACCCCGCCCACATTAAAGGGTACTCTTCAGTGGAAATGCTAGGGTATAGGTACCATGTCTGAAGGGTTACTTTTGGTTCCAAAGGTACCATACTGAAAGTGTTTGGTGGAAACGGGGCTTTAGTGCCATGGAGTTGTTTTTGAGTGAGAGTGAGATCCCATTGTGTTTATCTAGTGAAAGCACATGAGGAGCTGTGCGCACATGGATGACGTGATACACATTCCTGCTAATGTTTTCACATGATCCCACTAATAAACAGATGCAGATGCATTAGTGTGCTGGTGGCTCATTGTCTGGAGAGTGCTAGCTTGCTGTTTTGTGCCCAAGCCAGAGCCGGTGCAACCCAGCATAGTTGCCTTCACAGGTGTAAATGGCTGTTTGTTCAGCATTCCCCTGTTGAAGTCAAGTTGAGTGCAGACACGGAAGATTCCTCGTCATGTGAGGTGAATTCCACCCACGCACATCCAGGCGGAGTAGTCTAGCTTACTTTGGAAGTGGAAAGCACAGCAACACTTTGCAGCTAGAATCATCAAGTTAGCCATGAAGCTCAGTTAACTATTGGAGACTGGTGTTCGGAACTTTGAATTAATTTTGAGTCATTTTAAAGTAGACCATCACCATGTTTCTTTTCCTAAACCTAACCACAGTAACTTTACTTGCCTAGCTCTAACCTCTGTAGCTTTACATTAAGTACGTAATGTCTCTGATGGGGCACTAATTCATGTGTGCTTCTGTACCTTTCCAGTGCTTCTCTACTTCCCTAGTAACCAAGGTGCCACTTAAATTGAGCACAGGGCAGAGATTTTAGGAAAGACTGTGAATGAGTGTCCAAAGGCTTAAAATTACACTCGACAGAGCAGGAAAGAGGCACAAATATAACTCCACTCAAGACTCCAAAACAAACGCAAACACAGCCTGTTAGTTAACAATTAGCTGCTTAAATAGTCCTATTTTTTGCCACCAGCCAAAACAGCTAAGTCTTTGTGGCTTACAAAATGTTTGACTTCAGTGTGCATGTAATCCAAACTGTAAAACCAAGAGAAGATGAAAACAGCTGAAAGCTGCAAAGAGGCGGAGAGGCTGAGATCAGTTTTCTGTCTAATTACAGAAAGGCATTGATTTACTGTTAATATTTAAAAACGCATAATAGAGCTTTAAAGTGGCTCTTGAAAGAGACTAAATATTCCCATTAGTGGAAAATGTGACTCAGTCTATCCTTAAGTTTATGGAGATCTGCACCATCACGACTAAAGCTAATGATGCTTTATTGTGACTGTCTGAAATGTCATATGGGCGTGCAGCTTCACGAAAGAAAGTAAGGGAAGTTGATCTTTGTTTTGACTCTACTGTATAAAATGTATGTGTGATATGAGCACACAGGTTTTCGTAGTCTTCTTTGTTCTGTTTGTCTGCATGTTTGTATTTGTGTGTTCTTGTATGTGTGTGTTTGATGCACTTTTTGCTGATTGCAGCGGTGATGCATGTGAGCTGCAGAGCGTGGCGTCCGGTCCACTGGTAGAAACAACAGATTTATGATGTGGTAATTTACAACTGCAGTCTTAGCACTAACAGCTGTTCTATGTGTGTGTGTGTGTGTGTGTGTGTCTGAGGTGAGATTATTTACAGTAAAATCAAAGAGTGCTTTGTTTCGCAGTGCTCACCTCATCAACACAGGAGTTTGTGTAGGACTTGACAGATGTGTAGAGAAAGTGTTCCTCTGGATAGATAAAATATAAATGCATAAACTTTTTTTTTTTTTTTAACTTGCAGCGCTAAAATAAAGCTTTCAGCGCAGCCGGGATAGAGTAACAGCTTGTCAGTTATCTTTAAGATAATGAGGAAAAAGAAGCTAGAATTGCAAAGAGTGGTTCCCTGTGGACTCACAACTTCACCCATCAACACATCTCAGCACAGCGTTACAGACAACGTACTGCAAGGCCAAACAAGTAGTGTGTATTCTAGAAGCAGAGGTTAACAGTGGAAATAGAAGTGTTATGAAACAAGCCAAATGACTCGGCAATGGCTCCAAAGTACCATCGTGAGCTCATTCCTACCAATCAGAAACCTCCAGAGCTGAACATTTGAGCCAACCCTGTAGTGCCAAAAAACTGCAGTTCCTTGAATGGCCACTGGAGACTGACTCCAGAAGCCAGTCAATCCCCGCAGACACTCATGCTGAAATTCCCGACTTAACAGCAGGAATAAACATGCTTACAGCCTGGTACAAAACTGGTTTTGGTCTCTATAGCTAATTTCACCACTGATGACAACTGTATGGAGGTGAATTTCTATGTAACTCACCTTTTTACATTGTATTAAGGCTTAAAGTTCTGCATTTTTAAGGGCAGAGCCGCCTGAGTGATAGATTGTTTGCAAAGCGTCGATTCAGTATGCGAGTCAGATCAACCGCTGTTCCTCCACAACTCCAACTTCGTCCAAAAATGGTCATTCCTGGCCAAAGAAGAACAAGATGGCGATGGCTTGATTTCTGAATTTGAGGCTTCAAAATGGCAGTCCACAAACCAATAGGCAACCAAAAAAGGACGGCAGAAGAGATACCTGCACACCAGAACAACTGGGTTCGAATGCCACAAAAAAAGTTCACGGGCTGAGATCAAAGCCAAAAACATCAATTTATTCAGAAAATTGTGTGAAAAAAATGATTAAAAAATATATATATATTTAAAATAAATAAACAAAAAATTAAAAAATATATATATTTTTATATTTATGTATTTCATTATATATGTATATATTATTTTTTGTTTGTTTTATTTATTTTATTTTTTTGTTTTTCTGTGTATAGTTGTGTTTTTTGCACATTTGTATCTGCTCTGCTATAACTCATTGTTGTTTGAGGATGTTGTGATTTGTACAATACTCATTGAACAGGTCATCAGGCCTCTGCTCCTCAGAGTTGACCTGATCTAATCAGTGGCACCAGCTGACTGATTCATCACACCTGGTCCTAATCTGTCTGTGACTATATCTGTGTGAAGCGTACACGTCAGTAGCACTGATGATAGTCAAGAACTGAAACATTTGCTGCTGTTAATAACCTCTTTTTATTCATTTTTGCACTTTGAGCACCTTCTTTTTGAGCACGGATGTTGTGGATAAATTGAGATTTTTTGTGGATCTTTTTGGTGGCTGTCCAGCCCAGTTGTATTGATGTGCAGGTATCTCTTCTGCTCTTCCGCTTTTGATTGTCCATTGTACCTACACACCCAAGATAAACTTTTTTTGTTGCCCTATGTAGGCACAGTCTCACAGCAGCCCTAAGACTTCACAAATCAATGGGCAACACTGTGGCACTTACGTCCATTACGGCCTTGGTGGTACTTGAATGATGCAGAGGACTGCCTTTTGTGTGGTGTCTTGAAGCAGAAGGAGTAAGAAGTGTAAGAAGGAGTAAGCAGCTAGGCTCAGGAAACAAAACTACTTGGTTATGGTTAGGAAAAGATTGCCGATGTCACCAAAAAAAAAACCTGGCTTTGAGTGGCACAAACACAGCAACCGATGCTGTTGTTTGTTGGTCTTGAACACCTCTCTCCTGAGTCAAGTCCATTGTTTGTTGGACCCATCCTCCTCCCCTCCTGCCTTAACTACATCCATTTCTGTCTGTGTCTGAAAATCACATGGACAGGTTTACATTGGCAATTGTGGAAAGCCCAGTGTGTCTCACGCTGATGCTAAACGGTGCCCCCGGCATCATCATAGTGTCTCTGGGAACGCTGCCTAGGCGACGCACAGAGGCCAGTGAATTCAAATAGTGTCTACAAATCAAACAGTGGCCTTTATTACAGACCTGCCATTACACTGTCAACTGGAGGTCAAAGACTCACCAATGAAACAAACAGATAAACTGCAACAGGATATCTTGCCAGCATCTTCTCACTTTGACTATTACACATGAACATATGTACAAACACATATTTCCATAAAATCTGAATATATTTACATGATAAAAACACATTTCAAAGACCTAAAAAGGGGAAAAAAACACTTATAATTGGAAAATGTATTCTACGATTTACTTTGGACTTGATTCTGATCCAAGACAAGTCTTGACTGGCAGCTGCGAGTTACTTTAAAGCTGCTTTCTTGATGAGTTGATGCTTTTCAGGAGCGGTTACTTCCAGCAGTACAGACACAAAGTGAGCAGAGCTAGAACAAAGAGTGACTGAGCCTCCTGTGACATGTTTGAATATTTCATGTTATGTCCACTATATGTGTTTTATGTCAGAGGAAAGAAAAATGAGATAAATAATATATTAAACATTCATTTAATGCATTATTCATGTCTTTTACTGTGTTTCATATTACATACAGATGGCTGTGTGACCTGTGATTTAGTCTGTCTGTCTCCTAGAAAACCCATGAAAAGTCTACACTGTCTACACCCTCTTGTATAATGCAGTGTGTGTTTTATGCAAGTATGAAAGCCTGCAGTGTATTCAGCCTGTGATCTCATTTATAGTAGGATATAAAGTTGAACATTTTCCAGACTTGCAATGCACTATTATTGCTGGAGCCATCCATTCTTATTTACTTGTGCTTCTCCGTTATGAAGCAAGAGGAATACATCCAAGTTACTGCTGTTTAGAGCCAGGGAATTAGTCTCAGAAGCTTGATTGTGATGACATCATCAAATACAGTGACGCAGTATGGGGTCTGGTGGTTAACTGAAAACAAATCATTTGTTTTTATCTTTATTTTCATGATACAACCAATAGGAGGTTTAAGCATGTCTCTGAAGACACCCCTGTGGGCTGGATTTCCAAACAAAGCAGCCAGTTGTAGAGATTCAGCAAATAAGGATAAGAAGAGGCTTAAAATAGATCAGGTGTCAGTGTGTTCGATAGCATCTGTGAGCTATTTATTACCCCCTCACAGTGTTATCTGACAAAAATGTATTTGCTCTTTTTTCATGCACTGACATGAGTTCATGTGAGCTGCACCAAAGTGTGAAGGACAGCCATTTTGCTTGCTTTACTCCCCTGTGTGGTTAAATATTAAAGGCATTCAGCTGAAATGGCCTTTACCTAAAGAGCGTTTTAGAACCATGGCTAAACTGCTTTTGGATGTTTCAGCACCAGAGAGAGACACAGACAGGAACTGGAGCGAATGTATGAGTGAATTTTTTTCACTGCTGCCAACAGGAAGATACTTAATAAAGAGGCAAAGTCCCTCATCTTCCAGTGTACGCCATGGGACCTTAGTTTGGGGAAAAAAAATATGTATAACATGTATAATATAGTTTTTTAATCCCTTTTGAATTGTGGTTTACACTTGAAGGAGCAGTGTTAGATTTAGAGGGATTTAATTGCATCTTGTGGTGAGGATTGCAGAATACAATCAGTTGAAACTTCTCTTGGTTAGAATGCATTCAGTGTTAATTGTTCAGGAGTTTTTTGAGCTGAATCGGCTTGTGGCAGAGCACCTGCTAATGTATGTTCACCTTTTTTTCTCTGATAACTTAAAGTGTGCTCACTTTTTTTCTGATTGAGAGTTCAAGAGATTTTTATCAGTAGCCACATTATCTGCAGAGGTCTCCTTCTCTCTTTGGCGGTTGTGGCTCAGAGGGTCGAGCGGGTTGTCCGCTAATCAGATGATCGCCTGGATTCTCTATGTGGCATGTCGTAGTATCTTTGGGCAATATACTGAACCCCAAATTGCTCCAGATGGCTGTTCCATTGACGTGTGAGTGAGTGTGAATGGTTACTGAGTAGCTGGTAGCACCACGTATGGTAGTCTTGTCCATCAGTGTGTGAAGGTGACATGTAGTGGAAAAGCGCTTTGATTGGCCAGAGTACTAAAAAAGAACTATACAAATGCAGTCCATTCACCATGTACTCTCCAAAGCAAACAAACGTGATGATTTAAAACATTAAAAACACTGAATAAGGGCACCTGGTAGAGCAGGCGTTCTATATACAAAGGCAATGTTCTTGCCACAGCAGCATCGTGGGTTCGATTCCAGCCTGCAGACCTTTGCTGCATGCCATCCCTTCTCTCTCCCCCTTTCATGCCTATACTGTCTTATCTACTAAAGGCAAAAACAACCCAAAAAACACTGAATAAAGCAATTTCACACTACATATCAGTGTTTCTTCAACACTGTTTGACTTGAGTCGATGGGCCGCTAGCCCAGCACCTGCTAATGTGTGCTCACCTGTCTTCTCTGATAACTTAAGATCCAGACGTTCAGGAGGTTTTTACTGGGAGGCAAATTACCCGCAGAGGCCTCTTCCTCTTAAAAAACAAACTGACCTGATGTCTTCGACCCGTAAAAACAATGAATAAAGCAGTATCACATTTTAACAACTCTGCTTGTTGCAGATGGACTTCTAACTACGGTTTTCAGCACCAGTGTTTGGTTTGTTCGTTCTGGGCCATTGTAGAAACATAGTGGTTCATAATGGTAGACTTCATGGATGTGTTTCATTCAGCGACTGCTGATCATTCTCTTCTGCCAGAAAGAAAAACGAGTGAGACCCATTACTTGTGTGAATACATCCCAGTACTTAACAAAGCTGTGATGTCACGTACATGACTTGTGTAGGCTGTCTGATTACGTATTTTTACAGTCTTTCTTTACTTACAAACATATCTTTTTTTTTACGTTATTTATTGTACTTTTTTGCCCTTTTATTAGACGGGACAGACCCAGGCATGGAGGCGACGGCAAGCGGTGGAGGCTGCTGCCAATGGCCACTGCAGCAAGGACAGTGTCCCTGCACATTGGACACTTGCTCCAACCACTGCACTACCGGGCGCCCCCACTTAGCTTTTAAATTGACAAACAACATATGTGTAATTAATGGCATAATTTAAATTGGATAAAAAGGTCCCAGGATGGTCCACCAGAAGGGGAGGAAGCACTAACCCTAGCCCTCCTATAAAGCACACTTTATTAGGAATAGTAAAGTGGCAAGTGGAGGTGGAATGTTCCAACACCGCGGAAAAAGACTTGAAAAAGGTGTATTCATTTTCTAATAATTTCATATTCTGTACATATTCCATGATTTTGTCCAAACACACCAGAGAAAGTCAGCAAAGCTTTATTTGAATGTTTCCTTCTATGCTGCCCTTTCTCTGACCCAGTTTTCTTCTTTCCTCCTTGCACCCTGTCACCTCATTTCTCCCTTTCCTCTTCACTCAAAACTTATTCTGTATAGCACCGCACCTGAACTCCCCTCTCACCTCTTATTCTCAACTCCACTCTGCTATCTTTTCCTTTCCCCCCTTCACTTTTTTCCCACTCCCCTCCCTTTACTGATCCCATTTCCTCACTCACATTCCCACGTGACCCTTCTTGTCAGGATGCTCACCCATGAGTCCTCTCCAGTAAGATGCCTTTGTCGCTCTCCCCCTTTCACCTCCCCGCTTTTTAGTTTTTCATTCTTTTCTCTTTCCTGTCAGAAATCCAATCTCAGAAGGCATTTCGCCATTCTTCTCTTTCCTGTTGTCACTCCTCTTCCTTTGTGTTATCTGTAGAACCTGTTTTGCGTGCTCACATCCGTCTTGTTCTATCAAGGAATCACAGACCCCAAGCAATCATGAATATGCTAAATCTCATGCAGACATAGAATGAATATACAAAAAATAGAAAATACAGAGTTACAGAGAGAGAAGCCACAACCCAAAGAGCACAGATAATGTCCTTTCACTTATGTCATATTATGTGAAATTCAGTGGAAATGTATGAAAAATAGATTACAGAAAGTACTCTCCTAATGGGAAATATATCTGATAAAGTGCTCACTAGCATGGAGGGTTATGAAAATGCTGTTTCCAGGAAAGAGTCCTCTGATACTGCAAACTTTATATCCTGCCCATGCAGTCATCAAACTGACATCTCACTTGGTTCAGGAGAGCTGAGCAAAGCTCAAATGGGGATCAAAAAGTCAGTTTTGCCATTTCAAATTTTAGCATTCCTGTTGATGGAGCACACAGTGCAGCACCAGCTGAGCTACCCATGTTTCCCCAAAGCTCTTCCTGTCTGACACAGTCATTTTTAGACCTTTTTGGTCTTCACTAACTCACGACAGAGTTTGCTTTTAGTTTGAAGCAGGTATGTTTAAAACAAGAGCGTCCGTGCTATCAGTAATTTAGCAGTCCTCGATCACACATCTGTTCAGTATGTTTGATGCACACTTATATTCACACACAATGACACACTGAATAAAATAAACACATTACAATCCTATGATGTCAGTTTGAAACACTGCAGCTGGCGACAATTACCCAGCTGTATTCCTCACCGGCTCTCGTGGTTACCCAACAACAATGAGGGCCACTGGATAAACTAGACAACAAAGTGCCTGTATGAGTGTGCTATAACAAAGAGCTAGTTGACTCAGAGGCAGTAACTGTTTATTTAGCAGATGACAGTTTGGAAATAGAGAGTGGCTGAAATGTTCTGTTAAATATGAATGCAGTATTTTTTTCTGCCTGCCACAAATGAGGCAATTTGCATTTTTTTCGGCATTTGTAGTTTGTGGCGGCACGGTGGAACAATGGCATTGTTGCCTCACAGCAAGAGGGTTCCTGGTTTGAACCCAGGCTGGGTGAGACCTTCTGTGTGGAGTTTGAATGTTCTCCCTGTGGCAGCGTGGGTTTTCTCTGGGTACTCCAGCTTCCTCCCACAGTCCAAAGACATGCAGGTTAATTGGTAACCCTGTGATAGTCTGGATACTGGTGTATTCCGCCTCTTGCCCAATGTCAGCTGGGATAGGCTCCAGGCCCCCAAGCAACCCCCCAACAGGGTACGGAAAAATGAAAAGAATGCCTAAAAGAACCTAAGCTTCATTGTCTGAGCTCTATGTGCATGACAGTTCTTGAATGTCAAGAACAAGAGTGGTGGTGAGATGTTGTTAGCAACATCCTAAAACTCCTTGGGGAGCAGGTTAGGGTCAATGCATGGGTGACTTTGACATGGGTGTTCACTTCCATTTTAATCTCAGTTAACGTTACATTTACCAATAACCAAGAACATTTATTAACTTAAAGGTATGGGTCACCCAAAATAGTACTCACCTCCATGTTCTCTGCTGTATCTTGTATCTATTCGTGGGCTCATGGAAATCCAAACACAGATGCTTTCGTTAAACTATTGGTCAAGTCAATAAGCATTTCCAAGGATAATCAAAAAATGCTTGAAATATACAAGGTACAACTTTAGTGAAATGAGATTCCATCAGCTCCTTTAAATTGTGCACTGTAAATTAGTTCATTTTTTACATCTTCGTAAATTGTTGGCTGCTGCTTTATAACTGTCACCCAAAGTCGTCGAAATCCGGTGCTTGGGCAGTGACTTCCAGTGTCAGACACAGACAAAAAAAGCCGTCCTGTAACATCGGCATGATACGCGGTGGGTCACTGTTATATAGTTTAACAAAGCTCAGCAGCCTCAAGGGAAGCGCGGTGCAACAAGAACAAAAGTTAACATGACTAAAGTCTGACGTGGTGGTGGATTGGTCCAACAAACACAGACTTTCACTTTCACTGTATGTAAACAGTAAATTTTCTGTGAAAACAGAAGTGTCTTTTGAAAGAAGACAATACATGTAACAGACAGAACTTGACACAGCGTCCTCGAACATCAACATCCAACTCACCCAGGGTACCTTTCACGGTGTATCTGGAAATGGAACGTCTATGACCTAATGTCAATATGTGACGAGGTTGGAGTAAAAATGTGTTGAACTGTCCATGTTTCTGGATGGTTCTGGTGCTCCAGGATTTCTGGCTGTGGAATGATTTAATTGTCCACACACCCTGATCTCAATAAGATGGCCAGCCAACTTGGATTTCAGAATGGTTTTTTTTTATTTTAAAACCTTTTTGCTGACTTTTTTTGGTTTCCGTTGAAATCTGTTTGCACGTATACACTTTTTATTTTTGGAAATAGAAGATATGAATAGAAAACTATTGCTGGGACCATAAAGAGTTTTGGGACGTAGGTACTAAAGACTTTAACTATTTTTTGGAAGTGAACTACCCCTTTAATCAGTATGCGTTTGTGCCATTACGAAACCTTAAGCATAATAGTGGCAGATCAGTACAACCATACGTGTCATTGTTGTAGCGGTTATATGTATAAACCTACTTTGCTGTTTAGATTTGAGGACTTGTTGAACCCCACACGAACAGCAGCAATTCTTTATGCTAAGTGGGTACAGTACAGTATTATAAATTGCTGCAGAGGTGGCATCTGACAATTGTTTCTTTCATTACCTGCAATTCAGTAACATAACGGAGCAGAGTGACCATGTGTGCCTGATCCTGCACCAATGTGCAAGCAAAGCCAGCCCCAAAATCCTCAATGCACACATAAAATAGGACGTCTGAATAAGAACAGATCAACCGTGCCTATCACAATCTGCACAAGACCTACATAACGCACCCCAGATCAAGCTCTAAATGATTGTTATTTGAATTAAAGCTTTAAGACCTCTGTTATTTCCTCAGTCATTTAAGATATATGGTTGTCAGCTTTCACAGAATTACAGAAAGTCTGTTGCATATTACTTATTGCCTACTTTGACAGTAATATCTTGAGAAGAAAATATTATGCTTCATACATTTTAAAGCCTCTGAGCTTGTATTGTTACAAGGGTTCTGTAATCAATAGTGTGACGGCCCACCTGTCTGGCCGTCTGCTCTGTTTTCTTCTCACAGGAGCCAAGGTGGGTCGTCAGGGCAACTGGCTGCACCTGCGATGTGGGAGTGACAAAAAGCACAAAAAGGTTGCTCTCACAGGCCAGTCTCAACATTGTCTCATGGCCTCCACATCTCTGTGGTTTAATATAGGTTTATGTCTTTTACAGCACTCACACATGCCTTTACTTATCCATGCATGCCTCCTTCCACATCTCCACTTCCCATCTTATTTTCCTAATTAATTAAATAAACTAATTTGGCCTTTGAAACTTGTGTGTAACAAGCCTAAGCCAAGGTTGCGACGATGATAAAGAAAATTAATTTACTTTTTGGGGAGGCAGTCTGTTTAGGCCAAGATTTGACCACTACAGTATGTGACTGTTACTTAAGGTAATTGGTTTAGGAAAACATTTAGATCTCATACAGCCTTATAGGGCAGCGCTATGTCTGATTGTATTAACTTTATTGTTTAGGATTAGCAGGGGAATGTCGTATTTGTGCATTCTTCAGCATGCAACCAGCGAATTCATTTAGGTCTGGAGGTTTTTTCTTGAACAGAGGACATGAATTAAATAAAAACTGAGCTCAGAAAATTGACTCTTTCTTTAATCCAGCTGTCTAATAAGATCGCTGGCGCAGTCTGAATACCCTTTGTGATATGTTTGTGAGGACTGGCATGGTTATAGGCTACTTTGCTGTTATTTTACTCAGTTTGGGTTTGATGAAAAACAGCTAGATGGGCTTTTAAGAGAGTGAGGGTTCTCATTTAGGCTGCTTCAGTAGAACATACACACACACACATGCACAAACACACTCTAATCTGGCTTCTGTCGAACACAGTTATTGTAAGGGGCTTGCAACATTGCAGTCGCACTTTTCATCCAAATTTCTTGCCGCCAGGTGCACACAGACACACCGTTGTAGTCAACTCTGTTATCCTATAACTATATATTAGACGGACACCTTGCTGATGGCTGTCATTATCTGTTTTGGCAGACTCTTGCAATACTTTGTCCACAACCAGGCCCTTGCCCTCTGGCATTAAAACTCCCATAGACAGCAGTTTGCATTCCCAGCCGAGCCCATCATATTAGGGCTTAACACAGGTTCATAAGGTGTCCAGAGAGAGGGAGAGAAATACTCAAGCGAACCGCTGAGACAGGAGATTCACGACGTGACCAGACCTGTCGTATTTTCTGGTGCTCTTTAGGGTTTAATGTAATAGACCTCTGCCAAGTCCAATGAAATTCATACTTTTCTTGCACAAAATGGATAAATGCTTACTATCAACCAATTAATTCCCCCCGTCTTCTTCTAATTTGGGATGACCGATGCCCCTTGCGCTGCAGTTGTCGTCATTTCCAGCTTCCACTGTTGTCCCATGGAGGGTTTGGACGGCCACGTGTCTCCTCTGATAAACAGAGTTGACAGCTACTTCTTTTCACCTGACAGAGTGGAGCTTCCCTGGGAGGATGTGACACACACACAGAAACTCACGCTATCCCTCCAGATCCTGTCACTTTCCCCACAGGTGCTCTGGCCGAGCTGTTGGAGTCGCTAGTGCGGTGACAAGAACATGATCCCTCACCAGTTTCCCACCCGCCAACACTGCCAGTTACGTCTAATGGGTTGCCCACTTGATGGACGGCGGCATTTTCTTTTAAATAGGTTGTGTAATTGTTTTTTGTTAAGATGTTCTCAGAGAGGCCATAGTTTGTAGTTTTCCACTTACACTCCATCATCCTCTTGCAGATGTTGGTACAATTGTTTTTGTTAGCAGTTCTCAGCCTAGGTCATAAATCCCCTTGGTTTTATTCATGGTGTTCTTAAAGGCTTCCACAAGACTATTACTGTAATGATATGTTGCTGTTAAGAGGTCATTGCTGTCTTTCCTTCCCAGGGATCATTTCACAGTCACCATAATCAAGAGCAGAGGCAGTATGCACTCAAAAAGTGAAATAGGAGGGTTGAGCGATTTAAAATATCAATAAGGATCACTTCGTTCATATTTAATGTGCCCGTAAGCCATACCAGTAAACCAGCATGCACAATGTCAGGGGTTTTGGAACTGACACACTTACAAGGAAAGCAGTCTGAATTCATGTTATTAGTTATGCCTCTGTCTGACAAATCAAAATGTTCTCTATGAGAGAGAGAGAGAGCTGTGATTACAAGTGAACAAAAGCAGTGGCAGAAAATTTGCCAAATGTTTTGGGAGTCACGACATTAACATGGTTCCCTCAATTAAAACAAGACTAACGCCATATTTCCACTTACGAATGTGACTGGATACGGATGATGCCTCTAGTGTCCTACGCAAGGATGTGCATTACTTTATGGATGGATAGAAACCTGATAAAAAACTACCTGTAGCAATGGGGGAGAGGCTGATTTTGTCCGAATTTCACCATCCTGTAGTTTGGAATATGCGCTTGGAACATTACCGGGACAAAAACAGGACCTGCCAGGTACGTGGCATCCATCCATCCATTCATTTTCATCCGCTTATCCGGGGCCGAGTCGCAGGGGCAGCAGGCCAAGCAAAGCACCCCAGGTGTCCCCTCTCCCCAGCAAAGCTTACCAGCTCCTCCAAGGGGGAACCCAAGCTGTTCCCAGGCCAGACGAGAAATGTAATCCCTTCAGCTTGTTCTGAGTCGGCCCCAGAGCCTCCTACCAGTGGGACGTGCCCAGAACACTTCTAATGGGAGCTGCCCAGGAGGGATCCTGATCAGATGCCTGAACCACCTGATTGCATATTTTGTGAAATATTAAATTTAGATGTATGAAAGGCTGAACGAGTCCTACAATCTGACTGTACATGATGTATAATCAAATTTTAGCAGTTCTTTTTAATTCTTTCTTTTTAAGTTCTTTTTAATCATACAAACTCACTTGATAATCAACATAGGCAACGGAATTAAAGGAAATAGCCTGTTTGGTAGTTAGCAGCCTGCTAGCTAAGCTAGCATGGTCACACGATCTCTCCAAAATCCATCGCAAACGTTCAATTTTTTGGAACACACTCGCGGCTAATTCAGGACCAAAATATTACACTGGGGAGGAGTTTCCCAGGTACATCTGATATCACAAAATTCTGGTTGCCTCGTTTCCGTAGACATACGTAAGTGTAAACGAGGGGTAAGAGTCTAACAGCCATGATAGCAGCTCTGAGAGGACGTACTTGTCACAGTGATGCTTTAAGCTAAATACTAGGTTCAGTGTGCTAATATTCAACTTAAGTAGAGCTGAGGACTGATGGGGATTTGTCATGAATCAAAGTTTTTTCTTGGCATGTTAAAATTTGGACCTGATGATGGCACCAGAGGAAGTTAAGGGGTCACTGCTTTTTTTTTTAGAACTTATTTCCTTGGGGACATGAATGTCTGTACTTAGTGTCATTGCAATCTACCTAACAGCTCTTGAGACAATTTCTTCCAAACCACAAGTAACCACCTCATGATAGCCAGAGGACAATACATGGGATCACCTAGCATTTGTTATCCAAGAACTGTACGGTAAATGTCTATACAGAATTTTCTAAAAATCCATGTATTAAACAGTAAAATATTTCACCAGATAGGTAACATTTTGACCTGCTGGTGGCACTAGAGGACATGCGAGGCTATCGCCAAAGTCAGTAGGGTTTATGCTCTTGGGATGATGAATGTCTAAACAGAATTTTATGGCGATCCATCCAATGGGTCTTGCGATATATCAGTCTGGACCAAAGTGGTGGACCGGCCAACTGACTAGCCGACACACAGAGACTGCCATTTATAGAGCAATGTTGCTAGCTTGGCTAAAGACATGAAATGAAATTACCAAAAGCTGTTACAGTTTCAAAATATAGACACATAGATGCTAATTTGGCAATGTGTGTTCAGCCCTCTCATACAGTAATGTTAGTTTAAAAGATGGGCCAGTGGCTCTACTTATTTGAATTTAGCTCATCCGGTGAGATAATTAGTGCCTCCAGAGCGGTTTGATCTCTGAAAATGTTACTTCAAGCCCGACTAAATGTTATGTGTAGTGGTGAGTGGGTACATCTGTCAGTGTCAGAGTAGTCACCCTTACTGCCTGTTTGTCTACCTGTCTGTAAGGCAGTCAAACATCTTCACATCAAAAACAGTCGGAACCTTTGTAATGGCAGTTTCGTAGACTGAGGTTTGAAGAGCCCAGAGCTTGACAGATTTGTGTGTGTGTGTGTGTGTGTGTGTGTGTGTGTGTGTGTGTGTGTGTGTGTGTGTGTGTGTGTGTGTGTGTTTATGACTGTGTGTAGGGGCAGGGGGAGGTTGGAAAGGGCCACTCTCAGTGATAACTGTAATCACAAAGAGTCTGTGATGGGTAAAATCTCATTAGTGCTAATGCCTGATAGCATGAATGTGGTTTATGCACATCCTTCATGGTATCTCCTCAATTAAAAGCACACAAACACATGGACACACACATACTCACGTTCACACACAGTTGTACATGAGATGCATGCAGTTTTAATGAGCTCACAGGGTTTGCTAATATGATTTAGGATTGGTGCACTCATTAGGCAAACCAACGATGATTCTGTGATGATTCCTTGCCTCTTTGGGATCGAGATCTGAGACTTATGTAGGCGTTTAATGATATATGAATTCATATCCTAGGGTTACATCCTATCAGTGTGCCCATATTTGTTGGTAGGAGTGCTCCAGATTTAAAAGAAAATACATTGTTATAAATTACCCCCCAGAATGACACATATAAACAGTGTCTGATCTCAGAAACACCAGTCATGATTAAAAGAATATGATGTTGACTGTTATGTGGAAACAGTACATGAACAACCTCTGTGCTGAAGGCAGACATTTTGATGAACCGTCCAATGATCCCGATCTCCTTCCTTTGCAGATATTGTGGCTCAAAAACAACTTTATATTACTTATATTTCCTGTGACAAACGTCACAACTCCTACAGCAGTTATGGGATTTGTCGTTTTAATATTACCACGTCATTTTTGGCAGCACGGTGGAGCAGTGGTGAGCACTGTCACCTCACAGCAAGAGGGTCCCCGATTGGAACCCGGGATGGGGATTTGAACCCCTGGGTGGGGGAGCCCTTCTATGTGAAGTCTGCATGTTCTCCCTGTGTCAGCTTTGTTTTCTCTGGGTACTCTGGCTTCCTCCCACAGTCGAAAGACATGCAGGTTAACTAGTCTTAATGACTAGTTAACGACTCTAAATTGGCTGTTGGTGTAAATGTGAGCACAATGGTTGTCTGTCTCTATGTGTCAGCCCTGCAATAGTCTGGCGACCTGTCCAGGGTGCACCCCACCTCTCGCCCAATGTCGGCTCCAGCGCCTCCGTGACCCCTAACAGGATAAGCGGTTATGGAAAATGAATGAATGTCATTTCTGGGCATTTGCTGAAATGTCTGAGGCTGTCGTTTCTCTTGGAAAAGTTTCTGTTGTATATGTGTCCACACATATACACACTCATCTTGCTAAGTCACACATGCAGCAACAAACCATTACTCTGCAGCACCCTAACAATATATTAAAAATACGTCTTGAGCAGTCTTGAACATTTTCTATTATCAAAAGTTCCCCACTATATATACACTATATTTGACTGAACAAAACACAGACTTTGCTTTTATTACATAGCCAGATGGATTGACTTCCAGTGGGATTCATGAATACGTACATCTGACTCTGCAGTTCTAAAAA
The DNA here is from genome assembly GCA_019142605.1 of Cephalopholis sonnerati. Lineage (NCBI taxonomy): Eukaryota > Metazoa > Chordata > Actinopteri > Perciformes > Serranidae > Cephalopholis > Cephalopholis sonnerati. The sequence goes on from JAGQAX010000019.1 coordinate 24,944,970, forward strand.
CACCAGCAACTTTCCTCCTGCTCATCAGCACAACTGTCTCACAAACCTGGCTTTGCACTGAAGATATAAGCATGTTGGACAGGTATTATACATTGAGAAATTTGGAGAACATTGACAAGTGCAAAACAAAGTGTCTCCTTTTCCTTTTCAGACTGTGGCATATTCCTTTTTTTTCATAGACTACTGTCAACTGCCTCTCCAGAAGGCTGATTTATATCCTTGTCACATCTCTTTTATTCCAGTTCAGTTGCTTATTGAGAAAAATCTTGTGCCACTACTATTCGTTTCTCTTTATTCCCTTGCCATACAGTACACACAGAAGTCCCAATGAAGTACATGTTGTGTTAACACCTGTAATGGGGTCTTGAGTGTATGTCTATGTGTGTGTGTGTGTGTTGACACATTGTACACTTATATTCAGGCTACACTTTTATGTCTACACAAACAGTGCACTAGTTGTCTGAACAGTCTGCATGCATGTTATGATTTCACTGCATATGCAAGTGAAAATTATCATTAAGTGTATGAATGCGCTAATGCGAGTGAGTGAGTTCAGGCAGAAAGGTTGGCAAAACACATCGGTCCACTAAACTCCAAGGCTAACAAATCTGTCATCTCTGTTCTCGTTCTCTCGTCAGCAAACAGTAGTGTACAGAAACTGTCAGCTAGCAGCTTCTCAGTTTTAGCCTCCGTTGGCCATCACTTTCATTGGTATAAATGACAAAGATAAGGGGCGGTGGGTCACATCAGATATCACTGATCAACATTAACTGACCAAGCTTTAGTCTTCTGTGGTCAGGGGTGTGTGCTCTTTGCAGGTTCAAGGTTCATTCATTGCCTTGCACAACAGGGTTGCTCAACAAAATGCAGTTGCAGTCCCTGTTTGCTATGCAAAAAATAAAACAAAACAATAGTATTGTATTCCTGTAGTGCATTTTTGAATTTGCTTCAGGAGGAATGTAAACAGCAGCAACAAAAACACTGGTGAATTCACTGGACAAATAATATGGCTGGCACCCATAGAAATAGAATGAGAGTAGAAAGGACATTGAACTGTTTGCTGTTGTTTTACTAGTGCAAACAAAAATGGCGATTGTTGTTAGCTCTAATGGTGACAACACTGTCAACACTGTTAATCTGTGTCAATCTTAGTTTGAGAACACCGTGTTGGCCTATTCTTCCCGTTATGTTTCTATTAAACAGAAAAATACAGCAGTACACTAGTCCAAGTTTCTTTCTTTCACCGAACTAAGACTAACGTTAGCTTAACTGCTTAAAACAGACTTCATTCAAACTCAACAGAAACATAATAAAACTCACCACAAACATCTTACTTAGGTCTCGTTAGTTATCTGTTTAGTTAGTCTGCTGTTCCAACAATTACCAGCTCTGGTCTGGATGAATTAAACCCTTAAGTCGAAGAGTTAGATTTGAAAATATCCTGATCTGCATGCTGTTAATCTCCGCGGTCTCTCTCTGCCACTTAGCCATCTGCTGAGCCGTGGCTCTCATAGGAGGGAGCTACAGCTCCAGTTCACATGTTTCAACAAACATGCATTTAATGGCAACAAAAGAAATGGGAAAATTACAGTTACAGTATAATTTTCACTAGCAAGGACCACACCATCAACAAGCTGCATTCAACAGTTTATACAAGAAAAATGTGACTGATGTGCGAGGCTTGGCCTCCTTGTAGCTTATTGACTTGAATGTGTAGTGGGGGAGCTGTGACAGAGGATCCGCCAAAGCAAGTGGGCACAAGGAACCCCCTCAGGACAACACGCTCTCACTCTGACCTTGTCACATATTAACGTTTGGTCATGGACTTTCCATGTCCAGATACAATGCGCAAAGGTGCATTGGTTGTTGACGTTCTTGGATGCCGTGTCAAGTTCTGCCTGTTACATGCATTGTCTTCTTTCAAAATACTCTTCCGTTTACATACAGTCTCTTTCAAAATAAACACACTATTTCAGTACAACACCTTGAATTGACGTTCTTCTTCGTTCAACAACTGACGCAAAAGAAAAGGAAGTGGACACTGACACTGCTCTCTTGGGTGAAGGTTGGTGTTTGTTGGACCCATCCACCACCCCTCCCAGTCGCCCTACTCGGACTTTGCTGCCTAAAATTTTGCTCTTTCCCCTGACTCTGCCGAATGCTGTTAAACTACAACGGCAGCCGGCCACATGTCTTACTTGCAGCTTTTTGTCATCAGTTTCTGACGCCGCAAGTTGCCGCCCAAGCAGATTTCAACAACTTCGGACTGAGCCTGGGTTGCTCAGGACCCTATGTAGAGGAGAGGAAGAGAGAAAGACAGAGTAAGAGAAGAACGGAATGGGAGGAAGGGGCAAAGAATATGAGGGTAGAACAGGAAGAGTTGGTAAGGTCAGTATTTATTCAGAAGATGACATAATTGAGGTGTGGTTTTCTGCCAGACAACTTCAACTACAAGTAAAGGATTTTTTATTTGACATCGTACTACTCCTCTGCTCGTTCATTGCTGCAAAACCTCACGTCAGTGAGTTTGTGACTTGCATTAAGTCTGTTTGTTTATACAGATATTTATTTGAAAGTTAGTCCACTACAAGGGTTGCAACGGCAGTGATGCACATAAAAATGGCTGCTCTGACCATCCTGCTACATCTATTTGAATGTCCATTCTACTATCATTCTGTTTCTATGCTGGCATCTCAGTATTAACAACTGGACACCAGGGAAACATGTCCATCAACTTTAATTGTTTGAGTACCAAGCATCAATTATGTCAACACAGAGTCTGCCTCCCTTTGTACCACTGGAGTCCTGTGCTCTGTCTGTACTGCACACTGGGATTCCAATATGGAATGCAATGATGTGGGCACAACAGTCTCCGAACTCCCATTGCTGGACCAGCCCGAGTCCTATTTCATCAATTCACTTTGCCTTACTGCACATTAGCCGGGGGCAGGCTATGTAGGGGAGCTGTGTCCTAGGTCCAAGGTTCTGTCCCCCTGTAACACCAATGCTAAACCCCAAGTAGAATGAGTGCTTTGTAGTTACTGCAACTACAACACACTGATACTTGTTTTCCTCTTGTCTGATGGCTTCATGCTCATTTCAGCAGTCAAATCCTTCCAGATAAACTTTCAGTCATATCATATCAATAATTCAAGCTTACAAATAAACTTAATACCTTTGATCAGGTCCTTCAGCATGTGAATTAGGAAGCTTGTGAGGGTATGAGATTTAGTAGAGTACAGCTGTTATTTCAGCGTGTCAGCTACACATGGGTCGATTCAGGATCAGTGCCAAAAGGATTGATCAGGACATCCCTAGTACTGTATACATGGTGTCTGTAGAGTCTGGAGGTAGGATGTTCCCCTCTGTTGCATTTCCACTTTGCAATTTAAACTGATCAAACCGGATCCTTTTTGCATAGAATTCCCAGGATTTCTATTAGCGTACGTAGCTTTAAGGGAGCCTGAGGCTACAACAACATGAGGTTGAAGGAGCAATAATCTGAGGAAACCCAGGAACATGAATGGATGGAGCGAAGAAGAGCGACTAACACTTCAGGAACATGGATCGAGCTCAGTACATGCTGGGATGTTAATAGAAGTTAAATAATATTGGAAGCGAAGCATCAGAAACACCTCCCTGAGTTCACCTTTAAAACTACAAAAATCGCAAAGAGAGCTTTTTTCATTCTAGAAAAAAAAACCCAGGCTTTGTTATGATTTAATTTAACAACATTACTGCTTACTAAATTGATTTGGTAAGGTACAGCAGCTATCAGCCAGCCAATGCTCACACTGGCTGTTCTTGGCTTTTGGTCAAATTCCCAGTGGATCAATTGACAACTCCCCCCTGCCTCCCCCCAAACTGTTTTATGGCAGTGGATTAAAGAAGGAGAAAAACAAGTCTGAACTCTAGACAGTCCCACGACTGCTTCAAACATGGCAAACATTTTCTTTCTTTCTTCCCTGTCTCCTTCTCTTAATTCAGCTTTCTCTCGCAGATTTAAGTCCGTGAAACAGCAGGTGACACCGCAGCGCAGCAGGACTTTGTATTTTTAATATCTTGTCTTTTGAAATGAGGTATTTTGAGGAAAGTTCAGCTCTGGTGCATCCATGTCTGTCCCGAAATCCTGAATGTTACACTTTGTTGTAAGACACACAGAAAAATGTGTGTGTTTGAGGGAAGTGGTGGGGTGTTTAAAGACATTATGGTGGAGCAAATGTCTGCATCATGTCAGTGTCAGCATGGGGCTAAGTGAGCTAGAGTGCCCACACAGCAGCACACTCATATAGACTAGATGACTAGATTGAGTCTTAAAAAAAAAGAAATACAGTAAATGTGTATGTGTGTTTGACAGACTTTTTATGTGCTTTTATACGCTATTAAAACTAACAGAAAACTTCACAAAATGCAGTTTAAGTTTGCTGTAAGTCTCAGTACATTCATGAGAGTAGACTTAGATTAAGACAGCTGATATGTTAGTCTGCACTAATCACTGAACTCTCCACTATGCACACATTAATTAAAACTCATCTCCATGACAATGCTATCAAAAAAGCCATTCATTATTTAGTAAAATGAAATTCTTCATTTGTGAATCTTTAGAAAGACTGAAAGAGTGATTTAGAATGATTTAAAATTAAATATGATAAATGGAAATGAAATACAGCTAATGAAATGTCTCAATCCAGTCCACCCAATACATTGCTTAACTGTGATTGGTCAAGTTGAGAAATGTTTTTGTGATTAAAGGAATCCTTCAACCCCAAATCACAATTTGTTACTCACCCTGTGTTATGTTAAATTTGTGAAGAAAACGTTGTTTTTCCCGCCTGCCTGCCTCTGCTTAACGAGGACTCCAAAGACTAAGAAAATTCTTAATGAATTGAAGTCATTGGGGTCGGCGGTTAAGAACAGCAAAACCATATCAAAATGTGTGCATTTTTGCCGAGACCTTAGCAAAAGAAAAAGATAGTTCACTTTTTAAAAATGGGGATGTATGGGGTACTTCTCAGTAGACAGTATATTGCATACAGTAGATGATTGTCAGCACATCTAGTTTGGAGAAGCAGGCTGCAATCCGACATGGAAGCTTAGCAATCTACTCAAGTCCCACCTAAAAAGATCTACATCTGTTTAAGTGTACGCTGTATTCAGAATATTTTCACAGCTTTACCATGCCACCAGACAGCGATTTCCAACAGGAAAATTAGGCCTTTATATTTCTTTCTTCAAAGCCAAACTCCCTTAAGAAAAACAGTGATTTAACATTGTTAAACGCAGAGCTGCTGGTCTACCGCTGCCTCCATCAGTTATTCTCAGTTAGCTTCTCCAAACTGGGAGCATGACGACTGATATCTACTTTTGTAATACACTGACCATGGATAAGTACTGTACAATTAAGAATAAGTAATGCAAACTATCCCTTTAAAACTGAAGTGACAGTAAAATTTGTCTATGCTCTCTTCAAAGCCACACTTTATTGACAAAAAAATGGTAATTTTACCTCGCTGAACATGGGAGCTGCTGGCCTTTCGCTGCATAGATCAGTTTGATTGTGTAATTGTTTGACTTTAGTGAACTGACCCTTTTAAAACACCAAATTCACACAATAACACAACTGCTGATTGAGGCAGCGGTAGACCAGCAGCTCCTGTGTACAGTGCTTTTGTCAGTGGAGTCTGGCTTTGAAGAGAGGATAGATAAATCTAGCTTTTAGTTCAGTTTTAAATACCAATGTTTTAGCAAAACTGCATGCGTTTGGGAGGTCCTGAGCATACGACTGTTAAATGAGACTTGGAGTTTGTTTACAGATGTTTTAATGTAGTTTTGCTTGACCTCAATTCATCAAGAATTTCTCCCAATTTCTGGATTCTTTGGAGACATGCAAGAAAAGCAGTGGTTTTCTTACCCAAATCAGTGTAACACAGGGTGAAGATCTGATGTACAAATGGTCATTTGGGGGGTGAAGTATTCTGTTATGAATGGAAAGGCTGAACCTCAGCTGGTGGTCAGTGTTTTATTTTATTACAAGTGAATGGCTCATGGCCTTATGACAAGCTCTGATTGCAGCAGTCAGTTTGGAGTGATTTAATTAGGCACTCAGAACCAGCAACACAGAAGAATGAGCAATACATGACTGGAGCCACAATAATAACTCAGTGAATACGATCATAGCCAATACAATTGAGTTTGCATTGTAGTGACCAGCATCATAATGACATGAAGATGCTCCTGTCTACCTGCCTGATGTGTCATTCAGCTATTTTGTCATCTCTCCGGCCTACTCTCTGTTCGGTGGTTGGTCATCTTTTTTCCATCTGCTAGGGCCGGAGGAAGCTGAAATACAAGGAGCAGTTAGCGCTGCTCTCTGCCTTCTGGAGCTGTTAATCAAAGCTACTGACTTTGACAGTGTACGGCTTCCGCACTCAAAGTGTTATGTAAGTTTTATCATGTAATCATCAATGTTTGAGTATGAGAAGAGATTTGGTTTTTACTTCTTTTTTTTTTTCCTTTTGTGGAAGTATTATTCAGCAACACATTAGTTTTATCGAGATGTGAGTTCTGATGAAGATATAATATAAACCAAACAAAACCAAAATGTTTTCTTCATGCATATTCATGTACTTCTTCATCTTCTCTCTTTTTTATATTTATTTTGATGTAGCAGTTATGAGTTTGAAGTTATGACAAGAAATGCAGCTGATTTTTTCAAAAACAAGCTGTTTTTTTTTTTCTGATTTCACAATAGATGCAGAGACGAGTGTGTTGAAAAGAGAGAGTGAGAGAGAGTGAGACCGAGAGGGGTGCAGTGTGTGTAGGTGTGTGTGTCCGTGACAACTGAGCATAAATCTGGGTAATATATCTGTGCTGACACAACACTACAGCTTGTGCCCACACAGAAGCATATAATGAAACACACACACACACACACACACACACACACACACACACACACACACACACACACGTGACCCCACCCTGACACACACACCCCCCCCCACACACACACACCAGTGATCCATCCCATATAGTCAGTCTACTAGACCCCTTTTAAGCTAATTGGTTCTACAGCAGGTGATGCAGGCAAAGCTCATTACAGGCCGTCTGACACAGTCACTTCTGGAAACACGCCTCTCGGCTCCTTACGTATGGGACAGGAAATAATAATAAAAAAAAAAATACGTAAACATTTTTAATTAAACAAAATGGCTTTCAAATAATTTTGGAAGACAACTTTTTATATGGCTTCTTGAATGTGTAACTTTCAACAAATGTGTTCGGTGTTTTACATAACATGGTACACTAAATAAAAGGACAGTAAATTAAGCATTTTATTAGGTCCGTAAATTTAGTCTAAACATTAAATATATGTTCATAGGAAAGCATTACACGTGTGTGACCTGCATATATATCAGGCTGAACAGCTTCATTACAGCCCTCTACTAAAGGATGAGTCTATCTCTGCTGCTTTCCACTGAACAAACATGACAACAATTACAGTATTTTTATGTTGAGGTATCTTCACAGGCTGCCATCACTGTCTGATGTGTGCAGAACTGTAGAACTAAGTAGTAAACATAAGCTGTACAATAGTTACTAAAGCCTTGTTTTCACCAGGCAGTCTGATTAGGTTCAGTTTGTAACGGAAAGGTTATTTTTGCATTCGCATTGTCAAAAGTTGTGCATGATACATTCCATCCTTGTCTTTCATTACTCCCCTGTGTAGGTAGCTAGCACACTGATCCAAAACTAAAAGGTGGAGCTAGAAATACTGTAGTGGAAAAGTGACACTTTTACTCAACAAGGCCTCTATGCACAAACCACAAACCCCCATTTTTGAATATCCCATTGAATGGGACAGAGACTGTGAACACTCCAGACAGTTCTTTTTTGTTCTGGAAATGTCACACAACCAAGGGGCAACCTCTGCAGCTGAAAAATGAGGCTAATGTGGAAGTGCCAAAAAACTAGAGTTCATCAAATGGCCAGTTGAGGCTGGCTCCAAAACAGAGTAAATCCCTACAGACCCCCCATATTAAAATGCCCAACTTCACAGCAGAAATAAACATGTTTACAGCCTGGTATAAAAAATGTTTTTTGTCTCTAAATCTACTTTCAATATTCATGATAACTGTACAGGGAGTGAATTTTAATAAGGCCTAAAGTTATGCATATTTTAGGACAGGACTGCTTGAGTGACAGGTTGGACAATGGCTGTGAGGCATCTGTGAGGTGTCGTAGCACTCTGAGGGTGCTTTCACATCTGTCCTGTTTGGTTCAGTTCAATCAGACTCAAGTTCGTTTGCCCCCTAAGTGCGGTTCATTTGGAGAGGTGTGAACACAGCAATCACACTCAGGTGTGCACCAAAACAACCGGACCAAGACCTTCTTGAAGAGGTGGTCTCGGTCCGGTTACAAACAAACTCTGGTGCGGTTCGTTTGTGGTGAGAACGTGTTCCGACCTCGATCCAAACCAACTGCAGTCACATGACACATTGTTTGGGTTAAACATGAGCATGTTACAGTCCTGGAGGATTATTAATGTGCGCCTCCTCCTGTACTGCCTTAATATGCACATTCAGCACATCCAATGCATCAAAACATTGTTTTCTAGTTGGAGCCGCGCCTCGTTTTCAAACTGTATGGTTTGACTCAAATGAACAATGACAGAAATATAGTCCACGATGAGCAGCGCTAAAATCGACCTGCGTAGTTGTCCCTCCATTGTGACATTAGAAAGTGTCACATTTATCTTGCAAGTGTAGTCCTTATCAACGTCTTGTTTGCTTCCTGGATTTTTGGGGCATGGAAATTCTGACCAGTTGAGCAGCTTTTCGTGCAAGGCATTTGATCTGGTCCGCTTGCAAATGCTGCCATGAAAACCCGAACCAACTCTAGGCAATTACTCCCTGATTCGGACCAAAGCAAGTAAACTGTAGGTCTGAGAGTACCCTCAGTGTCAGATCCATCCCTCACTCCTCCAACAGCTCCAACCTCTCTTGCAAATATGGTCACATCTGGCTCCGAAAATCCAAGATGGCGACGGTTAAAAAACCAGACTCAAGGCTTCAAAATGGCAATCCACAAACCAGTGGATGATGTCCATTCTTTTTACAGTCTATGGACACAACCCCATTCTGTGAACAACCAGCTAGATGTAGGCATTCATCTGCATGATTGGTGAAGAGGAAATACAGCAAGAGCTGTATGGAGCAGTGACAAGGCTATTACTCTCTGATAACAACCACGACTACATATAAGAGTACACAGAAACAGTTCTATGGTTTAGATACATGTACTGTAACGAGAGTGTTTGATGGAAACCAACATCAAACACTTCAGGAGTAATAGTAATACTACTGTAATCTTCCAAATAACCCTGGCATCTTCCCCTCCTCCTACAATCAGAATGTATTTCCACTGAGCTTAAAAGTCTGATTTCTACAGAGAAAGCAGACAGCTACCTCAGCAATCCAGTGTCCTAAATCTTAGGAAAACAATTGATTCTGCTAAAAGTTGTCAGTCTCTTCAGTACTAACTTAAAATAAGCAAAGGCTACTGCTTTGGCATTCTGTAATTGACTGTGTCAGGATCTTTTTTTCTTTCAAAAGAAAGGGAGTTGACCTGAAAGCACCCTGTCTACAACTGCTGTCTTTAACAGGCATCAGGTCTTTCACTGTGATTGATTTTCATTGATTTTCTGATCATTGCCTTCATTACTTCATGCTTTACAGAGAATTGAACTCGGATCACTAGCCGGATTGTCTTAATATAAATTGCACTGATATTTCAAGTGTCAAGATGGACCTACATCAGCACTCATTGTTTAAGACACTTTATCTGCTCCTGCTTTATCCTCGTCTTTTCTACTCTATCCTCATTTCAACTAACCTGATCTCTGAAGGCTTCTTTATTATACAACTGTTTTCTCTTCACCGTTCTTCCTATCTTTCCTTGCTCAGCAATCACCTCCTGCTGCTGCCCTCCTGTTCTTCCTCCTGTTACCTAAAGGGAAGCTTGGGTGCAGATGTTTCTATTTAGACTGTTAATCAACTTCAGACTCTTCAGGTTGACGTCTCATTTGAAGATAATCAAGGCATGTGCACCAATGGCACTTTTAAATATTCATCATACAAATAAACCATTCTGTGATTTAAAAACATTAAAGTGCCAAAAGCGTGAGAAGTAGGTATTATGAAAATTAAAGAGTTGTCAGTCACAGTGAAATTTAGCAGCTCATTGCAGCTGCTGATTTGAGGGGAATTACCACCTGGAAGTCAGGTACCTGAATTATGCAAAGCTTCAAGATATGATAAACAAATCTACAATATTAGGCAGCCTTCCGCAGCAGTCTTTTGAGTGTAAACTTCTCTGCATAACACACTTAAACTGGTTGGAGTGGCAGAGTTTTGGTAAATTTAACAAATAAAATCCTAGTTCCTCCAAAGTTGGAGATGTGCAGTGGAATTAAAAGCTTTGTCCTTCTCTGTGTCCCTCATTTCCTGTTCACACAATCCTTTCTTTCTCTCCTTATCCTGTCTCTCCACTCATGTCAGCATTTTCCCCTCACTTCCCTCCCCTTTTCCCAGCACTTCTCCCCTTCTTTTTCCTCCTTTTCTTTCCTGCTTGCTTCATTATCTGTCTACCTTCATGTCAAACCTTTGCCCTTCTCCCCGTCACCATCGTCTTCTTCCTTCACTCCTTGTCTCTTGTATTTCAATTGATATAAAAGTTTAGAGGTTTACAACTGACATCCTTGTCAAGATTAGACCTTTCTAACCATCACTCTGACTGCCCACACCTCCAGCAGAGGATGCAAGGAAAAGCTGACAGGCATGTGTGTGTGCGTGTGTAGTGCTGCTTTAAGAGTGCTGACAACTTCTTGCTGATTTGGACTAAAAAGGAATAACATATTCAAACATTTATTTTTGGCAAAAGCATCTAGAGTGTTTTAACTTTCTACTGTATACACAGCAATATTGAAGACACGGTATGTGGCTTCAGCCATGCTCGCAGATTTATGGATGGCAATGTCTGTCAGCAAGGGCAATCTGTTGGTTGGTCCACTACTTTGGTCCATACGTAAGAGATATGGATAAATATTTGTGGGCCTATGATATGAAATGCAGTAAACAAATATTGAGGTTAGTGCACCAGGAAGCAGGAAGACCCACCTGTCAGTTCCTGGTTTGCTGTTCAGCTACAACAACATCGCAGAGAGCGTAAGGCATAGAACGGGACTGTGTACTGGTGTTTCTCTGTAGTTGTAGGGGATTTTAATGAAAACACATCCAACGTATACTAACATCACGCAGATGTGTCGATCACCAGGATGAGGCAAAAACAAACCAGAGGCCAGCCCTTTATCCCTGCTGCTTTAACGCAGCCGAAGGACACAAAAGCAGAACGGGATACGGTGTAGGTATATGAATGGAACCACATTGCACACCGTCACCAGCACCCTTCTACAAGGTAGCATATAATGAATGACATGGCAATATACAAGAATCTTAGGGGGATGTTTATTTCTGGTGGCGCACTAGCGGAAGTGGAACAGTGTGGATCAGGGTGGATAAATGAAAAATGAAAACAATTTATTTTGGGTGGTGATGCATTATGTGACGTTGGAAATGGAATAATATTATCCAAAATCCTGTTGGTAACGCGTTCGTACATGTGTTACACATGTTGTATTACTTCTGTAACACATTACCCCCAACATTGCTGACACACTTATATAAGATGGTTGAACTTGGCAAACATTAGACCTGCTTTCAGCGTCTTAGCATTGCCTCAAAGCACAGCTGTGCCTAATGCCATGTTCATGTCATATCTGAGTTATCGTAATTACCAGTCTTACCTGTAAGTAGCGTTTATGTCAGCTTCCAAGTCCTAAGTACAACTGGGATACTCAGATATATCCGACAGAAGTGCCCGGGAACCAAACAATTGGAGGCCTCATGTCAGCCAAAGACAGTCATTCCATATGATTAAACCCAAATGTAATGGATACGGTTACAATTCATTCCATATGATGTGAAGCTGGCACACATTAAGCCTCACTGAAAGGCCTGCATGGCTGTAGAATCGTAGAGTTGTCGAAATGTAAGCTGTGTTTCATGTTTCATATTCTTCCTAAAAGTTTGATTTAAATGGTGATTCGGGTTTCTTTAGGGTCAACGTTAAGTACTAAGAGTATGTGGGTGTTAATGTATATGTGCAGAGATGTGTCTGTTCTTTCCATAAATCAGCATTTACTTAAATGAGCATTGTCTACACAGCAGCATATCAAACCAAACTGCTCCTTCCCACGCTAATTCAGTTAGGTCCTTTGTTTTAATAACTCTCAGCTGCGTTATGCTAATAGTGTTAGTGGCCTCTCTATACAAGAGCAGGCTAATATTGTTATAGCCTCTGTATCTAATTACCATAGCTGTGGCTGTGAGAGGGCTGTATTGACAGAAAGCTGAGAGAAAACCCGATGAGAGGAGTGTCATTAGACTACGCGTATGTGTGTGCTTTGTACTGGCTTGCATTTGCATTGAGAGCATGTGGGTGTTTCCTTGCAGTCTTGTGCATGTCTGAGAGTAGATATGTGGGCTGAGGGAAGGGTCATTAGATACTACAGTATTTCTATCCGTCAGACAGTCATCAGCTCAATCCCAGCCTAATCACATAATGGCTTAAAAGGCTGGCAGAAGGAGAGGAAGAGAGAGGATAAGAGAGCTGGATGCATAATTGCCCTCAGAGTAAGGCATTAACATGGTATCACTGCCTCATCTGGATCACAAATAACTATATACTCAGCCAGCCTCATCAGAGATTGTTATTCTGTGATCACATTTATTCATTTAAATGTAAGAGACAGCAGCTTTCATAAATTATAAAGAAAGCTTTCATAACAGAGTTGAAAGCAAATTTCCACAAAACAAAGCAACATAAAAAACAGGGCAAATTCTTCTATGCACAAGTCAAATAGTTATTTCCAGTCTGGCCAAGGTATGTTATAGGTAGAATCTGAATTGCCTTGCTGATGAGGCCTGCTGCAGATGGAAAGAGTGTTTTTGTGGTATGAAGATTTTGGTCCTGAACTGCTGCCTCCTGCCAGAGGGGAGTGTTGTAAAGAGTTGCTGTCCAGGGTGGGAGGGGTCAGCCACAATCTTTCTTGCCTGCCTCACGGTCCTGAAGGCATAGAGGTCCTCCTTTTCCGCTGAGCAAATGATATGCTGCAGTCTGCCCTTGTCCTTGGCATTGGTAGCACCATACCAGATGGTGATGAAGGAGGTGAGGATGGACTTGATGATGGAAGTGTAGAACTGCACCATCATTGTCTTTGGCAAGGTGAACTTTGTGAGCTGCCACAGGAAGTACATCCTCTGCTGTGCTTTTTGATGAGGGAACTGATGATTGGCTTCCACTTGCCAGGTGGGAAGACTCCACAGTGTTGACCAGGGAGTTACAGAGGGCGATGGGAGCAGGTGGGGCTCTGCTCTCGTTAAACTCAATAACCACCTCCACTGCTTTAAGAGCATTTAGCTCCAAGTTGGTCTTTTTGCACCAGGGCACCAGATAGTAAACTACCTGTAGGCACTCATATCCACCAGAGATGAGTCCAGTAAGGGTGGTGTCATCCGCAAACTTCAAGAGCTTGACAGACTGGTGACTAAAGGTGCAGCTGTTGGTTTACAGGGAGAAGAGCAGAGGTGAAAGGACGCAACCTTGAAGGAAAATGGTACTGCTGGTCTGTGAGTCAGAGACGTGTTTCCCCAGCTTCAGGTGCTACTTCCTGTCAGACAGAAAGTCAGTAATCTACCTGAAGGTTGAGTTGAGCACATGCAGCTGGAAGAGCTTTGAATAGGTGTACTGAGGCAGTACCTCATTTCAACCTTATTGCTGGACAAGAATTTCAATACTGTACAATCCTGCAGAACCTTGAATTATGTTCATTATCCATGACCAATGTTTTTTTTTTTTTTTCAAATTCTTGCTTTCTATAATATCTGCATATGGCTGATTGGTAATGTGAAGGTCAAAGAAAGATCACAATTATGGACTATAAAAATGCAAAGACTGAATGCAGATCTATGATGACAGATAAACTCCAGTCTCATTCGTGGAAATCAAACACCCAACCTTCACACTCTCACTTTCCATCTTGCTACATAAAGGGCACACTACTTCCTGAATGTGAACTTATCGCTGGCTTTGGATGTAAATCATGAGATACAAAGTCTTCCAATATAAAAATAATTCCTAGGGATCCTGCCCTGCACATTTATTTCAATGAGATCACTGGGTCGAAGCAGTGGATATATCAACAGAGGGGCCCTGTCAATGAAATAATGAAATGTAGGGTTGTCCAACAAAAAAGTTGAACCTGGCTTAACTTTTGCTGCAACATAAAATGACATCATCCAGAAATGCACTGCATTGATGTATCATGAAATGCCTTATTCTGTCATTCACCTTAAGACATGGAGGATAAAATGAAAGAGTCACTGCGATAACTTCTCAGGAGTTGTGTTACAAACAGCTGGGGGGGTCTCGACGTCTAAAGGGCCTTCAAATTCATGGGTCTGACTCATGGCCTTCAGGGATTGTATTCCATCACTTTAATGGTACCAGTAGCAACAAGCCCTCATCAACTAAAAACCTTGTGATATATATGCTCTGTTTAAACACTGCCACACATGTGCATATAAGTTTGAATGAGTTTAAACAGTTTGTGATCCTCTATAAATCCACAAAGTGTGTATTCATTTATTTCCATTACACACTGTAGTGTAGTGATGGTTTACAAGGGAAAAAAAACCCTCATTTAAAGGGACTAAGTGACGAGAAAATGCGTATTTTTTTTTTAAACATGGGTATTTGTTTTAGAACACCTCTGTAATAGCTTCTGTCTGCACTGTTATGTAATTGCCCTTAATTAACCCTAACACCAAATCCTGATGGGAAAACAGAACCACAATGAGATAACAATTAATGAGTTATCATTAATTGATGAAGGGGTGGGAGGTTGGATTTGTTTAGGGGTGGGAAGGAAAAACAATCAGTAGGTCCTTTGAATTATAGAGTACAGCATGCTGCCATCATTAATACCACAGGCAACATTTTATAATTAAAACGCTTTAACAGTAGGCAGCTTTCAGAGAGGGTACAATGGGTAATTTTGACACAACCAAGCAACAACTGCCATGGGTGATTTTTGTTTTGTTTTCATCATACCTCATTGGATGCAAAAATTAATTTGAATTTCTTTTTAAATCAAAGGTTTGTGGAGAACTTGAGAGTAAATATTTGTAAAGAACAGGTTTATGAATGAATGAATGATCTTTATTGTCATTGCACATGTTACAGAGCAACGAAATTTGTTTCAGTTTCAGCCCGTCCAAGAAACATAAAAAGACAGTGATACATAACAGGGGGAGGACAGGAGCGGGGAGAACTGTCGCCCTGGCTGTGATGGTTGTTTTTCGTTCCGGCGCTGTGGATTCTTGCAAAGGCCATTAGGAGCACTAGGAGGAGCTAAAAAAAACATCCTTTTTCACAGATGATCTGTCTCATGTACTACTGTCAGGATATAGCAATTATGACAAATAAGCACCTACCTACTGTTGCTTTAATTAAACATTTTTAACAAAAAACTGATCTTTCTATTCAATTCCGATCATTCTCTCAATTTATCCCATTGCACCTCAGCACAAAGGCAGAACTGATGAAAACTGACATCACTGGCAAAATTACCTCAGCGTCACACTGAAGCTTGGTTTGTACTGTGTTGTTTTTATGTATCTTCAAAATATTCTAAAGTGATGCAGAGGTTTCTTGTCTGGTACTATATAGTCTCCATTAGCTCTAATATGCAGCAATGTCTGTTCAGCTAAGTTAGAGTATTGCCATTCTAAACACAGCATTATAGCCTTGTTACAATAACACAGAATAATGCTGTTCAATCAGACATTTTTAACACAGTATGAATAGGATTAAAACAATGCTTACATTAACAAACAAAAGGAAATCATATATCAGATAATCATGTGAAGTTTTAAGAGCTGAACTGGGTCACAAAAAAGCAAAAATGTGGGCATCCTTGTGGTTCGTCTGAAGGTGGGTGATACATTTGAGAATTGAGGCCATGGACTGGCGTCCTTGTAGCAGATAGTGCATGATTTATTATTTACATGTGCTAATGTGTTTTTGGACATCTCAGGAGGAACTGAACTGGCATTAAACTTTCTCTGAGTCCAACACCACATACTGAAAACTTTGCAGTGTCTGTCTTAAATCATCCCGTCTCTCACAGTCTCAGTCTGTCGTGCACCAGCCAATAAAGCAGAAATGTCATGAAAGTACATTTTCTTTTTAAAGACGGAGTTCAGGGACAACAAAGTTGATCTAATCTGATGTCAGATTCATGAATTTGTCACCACGGTGGCATCCTGCTGACAGTGCACATTTCAAACATCAGACAGTATATCTGATTGAGGCACTGAGCTCTGCTGTCAGGCTTCATGAATATGTGTATGTTTATGTGCTCGCACATGTAGGTGCATTTGATTAATTAGTTTGTTTTTGGTGGCATATAGCTAATACTGTTTACTAGGAATTTGGAAGTGTTGGGGACATGAGGGGAGTTTACATACTGCAGTTGAATCCTGCACAAGGGCTCAATCCCAATACACCCCTCACCCTGCTACTTAGCCGTCACTCCTCTGTTTTGCATGTTCATGTCTA
Organism: Cephalopholis sonnerati; assembly: GCA_019142605.1. Lineage (NCBI taxonomy): Eukaryota > Metazoa > Chordata > Actinopteri > Perciformes > Serranidae > Cephalopholis > Cephalopholis sonnerati. Next base: position 24,961,710 of record JAGQAX010000019.1, read on the forward strand.
GAGGTAGGGTGTCACAATTCTTGTTGGCAGAGAGGGGTATGGTGAAGTGCAAGAGATACAAATAGAGGTTTTTCAGAGCAACCATGTCTCAGTCCGAAGTTGTTGACATCCAATGCTTGGGCTGACTTGCGGCGTCAGACACCGACAAACAAAGCCGCCCTTAAACATTGGCATGATACACAGCCAGTCACCGTTATAGTTTAACAGTGTTTGGCGGTGTCAAACAACGAAAGTTAAGGTGGTGAAAGTCTGAGTGGTGTGGGCAGGTGGGATGGTGGATGGTTCCACCAAACATTGACTTTCACCAGAGAGAGAGGTGTTGTCATCCTGTAAGATTATAAAGCCAAACGGAATTTTTTTCTGAAACCCAACCATGTGCTTTTGTTGCCTAAACCAAACCATGTATGTTAGTTTTTCACTGAAAAAAAAAAGTCAATTTGCATTGTAGTACCAACACAGTGCATTTATTTTGAAAGAGACTATATGTAAACAGTACATTTCCTCTGAAAACATATGTGTATTTTGAAGTAAGATAATGCATGTAACAGGCAGAACTTGGCACAGCGTCCCAGGACGTCAACAACAAACGTACCCAGGGTACCTTGCACGTCATATCTGGACGTGGAAAGCCCATGACCAAATGTGGATATGTGATGAGGTTGGAGTGAGAATGTGTTGTGAAGAGGCACACCTCAGACCTCAGTATTTTCTTTCTTAATGCAGATTTAAAAATTATGATAAACATTGTTTTATCATAGTGTAACATTGTTCCAACATATAATTGACTAGCAGACTAGCTAGCTAGCTTACGTTGTATTACTATTGCTGATTTGTGAATGATAGTCCCACATTTTGACAAATTTCCATGTTGCATCTTCCCCCTTTGCCTTAAATCCAGCAGCAACAACGCTGCACTTGTTATAGCAGGAGCACAATTTGCTAACTTTAGCCAACATAGTACTGCTAGTGGCCTGTTTATGAAGCCATGTTATTTCTTATTTGATGTCTTGTTAATTGATTAATAGTGTGAAATCCGTGCCACTTATGTTGCAAATACGTAAGCGTCCTCATAACTTCGAAAGTCTGCCTATAGCCAGCGCAAAAGAAATTACCACTGCAGAAGACTGCGTATCCGCGGTGTCCAGTAAAACTCATTATGTCTGTTTACGTAAATGCCAGTATACCGATGATGGATCAGACTCTTGAAGGGTTTCGACCATTTTAATAGGAGAAGTCTTCCACCATTACCCTCTATAACTCTGTTGTGGCGCTTAAAAATGACGAGTAGCGGTAAAAATATGAAATGGGATTGTGAGCATTTTACAGGCTTATTGCACTATTTGTAGACAAAATATATTCAAATTTTCTAAACTTTAGGCCAGCCAAAAATAAACTAATAATGGGAATTTTGTGTATCCAGAATTGTAATTTTTGGCAGTTTGGCGAAGGCTTTGAAACGCCATTTTGCTCCCCCAAATGCCATTTTTAGAAATTTGATTGTATTTTTAAGCGGAAAAAAAGACCAATTTCTTTTTGTGGTCTGGCCAAAATTGCCATGCACGCCCACAGATGCATGTGTGTGACTGTGTGACGGGGACAGATGATGCAGATCCCTCCCTCGCTGCCTGTCTTGTCCAAGGACAGTCCATTCTTACAGAATCAATGTTTTCAATCTGGTCATTACGATTTCACCATCAGCAGCATTACGATCAATAATTCTGCATTCTTTCAGAAGGTGTAGGCACCAGGCGCTCTCACACACTCCCACACATAAATACACACCGACTGTTTATTTAGTTTATCGAATGCTGTCTTATCCTGGCCTTCGATGTGACCTTGTCTAGTCTCTAATCCTTATAATTCCTTCTGTGTGTTTGATTGGATTATTGTCATTTATTTCATGTGGCACACACGGACGTTTATCTTCGTTCATGTTAGAATATCTTCCCTGAAAGATAATAATAAATTATTATTATTCAATAATGACACAGATTTTATTAAACCTGCTAACAGTGGACACATGGAGCAGAACTCACATAACAAATATATTCAGTTCTTACTATGGCAGTGTCTACGATCAGGGTGTCCTTGGTGTGCACCAAGGGGCCCTTGCATTTAAACACAGAAAACATTAAAGTAATGATTGTAACGTTCATTTTTTTATGATTTGGGCACCGATTTCAGCGGCATAACTATTACTTTCTATTTACCACTTGCTTTGGTGAAAAATATGTATGAATAATGGTAATAATTGGTTAACAGGATTATTGTACATAGATCCAGGATCTAAAATTGTATACATTTTGAAGACATAAATAATTTTGTGTTAATCTAATTATATGAAACAGTAAGAAATCTCCAACAAAAAAGGCTTCAAAACGTTATCCTTTTAGAAACACCTTGGTCTTTTTTTTTATGTTTGGCCAGGGCCCTTTGACATTAAACACTCAGGGACCCATTAAGCCTTAATCCAGTCATGGTGGTTCGATATTAACTGGTGCAGACACAAGAGGAGGAAGAGGAAAGAAACAGAGATAATAGGAAATTTGATGCAGTGCAATGATGACTTAAGATATGATGATGTTGACCATCTAGGCTTCCTGTTTGTCAAATAATAGATTTATAATACTCCTGATAGTTTCTGAAGCACTGGATGGTTTGGGCCAAAACTGATTTTTGATCTCTCATATCACATTTTTTTTTAAACCTGAGATCTCTAGCAGTGAGTTATTTTAAATTGGGGTTAAAAATATTTCTGTTCAGGACTGCATTTTAATTAGGTTAAATTTGGGATGTTTTATTAATATCAGGGCTGCCCCCTAATAGTCTGCAAGATTTCAGTGGTCACTTGGTTGCAGAAAAAAAATCAAAACGTGAAACTCTATTAGGAGCTGCAACCTGTCTAAATAAATCAAAACCTATATGACTGGACCATGTTGGAATTTAATTTCAAAGGACAGACACAGGAAGGGCCACGCTCAGCAGTCAGACAGGAGCCACGTTTCAAACCAATCACAGCCGACAGATATTTTTCCCTTCTTCTGTAAATATTCATTCTAAAAATTAGGAAAAGTTGATCATGTTAGTGCAGGGCTGCGCAGAGCTTTACATCTGTCCCACAGACAATAGGCCCTACACACTTATAAACAGCTCCTGGAAGAAGATGGGTATACCATGCTTGTTGAGGTTGCTTAGACGCAATGTGCTGCCGCACTCAAAAGGACCAAGAGTGGTGCCCAGTGCCCGACCTCATGTTTTTACAGGCAGGTTAGAGACGCAGCATGTGCACCTGCGGTTATTCCACAGACTAGTTAATAACATGTCGGGCAGGAAATCCAAAGTGTGGGATCATTTTGAGAAGGTGAAGGACCAACCCAAGGTGATATGTAAACTCATCTTCATTGGTCGACTACAAACATGACGGATCATCTGAAACATGGAAATAGCTACATGCCCATTAGCCCACAGCGTCATTAACAGGCAGCTCGCTCAGTGTGTGACGTGCACTTGTAGATAGAATATAGGCCTATATTAATGAAGGTTCATTAGTACGGTTTGTATTTCTCTGTAATGTAGCACAGTGTTAACAATGTTACTGAGACTATTCTTTCTCACACCTTCAACTCAAACCATTGTGTTGCCCTGCCCAAAATAATAATTTAATAACTACACAGATATGCTGGCGACTAGTCGAGGAACAGCTATGGCAACTATAGGTTGACTAGGAAAATTCTCATTTGGGGGTAGCCCTAATTCTTGGACTGCACTGTAGCTGCACTGTAACTTTCACTGCATGTGTCTTGTTTATTTGTCTAATTTCATAATAGTTTATTTCATTATGTTTCCTATATAGCTTTGCGTTTCTTTTAAATCCTTTCCTTTCTCTGTAAAGCACTTTGAACTCCTGACTCTAGACAAAAACAATAGAGATTGATGGCAATACAATATTTATCAAAAAGACATAATTTTATATTTGATGTTTCTATAACATCGACTGCGGAGCATTGCAGTGCTGCCTGAGCTTTTGAAGATGTTTCAGGGAAGTCGCCTCTTGCCCTTATTGACTGACATGGCCTACTGACTAGTTATCTTCATGTGGATCAGGCAGCTGATGTTGTCAGAAACTTTGAGCAAAGCCGGTCCACAGAAAAGGCATCTGGGGCATTGTGTAGCTATGGGCATGATGTGACCCTTGTTGTTTCCACAAATAAGTTCCAATAGCGTGTGTTTAGGTGTCCCTAACAAAATATTCTATGTCTCCCTGGAGGTGCCTTTTGTGGTACTGTCAGGTCGGGACTTTTCAGCGCAGTCAGAGGTTGAGAGGGGCATGAACACACAGTGGTGATCCAGCTGAAAGGTTATACAGATGCACAATGCCAGGGTCACAAAAGATGGAATTATAACTGAACTGCCAATCAAATAACCGCGTATATACAGAGATCATATTAATCCTCATATTTGCACAGTCAAACTGTAACTCTGTGTCGTATGTCAAATTCTACGGACATTTAAAACCCTGTATTTATTAATAATTTAGGATTTCTTGACTACCAAAAAATATGTGAAAACATTTACATGAAATTCGTTAATGAATTTATTCAAACCATTCCTACAATGTTGTCAGTGTTTCCGATTAGCTGGCTGCTGTGTCACTGTATCACCACTGAGTTGCGTATCTTCTTTTCTGACAGTCAAAAATACAACAAATGTTTTATTGTTTTAGTTCTCAGTATAATTTTACTCTCCCAACTGTCATCCTCACCTCCACAATTTCTGTACCATAACAGAATATTTGTCAAATGAAAGGCCTAAGATGCATCACAACAGCTGCAGGTGTAGTTTTCCCTGGTCAGTAGGCTTTTTTCACTGCAGACATTAAGGTAAGTAAGGCACAGGTGCAAGCAACTAATAACACTAACAATGCCTTTGTTCCACTTTCAGGGTTTCATTGTGGTTCACTCTGGCTTACATGACTTGAGACACTCAAACCGAGTGAAGCCATCGTTATTGTTATTAGGTACATCTGTGATTTTCCTGCTACCACACGTCAGAGTGTGTGCTGTGAGTGCAGACACTAATTGCAGATGACGAGCAGCTGGGTGAAGCAGGTGACGGGATCCTTGGAGGACACGAAGGCTGGGCTGAATTTGTGGCTGCTGCACAAATGAGCCTCCTCACAGGCAAACATCCTCGACTTGTAACATCAAACATTTGCAAGTATATAACCGGAAAGTTGCCCTCAAAAGAGAAAATTACAAACGTAAATTTATATATATCGTGATATATTTACAGCACAAAAGGACCAGATTAGAAATGAATGCATCTGTTTGCATCTATTTAACGTCTTTTTTTTTTTTGCTAACAAGAGGGAATTGTTGATTTTAAGTCTAAATGTATTTGATTATTTATTCATTTATTTAATTATTAATATATTTTATGATGTCTTAAACAGAGATTATGACCACCTTCCTACAAATTACTGGCAAACACCACATGACCAGTTAATATTTCCCAACTTACAAGTTGCTGAGGATTTCCAAAATGGTTCATTAAACAAGACGGAGGTGTACTAAGGATATCCTCCGACAAGCCTGCATTTAGCAGCCCCCATTTCTGAAACAACACAGCCCTCGGCGGGCCATTACGACATACTCTGTCTACGAAATACAGACTTTGAAAGACCCAGCCCTTGAATTGGGACACAGTAAGAGATTAATTAGATGACCTAGAGGCAGAGGAGATGGAGCACCTGTCGCCATGACACATTGTTCACATGGGTGGCCTCGCTTGAGACTGAAGTTCTAACCCCGCAGAATTATGAGCAATCTCTACCTGCTGAGTAATACGTATAATTAATGTATAATCCTGAAGTTTTTGCACTATTGATTTCTAGCACATACGTCTCCAGTATTCCAAGGAGCGCTAACATACTGAAAAAGGTTATCTCTCAGGGAATCCATAAGGTCCTGGATTGGTTAATTATAAAATAGCTTACTGCTGAGCCCTCACAGTTATGAATTACATCATAATTCAGACTGAATCTTAACTAAATTGAAAGCTAATCTTGCAGAGGAGCAGAGGTGCAGTAACACACTGTTGCTTTGTGTAACAAGGTCGTGCTGTTGTGATGTTTTGTGTTGAGTCATATTGTGCAATGCAGTGCAATCTGCTTAAGTATGTAATCTGTGTGAGGATGTGTTAAATGTGTACGTGTGTGTGCATCTGTCTGTATGCATGCATACACCTGTGTGATGTTTACCAGCCTAGACCAGCTGCTTAAAATGATTGACAAATGACACGTCATTGACAACCCTGAGACAAGAAGAGAGAAGAGAGACGGTGTTGAGAGGTGCGGTAAAGACTGAGGAGTGAGGAGAGGAATAAAAACAGCATGGGAGGAATAAGATACAAGGGTCAGAGAAGGTAAAGAGAGCTAAGAAGAATACTGTAATCCATTGAGGGAGATGAGTGTAATCTGGCAGGTGTGCAGGAACAAGCAGATGTCCGTGTTCTTCCAGAGTGTTTCAAGTCTGAAGTCTCACTTGTCTCCTGCTCTGAAACCCAGATTCCTTCTGCCCAGCTGATGTTTGTATCACCCCGAAGGCAAGGAGGAAGAGATGAGGATGATAGATGGAGGGGTGAAGGGAGGGAGAGGTGAACAGAGCAGATTCAGAGAGGAGGTGGAGGGGAGAGGGTGATTGCATGAGGAAAGAAGAGCAGGAGGAAGGTTATCGTGTAGGGGGGGACAAGAAAGGAAGAGGAAAACAGGAGAGGGAACAGTGGAGAGAAAAAGGCGTAGAAAGGTAGATTGGAAAAAGGGAGAATGGTGGGTTGGGAGAAGGGGGAGGTAGAGTGAGATATGGGGAAAAGGTCGGGACAAAGAGGGGAAACAGATCAAGAGAAACGGAAAAAAAAAAAAGTAGGGGACTGATCCCAGAGGAAATAAAAGCCAGGAGAAAATCCTCATCTTCCATTTACTACAGATGCAGTTTCTCTCCCCTCTTCCTCTCCCTCTAAAACACACACACACACACACACATTCAGATAATAAACACATGAACCAGACTGTAGATAATTGCCTCATGGGAAAAAAAGAGAACCCCAGCGCTGGATTGACAGGTGGACTGGTGTGTAAAGCGGCAGAATGAGGAATGATTTAGATAGAAGACGACAAACACACACAAGCTTATTTTACATAACCATACATATATCTATATATCTAGTCACTGTCCGTTACAATGCAGTGTTCTGTTGGGAAACCTTGACATGCCACTTGACATGCACCACCCACCCGAATACCGTTTCAGTCCAAGCCCTCCCCCCTCATGGTGACTCCCAGATGTCTGTGGCCGGCCCTAGCAGGGACATATACCATGCCAAACTACAAAATTGCTCAGGAATGGCCCAAGGAGCGTGACAAAGAGCACAAGATCTCATCCTGGCCTCCAAAATGCCCAGATCCTTACTGGATAGAACATCCACGTGGGTACCCCAAAGGTCCTGTTGTCATGCTTTCACAGCTAGTGCTATGTCAGTTACACAGTAGGGCCTCTGGCATGTTGAGGCCTGGACACAGGACCCCTGGAGGTATCCTGCTAAGTCAAGATTCTTCGAGTCCCGTTGGTTGCGAGGTGGGGTACTGGTAACGGCCCACAGATGTTTAATAGGATTGGGATTGGAATTTGGAGGCCAGGTCGACAACTTGAACTCTTGGTCATATTCCTTGGGCCATTCCTGGTTAGTTTTTGCAGTGTGGCACTGCATATACATTCACTGGCCACTAGTACCGTGTTGGACCCCTTTTACCTTCAGAACTGCTTTAATTCTTTGTGGCATAGATTCAACAAGGTGCTGGAAACATTCATCAGAGATTTTGGTCCATATTGACACGATAGCATCGCACAGTTGCTGCAGATTTGTTAGCTGCACATCCATGATGCGTATCTCTCGCTCCACCACATCCCAAAGGTGCTTTATTGGATTGAGATCTGGTGACTGTGGAGGCCATTGGAGTACAGTGAACTCATTGTCATGTTCAAGAAACCAGTTTGAGATGATTTGAGCTTTGTGACATGGTGTGTTATCCTGCTGGAAGTAGCCATCAGAAGATGGGTACACTGTGGTCATAAAGGGATGGACACGGTCAGCAACAATACTCAGGTAGGCTGTGGTGTTTAAACCATGCTCAGTTGGTACTAAGGGGCCCAGAGTGTGCCAAGAAAATATCCCCCACACCATTACACCGCCACCAGCCTGAGCCGTTGATACAAGGCAGGATGGATCCATGCTTTCATGTTGTTTACACCAAATTCTGAGCCTACCATCTGAATGTGGCAGCAGAAATCCAGACTCATCAGACCAGGCAACGTTTTTCCAATCTTCTATTGTCCAGTTTTGGTGAGCCTGTGTGAATTGTAGCCTCAGTTTCCTGTTGTTAGCTGACAGGAGTGGCACCTGGTGTGGTCTTCTGCTGCTGTAGCCCATCTGCTTCAAGGTTGGACGTGTTGTTGGTTCAGAGATGGTCTTCTGCAGACCTTGGTTGTAACCAGTGGTTATTTGAGTTACTGTTGCCTTTCTATCATCTTGAACCAGTCTGGCCATTCTCCTCTGACCTCTGGCATCAACAAGGCATTTTCACCCAGAGAACTGCCGCTCACTGGATATTTTCTCTTTTTCTCTGACCATCCTCTGTAAACATTAGAGATGGTTGTGTGTGAAAATCCCAGTAGATTAGCAGTTTCTGAAACACTCAGACCAGCCCGTCTGGCACCAACAACCATGCCACATTCAAAGTCATCTAAAACACCTTTCTTGCTCATTCTGATGCTCAGTTTGACCTTCAGCAGGTCGTCTTGATCATGTCTACATGCCGAAATGCATTGAGTTGCTGCCACGTGATTGGCTGTTTGCGTTAACAAGCAGTTGAGCAGGTGTACCTAATAAAGTGGCCAGTGAGTGTGTACACAAACTCATACACCGTGGCACAAAACACTCACTGATGCATAAACTGTATGCTGCATAACAATGCATAAAGACAAACACTTGAAGCACAGTGGACATAATTGTCCCTTATGGGAGATAGATAGATGGAGCCGATGGGCTGGTGTGCAGGCTGGGGGAATAAGTTAAAATGATTAGCCACACAAACACATACACACAGACAAACACACACACACAAACACAGCTTAATGAATGTTGACAGGCAAGCGAGCAACCTTCTATGTCAGCATGGAGAGATGTGCTCCCATTGGCCGTGTGAGCCCAAACACACACACGCACAGAAGCGCACATGTGAGCACACACACCGGTGTTTAGTCATTTGACTCTCAGTATTGACAATCAGCATGTCAGTGTGGAGACACACGGCTCATCAAAGTCTCATTTAAAAGGCTGTGAGCGTGAATCTCATGCAGCGGGTTGTTAGATATTTTATTCATTAAGGGTCAGACTGCCAAATTATGAATTCACTGGGGATTGTAAATAAAAGTCACATTGACTCACAAGTAACTTGTTTATTGGACAGTTCTGATGATCCGTAATCATTCTCTATTAAGGATTTTGGTCCACTTTTTGCCACGATTTTAATGTTTTGGAGCTATTTCAACTCATCCTGTCTAAATGTTTACCCTGGCTGGGGTTTACAAGTACGATTAACTGCTTGTTAGTTCATGTCAACATCTGCCCTCCTCTACCTACACACTGCTGTGTCTTGAGGTTATTTTTGCAATTGGATCAGGTTCTGTTTTAACTAACAAACCAGGCTGAAGTTGTGTGGGCCGCTCCCACACCTGTAGCTTTTATCTCTGGTGTCAAAATAGCTCACAAGCAAGAACAGATTAAGAATGTCATTAATAACAAGACAAAAAGATGTGTGATGTTATGCTGTGATGTTATGTTTCACTGACTTTTTAATAAGCAATTGCCTTACCTTTCACTTTCTGGTCGATTCAGGGAATCACTTAGATGATGACACATTTGTTACCATGGTTACAAAATTATCTTAGCTGTTAACTTACATTTCTGTGGCTGGTCCATTTTGCTTTCACACCACAAACGAACCATACCAGAATTTGCCTGTAAATGGCCAGAGGCTGAGATCGTTCTTTTCAGGCAGCCTCAGTGCAGTTGTTGCTCTGCACCTGAGTTTGACTGACAGCTCTCACACCAGCCCAAATCATCCGCGGCAAACTGGCAGACACATCAGACCTTATTTGAGCCACAACAAGCAGGGTAGGTGTGGAAGCATTATTAGTGGGCAAACACACATTTGTTGGCATGTTGGCGCTGATACATGATGAATTGCTGTCTAGTTCGTCTTGCTCTACATCTGGTGTGAACTAGCAAGGGAACCACACAAATCTGCAAGCTCATGTTTCACAAGTCTGGGCACCCTGCCGTTCAGACAGATTTTAAGCCAGCCTGCCCCAAGTAAGGTCAATCACAATTGTGTGTATGTGTGCAAGTTAATTATCTTTTGTGCACAAGACAACTTATTTAAATACATGTGTGTCTCTAACAACTTCAGATGCACACAGCCACCATATAATGAAGAGGGCTCAGCTAATCTAGTTTTATTTTCACCTTGGAATGTCATAGAGTGAAATTCTCGCCGCTCTAACGCTCAGACACGTATGCGGCCCCTAAAGTCCTGTTAGGTGATATTTTTTTTATCTTGTGCACACAAGATAATAACTTGCTCCCAGAAGGTAATTAACTTGTGAACACGAGTTAAAAAAATGTCACCTTTCGGGCTCCGTAGCTGTGGAACCGTCTGTTGAAGTACTAATTTCAGATTCTAAAGATGAAAACTGCAGCACTTGTCCACAGACATATCTGCCCGTTAGTCACTCACTCCATCCATCTATCCATTTTCATCCACTTATCCAGGGCCGGATTGCAGGGGCAGAAGGCCAAGCAAATCACCCAAAACATCCCTCTCCCCAGCAACGCTTTCCAGCTCCTCCTGGAGGACCCCAAAGCGTTCCCAGGCCAGATGACATATGTAATCTCTCCAGCGCGTTCTGGGTCTACCCTGGTGCCTCCGATCAGTAGGACGTGCCTGGAACACCTCTAACAGGAGGCGCCCAGGAGGCGTCCTGATCAGATGCCTGAACCACCTCAACCCCTTTTGACACAAAGGAGCAGCGGTTCTGCTCCGAGCTCCCTCTAGATGTCCGAGCTCCTTACCCTATCTCTAAGGCTGAGCCCAGCCACTGCACCGAGGAAACTCCTTTCTGCCGCTTGAACCTACAACCTCATACTTGAGGTCACTACCCAAAGCTCATGACGATAGGTAAGGTTTGGGATGTAGATGGACCAGTGAATCAAAAGCTTTGCGCTCTGCCACAGCCCCCCATCACTGCAGAAGTCGTACCGAACCATCGATCCATCTCACGCTGTATTCTACCCTCACTTGTGAACAAGACCCCGTAATGGCACTTCAAAATATTAGCTCTTTGCTGGAAATTCACTGTACTTAAAAATAAAATGGGTCTTTTTTACAAACTTGACACCATCATGAGTCACTTGCGGTCCATTCAGAATGGACCCATGACCCCTTTGGACTATAACCCACAAGTTGGGAACCACTGTCTTCAAGCTTCCAGACTCCCATTCGAAATTTGGTAGAAAACTGTGCTCAGGATTGGCTGTAACCTCAGGCATAATGTGATTAACCTTTATACCAAACTCCTCACATAGACCAATAGTCTGAGTCCTCTACCAATGTGACTTAATTTGCAGAGCATTTTTCTGCGAATTCTTAATTACAGCCAATCAACCCTTCCGTCCCCCTGTTTGGAAAACTCCATAAATGTTTTGGAGTTTTTTGCTTTCTATAGCTTTCTCACATTATGTTCTCATTTCAAACAAAGCACTTTGATGTTGTTTTGATGTTTCTCTTGCGACATGTTCAGCGCATTTCTTTGGTCCCACCGCAGTTCAAATATTATTATTCTCAGTTGGTCAAACGAACTGATCAAAAGGAGGAAACTGTAAAGAGTTCGGAAACTGTTCAATGTCGGTGTGAACAAATCTTAAGGGTCATCAGGGAGATTTATTGTGACAGCACATCAGACTGAAAGTTATTATGTAATAAAAAATATAAAATTGAGAGAACATGGTGGGGTGGGGGGGAGGGGTGGATGAAACATCTCTCATCACAAACAACTTCAAAAAGTCACTGAAGCACAGAGAAAGAGAGTCACAAAGAATGAGAGAGAGGAAAATCATCAGAGACAGAATGAAACTGACAGAGACGCAAACAGAGAAACAAAGAAAGGGAGTAACACAAAACAGGAACGAGATGCAGGAGCACTTTGAAGCAGGAGTTTAAGAAAAAGCAGGAGTGAAATACACAAAGAATGACAAAGAAGCAAAGAGAGACAGATGAGCTGTTAAGTACTGGTAGTCGACTTAATGTCTCATTTCATTGTGGGGGTTTTAGACCAGAAAGATCTCAAATGAGTTGTATTTGGAGAGGTGATATTGCTCATTATGCTAAACTCTGGCTGATTTAGTCACTTCTGTTCAAAGATTTGTTAGAAATGTACCTCATCTTTCCTTTTGTAGTTGGACTGTGGTTAGAGTAATAGCTGTAAATGTGATATGCCTAACTAATTAAAATGCCAGATGCCTCATCTTTGCAGCAAACGCCATTTTAACATTCTGACAAAGGACTGCAGATGAAAATGAGTCAATCTTTGCTAACTCGGCACATTTACATTTTTATTAATGTCGAAAAATTTGCACTGTTCCCAATAAGTAAACAAATACAAACAGCAAACTGATGAGGAGAAAATGACATAACTTCATTTGTGTTTATTCTAATTTTAATCAACTAATAAAAGTGCAGGTGAACAGAGTAAGGGGAGGGAAAACTGCTAAAAGGTCGATGTAAATTTACCGACATTGTTTGGTTTGCCCTTCACCGCTTGTTGTCAAAATCCTCCACAACTGACGAGAATCCCTGACTGGAAACTTAAACCATGTCTTAGTCATTCTGTCCTGAATACACACTGATTTTTTAAACATCACTCTTGCATGTGCTGCGCTGCCTGCCACATAATAGGGGAAGCACAGCTGTCACTGAAAAACATGATCCAATAGCCTGGAGACAGATTGAAACACCTGAGCCCCTGCATGCTGAAGCTGGTACAGGGAAATGTCACATTTCAAAAACACTCATGTCTGTACGATTTCAAATAGTCTCATTTATGTTTTTTTTCATTACTTAAGTGGTTCATTTCAGTACTTTAATTCCAATGGGCATGAGGAATCATTATCATACTGCTGATGGCAACGCTGCACAAGACGCATGCTAAAATGTAACAGACGTGGTCAACTTCCAAATGTATGGTTCTGCTAAGAATTTTGCTATCAAAATAAAATGAAAAACATTTGTTGTACTTATTTAGTTGGTATGTAAAACCACAAGCTGCCTTTCTTTTGTGAGACTTGTTTTTTAATCTCAGCATTTTTCCTCTTTTAATTAGAGAGTTTGAGACTAAACTTCAAAGTATGCCTCTGAAAACAAATAATGGTGAAAGCGTCACAGCCTGCTGTGATGTGGACAAGGATCATCCATTTTTGCCTCTGCGCTCAGCCTGATCCAACCGGGTCTGCCCCACGCTGGGACATGAGGGTTAAACACATGTTATTGATGTAAGAGGAGTACAGGAGAGACACAAACACATGGAAAAACAAATTACCTTGAGTGTGAAAAATGGAGTCAGTTGTCATGGAGCTAGCTCAGTCATCAGTTAGTCTGGTGATGACAACTGAGCCCCTCCTAAGTCCAACCCCTTTTCACTCTGTGGTCTAATAGCAGTTGAGCAAGCTTGGACAACACATTTTCACTCCGGCCTCGTCACATAATGCCACTTGGTCATCGACTTTCCACGTCTACAATAACGTGGAAGGTAGCCTGGGTGCGTCCGTTAATGACGTTCTGGAACACCATGTCAACTTCAGCCCATTACATGCATTGTGTCTTTACAAAACACACTTCCATTTTCTTAGGAAATGTGCAGGTTGCATATAGTCTCTTTCAAAATAAATGTACTATGTCGGTACAACATGCCAAATTAATGTTTTTGTTTCCTTCAACACCAAATGCAGGTGGTTAGGGTTAGCAAACACAAGAACATGGCTGGGTTTAGACAACAAGAGCATGTGGTTAGGATTCATTCATTCATACAGGAAGCAAACATTGGCCCTCTGGGTGATTGGTGAGTGCTGGACCCATCCACCAACCCTCCAACCCACCCGACTTTTTTTTTACCCCTTTGCCTTACATTGCTGTCCTGCCACATTTCCCCCTTCTACCATAAGGTGCTGTTACATGCTAACAGTGCCCTGCCGAGTATCATGCCGATATGACAGATTTTTTCATCTGTGTCTGATGTGGAAGTCACTTTCAAGTGCTGACATCAGAATGAGACCAGGTTGACTTGGGACATGGCAAAACCTAGGTCAACTTTAGCTCAATTTAGAAGATAATTAAAAGATGTGACTGGTAACTGTTGTAATCTTAACGAACACATGATATTGTAAATAGTCAGCTCTTAATTTAGCTAATATTAGCAATGTATGTTACCTATCTAAAATATAGCTACATCAAGGAGTTAAGGCCCAGACACACCAAACCTACATCAAAAAACTGTTGTGTCGCCTCATGTTGTCTGTGTCTCAGCCAGAAAGATGCATCTGAACACATTGCAAAGACTATAGTCAATGGCCAACATAGCACATACATTCTGTGCCTGCTTATTAACTCTCCATAGCAGCAAGCAGTTGTAGTTGTAATACTGACAGGACGGATTCAAGACACTAGTCAGCCAGTTAGCACATTGACAACACAACCTGATGTAGAAAGACGAGACGATGATTACAAACAATTACCTGCTAAAAAGTCTAATGTTTAAAAATAGAACTATTATACTATAACTAGTTTATTTCGGGGTGGTGGTGTAGTGGTTAGCACTGTCGCTTCACAGCAAGAGGGTTCCTGATTCTATTGCGGGTGTGGGAGCCTTTCTGTGCAGAGTTCTCCAGGTACTCCGGCTTCCTCTCACAGTCCAAAGACATGCAGGTTGGGGATAAGTTAAATGGTGACTCTAAATTGTCCGTAGGTGTGAATGGTTGTCTGTCTCTATGTGTCAGCCCTGCGATAGTCTGGCGACCCGTCCAGGGTGTACCCTGCCTTGCACCCAATGTCAGCTGGGATAGGCTCCAGCCCCCCGCGACCCTCAAGGGGATAAGCAGGTATGAAATGGTGCTGTTACAATGGATGGATAGTTTGTTTCGATCTCAAACCCTCTTGACTTTAGCAATTTGCTTTCCTGTTGTGCACTGAGTTGTGCTGCCAATCAGAGTGATTCCATTCACATTTAGTCTCCACTGTCTGCAAAGCCAATTCAACATGCTGAATTGGCCAAAAGAAGCCAACAAGGGCCAACTAGTGCCAACAGTGCGGGATGGGCCGCAAAAACTAGGGCGTCAGACCAACAGCCGATCTTTGGCTTGGTGTGTTAGAGCCAATGGCCTAAAGTCCGATCAGCAACATCAGCCAGGTTTGCCTCCTCCTTATTTCTGTTAAAGTGTTGAAGAGATGTGCATTTAACAGTTAGTTTCTGACATAAATTTAAGATGACAAGAATTATCATTTAACTTTAAATTTGCACTGTTTTGTCTTGTTTATTTAAGTTAACAGTGTAAATATATCCTTCAGTTGCATGCTGCTATCGGCTAATTGGCTAAACTCTGCAGCACCTGCATCACCATGATTCTTTTTGTCAAGCTTGTCTGACTTAGCAACAGTAACTGAGGGTATTGGACTCAGGACCAGTCAGTGAAGTAAACTGTGCTGATGAAGGCTGTGAAATGTAGTTGAAAAGTTCCTTAAAAGGCTAGTAAGTGGACCTTGAGTTGTTGTCATTAATCACACATTTAGTTAACAAACGCAGATACCAGGACACAGCCTGTTCCCAGACTTACAGCATTTAGCTTAGTGTATTTCAAAAACAGGATAAGGAAAAACAAGGAGCAAAGAGAGCATATAAAAATAATAAAATAGAAACAAATAGATGGAGCAAAGGGCCTTGCAGATGAAAAGAGAGAAGAGCAGAGTAGTGTTGCTGTCTCAGAGAACAGGGGAATTATAGAGAGATGTAGAATCACTACACCAGCGAAAGTAAACAAACGGCCTCCGGCCAGCTGAAGAGTAAACTGGAAAAAATGTCCACCTGTTCAAACGTTCAAACCCTGCAACTTTTGTTATCATACACACTACACGCACATGTCTCCATGATGAGCTTAATGATGAACGCAGACAGAAAAACACTCATAAAAGCATCAACCCAAAATGCACACAGACACACAACGTCATGGGCGCAGACACGTACTCACACTCACACACTCCCATAGACATACATGCAATGACAAAATCTGTTACACATTCCACTGGGTTAGAGTTAATCCTCACCACAGGAGGTGTCATCACCTCGGGGAGACACTTGTGCTGTGTTTTCAATGTTCTGAAATGCAAGATATTGAAAACGTTAACTCAGCTGACATTTTTTTCTCACGTCGAGACTTTTCACTAAGTGTTGAGACAGGAGCGGAGCACTATTTAAATATTAATATGTCAACAGAAATATGATTAGTGGGAGTCGCTAAAAACCCTGCGCATGCATGCGAGTATTTGTATCCGTGGAGTGTGGGTGTGTATGTGTGTGTGTACAAGGAGCATGAGCCTTTTCAGCTCTTTCTATCTACTTCCCTCTGCATCTGTTTCCCTCTGTTACACACTCTCTCTGTAAATATTCATTACAGCTCTTTGTAACACTTAGTTCAACTCTCCTTCCCTCGCTGTCTGCCCCCTGAACGCTGCCGCATGTGGGGTACATGCTGATGAAGTCGACTTTGTCTCAGGACAGCTTTGATTCACTTTTTGGTGTACTGTTGAAATATTTCTTTAATCCAGCAAGTTTGACAATAATGGTGGAAGTCAAGCTTGGTTATGCAGTAATGTTTCTTTCTTCTGTGCGTTGCTTTGAGCGTGAGGCGTTTGAGCACATGCAGTCCGCTCAGTGTGTGGTATTCCAAAGGTTCTTCTGAGTCACTGATCAAACTCAAATTAAGCGTGTTTACCTCAGGGTTTGTTAGTTTTCACAGAACAACATCTCAGTCTCTCTTACCCTCTGCAAGCATGCCTTCCTCTGCTGCTGGAGAAATGGTGCACTTACATGATGTGTTTGAACTCTTATCAGGGCATATGCATGTGCTTTCTTGTGTTAGGGTCTAGGTTTTGTTCTCAACATTGGGGGGAACTGAAACAAGGAGGTTAGGGGTCCTTTTCCAGAAAATATTGAGCATCAAACATTTAATTTCCTGCATTTTGGTATATTTTTATGTATAAATGTGTGCCTGTCCTGCATCGATCTATGGTGTAAATGTCTTTAATTTTGTCAAAAAAAAAGTCATCTGCTATTTTTTATGTTTTTATTAGGGGGGCACAAATGCAGGTGTTTTAAATACATGCCGCCTGCAGTAACCTAACAAGTAATGAAATAAATTAAGTTTTGTTTTAAGCTAAGCGAGCATTCTTTGGCTTTAACTGTTTTGATTTAATTTAATTTAATTTATTTTAATTTAACTGAATTCGATTGAATTGAATTGAATTTGATTAATTTAATTTATTCTATTTAATTTTATTTTATTTATTTTATTCATTTTTTAATTTATTTTTTTATTTTTCATTTCTTTTTTTTTCTAACCCAAAAGGAATACATAACTACATTGAACACAGTTAAAATCCGTATTAGTGAGAGCTTCTTCTTCTCCAGGTTAATCCCCACACCTGACAGGTGCAGCATATCAAGATACTGATTAAACCGCATCATTACTAAACAGGTGTGCCTTGGGATGGTCCCAATAAAAGGCCACTCTAAAATGTGCAGTTTGATCACACAACACAATGTCACAGATGTCACAAGTTTTGAGGGAGCGTGCCGACTGGCAGGAATGTCCACCAGAGCTGTTGCCCGTGAACTGAATGTTGATTAAACTACCATAAGCCATCTCCGATGTCATTTCCCTGAATTTGGCAGTACATCCATCCAGCCTAACAACACAGACCATGTGTAGCCAAATCATGCATGTCAGGCTAAGTGGTGACTCTAAATTGTCCATAGGTGTAAATGTGAGTGTGAATTGTTGTCTGTCTCTGTGTCAGTCCAGTGATAGTCTGGTGACCTGTCCAGGGTGTACCCCGCCTCTCGCCCTGTGTCAGCTGGGATAGGCTCCAGCACCCTTGTGACCCCTAACAGGATAGGCAGTTACAGAAAATGAATTAATGTCAGTTACCATCTCAGGGAAGCTTATTTTCATGCTCATCATCCTCACCAGGGTCTTGGCCTGACAGAAATTTGTCTATGTACTTATGCGGTTGTGAGGCCGGTTGGATGTACTGCCAAATTCAGGGTCTTATAGTCGTGAATGAACATTACGTTCATGGGCCAACAGCTCTTGTGGACATTTCTTCAGTCAGCATGCCAATGGCACGCTCCCTTAAAACTCTGGACATCTGTGGTATTGTGTCATGTGATTAAACTGCACATTTTTGAGTGGCCTTTTATTGTGACCTTGCTAATGCACACCTGTTTGGTCACAATGCTGTTTAATACGCAGCCTGTTATGTGAATGAATTATCTTGGTAGAAATGCTCACCCACACAGATTTTAATAAACCAAACCATGAGAGAAACATATCTATAGTATTGAGTGCATAAAAAAACTTAGATCTCAAACTACATCCTGTAAAAAATGAGAGCAAATACAAAAGTGTCAGAGCCACATGAGGACATTCACAACAAACTCTATAATACAATAGGCACACAGTGCATTTCTAGGTATGAGGATATTTAATTAAAGCATAAGATAATTGCATAAAACTAATTTGCTTTTTTAAATTTCATTTTCTTTTTAAGTTTTTTAATCTAGGTATTTTTCATAAATAATCAGTAAAAACAAATTAAAAGAAAAAAAAAGAGGAGTCTTAGGAAGTGCGCACACCCCACTGATTTGTAATGCAAGACAGCATTGCCGAAAATGGCATGAAACATGGTAATTGGTGCTGTAATATGTCAGTTTTGATTGATTAAATGCAGAACACAGCTTGCGAATAATTGATTCCAATGATAAAGTGAATAATGCCATCAAATTTTCTGCATCACGGGACATAACGTCTCCTTGACCTGCGATACCGGAGACTGACGGCAAGTGAGGGAGGCGGCAAAAAAAGAACCAGACAGCATGAGATTAAAGAGGAAACACATTTTCTTTCCTAAATGAGATATCTACAGAGAATGATAACCTCTCTTATACTATGATTGATGGCATCAATTAAAACTAATGGTGAATTAAAACAAATGGTGCACCTTAATTTGCCAATATAAGGCTTTTAAAGATTCATGCCTCACTGTTTTTAAGACACTGAGGCTTGAACAAGACTGAAGATTCCAGTCAGATTTTCTAATGGGAATGCATTTCAATTTGGGGATGAATTATTTTAAATACAGAAATAAATAGGCATTTTACAAAAAGGCATAATGGTTGTACAAAACTAGCCTGCTTCCATCTGTGTAAACAGTTGTTACACTGACTTTGCGGTGAGTAGTTTGGCTTCTGCAGCCATTACCAGCTGGTGACTGATGGACCTAGCATGGTGGCTAATGAGAATTGACTTCTCACTGAAGAAACTGTTGCACCGAGGTAGCTGTCTGTTTTTGAGCTTGTAGCTGGGGATCTCTGAGAGACTGCTTATAATGTGGAACACAAGGTCAGTCAGGTAGTGCAGCACCCCTGAGGTAATACATATTAACCTCTGCAAATTCTTTGGCTGTTTTTTTTTGCATGTATTGTTAAGTTAAAAATGTGGGCAAGCATGTTTCAGTCCCACAGAAGTGTATTGGAATTCTGGTCAAAATACCAATATTTCCAAAGATAATGTACCTATTATTGTGAGCTGAGCTGACTTACAGGGAAATGCATGCAAATATGATGGACAATAGATCCAGAATTTTCCATTAGGTTAAGCAGAGCAGCCAAAAAAAGGGCTTATCAAAGCAATTTTGTGGGACCTTTTAGATATTGCTCCCCAATGAGCTGGAGCATCTATTCCTAACAGTATCAAGCAGACCTGAATGTAAAAGTCACATTTAAGCTCGGTAATTAAAGCAGAGCTCTAACAGGAACGGGGACAGGGTGGAATTTCACAATGCAAACCCTTGAGTTCTGCTCAGGTCGAACTGAGCTGTTTCAAAGTTTCGCTAAAGAGAAAATGATTGGTTCAATTTGCATACTGACATTTTACATAAAAACATCAACATCCTGAGTTGTAATATTATCACACTGCCTAATCTTCAGATTAAATGTCTGGTTTCGACCAGGCAAACTTGTTTGGTGACAGAGATGAAAAAAATGTGGTTAACTGACGTCATTCTGGTTAGAAAATCACTTCTTGTGATTCCCTGCAACAGCCCTGCAATAATAACAGCATGGTATCTTTCCTGTGAGCTAGTATCATCGCTTATGGCTGTTCTCAAATGTTTTGTTTCCAGAATAGTTCTAAAGGATTTTTTCAGGATATTTTAGTGTTTCGAGAAAAATGTTGACGAATCCGCCGTCTTTCATTTTTCTTTTCTTCCTTCCCTCCTTCCTTTGTAGTGCCTCTGGTGACAGAGCTTTCACATTCTCCACACGTATAACTGACCAACATAATCTCTTACATGTGAAACCCTCAAGATTTAATCCCACCAGAGCTCCCCTTCTTTGATGTATGCAAAATACACATGATGTGCAATTAATATCAAATGTATGCTTTGTGCCAGGCTGCCATATTTGTTATGAGACTTTAACATAAATACATTCCAAATAGCATGGAAGCAGTGAATTGATTTCTTGAGGGGAAGTGGGTGTCATGAAAAATGACTCAGCCTGGGTTAGTCCTTGAAGTCCCCGATGGAAACCAGGTCAATGTTTGTTCTGCCCTGCATGGCTAATACACTGGCTGGGTCTGACATCTAGTGGTACATTTAACAGTTGCATTGTGCCTGGTGTGTTTAAAAGGTGGTAAGACGTAGTTGCAAGTTGAATAGATAAAAATAGTCAGATGGATAAATGAATCTTTGGACGGATGATGGGTGGATAGAGGAAATAACACCTGGTTTTTTGTTTTTGTCTGTTTGTTTTCTGTGTAAGTATTAATTAATTTAGTAAAGATAAGTGCCAGTAGACAGAGGTATCACCATAACTACTGCAATTAAAGTGGTAAATGCATTGAAATAGACTCATGTGTTTTATTAATCTGGAATTAAATTGCAATATTATTTAGCTTTAGTATTCTTAGAGGGGCTATCTAGAGCTAAATAAGGTTATTTGTCAGTATTGGGTGTTGGCAGAACCTTGTACGAAAGTAAGAGCATTGAACTAAAGAGATTCATGTGGAATAGTTTTCGTAGCCTTAGGACAGCACACCAATTCCCCACCTTCACTTGCCACCCAGTTAGCAATGCACCCAGTCCTGGATGGGCCAAATATTATGCCTTCAAACTGAGCCTAACCAGGCACCATGAGTACTGGCCTGATCACCAGGCATCTGGTGTCAAACTTCCCTTCCAGGCTTGGCTCTAGGAGGCTCCAGTCTACCCTCTACCCAGTCTACCTGGGCAAGGTAGCTTTAGCAGAAGTTGCCAATCCATAAGGGGTCTAGAATCGCTCGTAACTTCTGGCCTCTAGTGACCTCACAACAACACAGTTCCCAGAGTCATGGACATACGCATACACCTCCACCACTTAAAGGTAGCGGTGAGGGAGGTAAAGGTGGTTCGGGCATCTCATTTGGTTTCCTTCCAGACACCTTCCTGTGGAGAGTTTTCTGTGCAACCTCAACTGAGAGGAGTTCACGGGGCAGACCAAGAACAAGTAGAAAGATTACATGTACCATCTGGCCTGGGAATGCCTCGGAAACCCTCAGGAATAACTTTAGGATGTGACTAGGGAGAAGGACACATGGGTTAACTCACTTAGTCCGCTGCTTCCATGACCTGGACCTGAGTAATTGGCACTCAGTTGATTAATAGATGGAACTTTGAACTCAAAGTACACCATTACATCAACGAACCCTTTAAGAATTGTTCAGCAAAGAACCTTGAACCTTTATGTTTATATTGTGGTAGCATGTCTATAATACTTGTTCTTTTTATTCCCACTTTGACTTGGACCCTAGAGGAAGGTTTCCGGAAAATCTCTTTTATATCCCAAAAGCTACACTTCGAATATTTTCTGTAGGTTTCTACCCAAAAATGTCTTGCAAGTTATTTTTCGAGCATTCACATGGAGCTCTTCAATCTCCTACACATTTCAACAGTTTTGTTGAGATTGTATTTTTTTCTTTAATGAAATTGAACAAAGAAAAAATAGAATTTTTTGAAGATGAGCCAACTGCAGCCCTGTAGATCTTTTGGAAACTTCTGGCACTGTAAGTTCAGGAGCACCTAAGAAGCAATTTCTCACATAAATTTCTCTGGGGACTTAATTTAGTCTTCTGCAAATTGGTTAGATATACATTGAAGTCTCCTTTTCAGTAAAAGTTAAAAGTTCCCCGAGGCCCTGTTACGTAAAAGAGTATAAAGAAATAAACATTTCATAAAAGAATGAATTCTTTATAGCGACAGCGAGCCCAGCAAGAAAATCCAGTTTCCACTAATGTAAAATTTGGTAAAAATGAATTAGTGTCATAATACTTTGACATGAACTTAATTTATTAAGTATACCTTTTTAAGCTTGGCAGCAGGGCCACTTAAAATACATCAATGTTACTCACCAGAGAAGGCAGCAGTGCAATTAAAGACTAGTGCTTAGAGGGATACTTCAACAGAAATGATAGAGTGTGCTCTTTAAATGGGATGACTTGAGGCAAGAGTAAGAAAACAATATCACAAAGGAATTAAAAGACTGGATAGTTTATATGGGGACAATGCAGTCCACATATTTACACCACAAGCATGGAGGTGACAGGAAACACAGGGCAGCAGTGTATAACCACGGCTGCTGGTAATGTGCCATGAGGTTCTATAGCCTGAGGACAAACAATGATCCAATGATATGATGTTTAAAGTAAAGGGCAGTCAGTGGCGTAAAGATATGGATTTTTTTCGTTTTTGGTATCTGACACCCAAATCAAGAACAGATGATGCACTTTGACAAACTATAGTTAAAGTTTGACCGTCAATAATATGATATGTCAAGTTAGCTTTAATGTCTTAAACATAAAAAAAGGTTTGATCATACATTTGATAATAAAACATGTAGAACACACTGATCATGTTAAACCTCCTAGCATAGAAGCAAAACCATAAATGTAATTTAAAAACATATGAATTGGCTGCACAATCATGAGCAGCTCCTAGCTGTAGATGTGTGTGAAGGTGAGGTACCTTGTTGAAGAAAGAACGTCTATCATCACATATTTTCCCCTTGGTCAGGGTTTGGCAACCTTTACAATTCAAAGTACCGTAAAAAAAAAAAAACTTTGAAGTGTTGGCAGTAAATCAAACAAACCTGTCCATGCCCAATTAAATTCTTCAATTTACTACAACACTTGTCCTTGTTTTTTTAATTGGAATAAAGCTCGCTAGGGACACTCAAGAGCAGCCACTGCTATTGAGGTTTGGTAAAATTTAGAGGAAAAGGCACCAAGCTGTTGACGTGTGATGCACATTTAAGTTAAAAATGATTATTTATTTTCAATTTTTTTTTATGTATTTATTTTTTCGGTGTATAGGCTACACATTTTTATAATGGGATTGTATAAGAATTGCTTTAGGCCTACAGCAATGATAAAGAAAAATTAAAATATTGAAATAAATGATTGTTATTCATTTCCATGTAATGTTTTGTCAAAGCCATAGGGAGTCACTGGAAGGCTAAAGGGTGACATGCAGCTCTGGAGCTACAGGTTGGCTTACCCTGCCCTGCATAAATAAAAAGGAAAAAGAATTCAATTAATAACAGTTTCCTTTTTCAGTCTTTGAGAAATTAAACCTGCAATTACAACTCTTTGCATAGGTATAGCAATTAGATTTCCCATGTCCAACAAATTCACATTGGATTTGTCTTTTTGACACTAAGAGAAACACCAGTACAGCACTAGGTAATGGGGTTACAATACATCTGTGGTTCAAGATGAAATTTTGGGGCACAAATCAGTCAGTATAGTCTACATCAAGACCTACACTACATAGGGTTTTTCTTCCTTCTTATTACTTTTCATGGCACAGGACTTGAATTAACACAGTTACACAAGGCTTCTGACCAGGAGGGGGAGCTAGCTGCATGTGCTTTAATGAGCTATCTCCCCTCAGGCACCTTCTTCTGCTACCTCAAGCAGAGGCTCAACGGACTCCTGACTGTCTCTCAGCTTCAAAGGAAATGTTATGTTGTCTTTGAAATCCCTCACATGAGCAAAATGATCACAATTCTAGTCCAGGCTGTGCCTCACACCATGTTTAGTCACTTTTATGACTTCAGCTGACTGTTTTATGACTGTTTTTTTTCTTACTTTTTGGAAAATATGCAGAAGTAGACATTTTACAAAGAAAAATGAAAAAATGAAAATGAGAAAGGCTTTGGGTTTAAGTGGATAAATAGATGTATAAATGGTGTTAATATGGCCAAAGACAGTGGCTGACAATGGGAATGGTTAAAGGGGAGGAGTGTTTGTTTAATTTTAGCATGACCATTTCCATTTCAATTCTGTGAATAACAAGCTAGCCTACAAATGTATTATATTATATTTTATTTTGTTATACTGTTAATTAATTTGACCCGTCTCTCCTGCACCACAGTAATTAGCCTTTAATATAAGAAAGTGACCCCAGTGTTATACACTGGAGTAAAATGAGATATATATGACACATATATCGAACACTCTAGACAGACCATTTCATTGCCATGAATCTCACTGGACTGGGCTAATTAATGGATCTAATTAGTACTTTATGGTTAAAAGCAGGTCAGTAGCTGATCTTCTGAACAACTGTCATGGACAATGATCCGCACTGTGTAGTGTTCTCAAGAGATCTGTTCTTACGGTCTATGTGGTGTCTTATAGTGGTCGTAAAAATGATTCAATTATATCTAAATCTCTTAAGAACCTTCTATGAATAAAACATATGGTCAGAGCTAAAGTCACTTTTATAATCTTTGAAAGGGATTTTGCACTGTTGGACAATCGGTTTCCACTGCCTGCAGGAGTTTGGCTGGCTTCTTCTCCTGCTTTGTAAGGGCTATTACCAAAATCTGAATTCAGAACCCTTCAAAAATACACTAAAACCTACTGTATCTGTCCAGCTGGCAGAGCACTAACAAAAATTAATGCTATGACATCTCAATATTGTTATTCTGTATGTCACTTTAAATGGGTGTCATTTTTAAGGCCATATACGCAGATGATACACTTATACACTTACTTATAACTGGTTGAAAAAAACTATAATATTCAGAGCCATAAAAACTGAAATAATTTACCTTTTAATATCCTATAATAAAAAATAAATCATCCCATAAAAATAATATGCAGAGGCATTTATTGGCATGCAGATGACAGACTTAAGAGTAGGAGGTTTTAACGGATATGATTTAATGTTCAGATTTTGCTTCTTATGAGTTTTCATCATGTATATGAATTTTAAATAGTATGCTATTTAATTGTATTTATAGTGTTGACTGGTTCTGGATCATATATTAATGTAATTTTATGTACATTAATGGGATTAATGTTCAACATGTACTGTGATGTGTTATGTGTTGTTTGTCAGGTGTGGAGCACAGGCAGACTAGTTGAATGCCATGGCATCAGCTAATGGGGAACTTTTAAATAAACATTTTCACTTATATTTGCCTGATTAAATCTCTTTTTGGGACTGTATATGTATAAAGTAGACCATATTTAATTTACATCTCTGTCACTCTAGTGTTGCACCTGTGAAAGTAACAGTGTACAGAGCTAGATTTAGGGGGATTTAGTGGCATCTAGCAGTGAGGACTGCAGATTGAAACCAGATGAAACTTCTCCAGTTTAGATTTCCTTCAGTGTTTGTGGTTCTGACGGTTTTTGATGACAGCTGAATTATGCGCAGAGCTCTGCTCCTCTCCAAAGCAAATGGACCAAGTGGTTAAAACTGGCAAAAATACTGAATAAAGCAGTTTCATTCCACAGATGGGACACTAGCCCAGCACCTGCTAATGTGTACTAAGCTTTTTTCTCTGATAACTCAGTGTGTGCTGTCCTTATTTTTGATCCAGACATTCAGGAGATGACCCAAATTGTCTGGACCTGATGATTTAAACCACTAAAACCAGGAAAAAAGTAGTTTCCCCATTTATTAAATCAATTTTTATCCAATGCTCTCACTGCAAAGGGGCCTGAAATACTGTGGCCGAAGAAAAACACTAATGGTCCATCTAGAGTCAGTGTTGGTTTGTCAGTTTGGGCTACTGTAGAAACATCACATTGCAACATGGCAGTCTCCATAGACAAGTGGTGCTTCTCAAAATCAAGGATCCTTCCTTAGTAGAAAGGATCCTTTCAAGTCAGGTCCTACAGAGGCAAAGCAAGACTCCTTCCTAGCATTTGGTGAGCACACTTTGGAACAGGCTAGCGAGTGCCCAGGTGTGTGTCATTAACCCTTTGGAGACTGAGGGGGTTTCAAGGTACTGTGGTCATTTTGGCACTCTCTAATGTTGTTCATGATTATACTTAAAAAAAAAAGAGGAGCAGGTAAATGAAACTTTTGTGCTGTGTCTAATTGATTTAACAATTTTCCTGTTTCATCAAAATCACTTTATTAAAAAAAAAAAATCATGTCATTTGGCAGTGGACACATTGGAAAGTGTAAATTATAAGGTTTCTATGGAGATATAATCTCAATAACATACTCATCAAAATCCTGCCAAGCTCCGCCAGCAAATCATGCACAAAGAATTATGTGTTCTTCATGCCAGCCGAGGATACACACATATGTCGGTGAAACTTCCCTAAAGAAAGGACTCTGGTCATTGTTAGACTTTGAAGCATTCTTAACATTGGAACAGTCTTTTGATGGGACTCTTTGACGTCGTCTCATTGAAATTCAGCCATTTAAGGACCCTTCTAGGACTTTGAGAAACACCCAAGGACTGGCACCCTGTTAGATATAAACAGCTCATTCTAACATAATGAAAACATAAAGAAAACATTCTTATTCCTGCACACTGAAGCTGGAAAAAAACAACATACTCTCTCATTTTACTATCATGAGTCTGACTACTTCATGTCATTTCGAGCACTACTCCAGCCAACTTCAAGCTGGGCAGAGGTCCAATTAGCTGTGACTGAAAACACTGTGTGGGCGTGCAGGGCCACTGGAAATTTACCTTGTGGTAACAACAAGTCAAGAGTCTGGCATCACCACCTTAATGCTAACCAAATGTTAAAAGCAGTGCATACACCTGCATGTCTTTGAGTTTTCAACAAACATGGCACAACCCACTGACAATGTTTGCCAATTAAAATAGATGATGGCCTTTAGCAGTGTCTTCGATATCTAACATTACATAAATGTGCATGTCTCTCTATGTTCTGTAGTCTTATTATGGTTTATTGGGATTAGCCATTAGCCATTAGCTATAGCAGTTTTACAGCTTGGTTAAAGGGTATTTAAATGGTGGTAATTAACCAGCACTTGTAAATAAAAGTCATATTGACTCCCAAGACATTTGAATGGAAAGGGACTGCCATTATGGTCTGAGATATTTTCCTCTTTGGCTATGCATTGATTGCGTGTGTGTGTGTGTGTGTGTGTGTGTGTGTGTGTGTGTGAGCGTGGCCCATGTGTTTATGGTTTCAAGTGACAGTTAAAAGGCCCATTGAAGAGCTCCATCTGGATGACCGACATATGAGCCAGTACATCCTTCTGTGTGTGTATGTGTATGTGTGTGTGCGTGTGTGTGTGTGTGTGTGTGTGTGTGTGTGTGTGTGTGTGTGTGTGTGTGTGTGTGTGTTTAAACAGCCCAATTATTACTCAATTAACTGAGGGCTTTTCACCCACAGACATTTTACAAATTGAGAATTATTGGACTCTATACCTTTAGACGTACATCTGTCTCTCTGCTCTGCAACATCGGTAATCTCGCCATCCATGTCGTTCGAAGGAGAAAGAAAGAAAACAGGGCATTCATCATGAGCCTGGAGACATGGGATATGGGACCGAGACATATGAGCTCTGGAGACTGGAATGCATGATAAATGAAGAAAACCTGTTATAATATCTACCTATTAATATACCTAAGATACAGATATGTTCCTACCTGTTCATCCGTCCAACAATCCTGAGGGGTTAGAAGATAATTACGCCTTTACTGATGGACAATGTGATTGGGAGTGGGGGATCGCACGGTGGTTGAAAGAATGGGAAGAGAGGCACAGAGAGAGAAATCCAACCCTTTGGGTATCAGGACATTAATGACTACTGGGGTCACTCAGAACCAGATATCACTCTAATATAATATATTCTACCTGGACATGAATATACTAATCAGACCATGGTCTCATCATCAGTTGATGAGTCCTTCAGTCTGAACTCTTAATGGAGTTGACCTAGAAATGAAGAAATCTTTGTAGAATATCATTAACAGTGGATGAAAGTTTTGAAGTTAAGTTTCAGACTTGTACATAGGGATACATTACTAGTGTCATTAATGTGCTGTATGACCATTTTTTGTGTGTGAATGACCCATGAGTATGGACCACCGACTGTAGTGCTACACAGGGGTTAAACTGGGACGGAGCCCACCGAAGCTGAGCTCTACCTCCTGACAACCAAGTTGCATCCCGTCAGAGCTCAGTTCCGTCTCCTTCCGTCTCACAGTGTTGCCAGGTCTCACACCTTAAGCTTGTTACATCCGCTTTCAGACACTGTCTCAGGCTGTCCAAACAAAGATATAGCTGAATGTCGACTCCTTTTCTTTGACTTTCTGAGATATTTGTCACTGTCACGCAACAGCAAAACTGATGCATGTGTGTCCTAATTGAGAAAAGGGCTGTGTGCATTTTACACACAAGGGCATCATGCCGCTTGGGCAGTGTCCCCAGTGTCATTAGAATGTGGTTGGAGGCGACCTTAAGCATCTGTGTGAGACACACTGGGCTTTCCACCAACTTCAGTGCAAACCCATGCATGCCATGTGACACTCAGAGTTACAGACATAGTTTAAAGAGTGCGAAAGTCCGCTAAGGGTGGGTGGTATGTCAGGTGGATGGGTCCAACAACACAGGGCTTTTACCTAGGAGACCAGTGTGCAAGACCAACAAACGCCAACATCAGCTGGGATGTTTGTGCCACTCAAAACTGGGTGTTTTTTAGACAATGGGCCCCTCAGTACAGGTATGCAAAGGACCTCACTCCTTCTCCTACATAGGGGCAAGAGACACAGACTTAGTGGTGGTTTTGCGTCTCTTTTGTGGTTTTGTGTGTCTTTATAGCGAATTTGTGTCTCTTTGAGATACTTATGTGTCTTTTTTTGGTCATTTTGTTACTCTTTGTGGTTGTTTTGCCCCCTTTTTGAAGTTAATTTGTGTCCATTTGTCGGTTCTTTGCAGTCATTTTGAGTCTGTCCCTGGTTGGTATGTGTTAATTAAGCCCAGTCTCACTCCGAACGTCGTCGAAATTGGATGCTTGGGCAGAGACTTGCAGCATCAGAAACCAACAAAAAAGTGTCCTTTATCGTTGGCATGATGCACACCCAGCGGTGTCAGTGACAAGGACAAAAGTTATGGCAGCAAAAGCGCAAGTGGGGCGAGCGGAAGGGTTGGTGGATGGGTCCAACAAACACAGACTTTCACCTGAGAGAGCTGTGTTTGTGTCACGTAACATTCTTAAGCCAGACCCTGTTCTTTTTCCTAAACCTAACCACTTCCTTTTGTTGCCTAAACCCAACATGTGTGTTTGTTGTTGAAGGGGAAAAAAAGTACATTTGTGGTGTTGTACGGACATAGTGCATTTATTTTGAAAGAGACTGTATGTAAACTGTATGTTTACTTTGAAAATGGAAGTGTACCTTGAACTTGACACGGCGTCCCAGAATGTTGACAACCAATGCGCCCAGGTTACCTTGCAGGTCGTATCTGGATGTGGAAAGTCCATGACCAAAACCTCAATATGTGACAAGGTCAGAGTGAGAATGTGTTGGTTAAGTTGGGCCAGGGAGGCCCCTGACACTTTGGACCTCTGGGTCTGTGCTCAATAGGCCTGTTCAGTAATCCATCCGTGAGCACTTCCTTTCCAGCAGCGTATGTGCCACCAAAGCTGGGTGTTTTTTAGCAATATCCATAATTTTATCCTAACCATCACCAGGTAGTTTTATTGCCTAAACCTAACCGATGACCCTGTCTTACTGCTGACCCCTTCTCCAAAAGGCTGCCCTCAGTGTTATTATATGAAAGCATCCACCCAGTGTTTCCATGCTCTGGACTCTATGTACCATGGCGTTTTGAGATTTATTACCAACTGTAAGCCGTTAACTCATCACTGTATCCAGCTTGCTCAGGCTGGCTGTCTCTTTTTATGATTTCATAGACTATTTCATTGGCATTGTCTTGTTTACAAAGATATTCTTGGCCTACTTACAGCATACTTATGCACATACATTGAGCAAAAAATTGGAAATGGCTATGCTCTCCATTCACAGAACGTGTTTCTATTGTCCGTACCGAGGGTACGTACAGAGTTTGGCAAGCAAGCATTCATGTATGCAGCTCCTTTTATGTGGAATCTTCTGCAGAAGTTAAAGTTGCACTCTTTGGTTCCTCTCTGCCATTTCAAAGTACTGTTGCATGATTTTTGTACCCAATCTTCTATATGCCAATGTCACAGTGTATCTTAGCTGGTCTTTGTAATCATGTGTAGTTGCCCTTTTTTGTGTTTTCATGGTTAACTTCTAGTATATATTAACATAGTTTTTAGCATTTCTTTGTAATAATCTTATTTTGTGTTTTTTTTTTCAGTATTATTATTCTGGATTGTCTGTCTGTGACTTTTGTTGCTGCCTGTCCTGGCCAGGACGCTTTTGAAAAAGAGATTTTTAATCTCAAGATTTTTCTGGTTAAATAAAGGTTAAATTAAAAAGAAATTGTCAGGGCTACTGTCCTTGCAGCGAAGTAGGACATGTACGGATGAGATCACACTGGCACATGGCACAGCAGCGATAATTTAAATCTTCTGATGTGGCATTTTCATCTTATTGTGGCTTGTTAACCTAAATGCTTTTTTGCACAGCAAACACGTAACACGAATTCCAAGTTGTGAGCAGTGCACATCCTACCATTCATTTTCAAGACCCTTTGTCATGAACCATAGTGTTGGTCAAAGGGATCATAAGACTCAATGTTTAAGGTCAAAAAGTACGCTCAGATCATTAGAGATCATCCTGTGAGGATCACGAACATACCAGGAAGAAAATTCATGACAACCTGGTTTGTAGACCAACAAACAGACAAACATAACCTTTGTTAGGCGCTAACACAAGCAACAAAATCGTAATTACTGTGTCAGTATCATTTTTTCAAGGCCACACAGTGTTTGGTACCATCCACAATATTTTGATCTGCAGTCTTGCATTAGCTCCTTATTAGAAGGTTTGACTCATCACCCCGACAACCACACCACAATGTCACATCATCTGTCATCATTATCCACGTCTTTGTTGTCGTCTAGGAAACGCCTCTCTGGTCATAGTGGAATGATGGCATTGTGTACAGAGAGAAAAGGGCCCGAGATGAAGCATGACATCAATTATGCACACTCTTAATTTGATGTTATGGAAAGTAGCGAAAAATTCCATTCATTTGTCACACATTTAAATATAAGTGCAGAAAATGCCACACATTTCATTGGTGTTGATTGTAAATATTATGAATAGGAAAGGAACTGGTGACTGCTCTGTAACAGAGCTACAGATGCCTCATATATGCTCAGCCTTCAACACATTAATACATCATGTTTACTAATAGAAGATATTTCACGATCCAAACATTGTCTAGATCAAAATATAATTAGTTTCTGAACACAGCAACAGTTTTTATTATTTCATTATCTTGACATAAAAAGCTTGAGACAGAAATAATTGTATTAGAATACTACACAAATAATAAATGAAACTAATTACATGTGTGGCCTCTTCAACCATCCATAGATAGCGTTCTTGGAAGAAAAAAGACAACAAAGAACGAGCTGAGGAAACCGGCAACAATCGCTACACTGTGAATGAGCATCTGCTATGGTGAATACAGGCCTATTTAATGAACACTGATCAGTGTCCAGAAGCAATTAACATATTCCTAGAGAGAGACGGAGGCCCTTACAAAGGAAAGAAGAGGGGGAGCTCGCAGGCAATTGCCAAGCCTGCAGAAGGAGACAGCGCTCACCTGAGACCCAGCGCAACACACTGAGGAGGAAATTCACAGTTCACACTCTCAGATGACAGGAAATGAGGGAAGGAGGGTAGAGAAACAGAGGAAGTTAGGGGATGAAACAAAAAAAAAAAGCAGATAGGGAGGCATGGAGAGGGAGAACAGAAGGATGAAACAAAGGGAGGAGAAAACGTCCCCAGATGGCGGGGCATACGGTGAGATGTGTAGCAGACAAAGCTGGCAAGCTGATGTGACTCGGAGAGGAATAAAGGGACTGGAACGTGTGTGTGTGTGTTTGTGTGTGTGTGGAGGTCTTTGATCACCCCTCAGAGAGTCATCACTCACTTTAATGAAGATCTCCAACGAAAAATAAAAATTATATACAGTATCACAATGCCTAATAATGCATATAAACCCTGCCCTGTATATTACAATAATTATTCTATTTATTGTTGATTTAAAAGTTAGTAATTTTCTTTCTATGTGTTGTCTTTATGAGCCTGCAGAGGGCAATGAAACACTGTGCTCTTCACCCAGTTTGGTTAAGCATATAATTCTGTCACACAGGAAAAATACCTATAGGTAAAAAGCTTTTATGTATCTCAGTGTATAATCTGTGTGTATATGCAGGCAGATTTGCACCTGTGCGTAAGTATGCATGCATAAGAGGACTTAAACATTTATCCTAGTGACTCATGACAGCAAAGAGTTTCCTGGCAACAAAGTATAACACCTTCTTCTTCCCTTCCTCTATGGTGTCTGCTTCTCTCGCACCTCTTTTCATCCATCAAACCCTTTTCTTGATCTCTCTCTGGGGTGTATTTACCAGCTTGGTCTGTCTGACTGCCATACTGTAAAAACAGAACCTTTGATCGATCCATCACTGATTGAGCTGCTGGTTAATTAATAATGGATCACGTTGGGTCAACTGCTCTGCTCTTAGGTGCTCTGGTTTGAAACAGATTACAGGACCTCAGTTGGGAGTAGAGTATATTTTATCATCAGACCCCCATTTACTGAGGTAACACCATATTAATATCACTTTAGGTCGTGAGTGTGTTAAGAGAGTCAAGTCACTTGTAGCAGTTTTAATGCCTCCGAGATTTTTTTAGCGATAGGGTCAAGGGCAAACACTTCCCTGTATGATCTTTAGATAATAAGGACGACAAATACAATAGAGTTTGAAATTCAAAAGTTGAAAAAAATACATTAGATAACAGCAGCATATTTTAAATCTACATTTACTTTAGTTTATTGGTAATGTTGCTCCAGGTTTGGTCGAAATATGCAATGTTTCAGGAAAAAATTCAGGAAAAAAGAACAGGGTTTAGCATTACAGTCTTATGGGAAGCAAACACCGGCCTCCCAGGTGAAAGGTGGTGATAGCTGGACCCATCCACCACCACCATTCCCACCCACCCTACTTGGACTTCCAACACCTTAACTTTTGTTGTTGTCCCGCCGTGTTCCCACCTGACAGCAGCCTATCATGTTGACATGAAAGGATAGCTTTTTTCATTGGTGTCTGACGGCAGAAGTCATTGACCAAGCGCTGGATTTTGACAACTTCGGAGTGAGACCAGGTTGGGGAGTCTGCCACCCCATACCTTCAGCCACTGTACCAAGCTACTATACCCCAAATCAGTGTCATCACCGCACGTACAGACACTGTACTCCTTGCTACATCAGCAAGCAAATTGAACTTTGCGCAACCATGTATCATTACTGGGATAAATAAATGCAATGTAGTTACTGAGTTTCAAATAGTAATCCCTCCCATTGGTCACTTTACTTTTTTGTCCTAATACCCAACACTGATAATCACTACATGGACATAAGGTTGAAGATGGGACAAGTGTTCCTTTGAAGGAAAGCTGAGGCAATGATGAACGCTTGGACATGGAGGTGCAAACAACAGGCAACTGAGAAAGCTAACAAGTCCTCCAAAAACTGTCCCTCAGAACAGCACATACAAGCATTTTCTTGTCTGACACATGTTACAGCAGGACATGTTGCCATGACACTGCTATGGGTAAAGTTTGGGTAGGTTTTGGCACAAAAGCAACTTGGTAAAATGAATTTTTCATGAAAGTTCCTCTTTCTTTTTTTTGTGTTCTGTCTGGCTTCTTCTCCACATCGGTCTCTCTGACATCTCTCAGGTGTGCAAAAGCTGCCTTATTCATCTAAAAGTAGAACAAAGCTGAGACAAAGGTCAAGTGGTGTCAAAGCGGTCAGGAAGTGGTGTGACTGAAGTCAATTATTGATTAGCCCAGTGTATTGATATGGATAGAGACACCCCAGACTGTCTGAGGACATGCTTCTTTGGCATATATATATAAAAAGGAGGGAAGACAGAGCTAGTGTTTTCTATGTTTCTACTGTTTTCTGTTAGTTTGAATATATCTTGTGGTCCGTGTAGGTCCTCTATTTTTTTTTCCTCTTCTGGTGTGTGTCTTTTTTCCCCTATGAAAATAAAAAAATATGCATGCTCATTATATTCAATATGTAATTTGATTTGATTTGATTTGAAACAGTTATTGTACATGGTACTGCCAGCAAATGTCTGCGCCCTCTCTGCAACTCGAGGTCCTTTCATTTAATGACACTCCACACCAGATGGAGCACCATGCAAATCGAATTGTTAAGTATGCGCCTGTGTAGTCGCTGCTTGTGCAGTCGTATCAGTGCACATCGGCAAGACAGCCCAGCCTCGATCTAATCCATATTGCAAATGAGCCGGGGAATGTGGAACATGTTATTAAAAAATCTTGTAATTACCACTTAAAATTTCAAACCTCTGTTGTTTTTAGTAAATTCAGCTTGGAAGTAACGTGGATGCATCTGAGATTCTGAGCAGCTGTGCTTGCTAACTGATGTAAAGCTTATATTTTTTGACAAACCCAGATGGTTTCACACCTGTCTCCTCAAGCAGAACAGGTTTTATTATCATGCAGTGTAATAAATTTGAGTCAACAACACATTGTCATACTAATCTTAACAGTAGACGAGCCAAAAATGCAACGTTTCTTTTTGGTTTCAAGAGGCAAATATTGAATTGGTTGATTACATGTAACTCAAAACGATGACATACCAACACCATTTACACCGCACATATGAGGCTGTAAGAGGCTTGTATCTCAAGATGTTTCCATGGGCAAAAAAGTCGAGGTGTATGATGCCAAACTGAGCAGCTGCGAGCGTCATGCAAACCATGCAACGACATTTAGGAATCATGAAGAAGATCAGTATGTGAACAAACATGTTGGCCAGGGGGGTTCATGGCTGTGCTTGTGTGTTTCTGTTGAATTCATGAGACATCTGGCATCCCTGAACCCCCTGCCCTCTATTCCACTATAAACACGCACACATACACACACACACACAGACACACACACACATACATACACAGCCAGACCTGAATAATGAGGTGTCATGTCTCCCTCACACCCCGGGACCCCCATTCATGCCTCATCCATTCACGTCATCTTCCAAATCCATCTCTTGTGCTGTAACTCTCCAGTGTTACAAGCTCTCTCTCCCCCCATCATACACACACACACACACAATGACGGAGTCACACACACAGTGTCAGGATGGAGGTCAGGTCATGGTGCTGAGATATGAGACTTCTATTGAGAGTAATTACAGTTGAGGGTTGGCTGCTCCCTGGTCTCTTCAGTATAAACATATCCTATTGGTCAGGTTGGCTCGTGTCTAGCCTACCAGCTGCCCCGTTTGTCTCAGGCGGTAAAGGCGATTATTATGATGAATGAAGATATTATTTATCATTGCAGATAATTTGACAGCAGAGCCGGCTCTAGCTGCTTTGCTACAATAGATGCTATTGTTGAGGCTCTCATAATTAATCTACTCTGCATCTGTCTTCCGTGCTCGTGTGCAAACGAGCAAACACTGAGGTAAAATGAGAGACATGTTACAACCTTTCTTTTAGAAGAACAAGAAAATATCTTGTCACGTTTGAGCTCGGCTATTCAGTTTAAGATTGCAACATCTATTTTTACTTAATGATACAGTCTTGTTTTAAGTGCTGTTTCTACAGACAGCTGCTGGGTGATTGCATTATAAATGTGCCCTCAGCTGATTGTGATGAGTCCTTACATCCTTAAAATTCTAGATGACACAAACACAAGACCAGTCATTACATTCTTACATAACACTGTTGCATTTATCTTGGATATTCTTTTTAACATTCTTCAATATTCGAGGTTTTGCCCATACAATTCAACAGCAGGGTGGTTGTGATGAAGGTGGAGGTACGTACAGTATACACAACCCCGTCTCCTAGAAATTCCGGTTTTATATCATTAAATTGTTTTCACATTTGTGACAACAGAGTCACTGCCTTAATTATGTTCAGAGAAGTTTCTTTGAGTTAAAGGAATACTTCATACCACTAATGACCATTTGTATAGACCCTTTCAGGGCTGACATCACAATAACGTCATTTTATTAGCTGTGGCAAAACACAGCTTGCCACCACAGGGCTGTAGGCTACATAGGAGTCTTAAAATGTCATCTTGTGATGTTATTGGGAGCCACAACAGAGGGAGTCACAGCTCAAAACCTAACTTTTATTGCATACCAGCCACACTGCCCGTCAACTATGGCTAAATGTGATAAGATGAAAGAACTGGACGGAGGCAGTCATCAAAAATACATGCAGCACACACTTCATATCAGGTTAGGGGAAAAGTATTCACTGTTGTGGGGATAAATTTCGTTATGTGTATTGAGGGATATCATGTCCACCTCATCAGAAACTGGGAGGTATTAAGAGGACTGTCGGTGAAGGTTCTCATTCATGCAGGTCATGGTAATCATAAGTGCTATATCGTAGGCAACTGGACTTGCTTGCATTTCTTGAAGACGTTTTGCCTCTCATCCAAGAAGCTTCTTCAGTTCATTATTAAGAGGAATATTGGATTTCTCTGTAATGCTAACTCTTTATCGTTTTTTATAGCTAACGTTAGCTTTAATAGCAAAACAAACTAGAGGAAACCGTTCAAGTGTCTTCCTCCTTTGTAAGATTAGCATAATCAACCACAAAGCTAGCCACCCCAACTTTGGCAATCCTGTCAAATCATCCATCCACTGCGTGAGAGCATACTGGTCAGCCAGTCTGGTCCCATTGGTCAGTGTTTCCTTATTCAAGTAACATGCCTCATCCTGGAGAGTGAGTGACCTGATTCATAAATTCAGTCTGACACTCTACACTAAAATGAGAGCCCTATTGGTTGAAGAAACTTTGCTTTATATTTCTACGTGAATTAACGAACAGTTAAGTTAATCACACATTCAGTCTGCTCAGCGCTCTATTGCTACGTCTCCCCAGACAGAGTGGCCAGAATGTGCTCTGCCAATCCGAGAGTTCCAACAGCGCTCCAAATTTACGAACATTCTGGTTTGTGCCAAAATGCACTCAGGCGAATGAATATTTCTGAACGCACCACCTGTATCATCTTCCTCGATTGTCTAAAACAAGCCAACAGAACTTGCTAGCTAGTGCTAAGTAAAGTCTTTTGAGAATTGTTTTGCCTCCAGCTAAGCCCCGCCCACCAAAAACATCATGCTGTTTACTAACAGTAAACGGGTCTATATTAGTCACTCACCCAGTGTTATGCTGCATTCATGAAGAAAACATTGTTTTGCTAGCATGCCTCTGAAGAAAGAAGAATCCCAAAAAAGGAGAACATTCTTGATGAATTAAAGTCATAGGCAAATGTGTAATTCATTCATTCATTTTCCTCAACCGCTTATCCTGTTGAGGGTTGTAAGGGGGCTGGAGCCTATCCCAGCTGACATTGGGCGAGAGGCAGGGTACACCCTGGACAGGTTGCCAGACTATCACAGGGCTGACACATAGAGACAGATAACCATTCACACTCATATTCACACCTATGGGCGATTTACCTAACCTGCATGTCTTTGGATCATGGGAGGAAGCCTGGAGTACCCGGCTGAACACGGAGCTGCTGGTCTACCACTGCATCAATCAGGTAGTTTTCCTGTGTTGTTGTGTGTCTTTACAGTGGAGGTGGTCGGGTAGCTGTTGGCGTACGAAGTGCAAGATAATGCTGTAGTTGCTACAAGTGGATAGTGTGTTGCAAGATTGGTGTAAAACATATGAATCACATTGTCAGTGAACATTTTGCTGATACGTTCAGTATCAACATTTTTGCGCCTTGCCAGGTACATAATTTGCTCGACACCACATTGTCTTCAAAAATGTAATTGCTGTTTTAGATTAGTTGTATACAAATGTCTCTACTGACACAATTATGATGTAACGAAGTGGAAAATCTGACAAGTCCCACAAATTGAACCATAAATTTCAGAACTTGCCCTACAGAAAGATACATTTCCTGATCAGACACTCCTATTAGTCCTATCACTGGGACGATCATTGTGCCTGTCAAAACTGATACAAATACCTATGATTTGATGACACTGCAATTAGCGTTTGGTCAACGGCACAAAGTTTACTTGGTTAGGACTGGAAGAACATTGTGTTCCTGGTTGAAATGACTACTTTGTCAAGGTTAGGATAATATTTTTTTGCCCTTTATCATTTAAGGTTATGGAATGATTGTGGCTCAACTGCCTCCTTATGCAACCTTTGTCTATCCCTACTCGTATCACACTGTCAGCTGACTTCCTCCTTTTCTCCCATCATAGCTACTATGGCCTCTAGAGGCTTTGTCATTTGAACATAAAGCATACGTCTTTTGGGAGCATTTGGTGAAATGACTGATTCTGATATTTATTCTTGGGAGGACAATCTTAAAAATGAATACAAATGAATTTGTAATGCATGCTCACTGTGCCTCTTGAGAAACACAATATACAAAAGTCTATGTAATTTCATAAACTGCAGACTTAATGATTGTATACAAATGTTCAGTTATGGGGATGCAGAGCAGCAAAGTAGACATATATTTATACGAGTATCATTTACGTTTTAACTGTAACATACTTTGAGATTAAAAAGAAAATGCTAATGCTGCTGTATATTTCCAGAATGTGTTTGTAATCGTTAGCATTTATCAGTCCAAAGACTATGTACTGTATTAAAGGAATAAATTGTCATTGAAAACTATAAGCCACAAAACTACTTTGAATCTTCTCTCTCAGCTACCTCCGTTGTTTAAATATTCAGGCTTTGCAACATCAAACATTCACAAAGAAAGCACAAATAACATATCAAAACTGTGACAACACAGAGTATAAAGCCATTAGAAGATCTTAGTGTTTTTCCATTAAAGACTGGGAAAGTTTTTGATACTCAAAAAAAAAAAAACATCAAAAACTTTCCCTTGTTTCCCTTTAAAAGTTAGGTGAGTCCCACTGGCTAATGGTGCTGCTATGAAGTGATCTCAATTTCTGTGTGTGTGTGTGTGTCTTTAGAGCCATCAATAACGGCTCTATGATCCAGTAAGTAAGCTAAGGTGACAAGGACACTTGCACACATATACACACTATCAGACACACACACACACACAAGGTGCACGTACACTTCCCGTCCTGTAGCCCCTGCTTACCTCTACGTTGTGTCTTGCTGATGACAGCTTTATAACACTGCTGAGAGAGGCAGATCTCTCAACAACTGTGTGTGCGTATGTGTGTGTGTATTCATTTGAGTGTGTGTGTGCAGTTGTGTCTAAAATGAGGGGGAGGCAGCAAACATTAATGAGTGGATAGACTGATCTAATCTTATTAATTCATATTTTCTCCCATCCCTTTTTTGTTTGGCCGCTCATATTGGGGAACAGACAAAGAGAGAGAGGGAGAGAGCGGTGATAAATAAAGGAGGAAGGCAGGTAAGATTGACAGAATTAGATGTGAAGTACAGATAGAGAGACGGAGGTAGTTGGCACAGGTGTAGGAGGGTTTGGAGAGAGGATGGAAGGAGGATAATGTATTCAGCCGGTATGTAAATAGTGTGAAGTATAATGCTATTAGCTGTGATTATATTAGGCAGCTATTTCAGGAGAGAATCTGCACCCAGCTGCTATCACAGATGTGAGGAGAGGAGAGGAGAGGAGAGGAGAGGAGAGGAGAGGAGAGGAGAGGAGAGGAGAGGAGAGGAGAGGAGAGTGATTGATGTAACTTCCCATGCATGCAACCAAAGATTTATTTAAGTCAGCCAAGCCATATATAGTGTTAATGTTTTTTATTGTGTCCATGCTCATAAATAAAAACTGAATGTCCATGCACTTGCATCTCTTTGAAAGGAATATGCCCTGCACCATGGGTAACAATGCGTGTTTGCATCCCCGATTAGTTTTCTGTGCGTGCCTCTATCATTCTATAACAGCACCCCTGTAAATCCATGCATTCACACACAAGCCTGCAGATCCAGCATCTATGTGTGTGTGTGAGAGCACATCTACGTGTGCGTGCGCCCTCGCCACTTCTTCCTAGCCCTCTCCCCCCCTCTGTTCCTGTGTTGAGGTATCCTTGTTCTCTGTATTGTGATGTTTTTATCTGTGTGTGATTGCTACAGTTCCCCTCAGCCAAAACACACAGCTCTCTGAAGGCACACACAGTGCCAGCTTTAGCCGCCCTCTGAGGAGCGCACGTCAATAAAATATGAGCCGCGGCATACACACAGCCTAACAAACACTCACGCTAACCCGCACATTAACACACACACACAGAGGCCTGCCTCTGCCTGTGCGTTTACACTGCTGTGAACATGAACACTAAGTGGAAGTTTGCACGCAAACATGGCGGCCACGGGAGTTACCTCAGGCCAGCTGCTCTGTCATCCAGTGAATCAAGCGCACCCCTGTGTTCCCTGCCCATCATCACTGAATCTGATTTGACTGTGGGATATGTTTAATTAATGAGCACCGTTTGTCCTTTTATATCCCGGCCTGATCTTTCAAGACCTTCCCATCACTCCTGCCCCGAACAAAGAAGAAAAAAAAAAGAGAGAAACATTGAGGAAGAATGACACGTGTAAGAAAGAGAGGCGCCCACATGGGAATGTGTGCGTGTTGTGTTCGCGTGGGAACTGTTGGTGCAGCAGGCTTGTTTGTTGGTGCATCAAGTGACAGCAACAAACTTCATGTGAAAGTCCTTCAGGCTGAAAGGCTTTAAGTGGGCATCTCAGCACAGCAGAGGAGCAGAGCGATGAGAGGGCACACACGGCATGCACACGCACACACAGTGGGTGCACACGTCTATTGCAGCTGCTGACAGCTTGTAAATGAGGGCCATCACACCCCCATCAATTTGGCAGCTTGAATCTAAAAGAAAAACAACATAAGAATTTAGTGAAGCAGGGTTTGTTGTTGTACTGTGGCTAGAACCAAAGAGAAAAACTGATGTGATCACACAACAAAAGCTAATCCTCTCCTAATTATGTTTATTTTTTATATGGATGATACTGTTGTTTCTTTCTATGTCCCTTAAACATCCTTCCCCAGCTTTAAAGCTCACTTAGGCCATGTCCAGTTCTGACTATACACCCAACGCTGAACTACCTCTGTGGATCAATCCATGCCAGAACTGAACTACAGAGAATAACCTCCAAGTGTCAACAGATGTGTTTGCCTTGAGCTTCCTCCCGTTGTCACTCACTGGGTTTATTGTCAGGAACAGAGCTGCCTCTGATGTCCTTTATAAATTTCTAAGGAGCCCAGAGAGAGCTCCAAGAGGTTTCTCAGCAATAATATCACAACTCCCTGAACAACTCAAGGGCCACCAAGTTCAATTTCCTCTCAATTTACCAAATGCTCCACATATGGGCTCCATATACGGGCTGCTGAGCATACTCTTAGTCTGCGGAGACAGCTGGGGTAGTCCCCCCTCTTCTATGCATAAGCCCTGACGAGTTCCTAGTGGAGTGACAGGGACGTGATCGCTCACTTGCTTCTCACGCTGCTTTTTTTTCTCTTGCCTCTGCCACTTTTGTGTCTCAATTTCTTTGGTTATTAGAACGGTTTGGATCATAATTCACTTCACTGGTTAGTTTATGCAGTCAGTTGTCCATCTCACATTTGTCTTACATGACAGGTTTAAGTTTTATTCAGTACACTAATGTATGGTTTCTTTCTTCGTCTGACTCTTGGGGCAACCCAATCACAAGAATAAATGTGTGGTTCTGCAAACCACAGATACACTTACGTTTGTATGTTTCATATGTAGCAGATGTGTTGAGATTTTACATTTCCTTACATTTCAATTTTTCGATTTCAGGTTGTAGCAACATTGTGTTTAGTATGTTGCTAGGTTTAGGCACAAAAAACATTTGGCTGGGGTTAAGAAAACGTCATGTTTTGGCTTAAAATACCTTACTTGGTTGCTACAAATGTTACCTGATTAGCAATTGGATGGACTTCTATTGAGGT
Source organism: Cephalopholis sonnerati (assembly GCA_019142605.1). Classification (NCBI taxonomy): domain Eukaryota; kingdom Metazoa; phylum Chordata; class Actinopteri; order Perciformes; family Serranidae; genus Cephalopholis; species Cephalopholis sonnerati. The sequence continues at coordinate 25,004,594 of JAGQAX010000019.1, forward strand.
AGGGTGAAGCAGAAAGAGAGCACAAAGGTCACAGCAGAAGCTAAACCAAGCAAGTGATAGAGAAGCGGTCTTTCAGACAGCTACCAGCTACAGCCAGGAGAACTGCAGCAAGAAGACGTGCAGTCAACAGTGTTTGCCAACGCCATTCTACTCAGGCCTGGGTCGGCAGCGCGAGGGCTGTGGCATAGGCAAACCGTGAGTACCCGTTGTATATAATGAGGTGGACACAGTGAGGCAGGACAGGAGACACATTATTGAGGCTAGGGTAGCAGTGGAGGAACACACTACTCGTCAGGTGTCTTGCAAACCCAACGATTGGAGCAGTTTGAGGTCAGCGTGGAAGTCGTCCAAGGCTGGAGCTGGCATAGCACTGAAAGAAAGGAAGTTGAAACGGAGGGAGTTGCGGACATGACTGCTCGTTAGGGTTTTAGCGGACTGCTGAACAGCCACTTGTGTGTATATGTGTGTATATATATATATATATATGTATATAGATATATAAATACACACATATATGTATATGTGTATATATATATATATATACAGTACAGGCCAAAAGTTTGGACACACCTTCTCATTCAATGCGTTTTCTTTATTTTCATGACTATTTACATTGTAGATTCTCACTGAAGGCATCAAAACTATGAATGAACACATGTGGAGTTATGTACTTAACAAAAAAAGGTGAAATAACTGAAAACATGTTTTATATTCTAGTTTCTTCAAAATAGCCACCCTTTGCTCTGATTACTGCTTTGCACACTCTTGGCATTCTCTCCATGAGCTTCAAGAGGTAGTCACCTGAAATGGTTTTCCAACAGTCTTGAAGGAGTTCCCAGAGGTGTTTAGCACTTGTTGGCCCCTTTGCCTTCACTCTGCGGTCCAGCTCACCCCAAACCATCTCGATTGGGTTCAGGTCCGGTGACTGTGGAGGCCAGGTCATCTGCCGCAGCACTCCATCACTCTCCTTCTTGGTCAAATAGCCCTTACACAGCCTGGAGGTGTGTTTGGGGTCATTGTCCTGTTGAAAAATAAATGATCGTCCAACTAAACGCAAACCGGATGGGATGGCATGTCGCTGCAGGATGCTGTGGTAGCCATGCTGGTTCAGTGTGCCTTCAATTTTGAATAAATCCCCAACAGTGTCACCAGCAAAACAGCCCCACACCATCACACCTCCTCCTCCATGCTTCACAGTGGGAACCAGGCATGTGGAATCCATCCGTTCACCTTTTCTGCGTCTCACAAAGACACGGCGGTTGGAACCAAAGATCTCAAATTTGGACTCATCAGACCAAAGCACAGATTTCCACTGGTCTAATGTCCATTCCTTGTGTTTCTTGGCCCAAACAAATCTCTTCTGCTTGTTGCCTCTCCTTAGCAGTGGTTTCCTAGCAGCTATTTGACCATGAAGGCCTGATTCGCGCAGTCTCCTCTTAACAGTTGTTCTAGAGATGGGTCTGCTGCTAGAGCTCTGCGTGGCATTCATCTGGTCTCTGATCTGAGCTGCTGTTAACTTGCAATTTCTGAGGCTGGTGACTCGGATGAACTTATCCTCAGAAGCAGAGGTGACTCTTGGTCTTCCTTTCCTGGGTCGGTCCTCATGTGTGCCAGTTTCGTTGTAGCGCTTGATGGTTTTTGCGACTCCACTTGGGGACACATTTAAAGTTTTTGCAATTTTCCGGACTGACTGACCTTCAGTTCTTAAAGTAATGATGGCCACTCGTTTTTCTTTAGTTAGCTGATTGGTTCTTGCCATAATATGAATTTTAACAGTCGTCCAATAGGGCTGTCGGCTGTGTATTAACCTGACTTCTGCACAACACAACTGATGGTCCCAACCCCATTGATAAAGCAAGAAATTCCACTAATTAACCCTGATAAGGCACACCTGTGAAGTGAAAACCATTTCAGGTGACTACCTCTTGAAGCTCATGGAGAGAATGCCAAGAGTGTGCAAAGCAGTAATCAGAGCAAAGGGTGGCTATTTTGAAGAAACTAGAATATAAAACATGTTTTCAGTTATTTCACCTTTTTTTGTTAAGTACACAACTCCACATGTGTTCACTCATAGTTTTGATGCCTTCAGTGAGAATCTACAATGTAAATAGTCATGAAAATAAAGAAAATGCATTGAATGAGAAGGTGTGTCCAAACTTTTGGCCTGTACTGTATATATATATATATATATATATATATATATATATATATATATATATATACATATATATGTAGGCAACACATTCAGTTAAACTTAGAAGCCTTTGAATCACAGAAGTGCTTTGCCTTATTCAAGTTTGAAGCTCTGCGCCCTGTAACACTTCTGTCAAACTTTACTAATTAGTATTGACAAAGAGAATTGGATTTATATTAATGAATGTGTTATCACTTTAGATCCAGACTAGTGGGGTATTTCATGGTCTGGCTGGGAGGACATCAAGCGTGGATTGACGTTCACAGACCTTTATGAACTTGATGCTCAGACACAAATTAAACCAGAGCCGTTACAGTACAGGGATAGTTTTCTGAACATAAGTTGATACTTAACATTTCTGTATGTGAAATTATTGACAGAAATATTTTAAATAAATGGTGAAACTCTATTTTGTTAAGTCAAGTAAGTCCTGTTTACCATTATTATTTGCTTCTGATTACGATCTCAAAAAATAGTCTCATAACAGCTGCCACTCTGATCTTCCTGCTTCCTCTGACCCCTTTATACTTTACCAGTCTCTCCATTTCTACCTATTTGTCTTCTCCTTCAATTGTTCCTTAAGGTCGCCATTTCTTTCCCTCTAACCTCTGTGAATGTACAGGGGTGCTCATTAAAGCCATTCTTTATCATTTAATGAAGCCATTGGATTAGTGGTGATGCACTGACCAGTCAAAGGGGAGAAGTGAGGTGGGAATAGGAGGGAGGTGAAGGAAATGCTGCTGGTAGCACCAAGTGTGTTTGATCGATACTAATAAGTCTGTGTGAAATAGTTTGACAACTTTATTAACACTGCTGGTGTGTTTTATTTGATCAAGAGCACTCGTAAAGTATAATTTCATATTCATAAACTTAATGTAGCATTTCTGAATTACTCTAAATATAATGCATGCAACTTACATTACTGTCATTGTACATTTTAATTAACCATGGATACATTTAACATTAGTCCACCAGAAAGGTCATTCGTCAGCAAGATTTCATTGGTTGCCGAGTCGCAGAAAAAAACAAAAAACAAATATGAAACTCTATTAGGAGCTGTGCCTTGTCAAAATAAATCAAAATCTTTATGACTGGACCATGTGGGAATTCTAACCAATCACAGCCGACAGATATCTTTCCCTTCCTCTGTAAATATTCAGTCTGATAAATACAGAGAAGTTGATCATGTTAGTGCAGGGCTACCCAGAGCTTTACATCTGTCCCACGGACTATAGGCCTACACACTTATAAACAGCTCCTGGATAAAGATCAGCTCTGCACTCAGGATTTCAGGTAAATATACAAAATGATCCTTGTTTTAAGACGTAACCTGACGGCGTGCTCTTGAAAGCTGGCACAAAAAAGGCACAAGAGTAGCACCTAGTGCCCAACTTTGTGTTTTCAACATGATTAAAGACGAGGCTAATTGACAGCGCAGGTACCTGCAGTTATTCCACAGGCTAGTTAATAACATGTCGGGTAAGAAATCCAAAGTGTGGGATCATTTTGAGAAGGTGAAGGACCAACCCAAGGTGATATGTAAACTCATCTTCATTGGTCGACTACAAACATGACGTATCATCTGAAACATGGAAGTAGCTACATGCCCATTAGCCCACAGCGTCATTAACAGGCGGCTCGCTCAGTGTGTGACGTGCACTTGTAGATAAAATATAGGCCTATATTAATGAAGGTTCATTAGTACGGTTTGTATTTCTCTGTAATGTAGCACAGTGTTAACAATGTTACTGATACTATTCTTTCTCACACCTTCAACTCAAACCATTGTGTTGCCCCGCCCAAAATATATCATTTAATAATTAGATTAATATCGGAAACATGCAGGCAGCGAGTCGATTAATGGCCCTAAATGATGACTATTAGTCGACTAGGGATATTCTGAATCGGGGCAGCCCTAGATACATTACATATACATGTGATAATGTTGCAGATACATTGAGACTTCACATTTTGACAATGTTGTGGTTAACGTTGCTTGGTTTAGGCAAAAAAAAACACTTGGTTATGGTTGGGAAAAACATATGTTTTGGCTTGAAATACCTGGTATTGGGGGCAAGATCCCAGCTGTAAATGTAGCGATGTCTTGGTCAAGAATAACCACCTTTCAAGCCTATCTGCACTGAAAAAATCAGCTCCGGGTCATTGAAAAACACCTGCACTTGGGGGCTTAAAAATCAGCAGGAAACACTGTGACTAGTCCCTAAAAAATTATATATCCCATGTTTGGTGCCAAATCCTGACCTTTGTGTTTGTCCACCAAGCCCTCCACCTCACAATGACAAAATAAGCAGATGTACTACCTTACTCTAGAAATGTTGATATGATATGTATGAACATGCAAATGTGACATATCTGTGGTTTGCAGAAATGCTCAATAGCAGTAGTTTCTTCTAGCGATTGGGCTCAACTTTCTCTAAACACACAAAAGGTATCCTTTAGAAAATATACTTGAGTATCCTTTGTTTGAACTTGAGAACACATTTCTCCTTCTTAATATTGCAGTTCATTCTCCAATGCTGAAGTGTAGAAAGTCAGATTTTTGCAACTGAAAGTTGAGCACGAAAAAAATGACACATCATTCTGTGACTTTGGTTGCTTCTAAGAAGGAGAGGTAAAGAACAGATATCTGATCTAATATTCATATTCAGACCACATAAGGAAAAGTTTTGATATTCAGTTTGAAGAAGAGCAGGACTTAAAGCTTTGTCCTGATGTCGATCCTTGGGGGGATAGAAACATCAATGAGGTGTTGGAGCTTTTAAGTGTGGATGCAGGCTGCGCTTGTATCCTCCTGACTCCAACCAAGGAGACTGTACTGTGTGCAGCTAGCTGTGTCAATATTGAGATATCTCAGCTTAAAGAGACAAGAGAGCAGGCAGGCTCATTCTTGCTCTCTGTTCTTCTGCCTCTGTTTTCTTTTTTCTCTTTACCCTTCCTGTCTTTCCTTTACCTCTTCCTCGTTCCATCTGTATCAACACTTTCTCTCTTATTGCTTTTTCCATCTGTCTCACTAGCACTCACCTCTATCACTCACCATGGCTCTTTCGTCCTTAACCTGCCCCTGTTTCTTTTTTACTATCTTTCTGACTTGTCATTTAAACCCGTCATGATGGACACTCCACTGTCTTTTATGTGTGCTCTTTCTTTGCCTGGCCATGTCTTCCTTTCGTCTTTGCCTCTTCTTTTTCACGTACAAAAGAAAGCACGAATCTCGTGCGATCCTAAAGCCCAAAATAAGATTTTTATCCCAGGACTTTTTGGGTATAGGAAGGCAAACTGAGCCCAGTCAGTCAGCCGACCTTAGCAGGTGTCTGAGCCTCCTGTTACCATAAATCAGGGAAACAGTCAAGCTGAAGGCATTGAATATGGCAATCTGTCTATGGTGGAGCCAATGTCTCAGAACAGTGAGTTATACAAGCTGCAAATTAATTCAGTTTGGGAGAGCTGGATGTTACTTTCTGGACACATTGAAATGTTTGTCAGAACACACGCTGCTCTGCAGAAGTTGGTGGTTTCAGACATTCTGGATAGGAAAGAGAAATGCAACTCTTTCAATGACAAGGACTGAAACCAGGAACTTATTATATCCTTATTCTGGTGTAGCCAGCAGTGCAAATGTCCCTCCTGACCCACCGTAGGGCTAAACAGGTCATTAGGACCTCTGTATGTTCAGTTTGTATACTATAAAATATAAGCAGCCAAGCAGCTTACATGTCATCATGCTTTCCTGCCTGTTCTCTCGTGCTGCAAATGCCTGCAAGACAGTTTTGGCTGCCCTGATCTACAGTTGTGTGTTGTGATTCTCCTGATAGGTCCTCCTAGCGTATATACAGTGGAATCAGACTACATAATATTGTCCTGATAATGGCCGGTTCCCTCTCACGTCAGGCGACGCTTCAGGGGAAAAGACGTCCAAAACGAATTTCCCTGTTCCTTCTCTCCTCACATCTCTTCCCCGTTTCTTATGCGGGCTGAGCTAAGACGTGAGAAAGACACACATGGATGTGAGTTCAGGTATTGGGATGAACCTCCTGTCTCCATGTGTTTTCTGGGCGTGGCCTCCTGGTTTCCTCCTCCTACCAGTCCTCCTGAGTGCCAGCAGCTGTTGAACCTGCTCACCTGAACCACATCTACAATCAAGCCACTGCAGTATAAGACCTCAGCTCAGACATCCTGACTCTGCCAGATCATTCAAGCTCCTCTGTGGTACAGACATCAAGGCCAGCTTGTAGTTTTTTGACAGTTTGTCTCTGTACTTTTGGACATCTATCCACACTCTGCTTGTGTCTTAGGTTCATCACAACCCTCAACCTATAACCTGCCACCTCCAGCCTCGTTCTTATCTCCTGCATCCAGATTTGGACTGCTCTTCCTTCAGCTAATCTGCCTGCTCCACTTTGCCATTCCCTGCCCACCTCACCTCACTTCAATCCTTCTGCTACACTTCTTCAAACTACAGGTAAACTACCTTCAGCCATTCCCCATTGGTTTGGTTGTGTTTACATTTGGGTCCTAAGTTGAACTGCCACCACAGGGACACATACAGTGATTGGATGGATGAGGTGAATTAGGAGTTAAGCTGAGAGAGGTGAGGTGTGAGTAAATGGCCACATGAACCTGGCTTGGTGTCATTATAAAACTTAAATAAACTTCTATTAATCTTGATAAAACTGCATTATCAGCATTTGCTCTGTGACCATGAAGGACACAGCATGTGCCTCCCTCTACTCTGTCTGCTTTTAAATCACTGGGGTGTACACATTATTTCACTGCACCACACTGACTTTATTAGTCCAACAGGAGAAGCCACATGTTAGTTTAGTGGAACTGATTTTATACACACAGTTAAGTCATGTTTAATGAAGCAGGACTCAACAGTAGTACCCCTTTTCAACAGTCATGACCTGGCTGGACTCGCACGAACTTGCGCAGTGCAATCATCACATGAAGAACCCCTGCAGAATCAACACATTCTCACTCCGACCTCGTCGCATACTGACGTTGGGTCATGGACTTTCCACGTCCTCATACAATGTGCAAGGTACCCTGGGTATGTTGGTTGTGTTGGTTTGTGCTTGTTATATGAGTTGTCTTCTTTTAAAATACACTTCCATTTACACAGGAAATTTAATGTTTATATTCAGTCTTTTTCAAAATAAACGTGCTAGGTCCATAGAACACTGCAAATTGACGGTTTTTTTCTCTTCAACAAGTTTGGCTTTAGAAACTTGTGAACACTGCTCTTGCAGGTGAAAGTCCGTGTTTGTTGGACCCATCCACCACCACTCCCACTCACCCCAGTCGGACTTTCACCACCTTAACTTTTGTCCTTGACCTGTTGCATTTCCCCCTGATACCTGCCGGGCACTGTTAAACTAAAATGGCAACCTGCTGCATATTATGCTAACATTAAAGGACACCTTTTTCCGTTGGTTTCTGACACCATAAGTCACTGCTCAAACGCTGGATTTTGATGACTTCGGATGTTTGCAGAATGGTAATAACAAGGCATTTCAGTGAGTGTGTGTTTTCTTTTTTTGACAACATTTCTATAGAATAAAGCACATTAAATTCTAATTCTAACCTATGTCTTAAAAAAAAGCAGTGTAGATGAAGATATCACTAAATGACTATTTAAATTTTAAATTCTCACCCTTTTCCTTCTCTCACATCTTTCCTGTCCCCATTTCTCCCACTTCCTCTTCCTGTATTCCTCTTCTTCCTCTCTTCTCTCCCCTTCCTCCTCACCTTCCCCTCTACTCATTTTTCCCTGCTCTTTCTTGTCTCTACCCGATCCTCTTCTTCTCTGTTTCTCCCTCCTTTCCGTGTCTCTCGAGTCTCTCTTCTCACGCTCCCCGTTCTTTCTCTTCCCCCTGAGTCTTTCCCCTCTCTCTTTCTCCTTCTCCGCTCTCTCTTCCACTCTCACCCCCCCTTCTCCCTCCCCACCCTATAGGGATAGAGACTCAGTAGAATTACCATCCTCTTGATCTATAATTACCACACAACTCTCTCTACCCCTGGCTCTCTTTCTCCTTGCTTGCTTGCTTGCTTGCCAGCCAGTCTCAGAGTGTACACAGGATATATACATCATCATTTAAACATTGTTTCTTCCGATAACAGCCTCGTCCTGTTTGTGTGAACAAATATAAGGATTGTTGAGATGTGCGGCGGGGAATGTCGAACACATACTATATGACAACTGCATGTTATCATGACCTATATATTGGATGAGCCCTTATGTAGAAAAACATGGAAAATATGATGTTTGACACCACGTATTTTCACTTTGATAACAGATGCACCAGATACAAGCTATTGTCGAGCATTATGAGCATTTAATAGCAGCTGTGAACAGTAATTCCAATTCCACATTTAAATGTACCATTCATCTACTTCAGATGTCTTTTATTTTAGTGTGTTTCCATGCTTTTGTGGATAACAGCATACACATGATCTTTTTCTCTTTCATGCTAGCTTGTTTCTAACCCTGGTATAGTCAGCTGCTAACCTCTTAATGTGTGCTGAGCATGTATTTGCCTCCCTTACCCAAATTTAACAGCTCAGGTACTGTAGCAGGAGTCGTACAGTTTGGGGATGAACATGCATTTCCTTCTGAATTAAACATTTAAACCTGCTCAAATGCATCATTGGCTAAATTTTGCACCGCCTCAAGTGCATCTTGTTCAGTTTTGTCCTTTATCAGTTCACATCTGTTTTTGTCAGTCGGTGTAGAGACGAAGGATAGAGATAAGACAAGATAAAACTGTGCTGCTCTCACAACTGTCGGGTCATGGATAATAGTCCTGTGATATAAAAGGCAAACTCTGCCAATTTTAGACATTTAGATCTGTTAACAGGTGTTGAGGACTACAGCTGCACACATTTGGTGTATCTCTGCATGATGCTAGAGGCATCACAAGGACTGCTACTGGCATAACATGTTCAAATCACCATCTACACTGTTGACAATCGAGTTGCATCTTGGGAACACATATACTCATACAACAGTTCATATGACAATAAAAAAGTGCACACACATTGACATAACATAACAAATTCTCGCCCCATGAATGGCACCTTCACGTTACCCACCAAACGTAAAATTCTGCACTTAATATTAAGTTATGTGTGATTGGTTTAGGAGCTTAGTAAGTCACCGTAAGTACTTAACTTAGTTGCGTACTTAATGCTTAATGTAAAGTCATCTAGCTTTCATCTAGTGTGGGTTTTCTGCGGGTACAGCTTCCTCCCACAGTCCAAAGACATGCAGGTTAATTGGTGACTCTAACTTGACCACAGGTGTGAATGTGAGAGTGAATGGTTGTCTGTCTCTATGTGTCAACCCTGTGATAGTCTGGCGACCTGTCCAGGGTGTACCCTGCCTCTCACCTAATGCCAGCTGGGATAGGCTCCAGCCCCCCCGCGACCCCCAACAGGATAAGCAGTGACAGACAATGAATGAATGGCTCCCAGAGTCCCGAACACCAGTCTGCTGGGGGAAAGTCGTGTGTTTGTTTGACCCATGCACCACCGCAACCTGCTTCCTCATGTGGACTTCTGCTCTCTTACTTTTTGTAGATATATGTATGAGCTGTGTATGCTGTGCAGGTAATGTGGGCACCAGATTTTGACAGGAAGGAGGAATGCAAGAAACTTCTGGTTTTACTGCATTGATAGAGATATTTTTAAAAGTTTCCATCATGAGTCCTAGAATGTTACAGGGATGCAATGACAAATTGGTGTAGTGCTCTTTAAGCTATTGGGTATGCACTATCAACTGAAACACTATAGGAGCAAGTAGACTGCAGCCTAATACATTCTGTGGGAATAGCTTTTACCACTTGTCACATAATGACAAATTAGTCCAATATCAAAGTACAGTGAGCCGCCCAGTGTTCCTTACATTAGTATCGGGTAATTCAAGACCTTACAATTAATGTCCAATGCAAGAGCAAAATGTAAGGACAGACACTGGGGCTATGTATGCACATTTGTCTGTTCTGTGTCAGAGACCTACAGTTAACATTTTCCTTATATATTAAGCTTAAATTCAAATATTTTCCTTACCTGTTATAAGAGTCTTAGTCGCCTAACTGCCTAACTCATAGATTTCTTTGTCATAACCACAATGTGTCTGCTATCATGTGCAGATGATGTTGATATCGTAGCAAGAATTTATAATACATTGGCACTGGATGAAGAAAAATCAATAATCACTTCCTTTCTTTCTCTATTTGTCATATTCTTGATTTAATGAGCTCTCTTGCAGGAATAAGCGCTCAAAAGATGGATGACTCAAGGCAGGTAAACAAGAAGACTGAGCCACTTAATGACACATTGAGTAAATTGTCTGCATTTATGGAGCGATTTTTATCTAAAGTGCTTTACAATTTACCTCTCATTCAGTTTTTCACATACCAGTTGCTGGAATCTTGCATGCAAGCCTTAACCCTTTGGCGCAATTTGGGGTTGCAGGCATTAAAAGGGAAAGCTTTCCAATAAAAATATGTTTTAAGCAATGATTTAAAAACAAGTGATGTGCTAGCCAGCCTGATCTCCTCAGGCAGAGAATTCCAGAGCTTCGGGGCCTTGATGGCAAAAGCTGGGTCACCTTTAGTTACCAGCCTTGATCCAGGGACCACTAGTGAGGGTAGGCTTGAGGATCTCAGGTCACAACTTAGAACATAAGTAGTCAAAAGCCCAGATGTATAACTCAGTGCTAAACCATGTTGAGCTTTAAAAGTTATTAAAAGAATCTTAAAATCAATTCTGAAGTTAACTGGGAACCAGTGGAGAGAGGCAAGAACTGGGGTGATATGTGACCCACGATTTGTCCCAGTCAAAACACGAGCTGCAGCTTGTGACAGATGATGTTGTGCGAGAGAACAGCTTCTCTGCTGGACTTAAGTTCAAATTTGGGTGTCATATGCCATCAAACGGGGGACAGTGACTCATGGCATCAAGTCAAAATGCACCACTGTCATGCACAAATCAGCAATTACAATGCAATGTTAGCTAGCTAGCTAGTTAGCTACTAAGATATTGGCATATTAGCTATTTCTGAGTGCCTTTGAAATATCTCCATTTCGAGGGCCACGTAGCCCCAAAACTTTGCTTTACCCCCCATACCAACAAGAATCGGCCCACCCTACCTCTAGATATTAACGTGCAAAACAAAGGGGTAAGGGCGAAGCGTCAGGGGCAAGAGGTGTTTGGAAGGCGGCATATGATTATTTTTAATTTGATAACTGTGATAAAATGTAAGTTAGGTTTGTCTGACATAATCCTTTTCCAATACAGCTGACTTTCGAAAACTGCAGGTGTCATTTTTAACAGGCTAGAAACCTAATAAACTCAATCAGTCTTTTGTATGATGAAATCAATAAAGCAGTTTTAAGCAGTGACACAGTGTTGTATTTCCCATCTATGGCAGATTCTGGATTACACTGGCTGCCTGTTTTTACTTACTGTGTGCTTAGTTAAAATTTGGGCATCATATGCCATCAAATAGGATCCAATGACTCATGGAAATATGTCAAAGTTTGGGACTGTCATGCACAAATCAGCAAGAACAATGTAATGTTAGCAAGCTAGCTAGTTAGCTACCAAGACATTGGCATACGTTCTATTTCTTTTGTTATGCTTGTTATAAAGAAAAGGATGATTATACATGGAAACAACTTTGAAGTAAGATAATTCAATGGCTATCATCACTTCAAATCTATATTAACGTATAAACTACAGTTGTGGGTTTCTTTTGAACTCGTACAGCCTTCTTACCAGTGATTATTCATAACGGTTGGTTTGAACTGTGCCCCTGAAAAACCTCTGTTTGGAGGGCCATGTAACTTTAAAACTTTGCCTTACCCCTTAATCCCAACGAGACTCAGGGCCACCCTACTGCTATACATGAACATGCAAAATGAAGGGGTAAGGTAAGAGGTGTATTGTGATTGTGATTCATTGTCTGTCAGAGTTTTTGGAAGGCAAATTTGATTACAGTGATAAAAATGTAAGTTAGCAGCCACAATGATAAGGGAGGACAGGTTTGTCTGACATACCTTTTTAATACAGCTGACTTTCTAAAACTGCAGGTGATATTTTAACAGGCTAGAAACGTAATAAACTCAGTCAGTCTGTTGTATGATGAAATCAATAAAGCAGTATGAAGCAGTGACCCAGTATTGTACTTCCCATCTATGGCAGATTTGGGATCACACTGGCTGCCTGCTTTTACTTAGCGTGCCGCTTGATAAAATGCGTCAGTCAGTCAGTCAGTTGTTTAACTATGATGAAATTAATAAGGCAGTAGATGAGGCAGTGAGGGTAAACACAGTTTGTAACCTACACTTCTATTCTCCTCAACATCTATTATTCATCGGCCAAGATGATTCTTTCATGAGGCAAGCTAGTTGCACATAATTCATAACGCAGGCTGTGGAAACTAGGACAGAGTGAGATACAGGCAGGGAGGGGGGTGAGGGGAGGGGAGGAGGGGGAAGAGGAGAAGGAGGAAGGATGAGAGGGCTGAGTGAGAAAGAGGGTGACGAAAAGGATGAAGACAGAGAGGGTGTCAGGATGAGGAGGTGAGAGAAAAAGAAGGGGAGAGAGGCAACAGGATTTGGGTTTACAGCAATACAATTGAATGAGGGGGGAACATGCGGCAGAGTCGGTTCAAGTTCACCGCAGAGACAGAAAAAGATGGAAATTGGGAGATTAAAGGCGTGAGAGGGAGAGATGGAGGAGAGAGAGAAATGCGGGAGAAAGAAGAAGAGAGATGGGGAGAGAGTTTAAAATAGGGAGGTTGCGTTTGGCCGATGTGATAGACATCTCTATCAGGCGGTGGGGGGTGGAGTCTGCAGTAAAGATGGAAGTTTATCATTGGTCCTTTTGTTTAACCAAAGCAAGAGGAGAATACATTTGTTCAAGCTTAACTGTGCTGCCTGGTAGCAAGAAAAATGGCTTCCCTGCATATTTTTCCCATAGAGTCTTTAAGTGGAATCCATCTTATAAATGTGATCAGAGTGAAAGCTCCATTATCATCCTTAATTTGGTATCAGACCTTTGAAGGGAAATTCTACTCAGAGCAATTATGTTCCATTTTTTAATTTCAAAACGTCGTTGGCAGGGCTCATCACTGTTTGGTATGAACCTGTTAACTCACTCTCACCTGTGACTAACGCTGCGAAAAGCTGGGAAAAAAAAAGACGGCAAGTAAGAAAGATGTAAATGAGGAAAGAGACAGGTGTAATTCTCTGGTTGGAGAGGTAAGACACGGAGACAAAAGTTTGGACCACTTCTCTTTGGTCTGGTGCTGGGAGGGAAAAGATCAGAATGCAAACATCATTCAGCAGCTGTCTGTGTGTGTTTGAGAGAGGGAGAGAGGGACAGATAGACAGACAGACAGACAGAGGGAGAGATCACAGAGAGAGTGTGCACTTTCTCCCCTGCTATATAGCTCTGGGCCATGTACACAGCAGAAAGTCACGACCCCACAGTACAGTGCATGGTCTGAATTCCAATGACTTTTTTGACTGAGATAGAGCATTTGTGAGTGTGCATGTGTGTGTCTTAGTCTGTGTGTGTGTGTGCATGTGTTGGTAGGAGGATGGGTGGGTGTTGGTGTTGGTGTATGGGGGACAGTATTCCTTTGGGAGCTGAGGGCAGAAAAAATAGAATGCTGAATTGTGACAATGACACACAACCCTGGTACACACTCAAACAAATCCACGTGCACACACAAACATACACGCGTACAACAAACCACCCTTGGAAGAGGTGCGAGTGTAGGGCAGGACAAGGTGACCGCAAATAGAGTTGGAACAAGGCTAAGCATCTTGGCACCTGCTTCCGTATAGGCATGCCACAGTATGCTGGGGGAAAAGTGGTAACACTTGATAATAAGGTACACAAAAGATTGAGCTTTTTCCCTAGCTCATTATTAATTCAATAATTATTACTAGTGATTAGCTACTGTGTCACATTTGATTGGGACCATTAACAAATGGTTTGTGACTCATTCGTTCCTCATTAGCTCCTTAGTGACTTCCTTGTTTTTTTGTACCTTATTGTAAAGTGTTCCAACAAGGTGCAAAAAAAAAAAGGAAAAAGAGGTGTCATTGATGGAAACATCCTCAAATGTCTTGTTTTCAAATATGACAGTCTACCTTGAAGAGTTTACACAGGTTCAAAAGAATATGGCAGCCATCATGCTAACGTGTTGCTGAGTGACACAAAAGCTGTGTTGCAAGGAATGACTCTTTGAAATAGGGGTTTCAAAGGTTCTTCCTAAAGGGCTGATGTTCTACCCAGAACAATGTGTTTCTGAATAACCCTTTTTTGGAAGAAAGAGTAATTCAAGGGATCTTTGTAAGAGAAAAGGTTCCATTAAAACCCCTTTTCATCCAAAGAACCCTTTTTGGAAGAAAGAGTTCTTTGAGAATTGTTGAAAGCATAGGTGTTAAAAGGACCTCACCCACAAATATTCAAATGTTTTTCCATGTTTTAAATGGTATTTTAAATGTAATGTAAATGTAAATTGAATTGCCTTGATCAATTCATTTTACTTATGTTCTGGCACAGTTGATATCTTTACCATTATTTTATGCCATACAATAGTTAATCATGTACTTGGATTGGACACTACACACTTTATTAGGTACACCTATTCAATCAGCCAATCACATAGCAGCAATTCAATGTATTTAGGCATGTAGACATGGTCAAGATGACCTGCTGAAGTTCAAACCGAGTATCAGAATGGGGAAGAAAGGTGATTTAAGTGACTTTGATTGTTGCTGGTGCCAGACGGGCGGGTCTGAGTATTTCAGAAACTGCCGATCTACTGGGTTTACAGAGAATGGTCCAAAAAAGAGAAAATGTCCAGTGCAGAATCCCATGGATGGGTTCTTGTAAGCACCCCTAGAAAGT
This sequence comes from Cephalopholis sonnerati, assembly GCA_019142605.1. NCBI lineage: Eukaryota > Metazoa > Chordata > Actinopteri > Perciformes > Serranidae > Cephalopholis > Cephalopholis sonnerati. The sequence goes on from JAGQAX010000019.1 coordinate 25,019,739, forward strand.
GGAAAGGTTCTGGACACAACTCTCAGAGAGCATTCTGGAAGCATTCTCTGTAAAATTTCTCATAGGGGGTCCTGGGTTGAACCTGTCACCCATAGCTCTAGGCATAACACTTTATGTTGGGTTCTGCTTAGAATCCTCTGAAAGGGTTCCACATGTAGCTTTTATAACAGTTTCTACAAGGAACCAAAAAGGGTTCTCCTATGGGGACAAGCACAAGAACCCTAAACAGTTGTATTATATGTGTATGTGCATGCTAAAACTTTTGTTTTAGCATCTTGTTGATGGATACGATTGTCCCCAGTGCAGTGGACATCATTAAACTAGACCAACCATAGCCTGAAAAATATAAAGTACGCATTCACTGTGACGTCACCCTTTGATTTGTGGGCTAACATTTTGAAGTCTCGACTCCAGCATTTTGGTCGTTGCCATCTTGGACTTTTGGAGCCAGAGGTGACCATATTGAGACAAGACGGTGGAGCTCTGGAGGAGGGAGTATCAGATCTGACTCCTAGACTGTGGTGACACTCAGAGTGGCCACGACCTTCATTATTCGTGACTCTAAGTCTTTCATAAGATGCTGAGTGATATATCTATGAGCTTACAGTTGTCATGAATGGGGAAATTAGCTTCAGAGACTAAAACCATTTTTTGAACCAGGCTGTAAACATGTTTATTGTTGGGCATAATAACATGGGGGTCTATTTGGATTGACTGGCTTTTGGAGCCAGCCTCAAGTGGCCATCTGAAGAACTGAAGTGTTTGGCAATTCAGCGTTGGCCACTTGGGAAAAACTTGCTGTTGCAAAAATGATTTTGCTCAAAATCATTTTTTGAGAACATTAAGTGGCAGGGGCATTTTGACACTCATCAGCTCGACTCTTGTATCACACCCTGCAGAAGGAGATTAGTATATAACATACACCTGATGTGGCTCTATGGTGGCCTATCTGACCATTGGCCTGTTTGTGAAGGTTTGAGAGCAATCAGAAGTCCAAAGTAATCGTGGTCGCAGGAAAACCATTTCGCCAAATCCACTCTGGAAAAACACAGAATCACATGTGAGCAAAAAGTGTCCTCAAACAAAGTCATTTTTTACATCCACGATTGATTTCATTTTTTCCCATTTGTTTGTCTGTGATAACAAACAACACAGCATTTACTAAATGCATAGTCATTACCTCATGGTTTCGATTTCCTCACTTAGATACATGACATAATTCATTTGGTGTTTTTCAGCTCACCCAGACTTGCTTACTAAGACTCGATGGCATTGTACTCCCACGAGCACATTTCTGTGGTTTGCAAAAGCTTCCTGATTGATCCTGGTTTATATTTCAGTTTTCCTCTCTCTCCATCTCTCTCTCTTTTTCATTTTATTTGTGTAGATGTATGTGTCCATCAACATGTATGCTCACTATTCTATGCCCACTTGTATTCTGAATGCATGCATATAGTATGCACAAATCTGCATTCATGTGGTAATATGCAGGAACCACCTCGGTCCGCATTTGAACCTCTCTGATGTTCTCTAGCTGTTTATATAATAATGTGTGTGTGTGTGAAACAGTGCATTATGGAAATAACACTGTGTTTCTCTCTCATATTACAGTGTAAGTTACATGTAATGGTGCTCAAAATAAGATGTTCTCAGACTGTCTGATGGCGTCTCTGAATGCTAATGGCGTTATAGCACAGCAAAAAAGAATCACTGTGTCGTTCACATACAAAGACAGTTGAAGAGCACTTCTTCATTTCCGAATTCTGAAGGTCCTTTTCTCTGTAAAATCGCAAAAACTCACAGTATTTCATATGCACAAGTGGCCGAGGGAGTCATTGTGGGTCATGCATTTTTAGAGGAGGGCACTTTAACTTGATTTCTCTTATGTCATTCTAGAAGTGCTGTTTCTTCCATCGTTTACTTAAAACCCTCGGTTTTGCACTCAGCTGAAACTTTAGAGGATCCTCTGACTACCCATGCACCCATTTAAAATCAATAGCAGGAGACACTGTCGCTTTAAAGATCAATAGTGGCACTTAATGGAGGGTTTTGGTGAGGTCTTTGTTTAAGTTTGGCTCCACCTTTTTGTTGTTGTTTTTCTATTTTGCATGTGTGAAGAGAATAGAAAATGAATATGATACTAAAATACAAATGACATATTTAAGACAATAAGAGAAGTCTCACTTTTTAAGATACACACATAAGCCACTTACAGTTTTTGCTGTAGTATGTATCTGTCTGGTTAGCTCACCTGACTTCAGGACAGAAATGTGTTTTATATTGCACCTCCTATGATCAGTAACGAACGCTCTGGAAATGTGACTTACTGTAATTACATGGGCTTTGAAATAGAGTTGGCTGCCCTCCAAACTCTGCTGCAGGGCCTTACCCCAGCAGGGCATGTCTTGCACTTAATAGACAGTGAGAAAACAGCTTTAATGTAATATGCTATGTAAAGGGGAGGGCTGTCCAGAAACCTTAATCAGTTTAATTTAAATAGATTTGCAGTTGCATCCCTTGACAGGAGAGAGAGCTGCTGGTGAACACAAAGCTGGCTCTTGCAGGGCTTCAGGTTGTTGTGTTTTGCTTAGAGGATGCTATATTTAACCACTAAGAACTGTTGGAGGAGAGCCTCATTCTGAAGGACATCATTTGAAATGGTTTATCTCAATGTCCACATTATTTGTTATGCAAAAAATGATCAAGTTTTATTGGCCCAGTCTGAGTCCTGTTGGGTTTCTGCCAAAACTGAGTCCAAAATGTTGTTTGTATTTACTTATATAATGATTAAATTTATATCTGACACACTGAAATAACAAGCGTAGCCTACTAAATCTGACCCTAACCCTAACCCTCTGTTTGTTTGAGCACTATATTCAGAGCATTAATGTAGAAACAAACAACCATTTGCAATGTAAAAACCTAGCGGAGTAATGCCATCATGAGCAGAGAACGATGTTATGCTAGCTCTATGTGTGTTGTTATCTGAGCTTCTCTTCTTTGTTGTGGTAAATGATCCAGCCATGTTTGCATATGTCTGCTGTTGTTAGCAATGAATGCACTTTTAGCACTGTTAGCTGCTAGCTGCCAGCTTAGCCACCTCCATGTTGAGGGCAGAACTCAGTTTAAAGCTCTTTTAAGTTATTATCATATATGATATGGATGAAAGTTTAACTGGTGTGTGAAACTGAAACAGACATCAGCTTGCAGAGAGCACTTCAATAACACAGCAGTCAAGTTTGTTTTGGCCTCATAGGAAACCACTCATGGAATCCCCATTAATTAGCAACAGCGACAACTTTATTTTAGCTGATACTGATGTATTTAAATATGTCTAGATTAGCCCAGATACTGATCCTTAGGATGGATCTGGACATCTTTACACTAAACACATAGTTCTGCATATACTCATGATCACGCTGAAATGAGATGTATATCCTCCTGAGACCTGAACTTTTGTTTGGTATGCATTTTAATTTAACCTTGCCTTTAACCTTTGGGATCAGTAGGACCTGATAAGTATGAAAAACTAAACACTGTCAAGGATAATTAAGTCCCAATGTCCTCAAATGAGACAATAATAAGGTCTCAATGTCTTCAAACGAGCACTTCCTATTTAACAGCGTCTTGTTACTGTTGTTAAAACTGGTCAAATTTGTTGCCATATCAAACTACAAACATTCATAATCAGTTTCAACCTAAAAATGTGATCAGGGTTTTGACCTTGCCCACTTATGTGTCAGGATCGGCTGCAGACTGACTTGGCAGAGATGGCTGCCATCTTGTTTTTACATGGATTAGTGTACTGTGCTCTAACTACCACTAGATGGCACAAAAAAGTGTCCACAAATGAGGACAACAGGTCTAAGTCAAGTAGAATAAAGTATAAGGTCAAGTAAACCCAAAAAGTGACGTCCTCATATGAGGACACAGGGTCTCAGGAGGATAGTCTTAAAGCTCGGAAGTAGATTGTGAATGCTATCTAAGTAATTACTCATAATTCTGGGTGTATCCACGGGCATAGTCGAAAACAGACTCAACTGTCAAAGCCATCTAAATGTAGGAGAAAAAAAAATCATATACATTCCCTTACTTTCTCATATCAATGCACAGCTGCCTTGGATAATCGCATCACTCTCACTTTATGCCTCCAGCTATTTAGTGATGGTTTAGGGTTCATCTGACAGGTTGGAGCTTCTACCTGCTGCATTATCTGCTTGTTTTCTCTGTCTTTGTTGTTTCTTCCTCTCTGTTTCCAGTTATTTTCTCCCTGATCCCAGCGTAGAAGTAGGTTGACACCCCCTCAGAGAAAACCTCATGTAGCTCCTCAAATGATGACTCAGTCGTCAGAAATACCTTGCTGTCTCTCCGTGTGCCTCGGTGAAGCGTGTGCAGTATGCATGTGTCTCTGAGTGTGTGTTAATGTATGTGTGTGTGTCTAAGCACACTAATCATAATTAGTTGTTTCCTGTATCAGGCTGTTTGCAATTTGAAGTACGGGCTTTGCCAAATGCCCCGGGGGCGTGGTGTGTGTATTTGTAGATGTCTGTGCGTGTGTGCATGTGTGTTTGTGTGTGACTCTGGTAGCTCTGTTTATATCGGGGTCAACTGACATCACACTTCCTGTGCATCAGTATTCCCTGTCTGGCACTGTGTTTTTGCATCCGTGCGTGTATGTGTGTGTGTGTGTGTATGTGTGTGTGTGTGTGTGTGTGTGTGTGAGCCCTCACCCTTAATAAAGCTGTCACCAAACCCAGTGACTTTTTTCTTCTTCTCGCCATCTCTCTTGCACCACTTCACTCTTTAATTCCTTTATCTCTTCTTTCTCCAGAAATGAGTCACGACAATGAAATCTGTTTCTCCTCCTCTTCTGTTGCTCTACATGTCGCCATCAACAGTCTTTTTATCTCACAGCTATGTTTCCCTTTTCCCCCCTTTTTCCTTCATCTCCCAAATCATCCCCTCTTCTCCCTTTCCCCCCACTTTGCTTCCATTTGGCTCCTAATCTCGCTCCCGCAATTTATCTGATCCATCTCATCCCTTCCTCTCCCCGTCATCTTCCTCTTGACATCCCTCATTTTTCAGTGTCTTTCATTCCCTTTCTTACTCTGCCTCCTTCTCTCCATTCTCCTCTTTTCATCTCCCTCTCCCTCTCTTGCTGTCTCTTCCTCTGCCTGACGCTCTGTCTCTCCCCCTCTCCTCCCTTTAGGAATGGAGGGATTATGGAGATGAGAATGTGTATTGTTAGGGACAGGGCCCGTCTGTGATCCTCTGGTAAAAAAAAAAAAGTCTCAATGCCCCCAACTGGAGAGAGCTGCATCACCAGGATAAACAGCATGTGGCTGTCAGACACATGCAAACACACGTAGCCACTATTATGCTGCTGTAAATGTATCCACACACACGAAAAAGTCCCAGACACTGAAATCCATGCAGGTATAGGTATATATGCACCAAGACAGCATGCACAGACTTCATTTAAATAATCTTGACAGTGAAGTATACTTTAAAATAGATGAACTCACATAAACAAACACCTACAAACAAACACAGAAACACCTAACAAAGCTGTCACAGTGGTGCAACTAACTAGATGTGGCAACCACCATGAGGGAATTATACCACAGGAGGGGGTTTTCTCTGTCTTTTTTTATTTCTCCCTGCATTTACTCCTTTGAAGTTTTAATTTCCCTCTCCTCGTGTTTGCTGCTGTATGTGCTGTATGTGGGAGAGGAGCAAACAGACAGAGAGATTAAATGTAGTGTGATTTATTTGGTTACAGTTACAGGCTTCACTCATGTAATGATGTATATTATAATCCAATAAAATGTAGGATGTATGGGTGTATGTTTTGTATAGATAATAAACAGGGCTACACGGAATATGAATGCATAACCTTTGTAATTAGGCGTAGGGCCCTGCTAAAGGCCATGAAACTGATTGTGATAATACACGATAGACATAAAGGAGAGCAGTCCTGCAGAGAGGATGAAATTGTTTTGATTTGATTTTAAAAAATCTGAATTATTAACACATATTCACTCCATCCTCGTCACATATCGACAATTGGTCATGGACTTTCCGCATCCAGATACGATGTGCAAGGTATCCTGGGTGCATTGCTTGTTGACGTTCTGGGACACCATGTCAAGTTCCACCTGTGCCATGCCTTGTCTTCTTTCAAAGTACACTTCCATTTTCACAAGAAATTTACCGTTTACATACCGTCACTCTCTAAATAAATGAACTACGTTGGTACAACACCATGAATTGACTTTTTTTTTTTTTAACTTTCAACCACAAACACACATGGTCAGGTTTAGGCAACAAGAACACATGGTTAGGAACCCATCCACTAAACTATATCAATGAGCTGCCACGTATCAGGCTAACATTAAAGGAAGGCTTTTTCCATTGGTGTCTGACGCTGAGAGTCACTGCCCAAGTGCTGGATTTCGACGACTTCAGAGTAAGCCCGGGTTGGACTCATAGAGTGAAGCTATACAAAAAGTTAGCGGTGTCAGGCAAAGCTACTGTGTCTGGATGTATGATCTGGATATGGCTGTGTCTTATACTGGTCATTGCTTGAAATTGTCTGTTGTTGGAGGGTCCACTCTCTTTATGGGCCCCCCCACCTCATAGGCCCCAGTGCAACCGCACTACCTGCACTGTCTATATTTACGCCACTGGTCTAGTGTTAAAAAAAGTAAACAAAAAATTGAAATAAATCACAATATTTAATCCCAGTACTTGTAGAATTGCAACATTAAAAATCCCAATACATATCAAATGGGCACCCAAGTATAGGGATAGCATTGAATTGGGAGGTGAGCGTGTCCCAGCCCTACTGTTCATGGTCCAGGCAGAAAACAATGGTTGGTTCAACAGTGGGAAATGCATTGGGGTCTGAAGAGTGTATTGACCAAACAAGCTGGCCTTAATAGCTCATTTGGGTCTATTGTGTAATTACAAAAGAAAAACAGAGGTTGCGCATGGAACTGGGGGAGGTCCACTTTGAATGAATGAGTTGATAAGAATAAAGAAAGCTTTTTACAAATATCTGCAAAAAGTTCACTCAGCCAATTTGCACGCACTTTTAAAGCTATCTTCAGTCCCTTACTTCAGCTTGCAATTCCCCATATACTGTCAATGCAGGCCTCAGTATCAGATCATGAGGTAAAGATCACACCTGTGCAACATCAGTCAGCTTTTTCCTGCACTGTATAATTAGCCTGGTGAAAACTGATGAGAGGTTACTGAGGATTAACCTCACTGAATGTCTGAATGTTGAACTTAAACCTCTCTACACCTTTGTATTTCTGCCATATAACATTTTGGCACATCTGCATCATGACAAGTCATGCTGTTTTGGCAGCAGCTCCTGTCCACACTGTACAGACAAACAAAAGTCTGAATCTGACAAGGTCTAAATTAACATTGTATCTTCTCTATATGGCTTCTAATCAGATTTATGGACATTTATTATTGATAATAGACCCAAAAAATCACAATTAGGATTTAAGAGTGTTGACAGTGATAAACAGATAAAACAACATTGGTGTCCATGGTTTATAATATCAATTAATGGTCCCTTACGTGTCCAACAACTCTTTGTGCTACAGGAACAGCATAGAAGATTGGTTTATGCATAATTGACTAGTTTTATGATAGCATTTTGTAGCTGCAGTGCGGAACACATTTGTCACGGAAGGCAACATCAGATGGTCCAAGCTGGTATGTGAATTGTTGATGAGGCATTTAATCCTCTTCTTTTCTCTTCCTGTCAAAATCAGGGGAAATTAGCGCACAATTTTCCATTGGTTTACATATAAAGGTCTATAATGGAGCCTGACATGCTCAGATTGTTTTTTTGTCATCCGTCCAATGTATGCTGGGATACGCTCCAGTCCAATTCAACGTGAACCCCGAATTAGATTAAGTGGGTCCATCCGTCCGTCCAGTCTCTAAACCGCTTATCCTGTTCAGGACACACACGCGTACACACACACATAATGCACACACAATAGCAATCACCCTGTTTATGTCCTGCCTGTGTCTTTGTTGTTTTTGTTATTTATTAAGAAAATATTGGACGGCAAATTGGAAGGCGAGCTCATCACCACTTCTTTTATACTCAGATAGCGAGCACAGATCCCTGCAGAGGTTACATCGAGGGGATTGGAATAAGCTGACAGTGGATGTGGACTCTTGTAGCTGTGAAACTTTATTCTTTAATGCATCATTCCATTCCCTGTGCATGTCTAATACTGTTAATAATGGTGCTAAAAGGGCTTTTTTTTTTACAAACTGCATTGCACCAAATCATTGTGCATGGTACAAGCGTAAGGAAAACTCTCAACTACCTTTCCAGAAAGTAGATGTAGGTCAATGAGCTCTTATTATTTGTCCTCCATGTTTTTTTTAGATCAGTGGGGTCTGTTAATTACTGTTTGTTTTTCTTTATGTAACTGACAATTAAGTTGCAATGTGACTATTAAATGCTACATAAATTCTGTTGTTTTCAAGAGGTGTCCCCGAAACACAACTCAATGACGGTTTTGACTGAAATCGGTGGTTTCAGCATTTTTGGCCACAGTGTCTCGCAGCACATGAAAGAAACATAAAGCCATAAGGTCTTTTTATGTCTCTTTTCATTGCTGTCCTATATGTCTGGATGCAAGCTGTTCGCCCGGCACCGCTGCAGTGTCGCCAGCTGTGCCGCTGCTCCCCTGGCAGGTAAATGATGAGACCTGATGAGACGAGATGGCGTCGTAACGTCAGCTTTTTAAGTAAAAATTTGTTTTGCATCCCAAGCAGCTGCATTTAAATAAAATATGGGGAACGTAATGTATCGTGGCATATGGCAAATAGACCACATCTGAAACATGAAAAAATATGACCGTGTTGACCTTCAGGAATCCTTGACATAGATAATAAACAATTCAAAGCATTGTTTCAACTAATAACAGTCTCCTGGAAAGCTTAAATTTGGCAAATTGAGTTTAATTATTAAGCATGGCATCCAGTGATTTAGGAAATTCTCACCTTCAAAGATAACCAGATTTCTTTATTTGAGCCATAACAGATTTTGGACTCGATAAACGCAGCTAAATGCCAAAAGATGTAAATGTGGAAGTAATAAATGACCTATTGGGCACAACAGGAGCAATTTTTCAGTGATGTGCTGTGAGCATCCTGTGAGCCCATATACAAGCTGTTATTAGAGAGCCTCGGCAGTGTCTACCAGCTGTAACAGCTCTCTCCTGGCAGCCAGCGTACAGTCACAAAACCATCTGTGTCTGCGGGCATCAGGCAGCGACACCAGCACACTATATACAGTATATGTCCTCCTTTAGACTGGCATTGTACCACTGCTTCCTCCACAGCCACGGAAATAGAGCAAATGCTTTTTTCATGCAGCTCAGAAAGTCAGACAGTGATGTACTGGCTTCCATACATCTGTATTTTTTTCCTACTTTGGTTCAAGAACAGATAATATTTTCACAGCACTGGCCGAATCAAGTACAATTTTAACCCGAGTGATAAAGTGCTGAGCCGGATGTCCTTGTCCTTCTTATTTCTGGCGATGTAAGGTAGATTGAAATAATAAAACTGCAAGGCAAATAAGCTTGGTTATATTATACATGAAAGAGAAAGAAAGTGTTTCAAAAGCAATGTAAGAAGTGAATCTGCTGGAAAAAGATAGCCCCCTGACCTGGCCATAGTGGCTTTAATTACTGCCACTTTCTGCTATACAATGGCGTGATGAATCAATTTTGCAAGGTACGGAAAATATGGGTCCCATGTGGAAACGACAGACAATCCTGGATATAAGACCAGAGCAAAATCCCAGACTGTGGCAAATTGTAGTCTGTTGTACTCAGGAGGCTCTCTGCATGACATGAACTGCACGTCCACCTTGCTCGGCAAATTTGTCTTTTGAGGGAAATTTCACGGTTTATTATTTCATTTTTCAGTAAGACTTGGTGTGAAGTCTTATGCAATTCTTTTAAAACCTGTTTTCCCTCAATATTTTTATCAGTACAAATATAAGAGAAATAAATGACGTGATGTCTTGTTCTCAGGCTGTTCTCCTGCACAGTTTGTACATATACCTACAAAAAGTTATACAACACAATTCCTATGTATCCTAGTAATTACCACCCAGGAATCTCTGTATATTCCACATTATTAGGAAGCCAATGTGCTGACGGGAGTAAAGATGTAGTCCACTAAAGGACATAGGTTGGGGTGGTGGATGGGTCACAAAACATGGGACTTTCCAAGACAGGACTTTCTCTCAGGAGACCAGTGTTCAGAAACATGTGAAACCAAGTTAAGGTTGAGTTATTTTAAGGTACGTCGTCACCATGTTTCTTTTCCTTAACCTAACCTACATGACATTACATACCTAAACCTAACCTACATAATTTCTAACTTTACGTTCAGTATGTGACCTCATTCCTGCGGTGCTAATTGACCTTTCGTTAAGCCCCGCCCCTTCGTGATGGGCCAACAAGCATGGAGCCCACACTGTAACTAACTGCACTCCCTGAATTGCCTTGTGTACGAATGGTGCTATACAAATAAACTTGCCTTGCCTTGCCTATTTTTTAGAATACTGTACATCAGTATATACGTCTAAGTGGCTGGTCACTGAAGGACAGTTTAATTTCTGAGAGTGCAAAGGCCTGTCTCATTAGCTTTTCCTGTCCAGACAGTCTGTCCCAGACATTTTAAGATTTGATTTGTTGACCCTTTGCCCAACAAGCCCAATTTACCACCCATTATGCTGCATCCTGGCTTAAACCTCCTAAACCTTTGCAGATTCTAAATGTTGTGTCATCACCTGCTTTCTCTTCCCAGCCCTTCGTCTCTCTTCGCTGTAGATTTAATTAAGTCTGCTCTTAAAAAAAGCTCAATTTTATGCAAATAATAATACATGGACATTTTTTTAAGTGCATGAACCCGTGACGAAAAAGGATTACATGGTGGAGACATGAGTAAGAACAGGTAGCACTCCACTTAATACAATACACGGTGAGGAGTAAAGGCATGCATTTGCCTTCAGATGTGCAGATCAAGGTTCTACTTGAGAGAGTTGTAATTTTCAGTAGAACTGGCTCAATTTTAGATAACATGCTACTACTTATTTTTCTTTATGGCAGCTATATAACCACTGTGTTTCAACAGCTCATATCAGATTGTAGCTTTTTTCTTTTTCAGTATGTGATTTATTTTTTGGCTGGATTCGAACCACGGCTAAACCTAAGCATAATGGCATGTCAGATTCATGCTGTTTCCCAATAATCCTTTTGTGGCATAAGAACTCCATCTCCACAGTATTTGATTTTGCAAATATTCTACATTTTTAGATGTGTTTGTTTAAAAAATACATTATATAAATACTTTTTTTCCTCTGATTCCTCAACACAAGCATTAGCATGTTATTATCATAGTGTTGCACGCGTCTCCAGGAATATTGGGCGCCAATGATGAAAGGTGGGGCTTAGTTTTGGAATAATTCTGGATGAGTGAAATGTAAATGTAAATGAAAAATGTGGCAATAAATTGCAGAAATAGAATGTAATATGTGGGCAGTTTGTATGTATGACATCTTGCTCAACCAGTAAGGACAGCTGGTCATCTTTCTCTACAACTCCCCTGTCCCCAGCTGAAGACATTTCTTTGCATACACACACACACACAAAAAGAAAACAACATACATACAGTACCAAACAAGCACTGGTGTGTAAACTACAATAGGCTACACCGTTGTGTATGACTAAAAGGCAACTATGATGTATGTAAATTCCCCAGGGAACTTCACTCCCGTCTTCATCTACACACACAAACACCATCAAGTCGGTTATTGCTCTATAGGGACCTATTCGTTTCCACAAGTAACATTTAAATTAAGCAGCATGTGCATGTGCAGGCAAGGGGTGTATGTATATCAGTAGGGGGGAAGGAGAGGGAGGAGGTAAAAATGGATGCAGTGTATGAATCTTGGAGGTGTTGTAGGTTTCTGAACAAATGCTACATGCAACTGACACTGCCTGGAGGGAATATATTGATTTAGCTTATTAGAAAGTGTCAAAATTAAAGATGCACGATAATATCAGCTCAAAATGAACATATCTGCCAATATTATATATGCGTTTATTGGTAGGCACGCATTAGCCACTTAATTAAGTACACCTCTTCAACTGCTAATTAATGCAAATTGATAATGAGACATGAGGCTCACCAAAACTGGACAATAGAAGATTGGAAAAACGTTGCCTGGTCTGATGAGTCTCGATTTCTGCTGCCACATTCAGATGGTAGGCTCAGAATTTGGTGTAAACAACATGAAAGCATGGATCCATCCTGCCTTGTATCAACGGTTCAGGCTGGTGGTGGTGGTGTAATGGTGTGGGGGAGATTTTCTTGGCACACTTTGGGCCCCTTAGTACCAACTGAGCATGGTTTAAACACCACAGCCTACCTGAGTATTGTTGCTGACCGTGTCCATCCCTTTATGACCACAGTGTACCCATCTTCTGATGGCTACTTCCAGCAGGATAACGCACCATGTCACAAAGCTCAGATCATCTCAAACTGGTTTCTTGAACATGACAATGAGTTCACTGTACTCCAATGGCCTCCACAGTCACCAGATCTCAGTCCAATAGAGCACCTTTGGGATGTGGTGGAACGGGAGAGTCGCATCATGGATGGTAAGCCGACAAATCTGCAGCAACTGTGTGATGCTATCATGTCAATATGGACCGAATTCTCTGAGGAATGTTTCCAGCAACCCAATGAGTGCATATTGGCATTGGCAATCAGCCAAACCCTAACCCTAACCCACAAATTGGAATTTAACTCAAATCCAACATCATGCATTCTTAATCACAATATTTACTTTGTATTTGTCAATGAATCCACTCTGTAGTTAAACAGGAAAATCAGTCGAGGCTGCTAGTTTGCTGCTGTCAGTTATGAGCACAGTTTCTATCTTTGGACAACTCTGTGTTTATGTTTATCTGCAGTGTACTCTATTGATGGTATTGATTTTTTAGTGGAAGCTACTCAGCTAAATTACCTTGTTCGGAAAATCTTTTCAAATCAATATTTTGTGTCCAACAATATCTACTCTTACTCGCACGAAGCTAATAAGTGTTTTGACATACTGCAGCTGTTTGTTTGTCTCTTCAGTGCTTTGTTTTGCGTCCACCTTTTCATCTACCCCTCTGAAGCTTATTTCCAGCCCTTTGTACATAACCAGTTACACATTTCCAATTCAAAGAGTTCCATGTGTTTGACAGCACATAACTGAAGTGACATTTCCAACATACCGTACTGTACCGTAGTGTATCTACACATTCTCCTGAGAGACAATGTACAAATCTGCTGTTTTGTTTTTCTCACTATACCTGAAAAACTGAAGCTGAAGCAGTGGGGGGTGTAAATGTGTTTGTCGTATTTTTCAAATGGCATAGATTGCATTTTGGTGAGAAGGTGACTTGTTTGTCTTTTTTTTTTTTTCACCCAGAGACTGAGATGGACAGATAACAGATGGACAGAAATGGGGAAAGGAAAGAGGGATGCCAGCATTTTGCTATCACCATTGAACTGGACAAACAATTGATTGGATTGCCCTGGACCCCCAGGGTGTGTGTGCGTGTGTGTGCAGCCAACATGATGTGGAAGTTGTAGGTTAATAGGAAGAGGAAATACAGGGCTGTAGAAGTGGGTGTAAGCCTGCGTGTGTGTGAATGCCCTTCTGTTTATGAGCGCTAAACGTCCTCACAAGGCTCAAACTGTGACAAATGTTAAATAAAGACATTTAATTTTTAGTATTGTGTGAGTTTTAAGTTTTGGTTTTAACAATTATGACTACATTTTGCTGAGACAGAGGTTTGGAGACACTGCAGCACAAAGAAATCCCTGGAGCAATACACCAATTCTGAAGTAAGTAGAAACCTTGTGATCAAAACCAATGTAGACACTGCTTTTATCACATTTATTGAATTGGTACATAACCTCAGCTGTGCTTATAAAAAAATGTAAGAATGTATTGATATAAGAATGAAGAGACGGAGGAATGGCTGCGGGCGCAGTTGAGAAAGGTTAGCACAGGAGCTAAACAGACAAGAGACAGAGGGCAAGAATGTGCTGTATGTGTTATCTGAGAAAAAGCTGAGGGAGAGAAAAGCAAAGTGACAGAGAAGCACGGGGATGGGTTGGCAGTGGGGGAGGAGGGTGGTGGTGGTGGGGGGGGAGAGGAGGGAGATTGGAAAAGACAAAAAAGGATGAAACAGATAAAAAGGATGGGAGAGCGGGGCATGCCTTTGGGAAATGGAGGCAATCGATAGAAAAAGATGCCAAAGTGTTTGCGGGGGGGAAGAGGAGGAGGGGTTGGCTGTGTTATATAACTCCAAAATGGCAGCTCTGAATTGCAGAGTAGTCTGTATTCTGGAGCAACCCTCATCTCTCCGTCAAGTTGACTTCTGTCTAATCAAACCACAGACACCGTCTCCTGTGAATTGCCTGAACCTGAGGGTAAGCCGAAGCATTGTTTATGCATCCCGATATGTCACGAATGGCATGCCTGACAAGTCAACATTTTTACACTGAGGGATTTCTGTATGGTAAGTACGACGGGGTCAGAAGCAACTCTAATAGCGTCAGTTTGATCTCGCTTGTTCATCAGCTATGCAGCGGGATTGAGTTTAAAACATCCAATTTAGCTCAAGAGATCAAAGTTTTGGTCTTTTAAAATTGTCCATACTTTGTGATTTTAAAAACTGAGCAAACAATGAGCATCATTTTCAAAGGACATGACTATCGACGTGAATGTACTCACACCTATTTCCCTGATGTGCTGTACTTTTGCCGCATAACAATCTACTGTACGTTAAATTCACATTCTGCATACCGTTTTATGGTTGTGATATTGTGGTGTCACTTTTTTAAAATATAGGATGTATTACATTAAATGTAATAAAACTGTACAAAATAAAATAATGTATCTGTTTCCTTCGTTGCCTCTTGAAGAAATCTAAATCAAAGCACTTTGTTTTGGAGTATTTATGCTGTGGCTCAACTTGGACCCTCAGGCATTTTTTTCCCCCCTCCACGGATTGCACTTAGAATATGGTATCCCACAGCCCCTACACACTCTTTTTCATATAAAGTATATATTCTGTAGGTCCTGAGTTGGGAGATAAAATGTGTGAAAATAGAGCTGTAGGATTTGGAGCAGCATGCAGAGGGGAGCAGCCAAAATAGAGAGAGAATATCAGCAGCGCTGCCTGCCAGCCTCACTGAGCTGCTAAGCAGGGCTTAACGATGCCCAGGGGGTTGTGTATGTGTGTGTGCGTGCATGTCCGTGTGAGTGTGTGTGTGGTTTTTTTGTGCGCTTTCCTTCTTTATAAGCCCAAAACAAGAGCTCCATGTTTTGGGGTCAGATAGAGGCCAGAGAATATGAAATGCAGAACTTTAGTTTGGGGGTTGATAACTTGTCAAGTGGCGAGTAAACTATAGATGCAGGTTGTTTTAATTGCAGGGAGGTGATGGAAGGAAGAGAGACTTGTGTAATCCTTCATTTCTACCTGAATGGGAGTCCGCTTGTGGTGGTCTGTGGTCACATAACAGATGTGAACATTGACTGAGTCTTTTAGATTGCATGGACAGTGTTTTTTCATGTTTTTGGTCCGTTTACAACAAATGAACTCTCGCAGCAGTGAACGCCACTCACTCACTGTGTTTTATGGCACCCTAGGAGTTACAGCCCACGGGATGCCGGTGTTGTGTCAAAGGCAGTTTCTTTGTCAATATGTGTGTGTTCCCCTTACTTAAATCTGAACCAAACCCTGTCTTTTACATACCCACAGATGAGCCGCTGCACATGTCAACAGGAGGGAAACACTCTTCATCGGAGGAACAGACTTTGACGCAAATTCTATTTGGCACATGGAATTCAGACAGTGCAGCCACCTTTAAGGTGTTGCTGAAGCCAGTTAATAGAAACATTTGAAGGAGTTTTATGAACAAATTCATACAGATTGCAACAATACTTTTTTATGGAAATTTTGCTGAACTCCGAACGTTAGACAACACATTTGAAACAACCAGCCTGTTCTCACTTCCAATTTTGCTGCTTCATTGTTGTTGCCATTAGACACCAACGCGTAGAGGTACCCTTCACAGTGGTGTGATATGCATTGGGTGTATCAGTTTTAGAGGCAGTGGGCAAAAACCCAACTCATCAAACAGCAATGCTTTATCAGTGGACGTTAGCATCAGCACCCTTCTCGGTGGCATGATACGCAGCGGGCGGTGGCAGTTCATAAAGCTGCCAGCAACTACCCAACACATTCTCACTCCAACTTCGTCACATGTCGCCGTTTGGTCATGGACTTTCCACATCCACATATGTCGTGAAAGGTGCCCTGGGTGCGTTGATTGTTGACTGGGAAGCCGTTTCAAATTCTGTCTGTTACATGCATTGTCGTCTTTCAAAATACACTTCTTTTTTCACAGGAAATGTACCGTTTACATACAGTCTCTTTCAAAATAAAAACAATATGTTGGTAAAACACCGCAAATTGACGTTTTATTTCCTCCAACAACTAACGTACATGGTTAGGGTTAGGCAACAAAAACACATGGTTAGGTGCAGTAAAAAAGAACAGGGTTTGGCTTTATAATCTTACAGGACTCAAACACCACTGGGTGAAAGTCGGTGTTCATTGGACACATCCACCATCCCTCCCACCTGCCCTACTGGGAGTTTGTCCTACTTTACTTTCTTTCATGTCTAGGCACATCTCCTCCTGATGTCGTCGAGCACCGTTAAACTATTACGGCAACCGGCTACATACCATGCCGATGCTAAAGGACGGCTTTTTTGCAAGTCACTGCCCAAGTGCCGGATTTTGATGACTTCGGAGTGAGACCAGGTTGAACTACTGTAATACGAAAAGCAAAAAAGTCCACATAGGGGGGGAGGTAGGAGAGGTGGATGGGTCAAACACACTGCGGACTTTCACCAGGGAGCCTGCTGTTTGTTTCCAGTGTGAATTTTAACCCAAACCATGATGGGTTTTTTTCCCTAAACCTAAGTACAGAGTTTTGTTGCCTGAACAAAAGGAAATAAACCTGAAAGTGTTTTACCTGTGTTGTAAGTTTATTTTGAAAAAGATTGTATTCATGTAAAAAGCAGAAACTGTACATTTCTAGTGAAAACCAAAATTAATTTTGAAAAAGCACAATGCATGTAACAAGCATAAATTGACACACCATCCCTGAGTGTCCTAAATTGATGCAGGGGGGTACCAAGAGAACCATGTTAGACGTGTAGGTCCACTGACAAAGCAGCTGTATTTGACAAGTAGGGATTAGAACGTGTTGAAACCACACATCGTCTTGAAACATCCAACCAGTCTTGGGAAATATCTGTGAGTAAATGATGTTTACAGGATTTTATTTAAAAGAAGAAATGAATGTAAACTAGGTAATGTTTTTGGACTGTGGAGTTCAATATTCAAATTGTGAACTATGAATGTGTACATAAGAGTCTTGCTATAACATCCAGCAAAGCAGTTCATTTTTGCTGCAGAGTCATAATAGACTGACGGGGGGAGCTCAACCTTTAGATCTGAGCAGATAATGAGGTACAGACTACCTCCTAGATCACCTCTTGTCTCCTCAGTGATGCGTCGACCTGACCAACCAGCAGGAGTAGCCAATGCATCAATCTACGAATGATCTCTCTCTAACGTACCTCTCGTCTTTTTTCACAGCAGGTATTTTCACTCGTCTTGAAAAGCACAGGTGTAACTTACAACATGAATGATGGCTCTTTTTCATTTAAGTGCTCCAGTAAGCCATGCCAGTGAGCCGGCATGCACAATAGCCGGGCCCTGGAATTGGGATGGAAATGGAATGCAGCCACCATTCATGTTAGTAATTAGACACATGCTTTTCCTGCTATGAAATGCCAAAATGTCTGCCAATGAAAGGGTCCATCATCCTCTTTGGAACACCTCAAATCAGGTTTGTAAACGTTGTCTCTGCTGTGCCGTGCATCCAAACATCATTCATTCAGGCACACGGGAGTAAAGCAGTGTTAGATTCAACTTGTTTCCAGTTCATTTAACCGAATTAAAATGTAAGCTGTGAACACTGACGGCTGATTTCATGAAGTAAGTTGTCATCATACCCAGCAAATTAAGAAATAATGAGAAAGAATAAGAAATGACAAGCAAAATGAATTGCACTTTTACAGTTTCGAGACCACCATGCTGATGGTTTCTGAGCCCCAAAGAGCGAGCATCTAAAAACAGACGTTGCTTGGGAAGCATCATGTGTTGCGATGTCTCACCACATATTGCCTTGGCGTTCTGGAAAATCTTAGAGTTCCTCACAGCAGAGGCCAGCTGGTTAAGTCCCAAAGCTGATTATTTGGGGAATGGGGGTGCAATGTGTGTGTGTGTAGGGGTGTGGAAGGGTTCCTCAACTTTACCCCAAGGGGTGTGGGGCTATTTAAAATATGAGTTCACCTTTTCATAAAGGAATCAGAAGCTGGCAAAGTCACTGTTTGTATAACATCACCTGCCAAATTATATCAGTGCTGGTTTGTGCAGACATTTGGAAATCTACGGAGGGAGACTTTATAAGATGAGATATTTTAATTCAAATGTCAAAATGCATTTTTCACTTGCAATGTTAAATTGGATTTCTGTAAACACAAGAATATGCTGTATGCACTGAAAAATAACGGTATGTGACCATAACACTGCACCGAGTGTGTGTGTGTGTGTGTGTGTGTGTGTGTGTGTGCGCGTAGGTGTGTGTGTGTGAGTGTGTGTGTGTGTGTACACGCATGTTGCATGGGAAGTGAGATCTTCTCAGTCGGAGGACTGACTCAGTTTTGACTTCCTACTTCTGCGGCAGACAAAGGTGTCTTTACTGCCAAAAACAAGGTACTCCCTGCTACAAATGTGTGTGTGCGTCTGACTCACTCAGAGAGACTGGTGTGCGTGTGTGTGCTCCACTGACCCTGTCTGACCTTGCTTTCCCCATTCCCTCCCCTACTGTCATGAGTGGGCAGACACAAAATCACAGCTGACTGTTCAGCCCCCAAGGTACCATCACATCTGATTGCACCAAACCATTGGTTTGGGAAAATGGCTGTGTGCTGGTGCTGTAGCTGTGGTGGAAAAAAAAATCCAGCAGAAGTGTTTTACCACCAAAGAAAGGAATAAGAAATGGTTGACATTACTCCTGAAGAGGACATTTTTTACATTATACATCGGATTAGAGATGTTTGGGTTTGTTGTCATGTCACTAATCTCAGTGCTACTTTAATTACGGACATTAAAATGGTCAAATATAGTCTAAGAGGAAGTAATTAAGTGGAGGTCTGGGCAGTCAACGAGGGCATAAACATTCACAGTAGCTTCATAAACATGATTCATTTTGTTGTAATAAAAATGTGTCAAATGATCCAGGGTGACCTGCAGTGGAAACTGGAGGAGATTTATCACCAGACTCTGCTTTACAGCCTCTCTTAGCTCTTTGTTTTGGTTTCCTGGCCGACAACCTTACTATTTTGGTCCACTCTAATTGTTCTCGTATGTTTTTTTTTTTGGTCACAGCAGGCAGCAAAAAGGCTCTGACAAACCAGCTGTATGCTATACGTCCAGCATCAGAGAGCAGACAGACAAAGTTAGTGTGTAGCTGGTGAACGATGAGCATTTAGCAGCTAAGGAGACAGATATTTGGAGTTGGTTGAGACCAAACCAGAGCAAAAAGCAGAGTGATTATTGGATAAATATTGGATTTCAAATGAACACTAATGTCAGAATCAGAATACTAAACTATACTGTATCGGTCCCTGAGGGAAAATTGTGATGCGTTACATCATTCTTCAATCCTCCGTTCATACAGAGCAAGGGCCAGAGCACGTACTCTACCTTGTGCGGATTCTGATGTATCCTACGCACATCTTGCATCAACTATTCCTAAGTGAGTTCCTTATATTTCCAAACTTCCTCAGACATAAATTTATTATGGATGCTATCAAACTTCATTAGAACAGATCTAGAAATATCAAAACTTTGCAAACACGCAAAGAAACAAGAAAAGCACATCACCAAACGACAAAATTA
Source organism: Cephalopholis sonnerati (assembly GCA_019142605.1). Taxonomy (NCBI): domain Eukaryota; kingdom Metazoa; phylum Chordata; class Actinopteri; order Perciformes; family Serranidae; genus Cephalopholis; species Cephalopholis sonnerati. The sequence continues at coordinate 25,039,904 of JAGQAX010000019.1, forward strand.
GAAGATGCATCACCGATATGCGACTGTTAGGGGGGTGGTTTGAGGTTTTTCTTGCACTTTCCTCGGTAGACATTTTATAGAATTAAGCCGACGACACCTCCACGAGACAACAACAGTTCCTGGCATCCCAGAACCACCTCCACACCCGCTGTCAGTGCTGATCAGACCCCTACATGTCTACAATCCACCACCATCATCACCACCCCGGCATTACACCTACAGTTACGGATGTGCTTGGCAAACAATGTTCATCATTTACTGTAACAGAGACAAGATCTGAAGATGTTAAAATTAGTGTTGGGAAATTGCGCGTCCATCAGGGCTGACGTGAAAGGTGTCAGCGGTGTCATTAAAGATCCGAATGGGTATTTCTATCTCGTGTGATTGGGGAATTAATCAATGCGTGCTTGTACATATGTGTCTGTTTGCGTACAGGAGCGTGGGAGGTGTCAGCAGGGTGAGACACAGGAATATCACCCAGAATCCGTCAGTGATCGAACAATCTAATTGTACCATGGAGAGTGAAAAATAGGCAGGAAATAAATAGAAAGACAGATAGCGAAAACTGGAAGAATGAGAGAAAGCCAAATAGAGATGAAGACAAAGAGAAGGAAAAGAGAAAACAGTACAGTGTGTAATTTTTTAAATGCTTTTAGGAAACGCTCAGAAAGCAAAGGAGACTAAGCCAGACAAGGAAGACTGAAGAGAAATGGGGATCAAAGCCAAGATGCCAGAACATCAAACCGAACAGAACCATCAAACATCATCTCTCATTTTCATGATCCCATAACTATGAATTAATTAAAGACATTCTTTGGAATCATGATGAAACAACACTCCTTTACAGCTTTAACTGAGCCTTAAAGAAGAATCTGTGGCGACAGCGTTCGACTTCAACACAACCAGAAAGCAGACAAATAACAAATTGTCATTCACAGCTACAGTGTGAAGAGTTGGCGGTGTGTATGTGTGTGTGTGTGTGTTTCCTAGGGGTGGGAGTGTATAGTTAATACATATTCACACTTCAAAGATATGTGCACCTACACTGTTCTGAGAGACTTATTAAAGCGGCCTTTATGGACACATTTAAGAGGAAACTGTTACTATTTAACCGTCTCTGTCTAGACTGTTCCACTTTGTGCTGATGCAATGAATCGGCTGACTATGATAAGCCTATATGAGCCTATATGGCCAAAAGAAAATTGCTTCAACCATTCCTATTTGTAATATTTGTATTGCTTTGTTTAAATTGGTAATGTCAAACTATGCTTAAGTGAGAGTCTTTGAACCAGGGGGGAGGAAATTATCACTGAAAGCATATCCTGCAAACCTGCAGACCTTCAATTATGAGTGTCAGTTATACAACTGAAAGCCACTGCTACTGTTAGTAAGTTAGGAAAAGTTTACTTTTACAGCACTTTAAAAATCAGGATTGCAAAGTGATTCATTGTTGTCAAACACTGCTGCTTTGTCAGTGATTTTGGTGTCAGACACAGACCTTTCGTGGCAGTATGATACACCCTGAAAGTTTTTAACGCCGCCCAGCAACATGTCATAGCACAACAAAAGGTGCATCAATTTGTAACACCACCAGTTGGCGTCAGTTTAAAATGCTGCTGGCATCAATGTAATATAAGGAGCTGGAAGGTCCCTATAGGGTGGGCGAGAGGGGAGGTGGATTGGTCCAACAGACCCCCGGGCTTTCACTTTGGAGGCCTCTGTTCACTACTTGTGTGACTGTTGATCCAAACCATGATGTCCTAATGTTTTCATGACATTAGTTTATTTTGAAAAAGACTGTATACATCTAATACAACTAACTATCAGTCACCAGTCTTAAATAGAAAGATGATTGTATGAGTGCCTTCCTTGTCTTACCTCTTTCCTTATTGCTGATGCTATGCCACTTCATGGCCACAACACACCACACCACCGCCAAAAAGCAAATTACTTTTACATGCCTATTAGGTTTATGTGCGGCGGCCATGAGAGCTCAACGTACTATAAATTAAGAAAGTGCATGTAAATAGACACAACACTGCAGAGACATCTTCACCAATGTGACGACACATGTACAGCATTTGGAAAACCTCTTCACCAAAGTGCTGCAAGATCACAACAACATAGAAACTGTTTCCAGGGGACACTAAAAAGTGACACACACACAGCGCCTGTTGTTGCCATCTGTGGTTCATGAATTTATTGAAGTTGAGTATCTGTCTGTGATGTTAGAAAATGACCTTAAATTCTTCTATTTGGGCTTATTTTAACATCATAATCACAGATGTCAGTGCAGAAATGTGCTGTTTAAAATGATCACATCTGACTCATGCAATCACAATAACAAATAGCCAACCTCAATAACTTCATAAGCCAAAAACCATGGCAAAAATTAGGATGCGTTCCCAGTCTCATACGTTTTCTTTTAACTTCTAGTATGTACTGCTGCTGCCCTTAACAAGTATGTACTGTTGCATGTGTGGCGGTCTAGTACCCTTGCGTGCGCTGTGTAGTTTCACATATGACAAGAGCAGCCACTGTCAGACTCCGATGCCGCTTTATTGGCACACATCTGGTATTGAACACAGGAAAAAAAACATGTCACAGCCACAGCTCAGGATCAACATGAACACGAGTCCTCCTGATAGCAGACTGTGGCTTAGAAACAGGGGCGCACCCGTAAAGTCTGCAGGGGCTCATCCATGTGGCGTTCAAGTACCCACAGATAAATAAGAGTTTATAATTCATAAATCATAATAAAAGGCAACAAAATAAAACAGTGAATAAATTAATATTGTACAGGCCGGTAAATAACAACAAAATTAATGCAGTGCACCTTCAATGATGACAAAAACACAGCTCGCGATGGCAAGTGGAGTCACTTACAAATTAACTCTGTTACACATGCAGTATGCACACAATCGGGACATACTACTTCCTGAACTTTGACCCCCTTGCTTTCATATCTGTTACCTTGGAGATAAATTTACCGAATTCACCAGAGATAGAGATCAACACAGAGAGCTCTGCTGTTGTTACTTTGCAATGTGTGTAGTACAACATAAAACTCATAACTGCACAGATTGTAGATTCTAACAATGAAATTACATCAGCAGTTTACTGTCATTGTTATTTTTCTCGTTATGGCCTTTTTTTGTTCTCTAATAATTAGGATTATTTTGTTCACTTAAACGATCAATATTCCTATAATTACTATTTGACTGGTCAATGTGCTGCCATTCATCACGACTGCGACTTCTGACAATTGTTTGACAGCTGTCAATGAGCTGTCAGGCTGTCATCAGCTCAGCTGACACAACAAATCCTCGGCTGCGCAGAGGATTGTGGGTCAGAATAGGCACGTTCGAGGTGAGCCAGGCCTGCGCAGATTCGATCGCCGGTGATCGGCGCACAATGCATGCCGGTTAGTTTTGTGTCCCACTACACCCCGACTTGCTCTGACGTATTACAAAAGTGGACGGCGATAAAATTGCGAGAACGAGGCAGCTGCAGTTTTTAGAGCCAGGCGCTGCAGTTGCTCTTCACCAACTGACTCTCACCTGATCTAACAGCTGATTGGTTTAGATGTTGACTCGACAATATGACGTTAATTCTGTTGAATTCCAGATATTTGAATTTTATTTGTCCGATTTGAAGGTTTATTCTCTTAACATAATACATGTTGTGTGACTGATGGAGACTGAGAACGAACTTATATATAAGTGTGAGAATATTTTAATAAATTGACGTCATATCGGGCAGGATGTAAGTGTTTCTGTGACTTCCTGTACGGACTGAGGGCTGCTGGAAACTGTCAGGAAACTGTCCGACTTGATCGCGGCTATTTGTCACCACCTCCTGTTGCAGCTGCCTGATCTCGTCTACTTTCCAGGCGAGGCGCAGTTCATCTCAAACGAGCCTAATAGCCAGGAAAGCATGCTGGCTTGCAAACTGCAAAATGTGACCGGATGTAGAAGAACATCCTGGTATTCTTGGTATACTGCATTTGACATACTATGTATTGGGACATACTAAATAGTTTTCTGGCGTACTTTATAGTATGGTAGTATGTCTCAGCCACGTGCATCACTTTTTAGTGTCACCTGGAAACAGCTTTTGTTGTGTTTTGTCAGCTTTGTGAAGAGCTTCCTGTAAAGCTGCTCATGTGTCACAAAAATTACATTTTGAAGATGTTTTCTTATTTGCCTGCATTTTGTCTATTTACTTTTATTTTCTTAATTTGCAGTGTCTTGAGCTCCCAGGGCCACCATACCCACATCTACTGTTCTCATCTCTTTCTTTACAGAGTACAGGATATTGCTCCCTGCAGGGGAATTAGTTTTGCATTCACAGTCAAGCAATAATGCTCCTGAGATGGAGGTTACACTCCATCAGGATACTGGGGAATCATTTTAAGAGATATTCAGATCGCTGATTAAATATCAGGCTCCAAAGTAAACCCAGTGGTGGGCGCTGTAGCAGATTTTAAATTTGGTTAATCTCTTTTCACCTAATGTTGTAGCGCTGTAACACAGATGTCAAATGTAAAACGCCTCTTTAATAATCCTAAAATTTACAATTCTAATTCATGTTAAGGGCGTGCAGGGAGCAGCATTACATGCGTAAATGTTTCTTTTTAATGTCCTGCTCTTTGGTAATAAGGTTCCACTCTGTTTATAACATGGTCTGAAATGCAACGCGCAAAAGAAGGTTAATAAAGTAATGGTGTTACATTTTGGAGTGGTAACGAGCGCGGAGTAATCGACTATCATGTGGAGCATCAGTGGGGTTCACCTGTGGAGGGTCTGTGATTGGAGAGGCTTGCGCTTCACCCCGCCCCCCCGGCGCGCTGCCCGCCTCCCCAAACCCAGAGCGCACACATCTCCTCACTTGCTTCCTCAACCCGCCGCATATTATGAGCTCCCTTCTCTCTGAGCGGACGCGTAACGATACAGATGGTTTCATTACGGTACCCCGCTTTATGCTGACCGAAACTGCTGTTGTTTAGGAAGAATCTCCCCACTCCCCCCCCGCTCCTGTTACCCGGTTGTGTTTTTTGGACGCGCCATGCAGATTCGCTGGTGGAGTTGTGGCATTCGGCTGGTGGCATGGACGTGGGTTTGGAGTCTGGCATTGCTCGGAGCGTGGTGCATCCCCGCGAATGAAGGTAAAACGCGCACGGAGACACTTTGGGGTTAATGACACCGCCGTGTGGCGCATGACTGGGCTTTAATTGGCACTGACAAGAAGTGTGAGCGGTTAAAGGTCCGTGTTGTACCTCTTGTTCCTCAGACCTGTCCGTCTCCTTCAGGCTGGCCACACGGGTTCCGACGCCTCATGAGGTCGCCTATAAAATGAATTTGAACAGATAATGTTTATGACAGCTGTGTCACTCAAGTGTGTAAAGACTGTATGTTCAAAAAGGCTCAGATAAAAAAGGGACCTTTGATCAAGAACATGCGTCTCTCCAGATAACCAGTCCTTGGAGGACTTGGCTGGCAGCGCCGACAGACGCACCGTGCGCTGCGAAAATCACTGTCCACATCTTAAACATCATCATGTGCGGGGTGTAAGGTGCTCACACTGTTGGGCACTGTATAGTATTTTTAATAACAGAAAATAAAATCACAAGAGGAGGTCACATTTCATTGACTTGGCTTTGTGGTACAGTGAGCTTTAATTGACCTCAGGGTTTTCCCCTCTTATAATAATGATGGAAACTCACGAGCTTTTGTTGCGATATGTCTCTTCATTCCCTCCTGAGATGATTTTGTCTTTAGGTATTCTGTATTCAAAGATGCTGACTGACTCAGTTTAACCTCTGAATCCTGTTAACATGCATGTCAGTGAGTTCACAGCTCGCAGTGGTGTTACTTATCCTGTTGTTGATATGAACACTTTCATGATTTTGGCGCATTCATTTCCATATGCGCGCAGAGCAAACTGTTAACTAATCAGTTTTCATCTCAGCTGAACTAACACACCTGCATTTTTCCCCCTTACTGAATATCAAATTTAGATATTTGCAATGTGGATTGAAAATAAAAAGGGAAGCAATGTCTGTAACTCTGTGTCAAATATTGTTTCCCACGCTATTGTCCGCACACTGAGCAGCAGCAGTTTAATAGCTGGAGATGAATGCCATTGTTTGGAGCTGTTAGACAGCATCATCCGGGAAAGAAAGAAACATTCATCAACCTGCTTATTCTTCACGTGGCAGATTTATATGGGCAAAGTTTAGATTCACAAAAGTGGTTCCCAAAGTGTGACCATGGGACACTCAGGGATCCTGGAGCGGTTTGCAGGGCATCCTCCGGCAACATATAGGATAGTTAAAGTTTAGCTAGAGTGTGTAGGTTACCTCTTTGTGTCGGTGTCTGCTGAATTAAGCTATCATGCCTGGGGTTTGGGCGTTTATATTTCAGCTTTATTTTATGTGCTGGTGTAAGCAGGCGTACAAGTTCCAGAGAGGAGTGAAAAGTTCTCCAAAATCACTTCAAAGGAGAATTTTACTTTAAATCTATCCATAGCAATTACTCATGAGGTTTGTTGTCTGTAGCAGCGACGCCTGTAGTTTGAAATACTTGAATTCCTGCCTTGTTAAAGCCGAGCTTTAGGCTCTGAGAATTGTGAATCAATGGGAGACTGGATCAGAAGTTTGTGTTTTGACTGCAGTGAATGAAAAGAAAAAGAACTCTTGGAAAAACATCCACATTTGAGCTCTTACATCATCTTAAAATTAGTCATTTGTTACCTCCTCATTTATCACACCTGTCTTGTTTTGCTCTGCTGCAGCACACATCGGTTTTGTTGTCAGTCTTTGGCAAATTTGACTCAACAAAACACATAAAATTCAACTGTTAAACACCTTACCCCTCAAGGAGTTCTAGCCAGAGGCTGCCATTCCTCTCAAATTTTACATTAATTTGCTCCATATTTGCATTGCAATGGATAATCACACATTGCATGCATAATTGGAGAGGAGGGTGAATCCCATAATTAAAATAGCCGCTATTCTCTCATTGGGCTAATTTATTGTAATTGAAAAAGTAAGATTAAACCATTTTTTCAGCTCCTTTTAGACATCTTGGAGGAATCGCTGGGGATTTTGGCCACTTACCCAATCTCAATTTTTGTCTTAATATGAGAGTTACATCCTATCAGGCCACACGCTAATGTGTCCTCACATTACACAGCAGAATTGAAGCTCATGTTTCATTTGTTTGTTGCCTGAATTGAAGGAAAACAAGTGATAAAACACAAGTCCTGATCCTTTCCTTAATTATATTAACATTTAGCAGTCAGGACATTTATCTTGAAGTGGGGCTCCACCACTAATGAATGATGCTGAAGACACACCGTGCCACCTTGATTAATTTCCTTTCTTGAAGCTAATCCATTCTTATTTAAATTGATCCATTTCTGAGGACATCTTGATGCTGAGCCAGATGCCTCACATCTGTTTTTAGAGATTCACATTGTTTTCGATTATTAATAATACCTGATTAATGAGGGGTGTGCAGGCTGACACTTTACGGAGTTTAAAATCCATCACTTTGCTTTTCGTTGGTTGTTGTGTTATCAAATGACGACAGCGGAGTTGGGTTATTACAGCTGAAAGAAGTACATGTTCGCCCGCTTGCCCGTGTGTCTGTGTGTGAGAGTTAATGCAGGCAAGTCAGCGCAGTGCGATCTGAGCGAACATGTAAATGCCACAATCAAACATCAGCAGGCACGCAGAGGGAAAAAAGGACCAAAGAGGCAAATGCGTTGAGGAAATTATATGTTTTATACTTTAACCACTGGTCTCAGAAATAGAAGGTAAGAAGTAGTATCAGGCAAGATTGTATTAGGGATCACTGAGGTCGAGTTGGCACTTAAACTCACCACTTACTAGAGTGCTAAAAGTGTGCTATTGAAATGAAATAGCAACCTTGTCGCTCTGGTTCAGATTACCATTTAAAAGAATCTTATCAATATTTCCTGGGCTGAAAATCCACTTACTCTTCAAAATATTTAAAATATTTTGAGTGTCCTTAACGTCACTACAAGACTTCAAATCATTCACTCAACAGTGATGACTTTTAATAATAAGTTCTTGCAGATCGTCACGGCTGAGCTCTAACTTGTTAGGTGGTTTGATCCTCAGAGAGCGCGAGAGACGGAGTGAAAGAGGTAACGTATCCCTTATGATCTAGTTCAGCATCACTTATCTCTTCTTTATGGCCTAATTAGTTGTCTAATCGCCTCCTAAGGACATCTTTTATTATTCTCTGCAGAGCAGTGGAGACAGTAAGACTAGTGTAGTGTGCATGTGTGTGTGTGTGTGTGTGTGTTGGGAGGGGTTGCCGAGCAAGCGAGTCTCAGTTAGTGAACTAGCTTCCGCCTCATGTTTTGTTCTGCTTACTCCACCTTCTCACTGCGAATGTCTGTTCTTTTGTTGACACTTGGGCAGGGTTGATATGAGGCTCTGCTGTTTTATGACACGGCTTATCATAGCGCTGAACATATTGTACTTGACAGCTGCTTTGACACGTAGATAGTAATAAGGAGATTAAACTTTGGGACAATTGATCAAATCTCTCTGCAGTTTTAGTGTTTGCCCTGTATCAATGTTACTCTAGGAAACACCTTCAGTCGGCAGCTTCAGACAGCAGCAAGAAGTAATCTTCCATCCATTTTCTAACTGCTTATCCTCTTGAGGGTCACGGGGGGGCTGGAGCCTATCCCAGCTGACATTGGGTGAGAGGCAGGGTACACCCTGGACAGGTCACCAGACTATCGCAGGGCTGACACATAGAGACAGACAACCATTCACACCTACGGACACCAATTAACCTATCCCCAACCTGCATGTCTTTGGACTGTGGGAGGAATCCAGAGTACCTGGAGAAAACCCACGGTGACATGGGGAGAACATGCAAACTCCGCACAGAGGGGCTCCCGCACCCCGCTCCCGAACCAGGAACCCTCTTGCTGTGAGGCGACACCGTGCCGCCCAGAAGTAATCTTAAAGGGTTAAAGTCAGCAGGATACTCACTGGCTTTTACCAACCTGGTTTCTGGTTTTATTAGAAACAAGGGAAGAAAGAGGAAAAACACCTAATAATGTGCAGCCGTTTGTCTTTTGTAATAAGTGCTCACACACAATTTAAATTTGTTAGTTCCTGTAGGAAAATAATGGACCCTTTACTAAGTCCCGCTCCTGACACAGACTGGCCAATCATAAGGTAGTATCGAACGGCTCAGACCAGGGTCCAACAACAACACAGCTGTGCTCCATTGACTCTAATGCAATTTCCTTCATTTTCAGGCTGGTTTTGTGGATTTGGAGCTAAATGTTGTGCCTGGGGCACGTCGTGTATTAATGATACTCGTTACCTGGAGAGATTGGAAAAAGATATACGTTTCTTCCCTGTTCCAAAACCAAAATCAAACCCTGAAAAGTGTAGGGTTAGCTAGCTAGCTACTGAAGATATAGCCTACTGAATGTATACACATGCTGCTTTTGCTTTGTAATGATTATAACAGTGAAACAAAGACCGACCCTGCTGTACAGGAACCAGTGAAGGGAAGCAGGGAAACTGAATGTTGGTGAAGTCTGACTTTATATTTGTTGTCTTCTGTCGTGATCAGCAGTGATGTGGTGGTTCACTTTTACACTGTGATCTGTAGCCTTTAGTTAGCTTACAGTGTGGGCTCCATGCTTACTCCTGCAGCTTGTCGGACCATCACAAAGAGGTAGGGATCAGCGAAAGGTCAATTGAGTCATCCAATCCCAAAATGCCAGTTGTGTAAATGGTATGAAATCCACACCATTTGTCATGGAAGGGACATTGGTCCTAGTAATTTGCATTGGTAGACTTTATCAGAAAATAAAATAAAAACAGATATGGGAAAATGTTTGCATAAAAAAAAAAGTTTTGAATATGCATTAGAATATGTTGGATTCTTGGGAACCTTTCTTGTGAGTGATCAGACAGCTGTGAACCACAGTTTACATTGCACAGTGGTAAAAGACCCTTTATCAGGGAAAAGAGTGCATGAACCCTGTCCCTCAGCGTCAGATACCATTAGAAGAACCCAGAAGTGATAGCATGCTGTTGCTGTTCAGAGGTAGACTACATCACATGAGTCAAATGAGTTCCCTGTGGGTGTAGACAAACCTAAACACAGCTTATAATGCAGAGAAATGTCTGTTCCTCTAAGAATCAGTCATTCTCCATCACCTGTTTTGGTTTTAAAAGACTTGCTTACATTTTTTCGAAGTGCCCAACTAACTCGCGTCCTCCTAAAATTGAAGTGAAGATATATTGTGATTTGAAGCATGTTACAAATGTTCAAACAAAGGACTAAAACAGATTCTAGCAGGGCAAGTTACAGATACTGCTTTGCCTTTATTAGTGGTACGCTCAAATGTCTGGCTCTTAATCTGCTCCCAGAGACCAGGATCTTGACAATGTCTCCGTCACTTGGACTTTCTCTGTTATTGTTTGAGTACACACTGTGTCTGACACAGATCAAGCTTAACGCTATCACACTTGAGATAAAGAAAACTGAACTCCGGCCTGACAAAACTTGAGTCATATTTATGACAGTGCATGTCACATCAGGGCGAACTCAGACAAGTTTTGAAGCTGTTGCAAGACAGCCCTAAAATAAGATACACCACATGTCCATTGATGCGATTTACTGTGTTCAGTGTCTGTGAAAATGCTATCAAGGAATTTGTCACTCTTTGTAACCTGCTGAAGAAATATCATCCAGTGACTGAACCATACTTTGGACTCGAGGCTTCATTCTGTGAAGCTTTAGTCCTGAGCCACCAAAGAAACGGTTGCAGCCTGAGGACACGCTTGCTGCTTTGACTTTTAAAGTGAGGTAAACTGTCCAAAAACTCCTCTGGGAGCTCACAGTTGTCTCTCTGAGATGCACTTTCGACAACAACTTTGTGACTTTGTTGTAGAAGAAGCATTTGGACACACTGTTAGGGAAGATAACACAGAGCTCCCAAGACTGCCACTGTCACCAGTGCTGCACAAGAGGAGAAGGAAATATGTTTCCAGCAGTGTAGTGGTCAGGTCACTTGACAGTTTTCATCTGAAGGGCTGAGAAAGGAGGATTGTAGGGATCAGTTTGAGCTTAGAGCATTGCTAAAAGAATAGTCCACCCACAAAATGACAGTTTGTGTATCAATTACTCACCCTGTGTTACCTTGGATTCACGAAGAAGACTTCTTCTTGCAGGCCTCCTCATTTGAACCCTGCTCAATGGAATGCACAAGTTTAAAGACACGCTTGCCATGCTTGGCTGCTGCTCATATGCGGAAGTGTTTCAAATAGTAAGGTTAGAGCAAGAGCTGAGCCTACGTCTGGATAAATAAGACTTGGATTATACTGCATGAGTTGTATGAAAGTTCGTAAATAGATGTTTTGGGATTCTGACGTCACTGTAGAGGCATGCAAGAAAAACAAAGCTTTCTTCAGGAATTCAAGGTAATGTGGGGAGAGTGATTGACAGTCAAATAGGCAATTTATTGGGGAACTATTCCTTTAACTCTTTGAAACTTTGAAAAATAAAGTAATAAATAAATAAAAGTAAAACAACAAAAACAGGAAATGGCCTGAAAGAGGGCTAAAATAAAATAAAATAAAATAAAAAAATTTAATTTAATTTAATTAAAAATAATAATAATGATAGCTATAAACATATGGCGTATATTTTTAATTAATTTTAATAATTGTAAATATTTTTATAATTATCATACATAACATTTCCTGGGCATTTTCCCCTATAGTTTTTTTATATATTTTTTTTAACAATTCCCTGTCTCTGTCTCTTTGCTAATTTCTTTCACCTTTTAATAATTTATTGCTATTTGCAGGATATTTTATGCCAACTTGCTGCCTCCCTTTTTTTTCTCAAAGAAATCAAACCAATTTGCTCGGGTTAAAAAACTACCTGTGAAAGGCGGCTGAAGGAGCACATGAAAAGTGATGTCACTCCAGGTTTCAAAGGGTTACGGCTTGCTTGGAGTGTAAAGTTGAGCGTCAGTCATTGATTAAAAAAGATGCACAAAAGAGTGTAAATAGATTGCAGCCGCTATTCTTAGTAAAACACTCCGTACAATGTCATGTCAACTCTGACTCATAAAGTGGCATTTAAACTACTTTGAATTTAAAAACCTTTTAGATTTTCACAGGCTTCATTTAAAACCAGTTTGGTATATTATACAAGTGGAAAGTGCTCATTACTCTGCAGGGGAGAAATGGGATAGAAATAATTATATGATACAATACCTGTCTTAGATTTTGTCTGTGGAACAGATCTCTACAGATCAGAAATATTTTTTGAATTCTTAGCTTGTGGATAAGATTGTGTCAGTTTTCAAACGTCAAATCAGTCAGCCTTTGTGATGCGCCTGGAACAGTCTGACCTTCATTAGATGAATACCCACATCATGAGTGTACTTCTGGCTCCTCAGAAGTCAGTTTCTCAGTACAGCATTGATTTGATTTTTTTTATTTGTTTTGGTCTATACTTAAGACTGTCTGTGTTTTTCATCTTCAACAGTGAACCTGCTGGATTCTCGCTCTGTGATTGGAGACCTAGGATGGGTGGCCTATCCCAAGAATGGGGTGAGTTAGACCGTTGTTAATATGTTTGATTGTTGGTGAATTTTGCAGAATTGAAAATCCAATTTGATAAATGGCGACAAATTTATTTGCAGCTGTTGTCGTGACACCTTGATACTGTCAATTCTTGATTGGTTGTCTTTGTTTTCATACATCCTGTGACAGTGGTTCCCAACTGGTTGGTCACAGGTCCGTTCTGAATGGACCTGAGGTGACTCGCAAAGGTGTCAAGTTTGTAAAAAAACACCCTTAATTTTGAAGTACAGTGAATTTCCTGTACAGAACTGTTGATGTTGAAGTGCTGTATCCTGCTGTAGAGTGAGTGACTTAAGGGACAAATACTTAACAGAGCCAGCATGGCCAAATGCAAGCATGACGCTGAATATATTTAACTGTTTGGGACCTTGAACTAATGACCAAGGGACCCTGTGGCTGGACCAGTTGGGAACCACTGTCTTATGATATAAAAGCGCACCAAAGCTACATAGTTCAAACATCTTTGCAGTCTGAGAATATTCATTAAACTAACTTACCCCTTCAGCAATGATCAAAACTATGCACAAACACCCCTAACTGTGTCCACTATATCTAAAAATAACCTTGTGTACATCTAAAAGGAAGGATCAGCTACTGCTTGTAAGCACACTTCAGGTAGTTTAGATTGTAAGTCTACTTCCTGTGTATGATGAGAGACACCTGTGACTTCATCATTTTACTGAAGTACAGCCTCTTCATTTGTTTTATCAAGGTTGCAGGTCATTTCATTTCCAAGAACTCTCAGTTCATTATCAGGGTCAATTGAATTCATGAATAAGATATTGAAAGTCACCATGGAATATTATTATTCTCAAGCCAGGAATTGAGTTCCCATTTCCAAGTATTCCCAGGATGAAGGCTAATTAGAGAATGAGTTGCTAGAGTTGGTGCTATAAAGCGTATTTTAATGAAAAAGAACAGGTGTTTAAAAGTGCATTCATGTATTCTGGACTTTCAACCCTGCCTCAACACACGAGACAGTTGTTGACAGACGAATCTGCCACCTTCCCTTGGAAAAATTATATTCCCCGACCTCCAGGGGATTGAAAGTGCTGCGGCCATTCTAAACAGGAAATAAATTGTGCATCCATTCGATCCACATGGAAAAATCTCTCATATAGTCACGACTCCTGTTGGCAAATATGCAGCTATACACACCGGACCAATAGTGCTGACCGTGGTGTTTTCTCAGCTCTGGGTATTCAAATCACGGCCCACTCTGTGGCTGTATGTAGATGGGAGCGATAGTGCTGACAAAAGCAGCCGTATGCGCAATCATATTAATGAAGATGTGATTATGGTGTGTGGTTTCTACAATGCAACTGCATAAATAACTGCATTCAGGGTGGACGGAGGGAGAGAAAAGAAAAGACGTGATAAGGCGACGTAAGGACCTCATAATGACATCCTGTCTTATTAGCTGTCATGTTTTTATTCAGCTACAGTTGGTGATTAAAATGTCTTTTTTTTTCCTCTATTGAACTTGATGTCTGACACTGAAATGACATGTCTGACAAAAAATATACTTTTTTCCCTGTGTGGCATTTTAAATAACAGACGTTATCGTTGTCGGCCATTACAATTCCTATCATGTTTAGCATTTATACAACAGAACCCAATCTGCAGTACACACTGGCACACTCTCCACGCACGCTCACACTTGGCAGCAGCAGCAGTCCTCCATGGCTAAATAAGATGTTGAGGAGGCACGGAAGTTTCTATTTTTTTTGGGGGGGTCTCATGCTCCAGATGGTTTGTTTCATCCCTTGTTTTCTCCTCCTCCACCCCTCCTCTATCCTCATCATCATCTCTCCTCTCATTCTTCACTTTTTTTCTGGCTCAGCTCCCATCCTTCCCTGTCCCCAAACATTCATTTTCCTCCTTATCCCCGTTTTCTTCTCATTCTTGTCATCTGCTTGTCTTTTTATCTCACCATCGTCTTTGCGCGGCTTTCCTCTCCCAAAGCTTCAGTGTGCTTTGAAAGTTCTTGAAACACGCATTTAAGCAAAAAGGAGATGGAGTAAAATGAGGGATTTAGGAAGTGTTTGAAATTTGATGGATGACCTTGAAATGTTATGACACATTTCAATGAACAGCATGACGCTGGCATAGTAGCTTGAACGTGAAGACTGTAGATTGTAAAACATGAATATTTTGGTTTAAGAGCTTAAGTTGTCACTGGGAACCCTTCTCTCCTCATCTATGACGAGCTCCTTGAACTTTAACTCTTTATTTATACACAAATACAATATAAACTGAAATTATGAAGGCCTTAAGAAGTGCCCCATTTATGCCTTCGTGCCAGTGACAGCCGTGGCCGGAGGCATTATGTTTACGGTCGTCTTTCCCATTCTCATGAATTCAATAGCTCAAGAATGCTTTGAGGGCATTTCTTCAAATTTGGCACAAACATCCACTTGGACTCAAGGATGAACTGATTAGAATTTGGTCAAAGGTCACTGTGACCTGAATCCATATGCTAATAATGACGACATTTAAGACAAATATCTAACAGGACAAAATAACGAAGTGGTGACATCTTATATCCAACAGACCAACAGTCAACTTCACATCATAATGTTTCTATTATTATTATGTCACTACTCAGGAACAGAATGAAAGACATTTGGTTGGATACTGCATTGGTGACAGTGATCTTGGGTGTCCACCTTATAACTATGCTGATTGTATAGAGCCTTTAGTGTAAGTAAGTATGACGTTTTTTGGTGGGCGGGGCTTAGCTGGAGGCAAAGCGATTCTCCACAGACATTAGTTAGCGCTGGCTAGCAAGTTCTGTTGGCTTGCTTTGGACAATGGAGGAAGATGATGTGAGTGCTGAATTTGGAAATATTCATTCCGAGTGCCAGAGCGCACTCTGGCACAAACTGTACTGTTCATGAATTCGGAGCGCTGTCAGAACATACCGTTCAGTTATCCAGAATACTGCACCCCTGGAGCAGCAGAGCGCCTAGCGCAGCGAATGTGTGATTAACTCAACTGTTTTAATTCATATGAAAATATAATGCTTTGTTCTTATTATAGTGTAGAGCGTCAGACTGAGTTTACGAACGCACCACGTCAGGTAACTCACTCTCTAGGGCCACAAGTCTTGAATGAGTTAACACTGACCAATGGGACCAGACTGGCTGACCCGTATGCTCTCACTCAGTGGATGGATGATTGACAGGATGGCTGAGGATTGGATGGCCGGCTTTGTGGTTGATCGCTATGCCGCTCTTACAAAGGAGGACGACACTTGAACGGTTTCCTCCACTTTGTTTTGCTATTGAAGCTAACGTCAGCTAATGCCCTAAAAAGTTAGCATCATGGAGAAATCCAATATTCCTCTTAATACCTCCCCAATTCCTGATGAGGTGGACATGATAACCTTAAATACACATAACGTTACTGATCTCTAGAAGAGTAAATACTTTTCCCCCAAGCTGATATGAAGTGTGCGCTGCACATGTGAGCATTTTTGATCATCGCCATCCATTCCTTTCATCTTATCACATTTAACCATAGTTTTTGTTGACTGGCAGTGGCAGCTGGAATGTGATACATTTTTGAGCCATGACTCCTTCTATTCTGGCTCTCAATAACACAACGAGACGACATTTTAAGACTCCTGTGTAGCCTACGGCCGCGTGGTGGTGAGTCATGTTTTGCCAAATGACGTCATCATTACGTCAGCCCTAAAAGAGTCTATAGATCTTCTGTTCTGCTTGGTTTAAGATTTGTGTGAAGCATCCATGTTTTAGAGTATGTTGCTTCTTTGCACCAACATCCATATTTGAACACTGTCTACTGTCATGGCAACATATGAGTCTGGACAGACATAGATGTAAACTGCAACTTCAACGGTTCACGGAGGCAAACAGCCGCAAGGTGGTAATTCTAGTTTAAAATTTAATTCAGAAGACTGTCATGAAGTTATAGCTAGCAGGAGGCAAAAGTATATGTTTTGCCTTGAGGCCTCCTAGTAGGTTATTCTGGCAGTGTGGAGACAGGTGTGGTGTGAGACAGAGGTGGAGAGAGTGAAAGAGAGATGGAGAGTCAGTAACTGCATCAGATGGACAAGTACAGTCGGAGAGAACTTGGAAGAAACCAAACTCCCTGTGACCTCAAGAATAAACGTCTTTGTGAATACAAGTCCTCGTGTGCAGTCAGGAAGACAATGATAAACTGGAGAACGAGACAAGTATGTCAAAGGAAGAATTTGCTTTATTTTGTCTCCTTGCTATTTGTCATTGAAAGCAGCAGAGCGGATGAAGTTGACTAAGGTTTAGGATGGAGACAAAAGAAAAGAGAGAAATAATTGTGTACTGATTTTAATGCTATTAATTAGCACTTGGGTAGAGTTAGAATGTTGATTAGTATTCGAAAGTTATTTCACTGATGCAGAGAAAAAAACTATAAGGAAGAAAATATCCACCCAAGATAAAGACATTTCCTTGATGCTCTTCATTTGAGCTATAGTTAGAGTAGTTGGTTAATGAATGCATCCTAAGCATTAACATAAAGAGAGACAAAAAAGATGACAATTAAGGGGAGGACCATTTGGCTGTCAACCCTTTGCCATTTCATACCTCCATTACTTCCTGTTTCCACCACATTGGAGGAGTGCTTGTTCGTAGATTGGGTGGGCCGCTGATCATCTGTAATTTGGTGGATGCTTTTATCTGCTGCTTCTTCAAGCACCTTGAGGGGACAAGAACATAGTAGGAAAGGCCAGGAAAGAAGGTGCCATTAAAAGGATGGATCCCACAATATGGATTATTTTACTGTCCATTTATCTCCATTACCTTCCATTTTGATCCGTCTTTATCCGAGCATTAGTAGACAATGTCCACTGAGCCTGTAAAGGCCCTGACGCAGCCGAACTCAAAGAACTGAGCCCTGACAAAGGCTGACTGATGAAACACGTTGTGTCGCCTTTCGTCACCTCAGCTCTTTTGTTGAAAGTTTCGTCAGAAGAAAACACAAAGACTGTATCTGATGGCTAGCTGACGGCTGACATGCACCACGCTCTGTGTCTGCATGAGAGGAAAAAGTCAGTAGAAAACCTAAAGACTCAGCATTGCACAAAGACAAACAAGCAAAGCTATCCCATCATTTTTACACCACTTTGAATCTGTTTAAATGGGCTTGATATATGCTAAGAATATGAACGAAGAATATGTCTGTCCACATATTGACAGTGGTACTGTGCTTTTTTTGTTTTGTTTTCACTTTGCCTGCTTGCACTTTTCCCCAGGGCTGAACGATTTGAGGAGACCATCTAATTGAGATTCCATATAAAATGTCAGAAAATAGTGAAAATTGTTTATCTCAATTTCCCAGAGTCCCAGGTGTAGTCTTCAAATGTCTTGTGTTGTCTCAGGAACAGTTCCAAAGATATTATTCAGTTTACTGTTGTATAAAGCAGAGAGAGGCAGCAAATCCTCACACTGAAGACGCTGCAACCAGGGAATAGTTTGTATTTCTGCTTGAAAAATTACTTAAACAATTAATTGATTATCGAAATTGTTGACAGTTAATTCTCTGATGACTAAGTGAACTAATCGTTGGAGCTTTAATTTATACTTGCCAATCCTCCCACTTTTCCCAGAGACTCTCGCTTTTCTTTGCCCTCTCTTGGTTACTTTCCAGGGTCAAACTCCTACCCTATGTCTTCCAATTTATGACGGTTCTCCACACCTTTTTTTTCCCCTTTTGTTATCACAATCTGTTCCTGGCAGTCTTCCTCCGTGTTGGCACGCAACCAGCTGAAACTTCTCCGGGTTAGAATTCTTTCACTGTTCATTGTTGAGGAGATTTTTACAGGGAGTTGAGTTATATGCAGAAGTCTCTTTCTCGCCAGAACAAACAGGACCAGTCGACTAAAAAAGACGTTACAAAACAATGTTTCTCCCACGCTGTTTAGCACCGTTGCCGCTATCCCAGTGCTTATGTGTGCTCACCTATTTGTCTCTGATTATTTAGTATGTGGTCAACTTTTTTCTGATCCAGACGTTCAGGACATTTTTACTGTTAGCTGCATTATCCGAAGAGGTCTCGTCCTCTCCAACGCAAACACAGACGGTGATTTGAACCTGCTAAAAACACTGACTAAAGCAGTTTCACAATCTTAAGTGCTATATCGAGGCAACTCGACTTGCTTGAGTTTCTTGAAGACGTTTCACCTCTCATCCCGGAGACAAAGAAGTCTTCAAGAAACCAAATCAAGTCCAGTTGCCTACGATATTAGCACTTATGACCTGGATGACTAAGAAAAAAAAGTGTTTCCGAGGCCCTCGTCACAGAGGGGCTACGAACTACAGAGGCTGATGCAAAACCGTGAATGACCCTCTCTAGAGCCAGTACTGTACTGTACAGCAGTGGTTCCAAACTAATCACTTGTGGTTCAAATATGGGTTGCAGGCCCATTCTCAATGGACCCCAGGGGCCTTGCAAATGTGTCAAGTTTGTAAAAAAACACACTTTATTTTACAGTACCGTAAATTTCGAGCACAAAGCTTTATTTTTGAGGTGCTGTTTTCTGCTGTAGAGGAAGTGACAAACTGACAGCCACTTGACAGAGACAGACTAGCTTGAGACATGCCCAAATGTAAATATGATGGTGAATGTATTAAACTGTGTGGACCTTGAACTAATGCCTAAGGAGAAATCTGGACCCCGTGGCTGGACCAGTTGGGAACCACTGCTGTACAGTACTGTAGGAACATGGTGGTGCAATATGGCATCCAGTGTAGACAAGGACCTGCTCCCTACGTAGATATAAACGGCTCATTCTAAGGTACCGAAAACACAACAACCCTTATTTTCAGGTGATTGTACACTAAAGAAAATGTCCTTATTGTATTATATGCCATCTCTAAATCCTACACACTGGAACAATAAGAAGATGATGGATGATACGCTCAAACAATACCAAGTGTTAAACTGGGCGATTCTGACAGCTCTTTCTGACACCTGTCTGTCTTTCACACTCAGTAAGTACTGAGCTGCCTGTTAGCCAGCTGAAATTGATGTAAGGTGATCAGCTAATCATTCAGCTCTACCCACCCCACAGTTTACGCAAGAAGAAAACAACAAGCAAAGGCAGAGTAAGGTGAAATCACAGTAATTTAGTGTGATTGGTGAGGCTGAACAACCATTCAGAGAGTTTTGTTTCATTGACTTTCCCTGATTCAGCATGTTCAATTGACCAAAGTTAAGGGCAAGACAACGTCAAAGGTGCTGAACGCGATACAAAAACTCTGGGCAGTGGCACAGACACTCAGCGATGGCCCAGTGACAGCTAACAGTTGGCTTGGTGTGTCAGGGTCCTTAACTGTCTGTCCCTAATGAGGAAGGGGAGCGGCTTAACAGTTTGAGCAGTGTTTGCTTAGAGATTTGTTGTGCTTCAGCTCATATGCTGTTTAGCAGACTTTTTCCCCCCATAGCACATTACAGTGCCATGTGGAGGAGACACGAGGTTGGGAAAAAGGGACAGAAGAAGGAATATATGAGAATGCCAGGAATTAGCTAGAGAAGGTGTGGACGAATGGAGAGAGGGGAGGAGGAGAGTAGCAGAAATCGGGGACAAGGATGAGGACAGGAAGTCAGGAGCTGCAAATTGAGGGGGTTGATGGAAAAAGGGGGGAGCGGTCGAACAGTGTTTCTAGGTTAGACTTATGATTGGATAATTAAAGCAAGAATAGAGGACACATAGAGGGAAAATGATGATAGACATGGATGACATGAAAAGGCAGAGGAATGAGGCTCAAGAGGAGGGATGTTGGATTGAATGAGATGGAGGGGGGAGGGGAGGAAAGGGGGGGTGTTCATGTATGGATAAGGAGCGAGAGGGACAGTTCTATCACAGTGTCATGACGGTCAGCGGTAATGGGTGGTAATAATAAGTTGGAGACAGCTTTATAGACTTAGAGCCGGGAGGGCACTCAGCACAGCCACGGGGAGTCTGCTGAGGGATGTGACACGCGGACACACACGCATACCCACACACATTGTAGTCAACAAAACAAACACACACACTAATGAGGAGCTAGAAGGATGCCTACAGGGACAGTTTAGTGTGGGGAGGGAAGTGGAGAGGAGGTGGTGCAGAGGTGAAAGAAAGGTTAGGACTGTGTGAGAACGTCTGAAAGGACTGAAATTAAGAGCCTCTGATTATAGGGACCAAGAACTCTTAATCTGTGGGCTTTTTGATTGTTAACATAGAAGCCTTGATTCACCCAAATCATACTGAAAAAATATACTGCTAGTAGTAAACAGCCATTAGGGGTGGGAATGGCCAAAAGACTCACAATACGATATTATCACGATACTCAGGTACGATGTTATCGTGATATGCTGAGAATTGTGATACAATACATTGCGATATATTGCAGTTTATTACCTTTTCATAAGTTTTCATTCTGTTCATCTGATTTTAATTACTTTATTGCAGCAAAATATGATGCAAAGCAGACAGACTGACTCACACCGTCATAAGACCTGTCAGAAATACTTCATACAAGTGAAAACCTGAACACCGTCTGCGTGACCAGATTAAGCGAATGAACGAAACACTTCACATGCAGGTATCCTGCTAACTGAATGGCAACAACAACAATCCTCCATTCTTGTGCTGCATTTTGCAGGAGGTCTGTGATGGTTGTTCCGGTGTGACATTCATGTACTGCTCTAGTTTGGAGGACGTGAAACAGCAGTGGTCCGTTCTCTGTGAGATTATGTGCCGTTAGAGTCACATATGAATCCACTGACCTTAAAGTCCAGGCGTCTCTAGTAAATGCCACCCTTCCTGCTGTACTCAAAGATTCCTCAGTTTTATGCTTCACTTCTCTGTAGAGCTGGGGTACAGCTACGGCGGTGAAAAAACACCAGGATGAAGTCACACACCTGGGTTCCAGTGTTTTTAGCATGTAACAAAAACCTTGGTTTTCAACAGCGCTGTATGAACTCAGATCTTTGCACATGAAGTAGGTGATGGACTGTGTTATTTTCTTCACTCTCTCAGAGTTGGATGGTAGTTTTGTCAAGCTAAGTGTGTCCAGTGTTGGTTGACTTTTTGGTGGAGCGAGTTTAGCATTAGCTAACGCTCTCTCTGGATGGTGGAGTGTGAGGTGAGCCCTCATGTTTGTAGTATTCCCAGGGTATTTTATTCTCATATGACACTGCTTGTAGATCGCATGTGTCATATCCAAGTCCTCCTTTCCTTCCGTGTTGAAAAATCCAAAATAAGTCCAGACGATTAATTTAAATGCTGACAGTACCGCCATCTTTGTTTTGATAAACTTCCTGCTAAATGCTGCTAACTGAGACCTCAGCTGACCTCACCAGGAAGAAAAATCTTAAGCACCATCCAGTGGATCGAAAAAGTATTGATTTTAATATTCTAGTACCAAAAGTTGTAATGAAATTTGTATTTGCAAAAATTAATCATGTGTATATAATAAAATATTGATACTCTGCATCCATGTATCGATACAATATTGCCATGCGTAATATCGCGATACAGTAATACATTGATTTTTTTTTTTCGATTTGCTTTTATGTGTCAGTGTGTTGGGATATTCGCCTGTAAAAAATGCTGCTAAAATGTGAGCAAATTTAGTTCATGTTGCTCAAAGCATTTAACAAAGACATCAGAAACATTGTCCTGCTTACTGAGGATAATTTACATTCTTTCCCATCAACAATTTCCATAGCAGCTGCCCACAGGAAACTGCATTATTCACAGTAACTGGGATATTGCTTTAAGAAAGAAATAGCTGAAAACTCAATGGGTAAATCCTAAAGAATCTGTATGGCTAGGTAGCACTAGGAATGAGAGGAAAAATGTGTTTTTCTTGTAATTTGGATGAATTGACCCTTTTAGAAAGAGGTTGTGTGAGTTGTGTGAAAGAGGTGGGCTCACTGAAGATTTTGATATCAAATTTTTAAGACAAATGGACGGTATATTGCGCTATAGAATCATTGAGAGACAAAGAGGCAAAGCAGAAATAGATATACTGTAAAACTAAATAGTTATTGGGTTCTGAAGTGTACACTATTAGTGCATGCTTTTGTTTCAAGTGCTTTACATTAGCATGGGTGGTCCTGACCCTGCAGTGTTAGTATGTTGCTCTCTGCACCGAGCTTTGTGTTTGACCTCTGAGGCCACCTAATACCATGTACAATACTTTTAAGGATCCGTTGGACTAAGCACTTCTAATAAAGCAGCTCATTCCTTGGAAACCATGCTCAAAGTCATCACAATCCCTCCTCTCTGCACGTGCCTTCTGTACCAAATCACTGTTTTCTACACTAATGATAGAACATACTTTTATACTTCAGCAGTCTCATTTCAAGCCTTGTTTTACAAGAAAATACATCAACAACGTAAGAATATCATTTCATGGAGCCTTTAAAGTAAAGGTGGGAAAGCGTTGCTAACTTTGATGTAAGTTAGTGTGTTTCAGTGCTCTTGTCAAAGGGTGTTTACTACAGATTGCTCCTGTTTCATCATTTGATGAAAGAGTCAGTTTAAGCAAGTGTCATGTCAATTTACATTAGTAATCAAACACAGTTAATACAGTAGAGCTGCAGAGTGGGAGGATTCCCAGTTGCAGCAGTGACAACCATACTTTATACACACATACTGAACCCATTTGGTTCCAGGCAAAACTAGAGAAGGTCGTCTGTTGAACTCCCTGCTGGGCTACCAGTAATGATTGGTGTGTGTGTGTGTGTGTGTGTGTGTGTGTGTGTGTGTGTGCGTGTGTGTGTGTGTGTGTGTGTGTGTGTGTTAAGCTGTGTAAAGCTCAGAGCAGGCTGGTGGATCTGTGTGATCTAACCAGTAAGAGGCTTAATGTCTGCACTGGGACTGACTGGGCTGGAGTCTGGGAGAGATAGGGACTCAGTCACACACAAGCACCCATGGGATCTATCTTTGCATCTGCAGTGTACTTGTAAGGACCCCCATTATGCATTTGCTGTAACCCTCACCTTAACTGCAGCTAAGTATAACCTCAACTCTTAAACTAAGTGTCAACCCTCAAACAGCCTTTTGAAGAACTGAGGTAGGTTGTCCTTTCTCTCAAGGCCTAAAACTCAAAGTGGCCCTTTGAAAGATTAAAGTGCAAGAGTATAAACACACACTATACTTTTATTCATTCACAAAATGGTTCAGAAACTGTATGATAAAACCCAGAAAACAAAGGAGGCAGACTAAAGCAGGGAGGGATGGAATAAAAAGACAGATGGAGAAGATGACAGAGGGAAGAGAGAGTAAAGACAAAGACAGAAGGTTGTACACAACGGCTACAGCAAGGATTGATTAATATGGGCTATTAAGCTATAACACCAGATCATAGTCTGGTCCCTCTGGCCATATTACAGTGACATGATGAAGCGCCTGTATTAGCCATGGGAGAGTGCTAGTGATGCAGATAATAGCCACGTCCCACGAGACCTGCACAGGGAATTAATGCTGCTGTCTGACACACACGCAGGCATGGATGCAGATGCTCACACATGCACACACACAAGCTTGAACACTGGCAGAATCATTTACATATATGCACACACACACACACACACACACACACACACACACACACACACACACACACACACACACACACACAGAGGCAGAATTGGATACACACACACACATACACACTTTAAAGAGGTATGGCTATACAGTATGCACAGATGAGCACACCTTTAAGTGCACATTATTTTTTTTTTTTTGCTGACAAGAGTTCCACCCCTCATTCATGGTACGCGCATATATATCCCCTATAACACTATCTCATTCTTTTCTGTCTGTCGCAATAGGAGGAAGCGAGGTGGAAGGGATGAGGATTATTCTGCTATCTATACCTAGCCGCACATACACACACACCCACACACATACACACCCCCTCTATAATTTCCTTGCCAGTGTTAAGCCTTTTAAAAAAAGGTCCCTTTCTACATCGTCATGGTTCTTGATTCTCTGTATATCTGGGTATCATTTGAAATTTTCTGATACTGGTGTAGTTTTGATAGCAGAGTTTTAGCACGGATACCTTTGCCATGCTTTTTCTTTTAAATTTAATCCGTAAATTGAGATAAACTACAGCTTAGGCATGTTTTTCTCCTTCAAACAAATGGAGCCAAAGCTCTCAAATGGTAAATGATGTCTAAACAGCTGTTACAACTTTGTCTGAATAGATACCCGTCCGAAATTCTGATTTAAATCTGAAATTGTCTGATCAAAGAATGTAAAGAAGAAGTCAAACCAGAGCAAATAGTAAGTTTCGGTCACCAGCAGTGCACAGTACATTTATTTAAACACTGTACTTTGAGAAGTATTTCACTGCTGGAAAGATGGTCTTTTTATAAAACTGGGCTATCTGTGCAGTAGAAAGGCACAAATATTTTTTGAAATTGGTGCCACACAACCAGAGAAAACAGAGGAAAAGAGATGTGACATTCACTTTTTCTCAAGAGGTAGAAAACCTACAATTTCTAGAAAGCGCTTTTACTGTAAACAGCTGTAACTAAACAGCAAATTGAAATATGTTTCTGAAAACATTTGAGGCGGGAAATATGCGACCAAGTGCCAGAATCTTAGCATATGTTTGCTCAGCACTGCTTTGGTTTTTTTTTCAGCCACCATTTTAACAATACAGGAAACAGTTTGGCCCTTAATGCATGTTCACAAACTCTCACAATACAGCTAAACAGGGCACTAAAATGTGTTTCTGAAGACATTTTAAGCAAGAACGAGGCAGTGCAGGTAACAAAATCTTGGTTTATATTTGATCAGCAGTGCCTAGTGTTACAGTTTAGGCTGAGTTTAAATGAGTTTGAGAGAAAAAGAGAGGGGGTGGGTCTCTCTCTTGATCTGCTTCTTATTATTTGTGTCCGTGGTTGTGGGCATACAGAAATGCAGGAGTACAATCTGTAGCTCGAGTAAAAGCCCCAGAGCCAGCGAACCGCCTCGAGATGACATTTCCTTTTTTTTTAACATATTTTTTGGGGCATTTTTTGCCTTTTATAGGAATAGATAGGAGAGATATTTGGGAAAGAGAGACAGGGAAGGCATGCAGCAAAGGGCCAGAGTTGGAATCGAACCATGCCCGCTGCAGGAGGGACGTAGCC
Source organism: Cephalopholis sonnerati (assembly GCA_019142605.1). NCBI lineage: Eukaryota > Metazoa > Chordata > Actinopteri > Perciformes > Serranidae > Cephalopholis > Cephalopholis sonnerati. The sequence goes on from JAGQAX010000019.1 coordinate 25,065,714, forward strand.
TTTGTACTTTGGTCACCTACTGTACCAGGTGAGCTAGTGGGCACCCCTGGATGACGTGTTTTTGAGTTCTGGGCACTGTTATGATTGAAGGAAGTTTCACATAGTTCATTTACACATACTGTCCACCTTGTGATGATACAAAGCTGGTTGAAAATCAGCAAAGTATCCCTTAAAAGAACCAGTGTTAACCAGCGCCTAGATGTCTGTAATGTGTTAGCAGCTCCACAAAAGAGCCATTTCATCTTCTTACACATTTTTATTTTATTAAATATCCGAGGCTCAAAGACTTAACATTATGCAAAATTTCACAACACTTGCAAAAAAATCTCCAAAATAAATACAAACTGTGTATCCAAGCTTCATTATTTCTTCTTCATGAGCTCATTTATCATCTCACAATGTATCCTTAGCTCTTTGGAGGGGGGTCTGACCCCTAGGTTTGGAGACACTAGACTAAACAACCTAAGTGCATATAAAGTAGTTAAACGTAGCTCCACCTGGACCAGCTATTGAAAAACAGGAAACTGCTGCTCATGCATGGAGGCTTAACAATCTAATAAAGCCAGATATACTCTATCAGTCCCAGAGGATGATTTACTGTAGAACAAGGGCTTTTACTTTTGACACTTAAAGTACAAATTGCTGCATTTGTACTTTTACTTAAGAGGGATTTAGAATGCAGGAAGTTTACTTGTAATGGACTATTTTATGCTGTCATATTGGCACTAAGGTAAAGGAACTGTATATTTTTTTCCAACTCTGTCAGCGCCAAGAACAATAATGAGTTTCATGATCCTGTTTTGTTTGCATTTCCCCTCTTTTGTGCTCTCTCCTCATTAATCTCCCTCTCTGCCTCAGTGGGAGGAGATCGGGGAAGTAGACGAGGACTACGCTCCCATCCACACCTACCAGGTGTGCCGGGTCATGGAGCAGAACCAGAACAACTGGCTCCACACCAACTGGATCCTGACCGAGGGCGCCCAGCGGGTCTTCATCGAGCTCAAGTTCACCCTGAGAGACTGCAACAGCCTGCCCGGCGGGGTCGGGACCTGCAAGGAGACGTTTAACATGTATTACTATGAAACAGACGGGGCCGAGGAGGAATTGGAGGACGGAGAGATGAGTGACGGAACGGGGATGACGGAGGAGGAAGACAGGGCGATGAAGGAAAGCAGATACATCAAAATTGACACCATAGCAGCTGATGAGAGCTTCACCGAACTGGACCTGGGGGACCGCGTGATGAAGCTCAACACCGAAGTCCGTGATTTGGGTCCCTTGACTCAGAAGGGCGTCTACTTGGCGTTTCAGGATTTGGGGGCCTGTATTGCTTTAGTCTCAGTGAGGGTTTTCTACAAACGCTGCCCGTTTCTGGTGAAGAGTTTGGCCGAGTTTCCTGACACCATCCCGGGCTCAGAGGCCTCGCAGCTGGTGGAGGTAGTGGGCCGCTGCGTCAATAACTCCCTGCCTTTATATGAGCCTCCCAGGATGCATTGCAGCACAGAGGGAGAATGGCTGGTGCCCATCGGGAAGTGTGTGTGCCAGCCGGGGTTTGAGGAAATCAACGGATCCTGTCAAGGTAAGACTGAAAAGTGTGTGCTGAGTAAAACAGTGAGTTGATCAGTTATTGAATCAATTAAAAATTAGTCAGCAGTTATTTTGATAATCAGCTGTTTATTTATCAAACAAAAGGGATAAACAAATTTTTCAATGGAAGAATTTGCTTCCTTTTTTCTATCATCATCTAGTGGTCACATTTTTGGTCTTTTCAGGCTGGTGAGTGCACATGCCTGTGTGTTTGCTTTGGGTTGCCATCTTCATCCAGTTTGTTTATTTTTATATCCATGCACATGTTTGTTTTTAGTATTGTGTGCCTGAGTGTGTGCACAGATCTGTTTTATTCTTTTGCAAAGAGTGTTTCTTGCTGTGCGTGTGTGTGTGTGTGTGTTTCTCCCTAGCTTAGTGGAGGGTATTCCCCCGAGCCCCGCAGCACTTTGCTGCTCTCATACAGCCGCTGTTCTGCTCCGACTCGAGCCCAAACATTCCCACCGCCGACCTTAACTGCCATTTCCACGGGCGCCCAGGGCCTCTCTATTTTTCTCTCCTTCACTCCTCTCCAATCTTCCTCTGCGCTGTCTTTAAATTACTCAATTTTCAGACTTGCACAGTAGACTCTACTTGTGCAACCAAGAGCAGCTCTGAGTGGCATGGTGAAATTTCAGAAAGATTCCAGAGAACAGTTTTTCAGCGGCGTAAAGTTGTGTGGTACAGTGCTTTGAAATGTGTGATTATGTGGTGGCTCTCAGGTGTTTCATCTCTTCATACAATGGCCTACAGATCAGGTGTCAGCCTCAAGGGATGAAGTAAAATATAGGCCTCAAATGCTCAACTACAGACGGCCAAATCTTGAACAGTGCATGCAGATATTTCCTATACTCTGTATGAGTGATCATGTATATGCAGTGTAATGCATCTGAATTTTACAAACTTAATCTATTTCACAAAACAATCCCTTGTCATCTTCAGTTTTAATTGTACTGCAAAGAGGACTCGTGGTTTGTAGCTATCTAATGGTCGCAAAATCACAATACACTAACTGGTGTAAAAAGAAGATGGCGGCCATCTCTGCTGAGTCTGCATCGAATCAACGCCTTACTGCGTACCCTTCACAGTAGCCTGATGTGCATATCCCCAGAAATAAACCAAACCTCACTGCGATACAGACTTCCTGTTTGTTTTTGTAAGCTGAAACCATTTCCCTCAGCGGAAACAAAGCTTTTATTTATTTTGATTTCACAGATAAGAAACAATGAATTACGAAGACAATAAAGCCTCCACAAAAATATAATTTTTAGTCTTTGTGTGTGATTTATGCTATAACATTAGCATGTTATATTTATTTGGAAAATGTGTTTAGTATGAGACAGTTGTTTTGTCAGTGAACCTTGTGAGTTGTAATGGAGCCAAATTTTGTAACATTACCTTTGTTAAATGTTGCTGTTGTCCCTGGCTTCATACGAGCAGAGGAAAAGTCCGCTAGCCGCTGGGCTAATTTATACAATGTAAATTTCCATAGGCTTGTGCTAAAAATATTAGCATGTTGTATTTGTGGGGAAAATGTGTCCAGATAAAGACAAGTGCTTTGTCTGTGAATGCTGCGAGTTATAGTGAAGCTGATTTGTGTACTTGTGTTTGAAACAGTCTCTATTAAGCCATGTTTAATGTGCATTTTAGGTGTGTTTTGAATCAACTAAACTTTACAGCACTTCACAGAAACCCCACTGCCGGCTAGTTTTTTGGGGGTGTAATCACAGAGTGACACAGACACACCACCGCAGAAGTATAAATGTTCACAATGGTGTAGGCTATGGCGTAGACTCTGCATAGAGCTGACACACAGGTATAAATCCTGCTTCAGTCTACAGTCGCTTTCAAGACAAAAGTGGACAAGGTACAAAACCTGATCAAATTTTGTGGTTGAAACTCATTTATTTATGCTTAATAACATTTGTAGTTTAATATGGCATACAAATTTGACCAATAGTATTTGTTAGAAATAGTAACTAGCTAAGATGCTGTTATTTGGAATTACTTATTTGAGGACATTTGGACTTAATTATTGTATTACTGCAGCATTTTACACAGGACAGAAAGGTTGACAGAGTGCTTCTATAGAAAAAAGGACATTTCTGGCTATGGAGCAAGACAGTTTCATACACAGTTACAAAATGACCAAGTCACAACACTTTTAAATATGTTGCATTGTTTGCAATTTTGTCTTTGCAAAGCCTTGTTCAAGCATTGAAATGAACAGTTTTGAACAGTTTTAGACTTGAACAGTGACCCATAATCCATAGAGTTACAAAACAGAGAACAAATGTTGCATTGTTTGTAATTTTGTTGAGTCTATCCCAGCTGACATTGTGCGAGAGGTGGGGTACACCCTGGACAGGTCACCAGACTATCACAGGGCTGACACATAGAGACAGACGACCATTCATGCTCACATTTACACCTACGGACAATCCTGAGTCACCCGGAGAAAACCAGAGTGCCCGGAGAAAACCCAAATTGCTAGAAGACATTAAAAATGCATACCAAACAAAGGCTCGGTTCTCAGGAGGCTTGTACATGAACACTTTGTAATTGCATACACTGGACACTGGTTTGAATCTAAGGCTGGTTGGTAGTATGCATAGCATCAGTGGTTTCAAGGAGCACTCCACAAATTAGATTTTCCATTGAATTCATCACGCAACGCCTCCAGAAGTAAATCTCTGCCTGTTAGAACCAGCTCCTCTCTACTTACTATCAGTTCATTATAATCAAATGGTAAAACACAGCAGCTGTGTAACAAAGTGCGCACCATCTCTAGCTTAACTTCGTCAGACACGGAGTCTCTGTGGGGAGATCATTAGGAAATAGCTGTCAGTGTGCCACTGGCCTGCCTGGAGTCATACTGCCACAGACTGTACAGTCACACACACTGTTACAGATCTGTGGCTGACGAGGCTAAAAAAAAAAGGTGTTCTGTTCAGCAGCAGTACACGAGAGTTTATTCTGTACTGTGTATATCAGCGCTGCGTAACAACAGGCTGTAGTTATGAATATTAAAAAACATCAGCTAAAATTGTGCAGATTAGGAAAGAAACATGTTTGAGGATATTATGCACTGAACATGAGAGCAGCACTGCGTGAATACTGCACTCAAAAGGGACACATATGTAGCAGTCAAAATGTTTGAACAGAAGTACTCATAATATTCAGAGTACTGCTATTTAACATTAATGCAACCTTATGACTTTTTGGACTTGTACCTCTGTATTATTGGCATGTGCTTTAGTTTTTCTCATGCCAATGTTCATTGTATACAAAAAAATGTAGACTGAAGTATGCATTCATAATGGCTATATAACGACTAACAGATCGCCTGGCACTCAGTCAGTTGCTCAGAACACCCACCACATTTGTCTAAACTGAAATATCTCAACAACTGTCAAATGGATTGGCATGTATTATCTACAGACATTAAAGGAATACTTCACTCACAAATGACAAATAGTATATCAATTACTCGCCTTGAGTTATGTTTGATTTGTGAAAAAAAGTTTTCTCGCACCCCTCCAGCAGACAAAGAATCCAAAAACAGAAAAGAAATTCTGATGAATCGAAGTCATAGGGGTCCACATTTAATAACAGCATAACTATATCAAAACGTCTGTTTACCAACGGTGCAGTATAATCCAAGTCTCATTTATCCAGTTGTATGGTCACTTTCCCAAACAGTCCTTTCCACTTTTATGTTCTCTTCAAAGCCAGACTCCATTGACAAAAACAGTAGTTTTACCTCGTTGAACATGGAAGTTGTTGGTCTACCACTGCTTGATTGGTAGTTTGTTTGTGTGTTTGTGTGACTTTGGTGAATATGAACCAACACTTAAAAACACCAAAGTCACACAAGGACACAAACAAACCAACCAATTGAGGCAGCGGTAGACCAGCAGCTCCCCTTGTCCAGCGAGGTAAAATCACTGTTTTTGTCAATGGAGTCTGGCTCTAAGAAGAACATAGATAAGTTTTGCTTTCAGTTCAGTTCCCTGTGAGAGAGGGCTGTCTGTTTGGGAGTTACTGAGCATACGACTGGATAAATGAGGCTTGGATTATTCTGCAGACGTTGTGTAGGAGTTTGTAAACAGATGTTTTGATATAGTTTTGCTTTTCTTAAATACGGACCCCATTAACTTCAATTTATCGAGAATTTTCTTCATTTTTTGGATTCCTTTTTCACAGAAAGCATGCAAGAAAAGCCAAATTTTCTTCACAAATTAAACATAAAACAGGGTGAGTAATTGATATACAAGTGATAATTTTGGGGGGTGTGGTATTCCTTTAAAGCTCCCCAGAGGATGAATCCTGAAGGCTTTGGTGATCTCTCCCAAGTTTTGCTCTACCACCACCATGGGGCTGATGCTTGTGGTTCAGACTGAAATATCAATGTATAACTGCGGGATATATCTTCATGTTCTTTGGTACATATAATCATGTCTCTCTTAGGATGAATTGTAGTAGCCTTGGTGATGCCTCAACATTTAATCTAGCACCATTATCAGGTTGAAATTTTTATTTGTCTTTGGTTCATAAGCAAATGCCTCACCATTAGCTGCACTTTGTGTTTAGTACTAATTGGCGATGGTGACCATGTTAAGCATTACACCTGATAATCTTTGGCATGTTATTATTGCCATTGTGAGCTTCAGCACGCTGACATTAGCATTAAGTAATAAGTACAGGCCTCACAGAGCTGCTAGCAGGGCTGTAGACTTTAGTTATTCTTAAGAGCATGATTCTTTGAAGTAAAAGCAACATACTTTGATGGTGCCAACAGTAATACATTATTTACTGCGCATCAGCTTCATTTCTTCAGCAGCATGTAAGCTGCATGTGCTGTACTGCAGTTTTAGAAATATGTGTTTGAGGAGCACTTCAAAAACCGTGAAATCAAGCACAGAATATTAGTTTTCACGGGGAAAAGAGACATTGAACTGCTTAGTTTATAACTTAATATTTTGTGCTTTTCCTTTCATTAATGTGGATGTACTGACAACAGGAAAGTCAACTGAAAACAAATGGAGGAAAACGTTTTCCAGTTTTTAATTTTCCAGAGTGCATGATGACAACGTGCTAAATATTATTATTCACAATGTCGCAAGAGGCCTATAAAGTTAATCTGAAATGTGTTAAAAAAGACTTGTTAGCATGTGTCAGTATGGAGCTGGTGTTGACAGCAGGGAAAATTAAAACAGTATTTTTGCTACATGAGAATGAATTAAAAACACAGCTGAGTCGTTGCTGCTGCAGACTAGGCTTTAAAGCGACACCTAAAAAGTGTCATCCCCTCTGTGCCCCTGTTCACAGAGGGCCGTGAGGGTCTTACTTTGATGAGCATGTGATAAAAATCTGACCCTGCCACAATATAAGCTGACAGTCTGCCTCATGGCTTGTTTCACTCTCCTGTTGCAACAGAGCGAAGTTGCAGGAGGTTTAACTGATTTTCATTTTAATGAGTTTCAGAGTGTTTTGCATTCCATGGAGATGAAATTGTATGATATGTAAATGTCCTCCATTGGTTTAACATTTTAGAATAAAAACATCTCCGGTGCTCGCGGTAAAACTGATTGATTTTAATTTCTTTTTGTATCGCGGTCCATATGTAAAGGAAGTAAACAAACTTAACAGCGAGCTGTCAGAGTAGCACACAGTCCCGGCAAATTAATGAAGCTCCGAGATGACTTTTTTTTTTTTTGACTCACAGTTTGGTATGCAGATGAGACTGACGGCCTTTGAAACAGTCTACAGAGAGGAACATGGCAGGATTTCCTCTCTCTCGCTCAGCTTTGTAACCATATGTGTTTGCTGCTTTAGCAAACACTTTTTCATGTGCATTTCACTCACTCACATCAGAGCGTTAAGTGTTGAATTCTGTTTTTGAGACGTTGAACGAGTGCCTGGACTCCATACTGTGAGGAGTTATGTATTCAGGGTCTTTTTTTTTTAGCGGGTTCTGAACATCTGCAGATCTGGATTTAAGAACCCGCACTGGGTGTAGTGGTTTAATTTCCACTCCACTGTGTCTATTTTGCCCCTCTCAGTGAATGTCAGTGTGTTTTTTAAAAGGGTAGTGTTGTTTAAAAAAGACATGCAGCATTGTTAATAACCACATTTTATTTTATAGCCCGTTCAGCCTTTTCAGTTAATGCTTTGAGCACTGTGAATCAGTGGGTTGCAGGTCAGGGTACAGTACAGTGTGTGTGTGTATGAGAGACAACGTGTAAGTCCGTGTGGATCCTGGCTGTATTGGCTGCATGTGCTGCCTAGTAGAGCATGATTTAACGCAGCCTTTGTGAATGTAGGACAGAACTCGTTACTGACAGCTCTTTCTCCCCCTCTTTGTCCTTTTCTCCCTCTCATTCTCACATCGAGCTCTTTGTCTCACTCATTTGCTTTCTGCCTATACATCAGTTTCTCCTTCTCCCCCGTCTCTCTCACTCTTATTCCCTTCTTCCCTTGTCTTTCTTCCTGTCTCACTTCATCTTTCGGTGTCTGCTTATCATTCATTGCCTCTCCTTCGCTCCCTCTTTCTCTTCATCTTTATTGCTGCCACCTACATCAGCACTCTCCTGTCTTTTACACTCTTGGCAGCACCTCTCATTCCACTTACAGCTCCTTCCCCCCCTTTAAAGATCTGTCCATCTTTCTCCATCAACAATCCAATTCTGTCTTATTTACTCCCCCTTTTTCTCTCGTGTACACACACACACGCACACACACCTGTCTCAAAAGTACATCTGTATTTAAAGAGAACATTCAGCCACAACACAGCAGCACCATGTAAGGGGTTTCCACAGTGAGGAAATACTGAAGAGCGCTGGATAAAACATGGTTACTGTACCGGTGACATCACAAGAATGCATGTGTCTGATTATCTTATATGTATTTTCGGCATTTATTTGCATAGCATAGGATTGATATGATCATGTAATATTTCCGTTAGATAGCAGTGTAGCGAGAGTGAAAGATGCATAGAAAGTAAATATATTTACATGTAAAGCGTGTGGTGACCCTGCCTTGTTATACCAGAGATGTATGATACTGTGTCAGCATCTAAAGGTATTGTATATGATTGCGTGAGATGTATAGATGCAGGCACAACTTTAGCTGGGATAATTGGTGATAGCCTGCAGCACTGTCAGCCCAGCGAGACTGAAAGGGAGGAGACGGGGGGAGGAGGAGGAGGGGAGTGTATCCATGGGTAGATGGATGGATAGATAGACGGAAGGATGGGAGGATTACAGAGAGGAGAAGTGATGGCAAAACAAGGGGACACAAGATAAATTGAAGGTTTCTCACCACAGGGTGTGAGGGCAGAGAGACAGAGAGATGGATGAGTGTTGTTTCAGCGGTGATTGCGATAGAGGAAGGATAACTGAGGATAGAAGTGGGCAGATGGATGAGGAGATAGATGAGAAGGGAGGAGGGGGGGTATTGTAGATTGAGTTCAGCCTCGCAGATGTGACTTAGTCTGAATGAGCGCTAGAAAGAATGTGGGAATAATGGCTGAATGGAAAATTAAAACTACGTTTGAATTGAATGTGGTGTTCATGGAATAAGAGCTGAATGAAATGCTTTGGATCACTTTCAGGATATGACACTTGAATGGAATATTAGAAACCTGCCGATTTATCTCGTTTTGTTCATTATTCTCCATCAATTTCTGACAATTCTTTATCAGTTGAGTTCTCTGAGTAGTTATGGAAGAAGAACCAAGTCTGTCGTCTGGCTGCCAGGGTGGCATTAAAGGACTGCTTCACCCACAGAATGACCAGTTGTATATTAGTAAGGTACTGCGTGTTTCTGTGAATTCATGCCGGAACTTTGTTTTTCTTGCATGCCTCCATGGTGAACTGAGAATTCAAAAATGGTGAACGTCCTACATGAATTAAAGTAATCAGAGTCCACATTTAACAACAACGTAACTGTATCAAAACATCCGTCACACAACTCATGCTGTATTATCCAAGACTAATTCATCCAGCGGTTTGATTATAAGTTCCCAAACACATGCATTTTCACTAAAACGTTACGATATAAAAGACATGTGCCTATGAGAAGCCAGCCCTGAGTGGGCCCGGGTGTGGGTGTGCATTTAAGCTTGTGCTTGCCCAGGCATGCCACTCATCCCTGCAAGAGACTATATGTACGTTTGTGTTTTACATCGCAGTGTTGTAGTGAAAGTGCATGTGTTTGAGACGTACTGAGCATACAACTGGATAGATGAAACTAGGATAATATCGTAGGACTTGTGTGAGCATTTTTAAATGGATGTTTTGATATAGTTTTGTTGTTGTTTAATGTAAAAACGGATTACTTCAACTTTTTGGATTCTTCGTTCACCATTGAGGCACGCGAGAAAAGCAAAGTTAACCCACAGAAAGCAAAGAAACAAACTTGTTCATGCTTTTATCTCCAGCAGACTTGACTACTGTTCAGTCCCTCCAGGATCTCGTGGCAAAAAGACCTTGAATTTGCGACCCAAAACCCTTGATTTTGCAGGTCAATTTTGTCAAAAATTGACCGCAAAATAGAAAAAAAGAATATGATTTTTTTTTTTTTTTTGGTAATTAGTGTCTCCAAAAAATAACTTCCGACTTCCGGTCAGCCGGAAAATGCAGAAAAATCATGGGACTTTTGAAAAATTGCCAGCCCATGCAATATTGCGGACTTTTGTTGAATTTGTGTTAATTATTGCAATTGCAAGATTTTCTGGAAGGACTAGTAAGTGTGTACATATCAATTTGTCCATGAATAACATAGCAGTCGCGGTCGCACATGGGGAGAGAATCTCCCAAAGAAATTTTTAAACAAACTGCAGATGACCCAAAATGCAGCAGCACGTCTACTCACCAAGACAAAACATCGAGAACACATTTTTCTGGTTTTAAAGGCTCTTCATTGGCTTCCCATTCATTTTAGAATTCATTGTGAAATTTTCCTTTTAGTTTTTGAATCTCAGTGATCTGGCTCCTGAGTATCAATCTGATATGTTGATCAAATACATTCCCTCCAGATCCCTAAGATCCTCCAACTCTGGTCTATTCAATGTCCCCAAGAGTAGAACTAAAAACTACAGTGATGTCGCATTCTGTGTCATTGGCCCTTGTCTCTGGAGCAGCCTTCCAGAAGACGTCAGACTCTCTGAGTCAGTGTACAGCTTTAAACGAAATCTTAAAGCCTGTCCTTTTAGACTTGAATTTTTGTAGCTTTTATTTAATTAATAGGTATCAAACCTAATTCATATTTTAATGTGTGTGTGTGTGTGTGTGTGTGTGTGTGTGTGTGTGTGTGTGTGTGTGTGTGTATGACTGTGTGATCGATTCTTAATTTCTCCTGTCTCATCCTGTCTTTTATGTGTGTTTTCTCATTTTACTTTGTAAAGCACTTTGAGTCGCACTGGCTGTATGAATTGAGTTAAACAATAACAGTTATTTTTATTATTATGATGATAAAGGTTTCTCGGTGTGTTTGATATACAAAGGGTCGTTTTGCAGATTAAGTATTCCTTTGACAGTAATAGTAGAACCACAACACTTCAACCAAACATTATAATTTCAACATGATTACATCATTTTACAGCATATTCTTTTAACATTTTCATTCATGTTTTAGTATATTTTTCAACTAGGCAAATTGAATTGAGGGTGTGCCAGCACTATGGCACATGCCGATCAGAAACCTGGATATGGTGTTTACATGGCACATTATCTCGATGGTTGTCAAGTTGTTCAAACCTGATAAATCAATAGAGCGTAAGGATGTAAAGAATTGTTTGAATGATGAAATTTATGTTTGAAATAATGTTGTAATAGAATATGGGATGAAAAACATGTTGAAATGATAGATTAAACGTTGAATGGAGTGTTGGCTGAATGAGAGAATAATGGTATATGAGCTGAGTGAAATGCTGCAATAATAGTAAAGAGCTAAATGACATACGGGGATGATGGAAGAAGGACTTCAAGGAGTGTTGTAATGATGGAATAAGGGCTGGATTCAATGTTGGAATAATGGAGTAAGGGCTAAATTGGATGTTGGAAAGATGGAATAAGAGCTGCATGTCATGTTGGGAAGATGAAATAAGACCGAATGGAATCCTGGGACTGACAGCTTTGTGGTGTTCGGATTTAGGCTGCACTGAATTCAAGTGACAGAATAAAAGACTAGAGGTATGAGATGGGCAGCGAGGTCGGGGGAAGACAGGAGGGGAAGTTGATGGGAGGGTAGTAGCAGGCAGAGAAGAAGAAAAGGGGTGACAGAAGATAAGGACTGAAAATGAAAACGAGGACGACTGATGGTATCAATTAAAAGGATTGTGTGGAATAACTGCTGCTCACTGGTGGAATAATAAAACCAAGATTTCAGTTGCGCGAGTGTCGTCTAAGTGTGTCATGGGTAGAGCTGGATTCCCCTTGACAATACTTTGTTTCAGTGTCAGGGCTCCCCTGATGTTCCTCTGTGTTTGCCTGCCTGTCAGACGTCACTGCAGCATATGTCAAACTCGATCTGGTCATGGTGGTGGTGCTGCCATCAGAAACTGTCTCGCTGGCGCAGAAATGCGAGGAAGCTTTCTGCCTTCTCCCTTGGGGGAATTATGGGATAGCGAACGAGCGGCTCCCACTTGCAGTGAGGGGCTTGTGGTTGATGGTGACAAGGGTATTACAGTAGCTTGCATAACACAGAGATACACACTTGATTGTGGCGACGTCTGCCATTTCAATATGATTACCATTTGTGCTGATAAGGATCTAAAATCCAACACGTTCTTGCTTGTGGTTACTTTATTTGTAGTATTCTCTTAGTTATTTGATCATTTTATTTTTGTGTGACATTAAACATTTAGGTACGCACCAATCTATGGGTCAAACATTGTTGTTGGCCAATATTCGTCTTGTTATCTGCCATCGGCCAGTCGACAAATAAGATGACATTCACCAATGGCAGTGGTCGATGTATTTCTGCTGTGTTACATCACTTTTGTGCAGACTAAAAAGCAGGGCTGCAGACTAACAGTATCCCGGGGATAATAGAAAACATGTTTTTGGATGAACAGACATCTTCCCTAGGGCACCTTTGGGACAAAAGGACGTAGTAAACCAACCTATTTTTTCCTTGATTATGCTACACTGTGAACGCTAAGTCTGTGTTAGCTTACATTAGCCGTTAGCTGTTGGCAGCTGGTGATCGCTGAATTTGTTGATGTTTTCAGAGCAATATCAGAAAAGATATTATGGAGGGAATTATGATATACATAATAAAAAAACTCAGTTATTTTATTTAATCGTTTTTATAATGAAGATTTCTTTGTTTCCTTGGCATAAAATGGGGGATAAGTAATACCAAAACAAAATAATCAACACCAACAAAAAACATTGGTATCTGCTGTTTACCGAAATGGTATTTTAAACATCTGTATCGGCCCAGAATTCCACAATTGGTGCACTCCTAGCAACCGTGTCTTTCTCTGAAGTCATAGAAATCCAGCACTTTGGCAGTGACTTCCTGCTGTTAAGCACAGATAAAAAAGGCGTCTTTTAATGTCGGCATGATATGCAGTCAGTCGCAATTATAGTTTAACGCGGGCCGGCAACATCAGGGGGAAACGCAGCAGGACAGGAACGACAATTACAGCAACAAAAGTCTGAGTAGATTGGGTGGGAGGGGTGGTGAATGGGTCCAACAGCCACCGTCTTTCACCTAGGAGACTGGTGTTAGTGTCCTGTAAGATTATGAAACCAAACCCTGTTCTTTTTTTACTAAACCAAACCACGTGTATTAGTTGTTGAAGCAAAAAAAAAGTCAATTCACAGTGTTGTACCAGCGTAGTGAGTTTATTTTGAAAGAGACTGTATGTAAATGTTAAATTTCCTGTGAAAACGGAAGTGTCTTTTGAAAGAAGACAATGCATGTAACAGGCAATCCAGAACAGTGTCCTAGAACGTCACCAATCAACACACTCAGTGTACTTTGCACGTTGTACCTGGACATGGAAATTCCATGACTAAACGTCAATTTGTAATGAGGTCAGAGTGAGAATTTGTTGTCCCTAGAAACACTGACCCATCTCACATAGGATTTAGAAAACACTGACATTGGTAAAAAATACATATTCCATAAACACATATTTAAAACCAAAAGAAACTAATCTGTTTCTTGACCTTTTCTAAACATTTTATTGATTTTTCTTGAAAAATCAGTGGAAAGTTTTGTTTAATTTCTTATTTATTCTTCTCATGTACGTATCGTCTATCATTGATACCTGTAAATTTTAAAAATCAGTGTTAGCAAATCAATATTAGCCCCGAGTGCAGCCTAAACTTGCAGATGTTAATTTTTGATCAGAACACACTAAACCTGAGTGTCATCACAACTCACATATTTGCCTCCCTGTATCTATTGCAATGTGTCTTTTAAATTGTATCATTTGAGTTATCAGCATTCAGAAAAGCCTTACTCATCCCTGAGCGTCTCAAAAGACAGATCAGCATGATGAATGATAGCACAAAAATCTGCAAGTGGCAGGAAGCCTTTTTGTCCATCATCTGCTGAAATATGAATCGACTGGATTTATTGAGTAAAGAGCTGCCATTCATCTTTTTAGATCCCGTTCAATTGGAAGCCGCTACTGGCTTCTTTCACTCCACTGAGTCCTCCCCTCCTGCATCTCTCTGTCTCTGCTCCATCTTTCTCCCCAGCCCCCTCTCCATCACCCCATCATCTCAACGTGGTGATGCTGTCATGACAACTAAAGTGCTTCCTGAGTGCTTGTTGGGTAAACTGACTTTCCCAGAAGTGCTTCCTCCCTTTTACCCTTCCCCCTGCTAACGTGCACACACATTCCCATGCAATTTTTATACTTGTGAGGACTCTAATTGACACAGTACATTGCCCAGCCCCTGTCTCCAGCCATAACACCATGACTAGGTGCCTAACCTTGTTCGACCTAACCTTAACCTAAACCTAATCCTAACCCTACCCCTGAAACCAAATCTAAACCCTCAAACGCCTTGTTGAAGAAAATGTGGGCCAGCCAAAACGTCCTCACAAAGATAGAGCACACACAGACACACACATTCCTGACGTTGGTGAAATATTAATAAAATGCTTCATTCAGCACAGCCAGCTTCTTTCCATGAAAGCCTGGTCATCTCCAGAGTCCCAGTCAGCAGTGGCTTGTGGGACTGGTTAGACTGGTAGTTCTGATGCATTTAGGTCAGGCGATGGGTTTCCCAAATGATACAGTTTACAAAACAACTGCAGTTTTACAGCAGTTACACATTGTTGACATTTATTTCCTTGCACCATCTCTAGACGCCTGGAAAGAGGTGATTGTGAAGTTTAAATACATGCACAGTTGTAAATGCCATGAGATTAGAGGGTGGTGGAACTGAATTTGTATCTCAGTGCTGTCTGTAATTCTGCATATATTGAGATTAGCAAAACTGTGCATCTATACATATATATTTTGTAGCCATTACTGGCACCCTCCTCACTTTAGAACAGCACTGCATCCATTTACAAATTCAACCTTTGATACGGGCAGAGCAGGAATTTCACGACAACCATCGTGACCTCTCTGTCTGACCATGATGCCCTTCTGAAAACCTATCCCCTTTGCCCACTGTAGCCTTGGTGACCCACTCTCTGCCTGTTTTTTTTTTTTCTTTCTCCTGCCCTACCTCCATGCCCTTTCCTGTCAAGTCTGCCTTGGCAACAGAATGTTGTTTTTAATTGGTCAATGGAAGTGTACACGTGTAAATAGCCCCAAACTGCCCCAAACTAGATAGTCAGAAATTCAGAGCGATGTTGCAGTATTGTTCTGTTATTCAGAGCACCACACTCTGAGCAGCAGAGGGTACTCTGGTCACACTGTCTAAAGGCGGATTTATACTTGTGCGTCACCTCCATGCAGACTCTACGCCATAGCCTACGCACGTGACCTACGCCGTTGTGAGCATTTATACTTGTGCGATGGTGTGTCTGTGTCACTCTGCAGTTACACCTCTAGAACACTAATTGGCGGTGGGGTTTCTGTGAAGTGCTGTAAAGTTTAGTTGATTCAAAACACACATTAAACATGGCTTAATAGAGACAGTTTCAAACACAAGTACACAAATCAGCTTCACTGTAACTCGCAGGATTCACAGACAAAACACTTGCCTTTTGCTGGACACATTTTCCCCACAAATACAACATGCTAACATTATTAGCACAAGCCTATGGCATTTTGCATTGTGTAAATTAGCCTAGCAGCTAGCAGACTTTTCCTCTACTCATATAAAGCCAGGGACAACAGCAAAACTTAACAAAGGTAAGGTTACAAAATTCAGCTTCATTACAACTCACAAGGTTCACTGACAAAGCAACTGCCTTATACTAAACGCGTTTTCCAAACAAATACAGCATGCTAACGTTATTAGCACAACCCAATTGCATTTGGCGCAGCAACATGTAGTTACATTTCTGGGGAGGTGCATACGCCTACGGTCGTTGGTACCGTGTTGATTCAATGCAGAGTGCCAAGCACAGTTAAAGTAAAACTTAACAGTTCGTTAATTCGTGCAAAGATAGAATGCTGCTTTTTTTTGTTGTTTTTGTTTAACAACCTTCTTCAATCTTCAGTGCGTGTGGTATGACCAATAAATATGCACGTGGAAAAAGCTGTTGTTTGTTTCTGAAAGGTCAGTAGGCAGTGTCTGTCAACAGAGATGAGAAGGAATTAAGATAACTCACATGTTGGCTACTTCCAGCATTGACTCTAGTAAGTAAGTAATGATGTGTTGAATTCAGGAATGTATTAAGATTTATGAATGTTATTGACTATTTCTCCATTGCAAACAATCCCATACATAAATTTGATATGTGATAAAATATGTAAACTACGTAATAGTGTACGTCTTTCCCTCACATATATGTTCATAACTGTGATGAAAATATATCTAACCATATATACTCATGCCATATACCTCATCGGACTAAATCCAGATGATGTTAAAATTTGTTTTTAAAAAGTCTCAAACAAAACATTGAAATAAATTACACTTTCAATAATAACTGAATTTTTATTTATCCAGAGGTGTTAAAAAGGGTGTTGATGCTTTTAGAAATGGATTTGTCTGTTTAAGTGAAATTAAATTGCGCTTTTTATTAACTTATGGCGTGATGCCTTTACGTGTGGCATTTGTGCTCTCCAAAAGTTGCCCAGCTGCAGGCCAAGTAGCCTTGCCCCTGAAATTATGAAATTCCAAGCCTAATCTTGGTTATTCATTTCTAATGCAGATCCTGAAAAAAAGGGAACGTCTTTATCATTTCTTGCAACATTTAGCAGATAAAAAAAACACACACACAAATGTTCTACATACTTGAATTTAAATGCGCTAAAAGAAATGTTAATCAATTCACAACCAATTTATTGCACACACATTTGACACGTATGTCTGACCTGACAGCCCTCCACCTCTGTCGCATGTCCCAGGAGGATTGTAATGGCACTGAGACCCTGACCCTTGTACACCTAATCTGTGGGTGCTTGCAATTTGTGTTCGCAATTCCTGGTCCATTGCTGAGGAGTACATTCATCAAGTAAATGAAAATGCTGAAATAGTCATATAATGCGTAGTCTAGTGTCATTGCTATTCAGCATAACTTGACACTTGATTTAACATTATGATGTATTGCTGATGTTTAATCTCCCGCACTATAATTTGACTGCGGCGATAAATTGATTTATGTTCAAAAGCTATACTGACCTGCTCGACCTCTTGGATTCTGCTCATGGCCTGAGAATAAATGGATGCTGAACAATGACCTCCTCCGCCACCCAAACGACAGGAAAACCCCATTGACTTGATTGTATATTATGATAGTATTATTATCAGGCTCTGTTTGTGTTCACACAGAGGCATATACAAATATGAGCATGCATCGGCACATACACACGCGCACATGCGAAGGCGGGCACACAAACACAGCAGTACAACAATAATGCATAAAGGTGTGACACCATCATTCATGCACACACACGAAAAGACACACACCACGCTGTGTTTATGTTCCTTTAGGCCAGTAGCTCGCTGTGGGACAAATACAGGAACAGGATATTTACTGTGTTTCCTTGCCTGGTTTATTGGTTCACAATAGTATCTATTAACAACATGGGGCATTGTATTGAAATCCAGCCTCGCCATATTTGTGTGTCTTCTGTCAAAGTTTACTTTTATGTCAATCCCGCTGAATCTGTGTACAGTTGGAAAAGTGACAGGAAAAATGGAAATGTAAGAGGACGTCACATGTGACGAAGAGTTTCAGCCATTTAGCTTTTTGTTTTTATTTGTCTGATTTTCTGTTTGAAATTTGGTGGTGGCTCATCAGAAAAGTAAGAAAAGTTGAAGTAAAGTAACTCAAGTAATTAAGTGAAATTTTGAGATACCTGTACTTTCCCTTGGTATGTCCATTATATGCTACTTTATATATCAAAATATTGTATTTTTTACTACACATTTATTGGAGAACTGTTACTTGCGCCTACTCTACAGAGGCAGATTAAAATATTGAGATTGTTATAAGAAGCTTATGATATTATTCATTACTTTCAACTAGACTACCCAACAGAATATCAAATAGTTCAAATTAGCTTCACTTCGCTAATATGTTAATACACTAAGTAATAAGCTAATAATACACTATATAACAATGCATACATAATGAGTACTTTTCATACTTTAAAGGAATACTTCACCCCCAATTTTTTATTTGTGCAGCAATTATTTGCCCTGTGTTACATTGAATTTGTGAAGAAAACTTTGTTTTTCTGGCATGTGTCCACAGTAAACTAAAAATCCAAAATGGAAGAAATTCTCACTGAATTGAAGGCATGGGGGTCCACATTTAACAACAGCAAAACTATCTCAAAATATGCATTTACAACTCTCACACTCCACTCATATGCTGAGTATTGCCCAAACAAACAGCCCTTTCCCTTTTTATGTTCTCTTCAAAGCCAGACTCCATTAACAAAAACAGCAATTTTACTTCACTGAACACAGAAGCTGCAGGTCGACCACTGCCTTGGTTTGTAGTTTGTTTGTGTCATCGTGTGACTTTGGTGAATATGACCCA
Organism: Cephalopholis sonnerati; assembly: GCA_019142605.1. Classification (NCBI taxonomy): domain Eukaryota; kingdom Metazoa; phylum Chordata; class Actinopteri; order Perciformes; family Serranidae; genus Cephalopholis; species Cephalopholis sonnerati. The sequence continues at coordinate 25,084,443 of JAGQAX010000019.1, forward strand.
ACCCTTTAAAGCACCAAACTCACACAATAGCACAAAGGAACTAACTGATCGAGGCAGTGATAGACCAACAGCTCCCATTTTCAGAGAGGTAAAATTACAGTTTTTGGCAATGGAGTCTGGCTTTGCAGAGAGCTTGGATAAGTTTCACTTTCAGTTCAGCATGCCATCACAAAACACTGTCTATTTGGGAAGTACTGAGCATAGCAGGTGGATAAATGAGTCATGATGAGCAGAGAGTTTGTAAACAGATATTTTGACATTGTTTTGCTGTTGTTAGATGTGAATGCCTATGGCTTAAATTTTAATTAAATTAAAGAATTCTCTCCATGTCTTGATTTTGTGTTCACCAGAGGCGTGCGAGAAAAATACGTTTTTCTTCACAAGTTCAGTGTAACATGGGGTGAGTAACTGATATACCATTGGTCATGTGGAGGGTGAAGTATTCCTTTAAGTGTATTATGCATCTGTAGTAGTCATTTTTTACATTTCCATATTGCTACCTTTGATGTTGGTAAAGGTTCCTGTCCATCACTGCAGACCACTTTCTAGTTTCTGGACCTTAAAGCACATTTCATACATCAGTTGGCCAACTAACCAGCTGGCACTACTCGTCTTCGTGAAAATTGTTCCTGTCATTTTTTTTATATCTGTGTTTTAGGAATTTATTTTAATATTTGGATCCTTGCTGTGTCTCCGTCCTTATAAATGAATTTAAATCCAATATTCTGTTGATACACAGTATGGGGCCCTTAACTTTAACTTCTGTTTTATACCCCCCTCTCCCCCTTCAAGTGTGTCTCTTTCCCTCGGCCTTAATCGCTTACTCCCTCTAATCCCACCAAACGACAGCCAGTCATATAAATCAACATGTTTACAATGAAATGTTTCCAATTAAAGAGGACGCTCGTTAAGAAGCATCAACGGACACCGCTGGAGCCTTAATTGCCTGGGATGCCAGTGTGTGATGCATATTAATTACGTATTAACCTCACACACACAAATGCACGCACACACACATGCATGGAGGCACATTAGTGTGTATTGCATATTAATTACCTATTACCCTTTGTGCTGTGCATTAAGAGCTGCGTGGCATCAGAAAGACAGCTTGCCCAAGGGCAACACACACACACACACACACACACACTCGAATGCACACACACTAATACCACCAACACCGTCTATTCACATTGCATTCACAATGAGGAATGAGCCATTTCAGTCAGCCAGCCATGACCATAACTAATCTCACCACAGCAAGTGTGTGCGTCTGTGCGTGTGTGAGTGTGTATCCGGATATGAAGATGTATGTGTGAGTGGGAGTGTCCCTTTAAGACAATTTAACAAGTAGAGGACTGGATCCAGAGATCTAACGGCCTGCCTGTCCTTGCATTAGGGGACGTTTCATCAGAGGACATTTAACAAGATGAATAATGAAGAGATGATTCAATTAAAAGAAGAAAGTAGTTACGGAAAAAATAGATAATTTTAATGTTCCACAAGAAGAGACAGTTAAAGTTGACAGTTACAGCTGTGCTAACGGCTTCATTAGGGCCTTTAGCAAAAGGCTAAAGTCAGCATGCAGACAGAGGCCTACACATGGTGACATGCTGATGTTTATTTGGGAATTTTCACCCATAGATGTAAATAAATAACTAGATAATGGACACCAAGATAACTCCTATACAGTCCACTGGAGCTGCTCGCTTGGGTTTACTAGGTATGTACAGTAGTGTTTTTCCTGCTGGTCACCCTATGAACAGTAGTCACAATACCAGCCACAGCTCAGCCCTGAGCAGAGTGACCGTCCGCTATTGACCAGTCAACGGACTGCAGTGTTCACAGCTCCACCTTTTTGTACCAGATCTGTGTGCTAGGTACCCCAACAGAGGGGGGACCAAAAATGGGGACAGTACGGACAGTTCCATTGGTACCATCCACAACTTTTCACAGTGGAAAGAGATAAAATGTGTACAGAACTGAATCTTAGCACAATAGCATGTGGACTCTTGCTAATGGAGGACAAAGTACAGCTGAGGTTGATGGGAATGTATTGTCTTGAGGGTATTTGGTCAGAGACAAAGGCATTGGACATATGAAAATGATGGCTCTTGATGAGAAGTTATGGGATAACCAAGTTACTAACACAATCAATAGAGCCCTGGAAATAGCGCCAAAAATGTAACTCATAGCTTCTTCAAATCACTGTATGTGCATTGACTTTGCCGCTGAGCATGTTGTAAGGGAACATAGGTTTGTCATTTGTAGCATCAACATCCATTTCACGATGGTGGTAAATAATGCATTATTTTAAATGAAAGCATTAATCACTAAGTCACATGCACAGTAATCCATTTGCCATTTAAATGGCATTTAGCCAACTTTCATGTTCTTCACTCTTGTCCTGACAGCCACACCATGGGCTACCCCTCAGCTGTGGTTTGCTCTCTTATTCCACACTGAACATACATGTTCCTCTTCACTCACTGTGGCATTTTAATCGCTTTATCCCAGTTTCAGCCTCCAGTTTCCTGCCCTGACCTTTATGCCCTCTTTTGCCTGCGTGTGGTAAATCCTTGGACACATAATTAAGTGACAGCAGTCAAAAACGGAGCGTGATTTAACTACATAGTCATTTGCACTCGTGCCATCATGTCATATTTAACAATACATGCTTGCAGTTCATTTCCACACATGTTCTGTGTTCATTTTTTCCTGTAGACCGTGGATAATCTATTTAGCCTCAATGGAAATGAGCTAGAATTAATGATAATAAATACCTTAACAACTACACTATTAGTCAGCTGGAATTGACTTTCATTAAAATGGCATGCGATGGATTTTTTTCTTCACACCAATTTGCACATTTTAATTGCAAATGTTTGTATCATTCTCATAATCATTTGCAACTTTCAGAGGAAATAAATGCATTAGTTTAATTTAGTCACAACACGTCATATAATCTTTGACACCACATTATCAGCAGACATCTATCTGTCTATGCAAATGCGTACGTCTATCCGGCTGGCTGTTTCTTTTTCTGTTTATTCAGCAGAAGCGTTTTATAGCAAACAAATGCAGTTTTAGTCTTTTAACTCTTTACCAAGAAAAATTCAGGATATTATAATGAACATTATCTGATAAACACTCAGCAGCCATTTTATCAGGTACACCTAGCTAGTACCAGGTTGGACCCCTTTGCCTTCAGAACTGCCTTAATTCTTTGTGGCACAGATTCAACAAGGTGCTGGAAACATTCCTCAGAGATTTTGGTCCATATTGACATGATCGCATCACACAGTTGCTGCAGATTTGTCAGCTCCTGTTCCACCACATCCCAAAGGTGCTCTATTGGAATTAGATCTGGTGACTGTGGAGGCCATTGGAGTACAGTGAACTCATTGTCATGTTCAAGAAACCAGTTTGAGATGATCTGAGCTTTGTGACATGGTGCATTATCCTGCTGGAAGTAGCCGTCAGAAGATGGGTACACTGTGGTCATAAAGGGATGGACACGGTCAGCAACAATACTCAGGTAGGCTGTGGTGTTTAAACCATGCTCAGTTGGTACTAAGGGGCCCAAAGTGTGCCAAGAAAATATCCCCCACACCATTACACCACCACCAGCAGCCTGAACCGTTGATACAAGGCAGGATGGATCCATGCTTTCATGTTGTTTACGCCAAATTCTGACCCTACCATCTGAATGTGGCAGCAGAAATCCAGACTCATCAGACCAGGCAGTGTTTCTCCAATCTTCTATTGTCCAGTTTTGGTGAGCCTGTGTGAATTGTAGCCTCAGTTTCCTGTTGTTAGCTGACAGGAGAGGCACCTGGTGTGGTCTTCTGCTGCTGTAGCCCATCTGCTTCAAGGTTGGACGTGTTGTTGGTTCAGAGATGGTCTTCTGCAGACCTTGGTTGTAACCAGTGGTTATTTCAGTCACTGTTGCCTTTCTATCATCTTGAACCAGTCTGGCCATTCTCCTCTGACCTCTGGCATCAACAAGGCATTTTCACCCAGAGAACTGCTGCTCACTGGATATTTTCTCTTTTTCAGACCATTCTCTGTAAACCCTAGAGATGGTTGTGAGTGAAAATCCCAGTAGATCAGCAGTTTCTGAAACACTCAGACCAGCCTGTCTGGCACCAACAACCATGCAACGTTCAAAGTCACTTAAATCACCTTTCCTTCACATTCTGATGCTCAGTTTGAACTTCAGCAGGTCGTCCTGACCATGTCTACATGCTGAAATGCATTGAGTTGCTGCCATGTGATTAGCTGATTAGCTATTTGCGCTAACAAGCAGTTGAACAGGTGTACCTAATAAAGTAGCAGATGAGTGTATGTTCCATGTGCGTTGTGTATAATTGGAAAAAACTAAGTAGTTCTTCATTACAGAGACGTCTGACAGCCACTGTTGCCAAAAGACACAAAAAATTTACAGATACTCCAAACCTGATCAACAGGAAACCCAAGTATAGCATCACACTGTGCCCACACCATGCTGTTTGATTGGCAGGTGATCTTTGCGAGTGCAGCACAGACGCACCAGGAGGTGAAAACTTGGCACCAAATATGAAAAAATAAAAATAATCATCATTATACTGGCATGATATCTGAACAAACCTCAAATTATTAATATGCACAAAGGCTTTTTTTTTATTTGTCAGTAAGTCTTCAGGCTGCTTTTTCTCAACCCTTCTAAACTCTACTTCACTGCACGTGTGTCTGTCTATGTGAAATGAGCTGCCATCCTATTTTTTATTGATTTGGCCGTGGGGGGTTTGGAGGATGAAGTCAAGGAGAGCTAGACACCAGACGATGGCAATAAATCTGTATGCACCCATAAATGTGCGCGTGGCGGCGGGCTGAAGCAGACAAAGGATCAGGTGTGTCCTACTGCCCTGAATGCCACAGCCCTCGTCTGTAGCTCACACGAACACACACTCGCCTAGAAGGTGATAAGGTTGGGCATCATTACTGGCCGCAACAGAGTAAAATGAAGTAAATGGAAATGTAATTCAGAACATTTATCTCCTTTTACAAAAAAGAAGCAGCAAAAATAAAGCATCTTTTCACGTCTGAATAAAATAAACCCGAAAGGCATACATTATTGTCTCCGCTCTGTTGAGCATGAATTATGTCATCAGCTGTGTTACTATCTGCTCATTCCAAACTAGGCCAACTTCAGAAATGCCTCAAAAGCAATGTCTACCACCGCGATTCATAATTAGGGTATGTGTGGCATCCTACATGCCAAGCACATGCCACACATACGCTAAAGGCTTCGCGCATGCATGTGTGTGTGTGTGTGTTTGCGCGTGAAGCAGAGGTGAGACACAGAGCGATCCAGGGCAGAGGGAGAATTTTTCAGGCCTAATGTTCCATGACAATGGACCAAGGTTCCGTCAAGGGGAATCAGAGGCATTGCCGCCTAACGCCTTAAACACACACACACACACACAAATCTTCCCCTCCGCTCCTCCTTTGTCTCATCCTCCTTCTTCTGTCCTCTCCTGTCGTAAACTCCGCTTTCTTTCCCCATCATTCTCATTTTTCTCCCCTGTTTTATTTCCTTTTTACCTTCCTGTACTTTCCCCTCTCCTGTTCTTTATCCGCCTGTCCGTTTACCTGAAGTTTAATTATGTAGTTGTTAATCCCAGTTGCAGCCTGAATGGGCTTTACAACAGCCACATTAAGAAACAATGGTTGAGAACAACAGCTCCCAACCTTTAAGCCCTCAGAGGACAAATACAGATGAAACATCTCCCCTCTTTTGTCCTGTACTCCCCTCTGTGCTCTCCTCTCCTTGACAATAAATGAAACTGAACATTGCCACTGACACAATATACCATAATCTATAGAGCTCTGCTTATCAAAAGCCCAGTATCCCATTATTGTTTCATCCTTTATTGCATGTGTCTGTTTGTATCTGTCTGAGCGCGACAGCAGAATCAGGAAGAAAGAAAATGACGCCGTGATAAGTCCGTGATCGTTTGGCTTGGGGGTGCAGCCATGGTGACAGAGGTTGATGATGTGTTCTTGCGTGTTAACATGCCGAGTGTGTCACCCTGCTGTCTACCTGCTCCACTTAGATCAACCGTCTGAGTGTGTGTTTGTGTGGGAGGATGGAAGATTATGTTTTCTGTGCTTGTTGTATTTGTTTGTGTACGTTGCCTATATGATGCAGGCTGGGTGCAATATTGTGAGGTAGATGCGCCAAATTTTTAATCAGTTGATGGTCAGTGAACTGAAGACTGACTGTGAATAAGAAGGGGAAGCCCCACAATAGGAAAAAAATAATCATTTTTGGTTGAGATAATAAAAGCTGAAGAAGAGAGCAGGGATGCACAGGTTGGATAAAAGAAATAATCCCTAGAAGGAAATAAGAATTCCAGTTTATTTTTACACTACAGAAGAAAACATGGCAACAAAAACAAGGAGGCAAATGCTTCTTTTAATTTCGACTATCTCTGATGAAGAACCTCAAAACAACCACAACCACCCAGGGAAATTGTTCGTACCGTTTTGATGCTGACCTCGATTTTTCAAAGGAACTAACCACGCTGTCCTGCTTTTTCTCTTCCCCACTTTTTTTTACCTCTCTCCCCATGACCCCCTTCCTTTTCCTATTTGTACGTCTTCTCTTATCATCTCATCTCTGCTTTATCTAACCCCAAACACCCCACGGCTTCCACCCTCCTCCCCTCCTCCTCTTTCAGTCTGCAAAGTGGGGTTTTACCGCTCGCTGTTGGAGTCTTTGGCCTGCAGTAAATGTCCACCCCACAGCGTGGCCAGGCAGACAGGAGCCACCACTTGCAGTTGTGAGGATGGGTACTACAAGATTGACTCGGACCCTCCCAATATGGCCTGCACACGTGAGGATACAACACTTTTATATTTGTTTAATTACTTACTTTTGTTTATGGGTATCATGTTGCTGTATTGAGATGAAGTTGTATGACCTTACAAGATCTATTTTTCTTTTTCTAACCCCTTTCCAGGCCCTCCGTCTGCACCACGTAACGCCATATCTAATGTCAACGAGACCAGCGTCTTCCTGGAGTGGTCCGTTCCCATGGAAACAGGTGGCAGGAAGGATGTGCGCTACAACATCTTGTGCAGACAGGTCTTGCCAGATGGAAGGGGCTTGGAAGAATGTGGCCCCAACGTACGCTTTTTGCCACGACGCGTCGGCCTGTCAAACACCTCGGTCATGGTGGCCGACCTGCAGTCACACACCAACTACAGCTTCCTGCTGGAGGCTGTCAACGGGGTGTCAGAGCTGGCCAAAGACCACGCCAAGCAGTATGTGTCACTCAATGTGACGACCAATCAGGCAGGTACGTTGCGCCAAATCTGTCCCAACTGTCAATACTTGCTTTGTTGCCAATCACAGCCTCCGCATGAGTCCTCCAATCAGCACCACAGCTGTCCCGTTTTCTTCCCCTCAGTATTCAAACTTGTTCTGAATTTCCCAAATCATCACCATTTGCCATGACTTTTTCTTTTTTTACCTCCTTATTGAGACTTCCACAGACAAACCTTGGTGTGGGATTCGTGGCGCGAGTATCTTGGTTTGATAACAAAGACACCAGATGATCAAATTATCACAGTATTTGTCCAACAAATCTGTCGCTGTATTCATTTTTTCCCGTGCACCATCCCTGCAGCGACTGAGGGAACATTGCACAGTGGAAAGCTTTTTTGTTTTTGCTTTTGCATCCAGATTTGTCATTGAAAAGGCAGCTTGGTCCCCTCAATTAGGCAGCACATTTCATCAACAAGATTTGCAGGAATCGGGGGCGTAATGAAAGCTCTTGATTTGCAGGCTTGTTTGTGTATGGGGCGTCTTGTGTGGTAGCAGGTGTTATTCTGCATGCCTATCAAAAATGATGAATCAGGCTGATAACAGGCAGGTTTATATGTTATTTTTAGGCTGTGAAGTACATTTATCGATCAACTCTGAGCAAAAAAAAAAGAGAACTTCCACTGCTATAATGTTTGCACTTGTAGCTGCTAGAAATGTTTTATTATCTGCGATGCCTGAGCAGCTTAGAAAATCTGTGTGACTATAAAGTATGCTTGAGCAAGGCACTAAACCAACAAGACTAAAGTGAGCAGCACAGTGGCCAAACATAAAAGACCACTCTAATATTAGACAATGAAAGAGGCCGACTACTCCCCATAGCTGTAAATACTGGAAGCTTTGCTGGCTTTCCTTTTAAATGGAGATTAAAATTCATATGGGCTTCGGGAGCCCATTTTTATGTTTACGGGAGGTATGTGCTTGTGTAGTTTATTTTATTTGCTTGTAATGAAATGGGTAGCACACGGCGTAATGAAATGAGAAAAATAGGAGATTAATGCTCTCCTTCCCAAGGCTTCCATCTGTAGGGAAGGCTAGAGGAAAAAAAAAAAAACTTTTGAAGGAGTGTGTGTTTCTGTGTGTTGAACAAATGGTTCATTGGCAGTGAAGTAGAAGTAGGAAGTACTGTAGTAGTAGCAGTGGGATGGATGTGAGAGCAAGAGAGGGAATGAGAGAGAGGCAGATGGTTGTCTGACAGTCGAGAGTACTGACGGCCTTCTAACTGTGTTGTCGTTGTGGCTGTCAGCAGACTGAGTGGATTACACCCGACGACAGAACCCACATTCAGTTTATTGGAGTTGTGGCTAGATTAAAGTTAGCCAGTCACTGGACCTGGTGGAGATTAGGGATTACATTAGATTACACATGGCTGGCAGAGTCACAGACAGATAGAAATGTGCTGCTCTTTGGCATGGATGTGGTACAGGTTGGACTAAGATGTTATTTCTGTTGAAATTAGACAAATATAAATTAGGGATTACAGATTTTTTCAAGAGATACCGATAACCAATAATTACCTGCTTCTCATGGGCGTCAATTTTTGTGTTTTCAAAAGAAGTGTATAACCTGTAGTTTATGTAAGGGTAAGAAAGGCTCAGATGTGGTAAGAAAATACGGATAATTTAATATTTCATAGCCCTGACTGAACCAAATCAACCTGACATCACTATTGCTAACACAACAGAAACAACTCTTTCATACCTGCCAACATTAGGCTTTGAAGAGGGAGATTTTCTATTGTCAAATGGCCTACCTTCAACGCCACTGCCCCCATATAACCTTACACTACTGATGAACATTATAAATATGAGGATGTCAATGTAAAATCACTTTTAATCAGTATTAAATGTATAGTTAATCGTAAGAGAGGGGGGATTATGAAGCTCAGTGTTACTGTGTAATTCTGTGGTGTATCAGTAAAGTGTATTAACTACACTGCCAGAGTGGAGTCTCTACTAACAGACAAACATTTTTTTTTCGTTTGATTGTTGTTTACATCTCTCACTGTCATGAGCCATTGCCTCTCGTCTATAGATGCTCACTTCTTTCTGTGCAGTGATACAGTGGGTGGGTGTAGTTTACTAGAATAAAAAAAAACACAAGTTAAGTGCCATCTAGTTCCAATACACTGGAAACAAGGCAGACATATCTATGGCCGATATCTCCAACACTCTGCAACTCACACCAAAACAATTTGGACTGATAAACAGCACTACAGGTAAGAGGGAAAACGTGTGTATTTGATTTGGGGGGTAAACTGCTTTTCTAAGATTGAAATTACTGTTAGAAGCAGTCACTGGCACTGAGTTTGTATACCAATCAATAAACCAAATCAGCAAATCAAAACTTAATTTATGCAGCACCTTCCGTACAAGTTAGCGCACTAATCAGACCAATATGGCGGAACACAGATATATTAAAACCAATGAAACAGTGGCAGACTGTGCACACAAAACCCCTTACCCAAAGGTAGTTTGTCTGCATTTCAGAACAACTAATAAAAACAGACAATAGTCGAATTATACAGCTGCATGCTTGGCTAACAATTTCATATGGGTCTCACTGACTGCCATTGTCCCTGTGGTGCTGCTGAATGGCTGAATAAAGGTGGGGAAAATTCAATCAGTATTCAGTTCAAAATTACATACATTTGAAAATAACAAATGAGAAATGAAACGAATGAGAAAATAACAGCAAGTGATCCATATTGGTAAATCCAGCTGTTGTTGGAACAGTAGTGAAGCAAACACTTGATTGAGGATGATGCATTAATGCATAGAGAGCCATTTACAGGATAATTAACTGGAAGCATTGGAAGACTGGCAGATTTTGAACAGCTGTACCAATAGTGATGTTTAGCTGTTTCAAATGTCTAGAATACAGATTGCAGAACATATGGGCAAACATTTGCATCTGTGTGCTCATATGCAAATATTTCAAGTGATCTGGTGAGCCATTTACAGTGAACGCTATAAACACAATTTGCCAAGTAAATGCAGTAAAAACAAAATAGTAATTACAGCTGCAAGACTGCAAATCTATCACCCGTAGTATTACTCATCAGTTTAGAAAGTATCTTTGCTGATATCCGATATGCTAATATGTAACAGTTATTTTAGCCAATAACAAATACTAATATTGATATATCTACTTTTGTCCCCACCTAATTTTAGTGATCTTCAAGTCTCTTCTGTAGTTGAATTGACATCATATTATGCATGCATACTCTTATCGTGACAGCCCATCAGCAGATGGAGACATGAAATACAATATGTAATATTAATTCATTGTGCAAAATAAGAAAGAGCATGTTGGCTGATTCAGATAGTTCCTTTTAAAGCCGATATCGGCGGATACCAATGATGTGCCGATGTTATGTGCATCCCCAGTCCTCTTCTGAGTAAGTGATTCCCAACCTTGGGGTCATGACCTCTGCTAGGGTCAAAAGATAAATGACAGTAGGGCCTTACCGAATTAGTTTGAACCTTCGAAGCTTCTTTTATAACATCAACAAAATTCTTTTTAATTTATTTTCTTTCTTTCTTTCTCTCTTTTTTTCTTTTACATATATGCATTCATTCTGTTTAAACCATTATTTCTGCATGGTTGCAGAGAAAGATTAGGCTCCATTAATCAAACGTTTTATACCATAGAATTAGACTCATGTGACCCAAAAATTTCAGTAGCGTTGTAAACTCCAAAAGTCTGTTGTCGTTTTTTAGAATGATGTAATTATTTCCAAGATTCACAATATGTTTTCATTTAACAAAATGTTCTGTTTCAGTCCATATTTGTTGGCATTTAGCTTTTCAAAAACAACATTTGGACTGCGGTCAGAAACCATATATTCTTGCACAGTTGGCACATACAAAGGGTGGCACACACCTGAATTAATGTGACAGTCTGGCAACATCATAAATTACATAATGTTCAAGGATTTTTTTTTTTTTTTTAGGATGATGTCATCGTAAAATATACAGACATTTAAAGCTTCAAAAGAAAACTTCAATAGAAGCTTTGAATGTAAAAAAATAAATTCAGTACGGCTCTAATAGAAATAAAAGGAGGGGAAAGTGTAGTTTTTTCATTGGCTCTCTATAGGCCTCCAAAAATGTGCAAATGAAACAGTCTGAGAAGGAAAAATCATTCCACCTAACACTTGCTGACATATGCAACATGTGATGACAGGTCAGAAGTAGCAACTGCTTAAGGAGCCGTACACACGCCACATCTTGATCTGCCTGGAAAATGCGAGGTCAGGTGCTCGGCGCTACTCTTGTACCTTTAATGTGCCAGCTTTCAAGAGTGCGGCTGCGGGTTGCGTCTGAAGTTGCTAAGCAACCTTAACAAGCATTGCATCACAGCCTATTTACCTGAAATCCTGAGTGCAAAATTGATCTTGTTTCAGTCACTGTTTGTATGTAGACCTATTGTCCGTGAGACAGATGTAAAGCTCTGGCCACCTTGCACTCATATAATCAACTCCTTCTCTATATTTATCGCAGACTGATATTTACAGATGAAGGGAAAGATACCTGTCGGCTGTGATTGGTTGTCCCTAGTCACATGACATGCAGCACTGCTGTGTTCCAAAGGTTGACTGAGTTTGTGCGTGTCACAGCATCTTTTTGGCATTTGAGCGTGCCTGCCATGCGGCTACACTGAAAACAATTAATTTGAGGGCGCAAAAAACGTGACATGTGTATTGCCCCGAAGGGAGGCTGAGAGGCTGTCAGCAAATAGTTTGTTGGGCACAGGGAAATGGAGATCTGTGTGAGCACATGCGACTCTAAAGAAGACAGTGGATCATGGTCGATATCACCCGTCGGTCCAGGAGCTTTGCCTCGATGATGGCCATTTCCAGGCATATTTTAGGATGACTCGGGTCAGTTTGACAACCTGCTGTCTATTGTCGGGCCGTATAGCTCTGGGTATCCAGCAACCGCTACCACCAGTTTCTCCTCCATTGTTTACCAATGGTAAACTTGTCCATCACAGATGGCCTCCCCGCAAATCATCCGATTAGACAATGGGAAAAAAGATCACAAAAAAAGAGATGGCATTAGGAGTTTTTCTGCTCTGAGTTTAAGTTTTTCTAGGAGGTCAGAGCACTCCAGCAAAAACACCAGGTGCTTAGAGCGCAGAAATGCGAGGTGTGTCATGAAGCAAAAAGCCTCATTCTCTTTAAAAACAATCACAAAAAGGCGCCTCCAGCTGCTAAAACGCTTTCTGTGTGATCAGGGCCGTACTGCACCTTGGACTGCACCCAACAGTGATGTCAAGGTGTATATTTCTACATCACTGCATTGGCATTAGGACAACTAGTTGAGGTCTTATCAAGTGATTTCCCATCAGAACAATCATGTCCACAATAATCCTGAAGCAATAAATGTAATAAACAGTTAAACATCTCGCCTCGCTTCTGTATCACAGATGTAATTACCCAATGAGGACTTTGATCAGCATTGTAAACATCTGTGTTTGTCAACTGTGCTTCAGCTCACGAGGCTAAAAAGGCAAAAAAACAAGATACCGATACTAAAGTACTGAGAGACGGGGGCGACGGGGGAGACTCAGACAGTACAGAGACGGAGAGAAAGAGTCAGAGGATCTGCCGTTTGATGTGTGGGAAGTGTCACACTCGATAAGGGATCCGTGAAATAGGTGATTTCACAGTGTCCCTGTGAAGCCCTGCTGAATAATAAAGTGTTGGTACTCGTGAGGAGGTGAGGTGAAAGACAGGAGGGAAGGACGGAACAACAGGATGGAGGTAGAGGTAAAAGGGGTAGAGGTGGAGGAGAAATGATGGAGAGGATGTGATAAGGAAAGAAAAGGTGAGATTGCAGGAAGCAGTGAAGGAAGAGGAAATGAAAGGAGGCAAAGAGGTAAGGACAGACACCGGGGAGGGTGGACATTAGCTGCGTGTATTCAAAAACACTCAGAGGTCTGGTGCAGCTTGACAATTTAAGAAATGGAAGTCATATATTTTGCTTTGATGTTTCCCTTCACACCAATACATAGTTATGATAAGGTAGCTAGCTAGCAGCCTCTATGAAGTTGTAGAAATTAATTTAAAATAGGAAAATAAATCACCAAACTGACGGCAGAACTGTCCCTGCAACCCAGTGGCATTTCTAAGTGTCTGTATTTTTTAAATCATGCCTTGTGGATAAATCTGTGAAGGCTTGAGTGGCAGTAACGACGTAACTGTTCATTCTACATAAGAAGATGTCATTCATAATCCAAATCATAAAACAAATACTCTAACTGGCTATTAATCTCCAGTAATCATAGACAATGCAGTCTTTTGTTTGCAGATAAGCCTGATGATTGCATTAAATGAATTCCTGTGGTAGCTGGGCTCTATAATGTCTTTGTTTCTGCCCATTTGTTTTTCATGTTGTTCACAGTGTGGGAACACTGTGTGGTAACTGCACACTAAATGCACCCATACATTGTTTTTGCTGTTGCTGGCTATTAGTCAAATGAATCGTGATACATTACCATGTGGGTGGTAAAAATAAATGCACAGCCAGGTGCTCTGCCCATGTGTCTTACTTTTGTTTTTTTAGACATAGATAAAAAAGTAAGGTGGTTGCACTGAAACTGGAATGAATTCAACTTGCAATAGGAAAGGACTAACCTCTTCAAAGCTGCTAATTTGTTAGCATTTTAGCTTTAACTGTTGAAATATATCACTTTTGTGACACTTTTGAATATCTTTTGGTTACTGTGTTTACATTTGGAGTTGAGCTGGGTGATATGGCCCCAAAATATTACCATGATTTTTTCGGGGTATTTTTGCAATAATGATATTCTTGACAATATGACAAAGTAAATTTATTATTATTTTAACAACATAGAATTGCCACACTTTGCCTTCAAAGAGAATTTATCTCTCATATCTTTCATTCGTTAACATAACAGTAACTCAGAGTGAGATTCAGATTCTGTACACAATATTGATATTTTCCATGACCGCTTATCGAGGGGCTGGAGCCTATCCCAGCTGACATTGGGCAAGAGGTGGGGTACATCCTGAGCAGGTCGCCAGACTATCACAGGGCTGACACATAGAGACAGACAACCATTCACACTCACATTCACACCTACATCCAATTAAGAGTTACCAATTAACCTGCATGTCTTTGGACTGTGGGAGGAAGCCGGAGTACCCAAAACCCACGCTGACAAAGGGGAATACAGACACTCCGCACAAAAGGGCTCCCACACCCTGGGCTTGAACCAGGAACCCTCTCGCTGTGAGGCAACAAATGCTAGCCACGCTATCACCGTGCCACCCACGATATTGCGATATGAATTTTTCTTATCATATTATAAATTATACCAGTATTATTGGGAACAAGATGATATGGCACACCCCTAATTTGGAGTTTCCAGTTGTCCTTGTAGGAGATCCACATGTAGAACTGTTATATGTTCTGTCTTTAATTTGAGAAGGTCTTGGTAGTTTTACAAGAAACTATGAGCTTTCTTATGTGGTGTTGGTTTCAATGTTGTGCACATTCATACTTCACTAAAGCTAGCTCATAGTTCAATTGTGAATGAAATTCACAGTCCCACAAAATTTATTACTTTATCTTCATTGTTTCCATTTTGTTTTAATTAATAAAACCTTGTGATCATCATTCACTTGCAGATATTTCCCAAGACTGGTCAGATGCTTCATCTCAATGTGTTGCTTCAAATTTGTTTCCAATGTGGCTCCATTCTGACTTTTTTTTCTGACGTGGCAGGCATAATTTGCCTAAAAATTCAAGGTTTTTCTTTTCATCGAAATCTGTAATGATTTATTGGTGCATAAAACTCCTCCAAACATTTGTACTAAATGGCTTCAGCAGTTCCAATAGCTGCGTTGTCAGTGATTGCCATTTGAACTTGCCATGAAGGTGTTGTGTTGACGTCTGTTCCCCCATCAAATAGTGCTGCCCTCCTGTTAAAGTGCGTAGCACCGTCCTACATGGGTAGGTTTGGTCCAGATTTAGGTAGGGGGGAGACAAACTTGCCTCAAATCCTCCGTTGCCATACAACATAGTGTGTGAGTGTCATTTACTGTTGCGAGATTGAGTGACACTGTTCAAAGAACACTGTCTGGCTTACTTGACTTGACCATTTCAATTTTGTTTTCTCATTTTTGGTGTTAGGCTGTTTTTACTGCCAAAAAGCAGTGGAGTGGAAGATGTTGAAGAAGACATATGCAACATTTGGTAGGTCAGACCAGAGAGGATATGGGATAGAAAGTATGTAGGAAAGCAGCTGGCCATGGGACACATGGTTCATACGTCGTTCCTTTTGTGGGCGGCTGTGGCTGAGAGGTAGAGTGGGTTGTCCACTAATATGATGATTGGCAGTTCGATTCCTTGATCCTCCATCCCTCATGTCAAGGTATCCTTAGGCAAGTTACTAAACCCCAAATTGCACCCAATGACTGTTCCATCAGTGTGTAAGAGCGTGTGAATGCTTACTGAGTAGCAGGTGGCACCATGAATGGTAGTATCGGCCACTAGTGTGTGAATGTGTGTGTGAGTGGGTGAATGTGATGTAGTGTAAAAGTGCTTTGAGTGGTCAGAAGACTAGAAAGGCCGAGAACTTTACCATTACCTTTTGATTTGTAAGGAATTCAACCTCTGAAGTTAGTCATATTCCTTATTACTTTACACATGTTTTTCATTCACGTGATAAGACGATTGCCTTCCAACTGATTGAGTCTGTACATTCGGTATTCCTTTCAACATAATTTTATGAGTTGTGTATCTTTATCAGTCAGATGACAGTAGAGACATGACAGGAAATAAGGAAAGAGAGATGGGGAATGACATAGGACAAAGGCTCGCAGCTGGACACAGTCTAGACATGTGACAATTCTTGGTCAACACCTTAAACACCAGGCAGAGAAGGCGCCCTGTGCTTTCAGTATTCTTCCTCTTTCAACCTTCATGAATCGCTGAGTGACTGAAATGTGCAAGTTTCAAGTGATAGGATTGCAATATGTTGTGTGACAGATCAGTTCTAGGCAGCCAAATGACTGTCGCTGTTGCAAATGCATGAAAAACATGAGAGTGGCGTGAGATAGAGCAAGTAGGCGGGGGGTTAAGTTGCAAACAAAAAAGATGAGAGCAGCTTTGGTACTTTACAACCTTAATAAAGCCATCTCTCTTTCTCTGTGTCCTATCTCTCTTTCATTCTGTCCCTGGGTCTCCCTCTCTGTCATTCTCTGAGGCTAGTTAAAGGATAATAAACCAGATAGTTGAAGGTCTGTATTGATTTCGGTGATGCTTCAGACAGATAGCGGTCTGAGAGGCTTATGTTCTGCACAGTGATAACGTTGCTCTTATCTGAGGCCAGAGTTGTTACACTGGAGGGCTGCACTTGTCTGCTGAATATAGCTTCAGAGTCTTTTCTAACCTTTCTCTGCGTGAAATAGAAGCCACACATGGGTGGAAAAAAAAACTGGAAATGGCATCACATATTTAGAGTTCGTTTGTTTTCTGCATCGCCGTACTGTAGGTGCTCATTAGCAGATGTAACACACACTGGAAGTGTTTAAACGCAGAAGTGTGATTCCACTGTCTTCCCTGTTGCTAAATTGAAAGTGTTGCTGGGCCCGTGTCTACACGCCTTCACCATGTCTCCCCCTCCGTGTCTCAGCTCTCACTCTTTTTTTTTCCGTTTTTGTCAGACCACTCGCTTGTTTTTCACCCCCTCCTTTTACTTCTTTAGCACCCCCGCCCTCCCTTCCATCACCTCCCTTTCTCTCTCTGCATCAGCGTTTCTCGGATCTGTCAGGTTTTAAAATGCTGGTTTGTTAAATCTCAGTTGCTGAGTTGTGGCACTGCAAGGTGTCACATTGTGCAGCTTTTGTTGACTAAATGCTGCTTTGGGTGTTATGGACGTTGTGCGTCTGTGCTTTTTGTATTTGGTAGATAAGGAAAGATTAGGGCGAAGAAGGAACAGGCATAAATTATCTATCAAATCAAAATGTGTTGTTTGTATATGTGCTCCAAATATAAACAGAATTACTTTTGCAATAAATGCAAAAAAAAAAACAGCAGTAAATTACTGTAAACAACATTTCAAACTTGCACATTTTGCAACTTGTAATTTTCTAAAATAAAATATGAATAGGCCTATATGTAATAAATTAACAGTTTTAATTGGAGCTAAGGTTACAAATCAGTCAGTAAACAGAAAATTCAACAATTGAAATAACAGATGCATCATTTCATTTTTTCCCCAAGCCGAAATCCCCAAACAGCTGCTGGTTCCAGCTTTTCAAATATGGGGATTTGGTGATTTTCTCAGTTTTTTTTATCACTGTGACGTGAACACATTTGGATTTTGGACTGTGCATTAGAGACAAAGATAGTTACAGTGTTATAACCCTAGTTCTATTAGCACAGCTCCACCCTCTACTAGACTCAATGGGTAATACTCCTTCAATCATGAGCATGCATTCACCCACTAAATATTGGCTGCCAATCAGACAATGAATATAAAAGGAAACTTTGCCGATATTGAACCAGCTGTGTGGCATCGCAGTGTGTGCAGATGAACGGTGTTTGGCTTCGCCCCGTGGTCGGACCTGTTGAGGAGCAACAGCCACTATTCTTTTTTACACAGTATGTTGAAACATACTCCCCTACATTCAGTAGGCTATGTCTTCAGTAGCTAGCTAGATAACCCTACACTTTTCAGGGTCTGATTTTGGTTTTGGAACAGGGAAGAAACGTATATCTTTTTCCAACCTCTCCAGGTAACGAGTATCATTAATACACGACGTGCCCCAGGCACAACATTTAGCTCCAAATCCACAAAACCAGCCTGAAAATGAAGGAAATCTGAAACGACTGCATTGGAGTCAGTGGAAAATTGTTGTCAGACCCTGATCTCTGAGCTGGCCCAGTGCTATGCTATGATAAATCAGCCTGTGTCCAGGTTCAGGACTTAGCGAAGGGTCAGTTGAACAAGGGTTATAATATCGTAACCTTTGTTCTATCTCACACAAGGTTCACTTTCTACTACACTCCATGGGTACAGTGGGTGGAGCCCAATGAATTAACACCCTGTCACAACACAACATGGACCCAGACACACTGATCCTGACTGATTAAAGGTTAGTCGCCATAGCATGGCTGGGTCGATGTTATGTCAGTGGGCAGTCACCTTCACTCAAAAGAAAAAGGATGAAAGATGCTGTCATATACATCCACTGTGGGCTTTGCACATATTCTGGTAGGCACGTCCTGATTGGCTGGCTGTGTTTATGCAGATTTCAGTGGGCAAATTTGTGCTCGTGATTGGAGGAGAGTATTGTAGAGTCCGGTGGAGGGCAGAGCCTGTGCGAGATAGAACAAAAAATGTGAAGACATCAGTTTAATGTCTGGTAAATTATGATAAATTCACTATTTTATTACATTTTGATTGTTGGGAAAACATTTCACAGATTAAGACATTTTTAGTTGCAGCCCTAGAAATTGGTATTTCATACAGGAAATGTCACCTCAAGTTGATTTCTATAGCCCAGAATCATACGTTTTTATACCAGAAGTCTTCACAATCCGCACACCCTCATGTGACACCTTCTATTCAGAACTTTTGATTAAATATAGAATGGCAAACTGCATCCATTTTTGGAGGATTTAAACTTAGATTTCGGTGTATTGTTACCCGTTAAGCTGCTGGGAAAAGAAGCCCTCTCTCTCATCATAGCATCCCAGCGTTTATACCATTTAAGCATTGAGTGTGTGTGTGTGTGATTCGGTTTCTGGTTTCAGGCTTTTAAGATGTTGCAGATAACACTTCTGTGCGACCATCCACTCAGGATACAGTTACTGTGTTTGTAGCGATGATTTATTCCCTGTGGAGTTCTGCTGAGGCTATTGAAACCTAAACGGTGTTTAGCATTTGCAGTAGAGGCTTACACACACACACACACACATACACACACTATCAGGATGTTGCCTGAGGGAGCATTTTGCCTGGTGAAAAGCTCTTTATGTGTCAGAGACTCTCCAACTGTCCCTCTGAGAGATGGGCCAACAGTTCAGGTTACAACAGGATGGTTCGATGATTGATGCAAACACACACAACTGAGCTCACTTGACTTTTCAGAACTTACAGAATAAATTACCCCAAATCCTATAATGGAAATGGAAAGTTTGCAAAGTGCCAAAAAAACAAGAACAAACATAAGACCAAAGTAAGTTTTCTCCTATGATGATATTGCCGCTTTTGACTGCCAAACTTGGTACACTAGAAGCTGTGTGCCAGATGTGTAGAGTCATAGCTAACTTCATGGGCTCCTCTGCCAGCATCTACTGAATAGCAAGATATAAAGGGATAGTTTAATTAGGCACAGGTGCACCTTGTTGCCAGACTGCAGACATTTTTTCAGAGGCAGAGCTGCTTTGGAACCAGAAATAATGTCAGTGGTTCATTAAACCTCAGTGGACTCCGCCAAATAACCTCAGAGGAACTTTGGTAACTAACAAACTTGAATTCCAAAGAAGAAACTCTGGGGAAAATGTATGTTGAAAAAATGGCAAATTAATTTTTTCTTCACCCAGCATTACAGAAATATCACAACAGCGAAGACACATATACACTCACCGGCCACTGTATTAGGTACAC
Source organism: Cephalopholis sonnerati (assembly GCA_019142605.1). Lineage (NCBI taxonomy): Eukaryota > Metazoa > Chordata > Actinopteri > Perciformes > Serranidae > Cephalopholis > Cephalopholis sonnerati. The sequence continues at coordinate 25,104,463 of JAGQAX010000019.1, forward strand.
CTGTTCAACTGCTCATAAATGCAAATAGCTAATCAGTCAATCAAGTGGCAGGCAACGTTGCCTGGTCTGATGAGCCTCAATTTCTGCTGCAACATTCAGATGGTAGGGTCAGAATTTGGCGTAAACAACATGAAAGCATGGATCCATCCTGCCTTGTATCAACGGTTCAGGCTGGTGGTGGTGGTGGTGTAATGGTGTGGGGGATATTTTCTTGGCACACTTTGGGCCCCTTAGTACCAACTGAGCATGGTTTAAACACCACAGCCTACCTGAGTATTGTTGCTGACTGTGTCCATCCCTTTATGACCACAGTGTACCCATCTTCTGATGGCTACTTCCAGCAGGATAATGCACCATGTCACAAAGCTCAAATCATCTCAAACTGGTTTCTTGAACATGACAATGAGTTCACTGTACTCCAATGGCCTCCACAGTCACCAGATCTCAGTCCAATAGAGCACCTTTGGGATGTGGTAGAATGGGAGATTCGCATCATGGATGCGCAGCTGACAAATCTGCAGCATCTTTGTGATGCTATCATGTCAATACAGACTAAAATCTCTGAGGAATGTTTCCAGCACCTTGTTGAAGCTTTGCCACGGACTAAGGCTGTTGGGATCTAACCCCGTGCTAGCAAGGTGTACCTAATAAAGTGGCCAGTGAGTGTACATCACTGTGTATATTCTAATATAGTAAATCCCTTCTTTTCACCATTATTTGTGATCTTTGATGTTTCATCATCAGTTTAATATTTCACAACCTACAACAATCACAGCAAGCATCACAAGCAGCTCTGCTCATGTAAACATCAAAGGATGAGGTGTCTTCAAAAGAGGGACGTCTAATAGATGCTGATGGTACCCAACAGATTTTACAACTGCGGCTCCATTTCTCTTGTGTTTAATCACTGTTTATTAGGGTGTTATATTAGTCACGTTAAATGCCAGAATTAAAAAAGATCTACTGGGTCGCATCATATTAAACTGCTGGATTTTTACTACTCAAGCAAATGAATGTTGGTGCTTGAAATTGTATTATGTCTTTATATCTGTGTGTGTGTGTGCAGCACCGTCCCCTGTGAGTGTGGTGAGAAAAGGTCACACGGGGAAGAGCAGCATCGCTCTTTCTTGGGCAGAGCCTGATCGCCCCAACGGCATCATCCTGGAGTACGAGATCAAGTATTTTGAAAAGGTAAAAAATGTATATTGTGTTCTATTTTTTGCTCCTTGTACAAAGCTATGTGTCTCTGTTCTGCTGACCTTCAGCTTCCTGTGGTTTCTGAGTACCTTTCTGAAGCTCATATTATATAGAGTTATTGCATGCATTCTTTTGCTGAAGTGTATTTTATATAGAGTGTTACCACACGTATTGATAATTAAGTAAGAATAATTTAGCTTAATGATGTGTGAAGATTATAAGTGGTCTCTTGGGAAACTGTTAATTATCACAGAACTTAAGCTCTTTTCACACCTGAAGGTCCAAAGTTGCATTGTATGCATTTGATCCAGTTAGTTTTGCTTCACCTTGCAATTATGTGAGCACACTGAAGAACTATACGTGACGTACATACATACTCCTGTTGTCATCACCTATTTAAGCTGCTCACCCTTATTTTCATACCGCCTCTTATGAGTTTTTGCCAACTGAGTCTTCATAAAGTTGTCTTGTCCTCTCCCCATGTGCTACGGTCGACTCATTTTGTTATGGTGAGTTATTGATGGACAAATTGATATCTACACACTTACCAGTCCCTACAGAATCACGATCTTGTGATCGCAATAATTCACGCAAATTCAACGAAAGTCCGCAATATTAGTGGGGGCTTGCAATTTTTCAAAAGTCCCGCAATGTTTCCACGTTTTCTGGCTGACCGGAAGTCGTTGCGCATACAACGTTAATTGAAACGTCATCAGACGCATCATCAAATGGCGCTAATGGCATTGCAGTATGGACCCAGTGGCCCATATCCACTTGGTACCCAGGTAGCCCTAGCATAACCATGTGGGGCCCACTTGGGTAAAGCTATGGATAAAGGGTAAAGATATGGAACCCATGGACAATCCCATATGGGGCCCATTTTTCAACCCATCTACTTCCCACATGGCCCCACATACAGATGCCGGCTGGGATCTAGTATCATTATTATAGCAAGTGAATACATGACTTATTTTTTGGAGGAAGTAGTTAAAAAAAAAAATCATATTTTTTTTCTCCTGACTTGCGATTTTTGTCATTAGCTGCAATTTTTGTCATTTGCTGCAATTTCCTGCAAAAAATCACGTAAAAATGCAGCAGCTTTTATTGTAATTTTTGACAAAATTGACCACAAATTCAAGGGATTTGCGCTGCAAACTCATGTTTTTTTGCCATGAGATCCTGGAGGGACTGACTTACTACCACTTGACAACTCTACTGCTGATTTCTCCTGTACTCCAGTCTCCAACACCTATCTGCTCTGAGTGCAGCCATGACGACCAAAAGTTCAAACCATCCAAAAAATGTTTTCACCTGAGAAACCCACCCCCAGCCACTGTTCAGTTTCGTCAACCTCTTTTCGTCAGCCCAAGGTCGCGGGTAACAGGATGTCTACAGAACCTTAAAAAGTCTTAAAATGTCTTTACAATACAGTAACAATAAGGCCTTAAAAGTCAGTAAACAGTCTTAAATTTGAATTTGCGAGGTCTTAGCTACTACCTACATTACTGCTTACATTACTGCAAACATTTTATCTAATTTCATTTATCCATTTTATAATTTCGTTTTGTGAAAATGAGTGAAGCCTTTCTATGTAAAAGTCCACATTTCTAATGTTATAAATCTTTAAAAATGATATATAATACTGTCATTTTACTTCATACTTGCACTTCCCTGTTGGCAAAATGTAGATTTACTCAACTCTAATAACCATATTCCTATGTAACACATAATTAGTACATACCTGCGATGCTTAAATAAGTCAAACATGATTTGACCACAAATCTGTCCTAAATTTGGTTAAAGGTGTCTTGAACGGGTCTTAAAAAGCTTTAAATTCAACTGTCTGATACCTGTGGACGCCCTGCTGTGCTTTTGGTTCAAGTCAAACTCGAAAGTTTGATGTCAGTTTAGTCAATGCCATGTTTGCCGAAATGCAAATTAATGTCATTGTGCACAGCCAGTACTCAACATGCTGAGTTGTCTGTAAAATTATCTGATGCATTTACTAGAGAATTTTCTGATGCTGAAACAACTCCTATCACCCATGGACCCTTGTGCTGTTAAACAGCCCTGTGCTCCACATTCTGATGTGTTATATTTACAGAACTTTACAGACCAACATTGTTCAAACTGGCTACAGCAGAATATATATTCGGTTTACCTTGAACTGAGGAAACCTTTACCTCAAAAAGACTCTTTCATGTGACAGCGCTATAGCTATGTGGGTTTTTTTTTCTTTTTCTTTTTTTTTAAGTTGGGCTTGTATAGAGACAGCAATTTGATGCTTCTATTCAGACCATTGTTCCTGTGCCCTTCCTCTTTTTTCTCTTTCATCCCCTAATGTCGTCTTTTCTGGGAAGGTCAGAATAAAGGTATACAGGAGAGCAGAGCAGAGTTTGTGGTCAGTGGTTAGCTAATGGCTTCTGGCTAATGGAGGGGGCATTTAGCTGTGTTTGAACCTGATGTGGTTACAGTTTGGAAACTGATCCTCACACACATGCACTTACACACACTCACACACGTACTACAGGTTGCTTAGCCATAAAAATGTGAGGGGAGGAGTGAAAAAAAAAAACATGCAGGAAAGAAGATGCGCAACATATAATTATCAAAGCTACAAAAAAACCTCTCATCTTTCTCCCACAGGAGCAGGACTCCAGTTACACCATTATAAAATCCAAGGAGACTGAGATGGTGGTGGAAGGCCTGAAGCCCTCTTCAGCCTACATCTTTCAGGTCAAACACGGGTTCAAAAATTTTATAAAACAGGCACCGATAATTAATAATGCGAAGACAAAAAGAGCTCTATTGTAGTCTGAGCTAAGAGGACGAGAATAAACAATTAAAAATAAGTTGTTGAATCACAGTTACTTCTAACACATATGAATATATTTTAGTAAATATGGTGTGTTGCATTACAGGTGCGAGCCAGGACCTCAGCAGGCTATGGCGCATTTAGCCGACGTTTTGAATTCCAGACCAGCCCTTACTGTGAGTACACCCAGAGAGAGCACTAACATATGAGTTCAACTTGTACATGACTCCCACCTGCTTTTGGAGGCTGCGTGAACAACAGATGCCAGGTGTGTTTTTGTGTGTGTATTTATGTCTAATCCCACCTCTTTTCTCTGGCAGTAACTGCGACCAGCGAGCGTGCTCAGGCTTCGATAGTAGCAGTAGCCATCACGTTGGCTCTGGTCCTACTGGCGGTAGTTGCTGGATTTCTGCTAAGCGGACGGTAAGACATAACACACACCCAGGAAGCATGTATACAGTTATAAGCACATGCATATATTTCTCCTGTGAGAACTCAGGTGATTAGGATATCTGCAGTAGGAATAAATGCAAGTTTGTAGTGGCACCCCTCATCCCCTCATCTTTAGACTAAGTGACATTATTGGATTATGAGAGTACACTTTAATGACATTGCTAGAGATGAACCACAATTTTCTTGGCTGATTCTGAGTTCCAGTTGCCAATTCAGATTGTTTTTTTCTAACTTTTCTTTACTGGAAAATTGAATTACTTTTAGATTTCTTCCAAAACTGCACCAACGTACGTCGCTGATGAGGGGCATCACAAAGGGTCAATATCTGACGACTTGGGATTAAGAACGGTTTGCAGGGGCTGTGACAATAGTCAGCTATATCTGAGACTGACGGGCCGGTTACCAGTCATGGCTGATCAAGCTGAAAATCGGCCAAAACGATTGATGGATCTCTAGACATTGCTCTCGTCAAAGGAATATTGACAGTCTACATTTTACAAAAACAGGACATTCTGACATAATTTATCCCAAACGTCTTCACACTGTATGTGAGCTTAGTCAGAGGACATCCCCCTGCCCTCCTCTGACCCACTGCTTACTAACAAAAATGACGAAATATCACCAAATCTCATTTGTGACCCAGATATTCCTGTGTTGCTTAGTAGCATTATGGGATTAGATACATGGCTTGAGGTTAGAGATTTGTAATAGGTCAGGATTAAGGGGTGCTTTTTAGGTTATAGCTCCAGGCTTGATGCCTACAAGCCAGTGGACACACCTCAAGTCTGGTGACACAACTTTGCTCTGTTACAGATCCACATTTAGCACTCGATACATGACACGCTGCTTTGATGTTGTATTAGACGGCCTCTGGTCTCATATGACCTTCACTTAACCTTGTCTTGTCGGCTTAATTGGTACAACCAATTTTCTGATATCGTTTCCACACATGCATACAAACAAATCCAAGCACAGCTTTCAAGCACATGCAAAGCACGTAATCACTGAGAAGACATTCAGCCTCTTCTCCTCATATGATCTTATGTCCATAAAAGTCCCTCTAACGCTTTTATTTGTCTGCAAAAGATCATTTGACCCTTGAAATTTTTTGTCTGATTTAATCCTCATCACATTTTCCTGTGATGTCTATTTAATCAAGTTAATTACCAGCTATATACTGTATGGCCACATGCCTTTGCTGAACCATAATAAACAAAGCTGAGGGCAGTTTTACTCAGCTCAGAGTGCTGTCTGCTCATCCAGCCATCTCCCCATTCATGCATTTGTATTATTGATCTTACGTCCATCTATCCAAGGGTCTGCTCATTCATGTTTTTCATGTTCTCCTTCATTCATTAAACTGTCCATCCCTTTTAAATTTAATGTATTCATCCGCATGCAATGATTTATTCAAAAAGATGGTGAATATGTAGTTATTAGACAAAATGATCAGATGGATGGACAGTGGGGGCTCTGGTGATGTTCAAGGATTAAAAAGCAAATCAGAAAGAAACAGCGGCGGTTTTTGGTTTTAGCCGAACGGGGATGAGGCTCGCTCTGGTTTCGTGTGGGGGAGGAGAGATGGAGGAATGCCAAATTTTCCAGTGATGGATTTGGGACACAAACACCACAACCCCCTCCAACCACTGTATCTCCACCTCCCCCCGCTCCACCGTCTGCATGACCCTCCAGACTCTACACGCATGTATAGACATCCCGCACACATGTGTAGGCACATACGCGCTGATGTATGCATGCATGGGTGAACACACACAGACGCACACATGGAGGAAGTTGCAGGGGGCCGGCTGGGCATGAGCGCGTTCAAACCCCTTGACTCAACAGATCCGGCAAACTAAACACCCGCAGGCACACACACACATGTACAAAGCGCACAAACAGACACACACACACAGACTACCCTCCCCCAGACTATCCAGCTGCCCGCACCAAACCCCTCCAGCCAAGCCTGGCTGTCCTACAGAGAGCCGAGATGGGAAAGACTTGGACGTGACCCCTGTGTGTGTGTGTGTGTGTGTGTGTGTGTGTGTGTGTGTGTGTGTGTGTGTGTGTGTGTGTGTGTGTGTGTGTGTTGTCGATGTGATTGTGCACTTAGTTGTTTGTCTTTAGAGCTGAAAAATGAGGAAAACTCCAGCCAAAAACATTTGGTTGACTCTTGATTTTACAATGCAGTTAAGTACAAATATATTAGTTTACCTCGTCCGTTCTGTTAGTGTCACGTGTTTGTATGTGTGTGTGTGTGTGTGTGTGTGTGTGTGTGTGTATGTGTGTTTGCCTGTAGGATCAAGTTCAAAATCAATCCCCCTGTTTAATCTGGGTCATCTGTGATTATCTCTGATGCTGCTTGTCTAAATATTGAAACACAGAAGCTTTGAGCGCACAGACCACACACACATTTGTACAAAAAACAAATGATTACAGGTTTTGGCCTAAACATCAGGGGACACACAGATATGGGCATAAGAGAAAATGATACGATATGGCTGCATACAGAAGCCTGAGATTTTAGGAATTTCTTTTCTCTGCCCTTTTTCTTTCAGGCGGCTTGACCAAAAATCTTTATTTTCTAGAAAGCCTGTATCGAAAAGCGCAAGCCTGCTTTCTACTCTGCCAAAAGCTACAGTTGATCTGTTGACAAGGGCTTTCTTGGAAAACGATATTATTTGAAAACTGCAGTCCTTTGCTAATGTCTAAAAGGCAGGGAGTTTTCAGCATTTTCAGCAGCCTTGAAATGTAAGTTAGCAGAATCCATGAGGAAATAAGAAAAAAAGCTTATGTTGCACTTAGATCCATGTGTGATTGTGTCATGTGTTTGCCTGGATTTGCTCGTGTCTGAGCCATCTTTAAGGTATCTTTACTGTGATCTCTGTCTGTTGGCCTTTCTTCTTTTGAGTCTAAATGTCACTGTTTGCTGTTTGTTTGGATATACAGTAGAGAAAATGCAGGGCATGCAGTATTATGTGCTACCCTACGCTGCTGTTACATGTGAAAATGCTGCTACTTTAAAATAGACCTGCCAAAACAGAATTGCAGATGTAATTTGTCACTCAAAGTGAATGCTGCTAATTAGCATTCAACCCCATATGTCCCACTCGGTAGCAGTGTTGATTAATTTAATTACGAGTCCTTTTGCACGAGGTGTTATCAATGTTTTGTCTACACTTCCTATAAATCATCAGTATTTTTTATTAATATACAGCCCCGTTTCCACCAAGCAGTAGGTACAGTACAGTTCAGTGCGGTACCTTTTTTCCTGTTTCCGCTGTGAAAACTTGTGGATGGTACCAATGGAGCTGTTCCGTACCGTCCCCATTTTTGGTCCCCCCTCTGTTGGGGTACCTAGCACACAGATCTGGTACTAAAAGGTGGAGCTGTGAACACTGCAGTCTGTTGATCGGTCAATAGCAGACGTCACTCTGCTCAGGGCTGAGTTGTGGCTGGTTTTGAGGCTCATGTAACCACTGTTCATACTGCGGAGAGTTTAATTAGTAAACTAACTATAAAATGAAATGATGTTTTGCTGCCTCTTGTAGCAGCTGGAGTTTGAAAAAAAATTGAATTCACTGGGCTGACTGCCGGCGACTTTTAAGGTGAAACCTTAACTTGTAATGTTACTCAATGCATGAGATGACAAAGTGAATCCATCAACACACCTTAAATTTCACTGTGGCAACTGTGACCATTCCATTAGTTTTTATATGACACATATGAAGTGTTTAGGAATATATATTGATTTCAACCAGGTTATGTGAACTACACATATTCTAAATCCTCACTCGGAGAAAAAAAAAATTGCTGTGGAGCGTTGTTCCTGTGGGCTCCAGCAACACTAAACCCCCAAGCTTGCTTTAGAAGGACTAAATACACAAACCCACTATTTTTAAATATCCCATGGTGAGACTCTCACTGCAGCCTGTTTTATTTTGTTCTGAAAATGTTAGTGTGCAGCTTCATTCTGTGGACGATAAACAAGGTGCAGACTTCCATCTGTGTTATTGGTAATGAGGAAACACAGTGAGTGATGGATAGAGCAGTGAGTGTCAACAACCCCGCCCACATTTAAGAGTACTGATTGTGGTGGAAACACTAGGGTCTAGGTACCATGTCTGAAGGGTTACTTTTGGTTCCAAAGGTACCATACTGAAAGTGTTTGGTGGAAACTGGGCTGATGTCAGACATAACAAGCAATTTGAAGACTTTCATCTCTAGGAAATTGTGACCAGCTGTTTAGACTTCATTACTTAAAATCATACTCCCCAGATTAATTGACAATGAATATAATAATTAGACAGCTATTAACATAGACAAACATGCACAGTCTTACCCTGTGCAGTGTAAGCAGCCTTAGGATCATCCTCCTGGACTCAAGAGAGGCCGAAATCAGACGCTTCAACGCTAGGGTCTAGGTACCATGTCTGAAGGGTTACTTTTGGTTCCAAAGGTACCATACTGAAAGTGTTTGGTGGGAGTGGGGCTTGAGTCTAATGTTAAGGTTTTCTGCAATAAAAAAAAAACACTAGTCAATGCCTTTTCCTGGACACATAACACTCTTGGTGCATGACATTGATTCTGATGTGTTTATATGTCCTCCCTCTCAGGCGGTGTGGCTACAGTAAAGCAAAGCAGGATCCTGAAGAGGAGAAGATGCACTTCCACAACGGTCACAGTAAGTTTAGAAAGCTCAAACCCATTCTGTTTATGTGTGAGTGTGTGTGTGTGCAAGTTCATCCAAAGTTTGCCACTACATGTACAGTATAGGGTTCACACAGCGGTCATGTCTGTATGAGTTTGTTCCTCCCTGTAAGGCCCACTCGTGTGTGTGTGTTACCAGTGCAGTTAACAATGTTTTGTACTGGGAGCTATTTTTTGAATGGCACAGCTACAGAGCAGCTCCATGGCAGCCATGTTGGCAGAGGACACACAAAGCTATGGTGATTTATAGGCCGTGACAGCTTAATATATTTGGCCACATTTTTGGCATTGTATCCTGCCATCCATCTGCTGGCATCAGAGCCGAGCGTGACGGGTACATCAGCTCCGGAGAAGTCAGGAAAAAAAAAAACACCACAGTGCCAGTTTGTGTGGTACGCTGTCATATTGATTCATCTGATGAAAGAAAATATTTGAAAATGAATCGTAATTACTTAATATCTGCAGGAAAAAGGATTAAAAGAGTGTCTCGTTTGTTGGATAATTAAAGGTGTATATGATTGTATTTTGTTAGGAAGTTCTACTAAGTACGAAGAAGATAGCTGCGGCTGGAGGCATTATGTGTCGGTCCGTCCAATTCCTCATAAACAAAATATCTCAAGAACACCGTGAGAGAATTTCTTTGATTTTGGCACAAACGTTCACTTGGACTCAGTGATGGAATAATTAGATTTTGGTGGTCAAAGGTCAAGGTCACTGGTCAGCTGTGGCTTTAAGGTAGAGCGGGTTGTGATCCCCGGCTCCTCCAGTCTGCATGTCAAAGTATCCTTGAGCAAGATACTAGACCCCAAAAAGACTGTGTGGGTGTGTTAAAAAGTGAGTAGCAGGTAGCAGTCTGTATGGTAGCCTCAGACACCAGTGTGTGAATGTGTGTGTGAATGGGTGAATGTGACTTGTAGCATAAAAATAGTGGTCAAATGACTAGAAAGGCACTATACAAGTGCAGGTCCATTTACCATGTTCCACATATCAAGAACACTTACATAAAGAAATTCCTTGAGAGAATTCCTTTAAATTTGTCAAGGTCAAGGTCACCGTGACCTTCCATCCTTCTCATTCTCATGTACGCTAATCAAGAACACCTTGATTTCTTCAAGTTGGCACAAACCTTCACTTAAAGGTCAAGGTCACTGTTATAATTATGACCAAATTTTGCGTAAATGTTTACTAGCATACAGTGATGAAGTGATGACATTTTTCATTAGGTCAAAGATCAGTTTCAATGTGATCATTATGTTCTGCGAAAACAGTTTCTTGTGCTGAATGTTTACATCGTCTGTGCTGTGGGAGAAAGATGTGTGTGAAGCATCCATGTTTTCACAGACATATATGTAAACTGTAAGTGCAATTCAACTGATGTGCAGAGGCATACAGCAGCAGAGAATTCTCAGTCATCCAGGTCATGGTAATCCTAAGTGCTATATCGTAGGCAACTGGACTTGCTCGAGTTTTTTGAAGACGTTTCAGCTCTTATTCAAGAGGCTTCTTCATCTCTAACAGACTGGTGTGGAGTCACAAGCTTTAAACCCTGTGTGGGCGTGAACCCTTACACAGTCATTGAGGTCACATGTGACCTTTGAGTTTTAGAGTTGTTAAGGTCACATGTGAGTCGTTGACCCACCCAGCCATCATGTGTGTCATTAGGGTTATATAGGTCCAGGTATGAGTGGGTGTTAAGCCTTCTGGGGTGGGATCTTAAGACTGCATTTTAAGTAGGTGATAAGTGGTGTTGTGGACCACCTTGAGTTTAGAGCATGTACTGAATAGTTTAATAGTGATATATTTTATTTGTAAAGTGCTTTTTTAGACCCAAAGTGCCAGAGACTTGAACAAAACTGTAAAAAGATATATCTTAAGGAATACATATACCTTTTGTATGCTTTGTGTTGTGGATACTAGCCTGAAAAAAAATGTTAATGATGGGAAATGACATCTAAATGCTAATGATGTCATGCATGTGTGTCTGCAGTAAAGTTCCCGGGGGTACGCACCTACATTGACCCCCTCACTTATGAAGATCCCAACCAGGCGGTGCACGAATTTGCCCAGGAGATTGACGTCTCGTTCATCTCCATAGAGAGGATCATCGGAGCTGGTGAGTCAACTGTGTGTGCCTGCCGAGTGTGTCTGTGTGTGTGAGTGTGAGTGTGAGTGTACTTTATATATGCACTGATTCTTATTCTGAGCCTCAGTTTGGGGCTGATCTGGCCAGAATAATGTATCACAGAATATATTATTGCTCATACTAAAATAAACTTGTTCAGTCAAGCATGCTAAGGTAGAAACACTCTCATCCTTTAACAGCTTAACAATAGTGCATTAAAACACGCCAAGGTACAGTAATAACAGTAATGAGTCTAGTCTAATTTTGTCATTATAGAATTTTATCATCACCTCTACAACAGGGGCACATATTTTCTTCAACCTGCATAAACCTGACACATTCATAATTGCCCATCATTGTATAGACGCACCTTTACAGACACTCAATTAAACCAAACAGTGGGCTAGAAAATGACAGCCCGCGCGTCTATAAATGGTGTTTGTGCCCTGCTAAATAAACATGTTGATGTGCAACATTTGTGAGGCTCACAAGCTTCTTAGCTGTGCAGCAGTAAAAGAGGCCTTTCAGAATAACACATCTTTTGGTTTCTGGGTTCATGTCTGTGTTAATGAGCACTGAGTTGAGTGATGCTTGCTCAGTATTTGGCTGCATTGCAACACTGATCCTAAACAACATAAGGAATGGGTTGCAATTGGTAGAGGTGTTAAATAGCAGAAAAAATGAATCAGTTAAAAAATATTTGAAGATGACTTTGTAGTCAAAGTTATTATTGTTTTTTTGTTTGTTTGTTTTTTAATCTAATTGAATTTGTGTTTTTGTGCATTTTGTTCTTGCTGCTCTACTGGGGTTCAATCAAGAGCTAATAAGTAGTAGCATCTAAATTCTTAATCATTTTAAAGGTGTTTCCTTCCTCCACAGCTTTACTTTTAGGTCCAAAAGTAGATTGGGTTTGTTGTCTTGAAATATGTACTTTTAGGCCATGTCTGCACCTTTACAGATTTTTCTGAAGATGAATATTTCCCCACTTAGGCTATATCCACACGAAGACTTGTCTTTTTGAGACCGCCAAATAAAATGATCGGATTGTAGTAGTGTTCTGTAAACATGGCGCCGACTTCAAGAATGCAGGCGTCAAAATGAAGTCGGTTCAAGCCACTGAAACCGCACAAAAAAGGCTGCAGTATTTATGCCAGCCAGGAGATGGCACACCACTAAAAACCGGAGCATACAGCTCTGAACCGGAGAAGACGGCGCAGAGCATGCGCAAAAAGCTTGTTGCTTTCCACGGTGGATCCAAGAGCATGTAGCGTAAATAGTTGTCTATTGCTGTCTGCTGCTCGTTGTAGTGAAGGAGGAGGAGAAGATTTTGTTGTAGAAGCCCCAACAGGCTCAGCAGGTTCTGTAGCAGGAGCACGAGTCTGTAATCCGCCATTGTTGTTGTTGTTTTTGTTGTGAGGGGATGGGATGGCTTCCTGCCGGGAGGTTAGGGGGTGGGGCTATGACATCATTGCCGGCCAAAAGTCGCGCATTAGCTGTACACATGAAGACGCAAAGGCGGCATCGTCAGATTTGTGCACTCAAACCCGGTTCAAAAAGATGCCATTTGGAACTCCGAAAACGCCGGTTTCGTATGGTTGAAAGACCGAACCGGTTAAAAACTTTGGCAAATTCATCCTGACAAGGCTTCGTGTGGATGAGTCCTTATGTTCACACGACCTTAATTTTACAAAAATGACTCCAAACACTTAAGCGGCGTTAGCTGTCTTCTGCAGTCTACCCTTGTTTTATGGTTAGGAAAGTGCAGAGGGTAATATTAACCTATTAAAAACATCTAGTGGAGATCTAATCACTGTTAATTCCTCTGCAATACAAGGACCAAGGAGCTCACTCAAAGACATAAGTGATGCTCAGCACATGTGAAAGTTTTCCTTCCAATCCTCAACAATCCCACTCTCAAAATGTCCCACCATCTGCTGGTTCAAGCAGGCCTGATCCAGAACTGTAGTTTCTGGCGGACTTTGATCTGCAGACGCTGAGGTATACCAAATAACACTGGGCGCAGCAAGTGTTGCAGCAATGCTAAGTTAAGATGTAGTCATCACACCAAGTAGTGCTAACAAAATGTGAACAAAACGGTAGTCCACCAGTGTTACTGTTGTTTCTTGTACTCAAAAATCTCTGTTTTGGTGACTTATAATGTTTTTGTGTGGATGAGAGGCTAAAACGGGAAAACATTTATTTTCAAAAGTGTCTGTAAATATATTGATGTGGCCTAAGGTTGAGGTTACTCTGAAAGGTTTATTACACCCTTGGACAAGATTTGCAAGTCAAGGTGGGCTGAAATGCCGAGGCCACAGTCAAGCTCTGTCTCTTTGCCTCAGGGGAGTTTGGCGAGGTGTGCAGCGGACCGCTGAGGCTGCCTGGAAAAAGAGAGATCCAGGTCGCCATTAAGACCTTGAAAGCAGGCTACACAGAGCAGCAGAGACGCGACTTCCTGTGGGAGGCCTCAATCATGGGCCAGTTTAACCATCCAAACATCATCCGTCTGGAGGGTGTCGTCACCAAGAGTGAGTCATCAGCATGTCTGTTTCCAGTCAGACTTTACGCTACTTTTGCTTTGCTTTTTTGGTTGTGAGCCCAAAATTTGCCCTGCAGGATTTATAAAATATGTCACAATGCAGATTACCAGGACTTCTCATGTGACAGTTGTGCTGTGAAGATGTTTAGGAACCTCAAGCTCAACTTGTCAGACTCCGCTCTGAATGCTTCAGTCTATAAGCTGTACTTTGTCAGGGTTTTTTCAACATCTATGAGACTCAGCTGTTCTGCATCAGTCAGGTTCTGATGTGCTTTGACAGCTTCAACTGTGGTTTATCAAGCTCAGTTGTACTCTGAGTTGTACTTTTGAATGACCTTTTTCTGACTCGTACATACCGTTTATGTCATCAAGTCTCACAGTAATGCCAAAATGAAATTTGATATATTTTAGAAAGCTGGATTTTGCCAATCTGAATAGCTGGTACATTTGTGTCTGAAAAGAATATAAGCAAGCATGTTCTCATATTTTGCTTCTCAGGCAAGCCAGTGATGATCATCACTGAATACATGGAGAATGGATCGCTGGATACTTTCCTCAAGGTAGGACAGAGGGAAACAATAATGCTTAAAACACCTACTATGCTCATTATCAGGTTTATACTTGTATTTAAAGTTTCTACTTGAACATGTTTACATGGTTTAATGGTCAAAAACACTTTATTTTCCTCATACTGTCTGCTGGAACACCTGTATTTACCCTCTGTCTCAGACACTCAGTTTTAGCGCCTGTCTAATTTAGCCCCCTCTCAAAAAACTCCAGTCTGCTCTGATTGGTCAGTGTTTGTGGATCTTCCACATCCAACCACATCTAGCCTTACCTGCACCATCATTGCAGCCAACTGTAATGGAGAACAGCGTCACTTTCTGCTGGGAAAAATCACCAAAAAAAGCTCAATACAACTAGACATGTTCCAGCAGGAATATGATATGAAATCAGGGACTAAAATTACATGTTTCCCTGAAGTTAGCATGTAGCTACATGTAGCCGTGTACTTGAATGACTGTGTATAGCAGCACTTTCTAATGTTAAAAATAATTGGTAAAAGCTTCTAAACACAGCTGGACATGTTCCAGCAGAAATATGATGCAAATTTGGGAGAAATTAACAACATCGGCAACCAAGATCTCATATTTCCTTGATGTTAGCATGTAGCTATATGTAGCAGTGTATTTGCAGCTGGGGAATGACTGTGTGTAGTGGTACATCACCAAATAAAGCTTCTACACACAACTGGACATGTTCCAGCAGGAATATTATCTGATATCGGGGAGAAGATTATGACAGTAACAAAGTTTGCAAGTTTCCCTGACGTTAGCATGTAGCTACATATAGCAGTGTACTTGCAGCTGGGGAATGACTGCGAGTAGCAGCACTTTCTCCCGTGAAAAGCCAGTAAAAGCTTCTACACAAGCAACATGTTCCAGCAAGAATATGATCCAAAACTGGGGAGAAATAAACACCATCAGCAACCAAGACTACATGTTTTCCTGATGTTAGCATGTAGCTACATGTAGCAGTGTACTTGCAGTTGGGGAATGGCTGTGTTTTGTGGTACTTTCTCCAATCACCAGATAAAGCTTCTAAACACAAGTGGACCTGTTCCAGTAGGAATATTATCTGATATTGGGGAAAAAATTACGACAGCTACAAAGTTTGCATGTTTCCCTGAAGTTATCATGTGGCTACAAGTAGCAGTGTTCATAATGTAAACACTTGTAGTAGTGGGCCTGAAGTAGATAACCATCTAAAGAAATCCATCCCAATCTGACATCATCTTTTTGCCGAAGTAGAGAAAACTATTTGTTTATCTCATTATTTGAAACTTTGGCCATGTTTAATATGAACATCCAACATTGTATCATTATATATGACAGAAAATAAGGAAAAGCATAACAGGTACCCTTTCAGAGTGGTGAAACTAAGGGTGCTTTCACAAACACAGCAATCACAGTCAGGTGCGCACCAAAACAACCAGACCAAGACCTTCTGTAAGAGGTGGTCTTGGTCCAATTACAAACAAACTTGGATGCGGTTCGTTTGTGGTGAGAACATGTTCCGACCTGGATCTGAACCAACTGCAGTCACATGACACATTGTTTGGGTTAAACATGAGCATGTTACAGTCCTGGAGGATTATTAATGTGCGCCTCCTCCTGTACTGCCTTAATATGCACATTCAGCACATCCAATGCATCAAAACATTGTTTTCTAGTTGGAGCCGCGCCTCGTTTTCAAACTGTATGCTTTGACTCAAATGAACAATGACAGCAATATAGTCCACGATGAGCAGCGCTAAAATCAACCTGCGTAGTTGTCCCTCCATTGTGACATTAGAAAGTGTCACATTTATCTTGCAAGTGTTTTGTTTACTTCCTGGATTTTTCCCACATGGAAATTCTGACCAATCAAGAGCAGCTTTCTCACACAAGGTATTTGACCTGGACCACTTGTAAATGCTGCTGTGAGAACACGAACCAACTCTAGGCAATTATGCAACTTTGTAACAAATTAGTACCTGATTCAGTCCAAAGCAAGACAACTCTAGGTCTGAAAGCACCCTATGGAAGAGGAGGTGATGGATTATAAGGTGATAAGGAGGAAGTGTGAGAAGGATTGGGATGATAATTATAGGAAGGAGACAGCGGGTAAAAAGGGAGGATGATATGGATGGGAAAGAAGAGGAGGAAGCTAAGAAAAAGTCATCACTGATTCTCAACAATCAATCAAAATGAACTGTTTCAGCAGCATATGTGTGGTATATGAAAATGAAGTGGAGTTGGCTCTCAGACATAGATCAGTGGCAAACGGGCAGGGGTGGAGAGCCACTGCTTGCTGCTATGCCAAATTGGGAGGACAATTACCACAGGGGTGGAAAAACGTTTAATCCTCTGGAAAGGAAAATACATTTATGAGAGCGGCTTGTAGTGGAGATACACCACTGTGGGAGAATATGTCCGCGAAAGCTGTCATTATTCCAATTCAATACCTCATCATTCTACACGTTCAAGCAGAAATTAACTAGAGAAGAATATGTGATAGTTATAATCTTAGCCTGTGTCGTGATATTCCTGACTGTGAGCAGCATAGAGAGAGGGAAGTTTAAGTTGGCAGGTGTTAGACTGACATCTTTCAAGGGCAAAGCAAAGTTACTTAATTGTGTATTCAGGTTGGCATGAGTATTATTTCTCTCAAACATTTAGGAGAGCAACAATAAATAATACGGAATAATCACAGGAGCTCAGTGTCAGTCTGAGTGTGTCTACGTGGTGCAGATTTGAAACTTACTCTAAATGTTTACCAGTCCCGACTGAGACACGGATCACTTTGCCAGGAAATATGAAAGACATTTGAGCACTCAGGGCTGGAATCACGTCTGCACTGTCTAGACAATTTGGACTTCACTGAGAGGAGAAGGTGGACTATAATGAAGGCTGGCAAACCTCTGAATTAAGTGATCCCTCTCCAGAGCACTTAAGTCTATTCACTGGTTACAATGGCAAGATGTTCAGTTGGCGGACAAGGCAAAATCCTGCATGAAAAAAAGGGTAAACCCCTGCAGCAGATGGCTGATGGAGAGATGAGAGAAATAAGGTCATGATGGTAAAGGCATATTTTAGAGCAGCCATTACGGAAATCTGGGGAAGGTGAGGATAATATGATGGTGTTTGGAGGTGTGCTTGTGCACACTGGAATCATCAAAGACCTTTAAACAAGATGTTCTCATCCAGTCTGTGTGGAATTGGAGAACACCGTGAGACAAAAGACAGAGGAAGGATGTGCCACAGGACTGTGGTCAGTGGAAACTGCTGACTGTGTGTGCTTTGGGGAGTAATCCCGCATGGCAAACGGAGGCAGAGGAGCTGGGAGACCAGCAGGCGGAGCAGCACAGACAAGCCCGTGAAGTAATTACATGGATGGCTGGTGCACTGAGGCCGGTATAAATGACACAGCCATGAGAGAACCAGAGGCTGGACTGGCTCCTGGATTAAGGGGTCACAGCTATGGACAATGCAGTATAAGACTCATAACTCACATCTCTGGTTTAACATCTCATTTCACATGTAAGTGGGATGTTCTGCTGCTGTGGATGGATGGGGAAAGTAGTTGCAGTAGTGATGGAAACTGAGGTTTTTAAACCATAAGGGGAGAAGGAGAGCTACATGTCTGCTGTGGGAATATGGAGAAAGGATGAGGGGAAAATTGGATAGTTAAAATTTGATTTGGAAGAAGCTGGGGCTTAAACCAACAGTTGGAGAGCTGTCATTATCAGTATGCTCTTGTACATAAGTATGTTTCAGTAGAAACCCAAAGCACATGTTCACATACTCTAACAGTTAAAAAACTAGGGCTGCCCCCAACTAAGAATTTTCCTAGTCAGCCAATAGTCGTCATTTAGGGCCATTAGTCGACTCGTCGCCCGCATGTTTACAATATTGATTTAGTTATTAAATGATATATTTTGGGCGGGGCAACACGATGGTTTGAGTTGAAGGTGTGAGAAAGAATAGTCTCAGTAACATTGTTAACACTGTGCTACATTACAGAGAAATACAAACCGTACTAATGAACCTTCATTAATATAGGCCTATATTTTATCTACAAGTGCACGTCACGCACTGAGCGAGCCGCCTGTTAATGACGCTGGGGGCTAATGGGCATGTAGCTACTTCCATGTTTCAGATGATACGTCATGTTTGTAGTCGACCAATGAAGATGAGTTTACATATCACCTTGGGTTGGTCCTTCACCTTCTCAAAATGATCCCACACTTTGGATTTCCTGCCCGACATGTTATTAACTAGCCTGTGGAATAACCGCAGGTACCAGCCCTGGAAATTAGGGGCCGTACACATGCCGCGTCTTTAACCGCCTGGAAAAACGTGAGGGCACTGGGCATTACTCTTGTGCCTTTTTTGTGCCAGCTTTCAACAGCGTGGTAGCAGGCTCCGTCTGAGGTTGCTAAGCAACCTTAAGACGCATGGTATAGCCTACTTACCTGAAACCTGAGTGCAGAGCTGATCTTTTTCCAGGAGTTGTTTATAGGTGTGTAGGCCTATCATCTGTGAGACAGATATAAAGCTCTGGGTAGCCCTGCACTAACATGATCAACTTTTCTGTATTTATCAGACTGAATATTTACAGAAGAAGGGAAAGATATCTGTCAAATGTGATTGGTTTGTAACATGACTCCTGTCTGACTGCTGAGCATGGCCACTTCCTGTATCTGTCCTTTCAAAATAAATTCTCACATGGTCCAGTCGTATAGGTTTTGATTTATTTTGACAAGGCACAGCTCCTAATAAAGTTTCATTTGTTTGTATTGTCCGTTTTCTGCGACCAAGCAACCAATGAAATCTTGCTGACGAATGACCTCTCTGGTCGACTAACGTTTGGTCGACTATTAGGGGGCAGCCCTACGAAAAAACACCACATTTTTAACACTGAATGTGATGAAACACCTGTATTCACCCTCTGTCTGAAACAGTCTCTTGAACCCCCCCATCCTGAAAAAATCCCAGTCTGCTCTGATTTTCTGGGTCTCTGCACACAATCAGTCATGTTCCAGCAGGAATATGATCCAAAACCAGGGAGAAATTAACAACACTGGCAACCAAGATAACATGTTTGCCTGACGTTAACATGTAGCTGCATGTAGCGGTGTAAGCTACATGATGTAAACACTTGCAATAGCATGCCTGGAGAAGACGACCACATAAAGAAATCTGTCCAACATGTCATAGGAGTGAGATGTAAATTCAGCAGAGCACTCTTTTAAGTCTGCCAGCTCTTTCAGGGAGCAACCTTCTGACCATTATGCAATAATAGAGAGAAGCACATTCTGTCCTTGGCAAAAAGTTCTGTGCCCCATCATCATTTTGCCTTGGTTATTAAAAAAAGCTAATTACTAACATAAGGGTATGGAGATTTGGAAGGTCCCACAAGACAAGGTTAAATCATGGCTTGAATTGAGGAACGAGAAAGTGACCGTGACTCACTCAGGGGAGATACGGCTCGGCTGGTGTCTGTACCAGAGGCAGCGATTTCATAAAACATGGTGTGACTCTGGACAGCAGAGCAGGATGAGAGGAATCCTTAATCTTGGTTTGGGTGTGCCTTTTGAACAAGAGCACTATTGACAAGAACATGTGATGATTAGATGGCTATCATCGGTGCCATCATTGAGATGTTGGAAATTGTAATCATTAGAAATAGATGATTCGGAATGAGAAGCGTAAAAGAGAATATAATGCAGTAATGTGCTTACCCTCAAAATCCTTCACTGACACAAACCCATGAGTTAAAGCTGAACGTGCAGAAGTCTTTCTTTGTTGTCGTACTATAACTTACAGTAATTGCCTTTGTGGCATTAATGGCTGTGTGGCTTTCATGCTAGAAGGAAACTTGCGAGTGGCCATTAACAGAATGCTTAGCCATCATTTTTTCAATGCAGAGGTCATATATGTCCATCTTTCGCCTCTCTATATCCTTTCACAAATGAACCAAGTTTTTCGGGCTACACACGGAAAAGAAATATAGAAAAATGATCCACATTGAACCACTCGGTTTCACTGAATTTTTCCAGAAAACTTTGAATGTCAAACCACATGAAAACTCCATCATCATTACAGAACACTATGGAGAAAGACTGTGTTCACTATATGCTACAAAGCTCATTTTGGGCGTCGTGGGATTATCCTTTTTTGTGTGTGTTTGCAGTGTTGAGGATTTTATCTGATTTTAACATTTGTCATGTGATGCTATCTTTCCCTTTTTTCTTCCACTCCCCTCTGAAGGCTATCTGTTCACTGTTCTTATAGACCGTATACAGTGGTTGGAGATAAATAAGTATAAGATAAGATACCAGCACCAAATATCAACAAGATAAGCCTTTTTTTCCTGTTTTTCTCTTCATTTCTTCAGAAAAACGACGGTCAGTTTACTGTAATCCAGCTGGTTGGTATGCTGCGTGGCATTGCGTCTGGCATGAGGTACACACAAACACAAACACACATCATATTACTGTAGACATCATCCGTGCAGAGTGTTAGTGTAGCTTTAATCTTCTTTGTTGTGCTGATAAATGCAGGTACCTGTCCGACATGGGCTACGTCCACCGTGATCTTGCAGCTCGTAACATCCTGGTCAACAGTAACCTCGTGTGTAAAGTGTCTGATTTCGGCCTCTCCCGAGTTCTGGAGGATGATCCGGAGGCTGCGTACACCACACGGGTAAGACTGTGCATGTTTGTCTGTGTTAATAGCTGGCTAATTATTATCTTCATCGTCAATTAATCTGGGGAGTATGATTTTAAGTAATGAAGTCTAAACAGCTGGTCGCAGTTTCCCAGAGCTTAAAGTCTTCAAATTGCTTGTTATGTTTGACGAACAGTCCAGAGCCCAATGATATTTTTGGCGATATTAACCATGACTCCCTTTTTGGCACGTTGGCAATTTATGCCTATTATACACTAGACTTTAAAAAATACTTAAAAAAGACTTTCAAAAGAATGATAGTCAATAAGCAGATACACCACACGCACGGGGCATGTGCTTTTCAATGAGACAAAGACTAAGGTCTGTCACCCTCTCAAACATAGACAATGTGGGTTTTTAGGAACAGACTAAAAGATTTTGCAAAGACTGCAGATCTTGTAGGGTCACTATTTGCAAGACTACAACCACATTCCTTTGACATAATTTCCCATATCAGTTTAATCTATAGACATAAATTGTGTTTATGTACAAATGTCACATTTTGGATTTTGTCGCCTTAAAATGCCACCAGCCTCTGTTGGTCAGCTGTGCTATGTTAGTGGCAGGAAACTGGGGGATTTGGGAGGCGTACTGTTTCAGGCGAGAACACACCTACTGTTCATTGAAAATGTTCATGTGAAGACCAAAAACTTATGATAATATGAAAGCCATTTGATTTTGTCAAAACGTTAAGTATTTTTTGCTAATAATATTACTACTATTATTTGGAAATATTACATATTACATAGCAAAGCTTACAAAATAATAGATAATCCTGCTGCCCCCAGGCCCCCCTCAACAGCTTGTTTCACTTAACCTGCTCTCTGGTGGAGATGGGTGAGTTATCCAACATCACGTGAACCCCGAAATGCACTGTATCGTTATCATGTCAAAACGACAAAGCCCTCTCTGGTGCCCACTTAACTACCAGTACACTACTAAGAGGAGTGTATGTGAAGAGAAAGAACATGAGATTGGCGGGAGGAGAGCTCGTTATCGTTCCATCCAAGCAGCCGGTGGCCACCATGTACAGCTCATGGAGGTTGCATTGATTTACATTGTGAAGCGTTCAAGCTCTAGTCATTAAAAATGAGTATTGGGCAAAGGTAAATTGTAACGATCTCATGATGTGTTCAGTGTAATTTTGTAAAATGTAGCTTTTGGTGAGAAACTTGAATAAATTCAGCTGTTTGAAGGAGAAATGTGTTGCTGTTTTCACAGCACTTAAAAATAGATATTAGAGAGGGAATTATGATGTATTATATATAGTAAAAAGGCTTTTTGCTTATTTTTTAAAGATGTTTTTCATGTGAAAGGTTGTTTAATAAATGTATATTATTCCATTTGTGCTCATTCAAAAGTAGTGTAATGAAGGATTGAATGACTTTAAAACTGTTCTTTTTTTTACAGTGTAGGTTTCTGTGTTTCCCTGAAACAAAAGAAGTAAAATTACGACAGAAAATAAAAAAAAACATCATGGTGAAATTGTTTTTTTTAAACACTGATATCGGTATCAGCCCAGAATTTCAAAATCTGTGCATCCCAAGTTCAATTAGAAAGTTACTTTGTACATTTTATTATTATTTTACATTGTCATATATTATTTTATTGCTTACTCTTCTGAACAAGTTCATTTGTAATTCTTTTTTTATGATTTACATGATTATTATAACACATGTACAACATGTTACTGAAAGCAAATGAGCACATGTGATTGTCTTGTCTCCTATTTTTATTAGCTAGGTACTTTATTTGATTTTGGTAATCCACTTTTTTTAATAATAATTAATATTATAATAGTTAAAGTGCAGTACTTTGACTGTTGAGCTGCGTCAGGCAGGGGAAGACTCACCCAGCGCTGGCACCGGCAGGCATTACACAGTTGATCAATTGTCGTCAGTTTTCTCCAGGTCGATAAATCGACTAACTGTTTCAGCACTAGCGTGTGAGAGAAAGAGGAAAGGTAAACCAGAGGACACACTGTTGTGTCTTTGAGGACATTTATATTTAATCCGGTGTGTATCTCTGTCTCTGTGTGTGCAGCATATTGTGGTGTATCAAACTTTGGATTAAGTCGAAAACTCCTACACAAGATTCTCGCTCAAACCGAATAGGCATACAAACTTTCATTCGCACACACATACACACAGAGACACACACGCACACACACATGCTCACAGGCGGCAGCAGCAGGTTTTAAATTGAGCTGTGTGTCCCAGGCTGAGTGGCGTCCTGTCAGCCAGAGAGAGGCTGCTTCCTGCAGGAGGAGGGCCAATTAGTACTCAGCTCAGTCTCCGCAACACTCAATTAGCACTGAGTCTTGCTGCCTTAGCGCCAAATATCCTGTCACTCACCTCTCACTGCCAGGCTACATCTCTTCTCTCACTCTCCCTCTTTCTCTCTCCCTGACAGAGCAGTGAAAATAACATAATTCGCACCCTTCAAATAATCAGACCCTGAGATATCCCGCTGCTGTGTTCATCAATACTGCATCAAGCTAATTTCACTACTCATCAGCCGAAAACACATTTTCCTCTGGAACCCAGCAGTCATCCTGTGAACTTTTCTATCTTTGCAATGAAAGCGCGATAATGAAGATGAGGAAGACGCGAGCGGAGGAATGTCAGACCACCCCCGACAGTTAGGACAGGGAATTTGTTAAAGAAAGTGAAACTTGGTATCATGAATGTGTTCCTTAATTGGTATTCATTAGCGTAATTGTGGGTCGGACCACATGCGGCAGAAGTGTCTCAATTAAGGTCTGTTCTTGGTTTCTGTCTTCGTTTAAGAAAACGTGCAAATTTGGAAAGCCTGCAGCTGCATTTATACACGGGAAGGCCATTTGAACGAGAGTGGCTATGAGCTGTTGTGGATGTAAACATATTAGGGTTATTTAAGCACCGCAACAGATGGAAAGTTGATTTTCTAAGTCTCCATTAAATCCAACGAGGGCTTTGCATTATCTGGTGAATGTTCTTGCGTGTTGTTACAGGGTGGGAAGATTCCAATTCGCTGGACGGCTCCGGAGGCGATCGCTTACAGGAAGTTCACCTCAGCCAGCGATGTGTGGAGTTACGGGATTGTCATGTGGGAAGTGATGTCATACGGAGAGAGGCCGTACTGGGAGATGTCCAATCAAGATGTAAGTTTCATTTCACCATTGTTATGTAAGGTGTTTGTGTGCATGCTGTATGTGTATGTGTGTGTTTACCCCACAATCCAACCACCAAGTGGAAATATTTATCACCCAGATTGTACAATGGCAGCAAAATGGACAACAGTCTCGCCACAAGGTCCATTCAGTAGCTGTTCTGCAGCTTTTATGAGTTGGCGCACTTGTCACAGAATTGTAAATGTCCTTTTTCACAAATTAACACAATATATCATGTTTGTTTAATCCATACAAAAGCCGAAGTGTAAAAACAAGAATTTGCTCTTTCACGGGGGGGTTTGCTTGGACTATTTCTTGGCCGCAACCAGTAACTTCCTGGAGTGTGGTTGCTTGGAAACCACCCAGAGCCAAGAAATAGTCTGGCATTTGACAAATGCGATATACCATGTTAATTAGTGACTTTTAGAGGTGCTGGTTGGCAGATTTGTTACCATTCAACAGAGCCAAGCTAGCTGTTCCCCCCCCCCGTCTCCTGGCTGTAGCTTTATATTTAAAAGACAGCTATGAGAGTGTTATTGATCTTCTCATCTAACACTCTGCCAGAAAGCGAATAAGCGTATTTTCCAAAATGTCAAACTTTTGCTTGAAGGACCTTGGAAACAGCAGTTGAGGAAAAACTGCTGTTTCAGCTGCTCGGCAGCAGTTTCGAAGGTCAAGAAAGGATTTTTAACCTCAACTCGGATAGTCTGCTCAACCTTGGCGTCGAGAGCCAACATAATGTACTGTGTTGTAGTCAAGACCACCGAAACTGGAACTAAGTCATGACCAAGACCAGAGTGTATCGAGACCGAGTCAAGACCAAGTTCCACACTGCATTACACTTTCCATAGAATGTGAAACATGCAGACCATAGGTGCTCCTCAAGTTGAGAGATCCACATTCCAATAAACACACACACAGAAAACAAAGATTTCTCTTTATTCATCTCTTTTATAGCCACATTTACTGTTTATGTTTATATGTGTAAGTGTACCATGAGAATAATCAAAAGGTGCTGCAGAGATTAATTTTGGTGGGAATTTTCCTTTGTGTTCTTTAGAAAACACATACAAACAAATTAGCTTAATCATCTTTATTAGGCTCTGCTGTCTTGCACAGGACCTTTAGTGATATCCTCCCAGTTGTGATCTTGACCGGTCCTGAAATTTATCCTGTATCCTTGATGTCTGAGACCGAGTCATAAAGTGATTGAGTCCAAGACTAGACCAAGGCGACTACAGTGAACTAAAACTTAAGTAAAAACTAAAAAGGTGTGGAAAAATCATTGTAGTAAACTGAGATAAAAATAAAAACTAGACTTTTTTTAAAAAAAAAAAGGAAAACTAACTGTAGCACAATTGTGTACTACAGAATGGAATAAAACAAAATAAAATCATACAATGAATGTCTTTAGTTCTAGCCTTTGTTAATTTGGAAAAACTTGTCGACACAAGCATGAGGAGATATTGGTGCATATTGACACTGGAATGAGTCAACTGGCTTCACAACGTGTTGTGTTTGTAAAGGAAAACCTATTCTGACTTTCTTAATCTTGACACCAACTACTGCCCCCCGTATTTTATTAAAAAAAATAAATAAATAAAAAACTTGACATTGAAACTAATAAAAAACTAATAAACTAATAAAAACTAAACTAAAACCAAACATTTTTAAACAATAAATATGAAACTGGAACGGGCAAACTCACCCTGGAAACTAATTGAAACTGAAATGACAGAGTGTCCACAGGTCCTTAAAAAGTCTTAAAATGTTTTAAATTACATTGTCTTTATATAAGGCCGTAAAAAGTCTTAAAATGTCTTAAATTCAGATTCAGTTGGACTTAAATATGTTCGGTCACGTTACCATGAAAATTTCGTCAGCCTGACAGACCCAACGACTCTTTGTAATTGAATATGACATTTACTATAAGGTGGTATTAAAAAGGTCTTAAAAGTGTTAAATTTAATGTGGTTATATTTGTAGACTCCCTAACTGAATTTAATAAAATATGACTAATAAAGATTACTAAATTCAGTCTGCCCGAGGGAAGGGTGATGAAGAAGGGTGAGGGGTCCGACCTTATGTATGTAGCTCGTGTGAGAAGACGGTCTGAGTGGATGTCGCAAAGATGTGGTGGGGGGAAGCCGATGATCCTCTCAGCCGTCTTGACAACCCACTCCAGACTTTCTTTTCAGCTGCGGTGCAGCCAGAGTACCACACAGTACAGCAGTGTGTTAGTATGCTCTCACCTGTGCAGTGGTAAAAATAGATCAGAAGTTCCTGAGGAACCCTGTTACCGGCCCGTTTCAGGGTCCTCAGAAAGAACATCCTTTGTGGGCTCTTTTGATGATGTGGGAGGTGTTCAGACTCCAGGTCAGGTCCTCAGCTGTGCGCAACCCTCTCCACCTCTTCCCTGTTAATGTGCAGTCACTGTGATGAGTTTCTTGTTTTTCCTAAAGTCTATTATCATTATTTTGTTTTCAATTCTGCTAATACTCCGAAATCAAGTGTATTTTTTACAAACTTGGCACATTCTGAGTCACTTGCCATACAGAATGGACCCGAGACCCACTTTTTGACTGCGACCAAGTACAACTGAGTCTTGTACAACTCAAGACACTCACACTCACATACCTGAATAAATCACCATAAAATTATAAGTTAACAGACAAAATAAACATGTGAGTTTATGCTTATTTGAATTTACATGCACAGTGTTTACGTCCATTAAGGTAAAAAATGTTGGCCCAAAGCCCGCTGTATTGTTCCTTTGAGCCTTGTGTTTAATAAAGACAGCGGTGGAGCCGTCCAGAGAGAGAAAGACATGCAGGTGAAATATACATGTTTCCTGTCAGGGGGCTGAATGGAGGGTGAAATAGGGGGTGCTGTGCAGGAACCTATTAGTATAAATCTATTACTGCAAAGTGTGGACAATGAGAATGAATAGCTTGAATGGAAACACAAAGAGAGACGTTGCGGGGTGTAAAGAAAGGTGTGTGTAAGCAAAAGAGTGAAACAGGTGAATACGCATGGAGGTGCGGAGCTAAGCAGAAAAACACGGCGGGGAAAATAGCAGGCTGTACACTCAGTTAGGTTATCCATATATCTCCCATTAGTGCTTAAGCTTTGAGGATCACTTCAAAACAAAATGCTGCAGTTTTAGAAATATTCGGCTCAATGAAAGTACACGACAAATAGTGGTTGCTAGCGGTAGCACGGTAGCGATACTCAGCAAGTACTCAAATGACCTGCACGTGTCTGAGAAGAAGAGGGTGATGAAAAGAGGAGGAGAGGGTAGCACCTTCATTATAGTGCAGCCCGGAGGTCATTTTAATGAGCCATCATGTCACATGCCGATGAGTGAGAACGAAGCATATCAGACACCACACACACACTCGTTCCCCACGCACAGACACAGGCCACATATGCACGCACAGCCCTACAGTGACCTCTTCATCCCCTGCCTCAGACCCCTCCCTCCTCCTTTTGGTTATTAGGCTGTCTGTCTCAGAGAAGTCTAGAGAGGGGGGAAGAGAGGAGACGAGGAGGAGAGGAGAGGAGAGGAGAAGACGTTTGATGTTTAATTGAAAGCGTTATGCTGGATTTTCTCTGATCTGCGCCAGAAAGTGCAGGCTCTCACACTCTCTTTCTCTAAGCTCCCCTCCTTCTGTTTCCCATTTCTACCCCTTTTCCTCCTCACCCCTTTCTCTCGTCCTCTCTTTTTGTCTCTCAAAAAACACAATCTGTCTGTATTCTTTCGTTCCCTCTCGTCCGTTTTCTCTCCCTTTCGCCCACCTCGGTCTCTCATTTTCCCCCCTCTCTGATCTTTCCTCCCTGCCAGTCAGCCTTGTGTAGCTCTTCTCCCTCTCAGCACGCAGCAATGATTTGATGCCGCGCTTCTCTCTTACGCTTTGGTGCGAGCGTACGTGCGCTTTCATGCATGCATGCGTGTTGGAGTGCTATCACGTCTGTCTTTTGTGCGAATTTGACACAAGCAAAGGCTGTCATGAACTCAACAAATCAATTCCCTCCAGTGTCTTGCACTGGCAGAACTAGGCTGAAAACTCCAGCCTGCTCTCCACTGCAGGGTCTAACAGAGAGAGCCAGCGTTTATTTATTATTCATCTAACTCAATTTTCCCTCCCAAAAAAAAAAAAAAAAACATTTCTGTGATTCATTGCTGCATCTTGTTACTTGCGGAAATGATTAACCGGGTTGTGCAGCGTATCAAATACACAAATAATGTCTTTATGATGTGTTGCTTTGTTGATCCTGGCAGGGGGTTCGTTTTCGCTCGCTAACTTCTTAGAGTTTTCAGTGTGGGGTCAGATAGAGAGCAGGAGCATCCCTGGAGCAAATATCAGGAGTTAGGATTTTGCTCGGGAGATTTCAAATTGGAAGTAAGATTACTTTTGCTGAAGTTTGTCGTGGTCCTGCTGTGAAAAGGTTATTACATATCAGGCATCAAACAAGGTGTGTCCTCTCCGTACCCTGGAAATGATTTGACTTCTTCAGACTTTGTCCAGGCGGTAGATTTCTCACATTGGCCATCCCTCGTTCTTTCTCAAACCTTTTTTTCCGTCAGTCTATCTCTTCTTTGCACTCAACGTTTACTTCCAAATTCAATCATATGTAATCACATAGAAGTAAATATACAAAAAGAAATCATCATGTAACAAATATAAGATTTGCATCACAGACACCCAAGGAACCTAAGAAGGCTGGGGAAAATCTCACGTAAGCCCAGTATGCACTGTGCGATTTTGGGCTATCCCAGATGAAAGATGACCATCATGAAAGAAGCGTGGTGACATATTTAGTATTAGCTCTAAAATGGTGGTCCTACGTCACACAATGTGAAAGGTTCAAGGATGGCTGTTGTCACAGTTTTGCGATCAAAGACAGCCTGGGATGAAATTCTGACAGTGTCAGAAATTTGGGATCACCATCTCACAGTGTGACTGCTGTTATGATGTACATCTACCAACCAACCAATAGAAATGCAGCATGAAATGACGCACTGGCGCTAAACCCAAACAAACAGTCAGCATAGCAGCTCGCCATAGACGCAAAAAGCACTAAAAGAAAACCTTGCCGAGTTGTGGCAGCAGAAGCCTTGCCTCTATGATACGTCCATCACTGAGGGGAAGCTCCTGGACCAACTGGTGGTGCTCCCCATGATCCACCCTCTTTTAGGGCTTTGTGTTCCCACACAGATCTCCGTTTTCCTGCCCAACAAACTGTTTAATGATAGCCTCTTACACTCAATCAGAGCTACAGCATGTACCATCTGCTTGTTCATTTTAGGGATCAGATCCTAATTATTTTCAAATAACTAAAATACAGTAGATTGATTACACAGGAAGGTTAGAATAAGGAGATGAGTCTGTTGCGCCGCTTTCTGTGTCGTAAAGGCCTAAAACACCTTAAACAAATTCTCAAAATCCTTGTGCAGCTTTATCCAACTATTAATTTGTGGGCTCATGCAAATCCAAACACAACTAATTTTGCTGTCTGAATTATCGTACTGTGAAAGACTTTGTTGAGCTTGAGCTCATGTGAGCTTGAGTAGCAAGCGTCACCATATATTTTGCATGTTTTTGTAATAAGTTTGTTGTATTTTATCATGTTTAATGTTTAACTCTGTGACCAACCTGGCTGCAAGTCAAATTCCTGCTCGGGGACAGTTGAAAGTTAAAGTTGAAGCAGCCTCCAAGCCATCTTTTCAGAGAGCAGGACTGAGACTCACACAGGGGGGGTTCACTGCTCTGACTCCACTCTGTTAGCCCGAAACCTTTTGTCCAGCCAGTTAAAACGACGTTACTCCCTCACACTTTCCCTTTATTCCACTTCTTTTCTCAACTTCTGTATGGGGGGAAAGTCATTAGCTAGCTGATCCTTTGTACAGTCCTGAAGTATTGTACCACTTCATGGCTTTTTAAAAACCTAACCTCTATTTGACTTTCTCCATCCCCCCCCGGCCCCCCCGTCTGTGTGCAGGTAATAAAGGCAGTGGAGGAGAGCTATAGGTTGCCGGGTCCTATGGACTGCCCTGAGGCTCTCTACCACCTAATGATGGACTGTTGGCAGCGAGAACGAAGCAACCGTCCCAAGTTTGATGAGATTGTCTGTCTACTAGACAAACTCATTCGCAATCCCAGCTCATTAAAAAAACTGGTCAACTCCTCACACAGGTATGAATTCACACCACATCACAGCGTCTCGACACACATCAAAAAGATTTGTTAAGCCCTTTATTCTGGAGAAAATCTATGTCAAGAATCCACTGATTTATTTTTAAGCCCGTCATGAATGACATTAAAAACTGTTGACTGATACGATGACAATCCTTTAGAAAATAATTCTCACATCAGGTTCTAGTAAGACTGCTAAACATATTTTTTCAAGAAGAGATGTATGTTGGTTATTACTGACATTTTTTTTAAATCTTGGAAATGCATTATTCTTTAATTTGCTTATTCAGTCTTAAGTGACTTCAACCCAGCTCTGCAAGCTAACAGACTCATCACCGATCAGATGAAATGTAAATAGAGTCTTTCACAATCCCAGCTCATTAAAAAACTCCTCACACAGGTATGAATTCACACCACATTACAAGGTATCAAACACATCAAAGAGATATTCAAAGTCCTTTATTTTTAAAGAGAATCAATGTGAAGAATCTGATTTTTACTTTAAAGCCCCACACAAAAATTACAGTAAAAACAGTACATGAATAAGATATTAATATTTTTAAATCTGAGTAACTTCCTGAAAAAAAAAATTGAATTAATTCAGTCCTTCAGGAAATAATTCTCACATCTTGTTCTAGTAAAAGACTGCTAAACATTTTTTTTAATCTAGAAGAGATAAATGTTGGTTTTTATGGACATTTAAAAAAAATCTTGAAAATGCATTATGCTTTAATATTTGTTTATTCAGTCTTAAAAACTCCTTACTCCTGTGTGAATTCAAAAAAAGATACTGTAAGACCTTTATTTTGGAGAAAATCATTGATTTTTATTTAGACACACAGCATACAAAATAACAGTAAAATAGTAGATGGCCAGTCGTTGCACTGATATATCAATAAGACGTTAATATTTTTAAATTTGAGTATTTTTGTTAAAAATTTGAATGTATTCAGTGCTTTAGGAAATAATTCTCACACTTGTTTCTAGTAAGGCTATTAAACACATTTTTTTCAAGGGACTATGTGTTGGTTATTACTGACATTTTTTAATGTCAGTAATTACAATTACTGACATTTTAAAAAATTACTGACATTTTTTAAACATCTTGAAAATGCATTGTGCTTTAATTTGCTTATTCAATCTTTCACAATCCCAGCTCATTAAAAAAACTGCTTAACTCCTCACACAGGTATGAATTCACACCGCATCACAGCGTCTCAAACACATCAAAAAAATATGTTAAGCTCTTTATTTTGGAAAAAAAAATCTATGTTAAATCCACTGATTTTTATTTTGAAGCCCAACACAAAATTACAGTAAAATCAGTAGATGATCAAATGTTGCACTGATATATAAATAAGATATTCATGTTTTTAAATTGGGGTATTTTTGTTAAAAATTTGAATGTACTCAATCCTTTAGGAAATAATTTTCACACCTGCTTCAACAAAAAACCACCTAACAAAATTTTGATGTTTGTTTATTTTTCAAGAATCTTGAAAATGCATTATTCTGTAATTTGCCTAGTCAATCTTAAGTGACTTCAACCCAGCTCTGCAAGCTGATAGACTCATCACCGTTCAGATGAAATGTAAATAGAGTCTCTAACAATCCCAGCTCATTGAAAAACTGCTCAACTCCTCACACAGGTATGAATTCACACCACATCAGAAAAATATGTTGAAAATCCTCCTAATCCTCCCTAAGTCCTATATTTTGAAGAAAATCTATCTTAATTTCTATTTTGAAGCCCAACACAAACATTACAGTAAAACAATAGATGACCAGTTGTTGTACTGATATATGAATAAGATATTCATATTTTAAATGCAAGTGTTTTTGTGACAAATTTGAATGTATTCAGTGCTTGAGGAAATAATTCTTGGTTATTACTGACATTTTTTTAAAGATCTTGAAAATGCACTCTGCCTTAATTTGCTTATTCAATCTTAAGTGACTTCAACCCAGCTCTGCAAGCTAATAGACTCATCACCGTTCAGATGAAATGTAAATAGAGTCTTTATTGAAGTCTTGTGTAGCTGCATAATTAAATCAGGATGGACACAGTCTTTTACTGCCGCATGCCTGCAAAGAAGAGGAGATAAATAAATGAAAGTGGCTCGATTTCCTTAAAACTACACATTAGTGTGAATTGTATTCAGTGGGGTATTTTTTGATTATCCCAACACTTGAATATTCAATTAGTATTCCTCCACTATGTATATGCATTGCATTAGTGTATAATGGCATGAAATGGCTATAAGTGCTCTGCAGCAGACATTTAGTCAGACACCCTCATTACCTTATTTTCCTTGCAGAGGTAATGAAATGATGTGAGAGCGTTCTCTTTTCCACCTACACACAAACACTCACAAACACACACAGGAACAAAGTTAATAAATCAGTGCCGTATCTAACAGCCCTGTGCAATGACATATGACAGTTAGCCAGATTAAAGGAACGCCGGGCCTTGTTCCACACAACACTCCTGTTCTCGCCACAGCGTGGAGAATATTGTTAGCTCGCATGAACATTTCTGTTTGATAGCATGGAGAGCTCTGTTTGTTAGTGTGGGGAGTGAGCTGAATGACAAAGAGTTTTCAGTAGACAGCATTTTCAGCTTTGCGTGATGGTGCATAACTAGCATAACGAAGCCTCGCTGGTAACTGTCAGGACTCTTGAGCTCAGCCATGGGCTTCAAAATGGAGTTGATTGCACAGTGAAGCCCACTCTTTAATATTTATTATAATGATATGAAGCAGGGCTGGTGCCTGGAAAGTCCTTACAGCTACATCTACTTTTACTACATTCTGACAACGGATAGTGTCTGAAATAATACATAATTTTGTGCTTTAATTTGATCACTGTCTCACTCTGTCTTTTACTGTGTCTTTATTTTCATACGTACCAGAGTTTCCAACCTGTTAGTGGAGCATGCCAGTGTGGAGGGGAACTGCAGCACTCGGAGCCAAACCGTGGGGGAATGGCTCGACTCCATCAAGATGGGTCGTTACACTGAGCTTTTCATGGAAGGAGGTTACTCTTCACTGGAGACGGTGGCTCAGATGACATCAGAGTAAGGCCCCTTACTGTACACACATGCAAGCATAAAGAAGACATTGATTGGGTTTTATTCCTTCAGGTTTTAGATATCTGGTTCTTAGATTTCTTCAAAATCATATTTAAAATAGTTTCTTTTTTTTAAAGGTTACTAGAACTCATTATCTTAAGTTTGTAAAGGGACTATTTCTTGATAGAAAGTGGTCTTTACAAAGACTCAAATGACACCAATTTAATGTGCAATGCAGCATGTATGAAACTGAAATTATTTTGCATTGTTACATTTTGCAGTGGACATTATCAGACAATGTTGTGAAGTTAAAAACAAAATGAGAATGCAGGATCTAGTACAAGGTTGCAAGCCTGTGAAAAAAGCTTAAAAAGCCAGCACCCTTTATAGCTGTAGGAAATTAGTATGACTTGTGAAGCATAACTCAGGGACCATCTAGAAACTACCATAACAGTGTTTTTTGTAAATTGCTTTAATCAGGATATGTGCAAGATCAGAGCCATGTGAGGGTATTTTATATTGTCTTAATTGGAATAACTCTGTAACTCTGTGCTACAACCAGGGTCTGAAATCAGCTTTTTCACTACCTGCCACTGTAGTAGACACGTTTTTTGGTTTGGTTTGTGGTTGTTTTTTTTCTGCCTGTCACACAAAAATCTTATTTTCTGCCACAATGTTATGTAAAGAATGATGTCATCAGTATATTTAAAAATAAGCCCAAAGCCCCACCTTTACCGGCTGCAACATTAAAGTGTTGAAAACATTATGCTCTTTGTATTTTCAAATGTGCCATTCTGCAAAACAACATTTTTTCAAATCATATGAAAAATTATACCAGTATTATCATGGCACACCCCTAATTCCAGTGTCCAAATTATACCATACCTCCCAGGGAGCCCTATTTTTGGGGGTGGGAGGGTACTGTCCACATGCACGCGCATACATAAACCCACCTGCGGACGTTGGAAAGCAAGATGCAGGAACTTTACATGGTTCTTGAGGAGCTAAAATTGACACGCGAGGTATTAAAGTTGACAGGGTAGTGAGTCGGCATGTATAGAATGTGTGTGCGCATCTTTTTATGTAAGGGATAATGTAGAGCGAGCCGGTCACTATAGAGAAATAAACCCCGACAGGGTGATGTAGGACCCCGACGCGAAGCGTATATATAGCAGTTGCAACTTCAATAAAAATTGTATCAAAATGCTATTTGTCTAAAACACTACAAATAAATATATAATTTGCATTATATATGTATTTTTTTTGCTTCATATTTACGGGCCTGTTGTTTGTGTGCTGTTTTTCAGGGATTTGCGAAGAGTAGGAGTGAACCTGGCTGGACATCAAAAAAAAATCATCACTAGTATTCAGGAGATGAGAGTCCATATGAACAACATCAACTCTACTGTTAACATCTGATGCATTTGTACAGGCACGCACACATACACACACAAATACACACATATGAACATACACACAGTATATGGACCTAGTATGTGACAAAAAGATTTCCTGTTGGACCTAGAGCGGCTTAGCACTTTTTACGGACAAAGAAACCCAGTGTTTATGGATCTAAGCTGGAGGATCCACATTTTTGTGGTTCTTGTGTGTGGAGTTTGCTTGTAGTGTCATTGGGGATATCTGACATTGCAGCTCTTAAACCAAACTGAACAGAACTGAGTGGTGCTACATGAAGGGAAGACTATGGGGAGCTAAACTGAACTGAAGTGAAGATTTCTCATTCTAATTATTCCATTTGTGTGAATCTTGGGGATTGTGAAATCTCTGTGCACTGTTTGGATTCTCTCAGATCAAACGTGAAACACAGACCGCAGATCTGGCTCCGAGAGCAACCAGCACCTTTTTTGGCTGTATCACAAATACGAAAGTTTCGCGCAGCGGGCTCAAACTGAACTTTTTCAGCCCGTCTCAGGTGATCTGAACCCAGTGGATCTAAACAGTCCTGACTTTTTCTGTGGCAATTTTCTCTGGAAGTACAGTTCCATCACGAGTCAATGAACTGAACACCATTCTCAGGCGGGGGGGAAAAAGTAATAATGGACCAAGAGCAACGTCTTCATTAGTTTCAGTCTTTGCTTTGCCATGCTGATGTGCTTTCGATTTTGTTTTCCTGCTATGAGACTGCAGTTTTAATCCAGCTGTAGAGCTTAGAGAAGGTCCAGACTCATATTCAGCATCATATACTTGATTATTTTCCAAAGTGATGCGAGACAGGAATACATAACACAGCCGTCATTGTTTAAAGAGGCTGAGATTTAAAATACAACAAAGTCCGTGACAAGGAAACCATCTGGATTTGAGTTTGACCAGAGTAGTTTGCATTTTATTGAACCTACAAAAGTGTGAAAAGGTACAAGGCTTTAGGGACACTCTCTACAAACGTTCTTATGGCTGAATGTATAGCACTACACAAAACACAACGCTCAACTGCAGCATTAACCTGTTATGTTTGATATGTAAATGCTGTCGAAAAGGGGTAAAATGTAGCAATAGAACCTGGTAGAATCTGATCCGTAATCCAGCTTCTGAATGAAACTGTAGATTGTATTCTGCTTGCTTTTTGTCTTAATTATCACTAAGATCCCATTGGATTCCTACAGAACTCATTCAGCTATCAACCCCCGAATCATACAGTTGCTAACTGAAAATGGATTCATATACTGGATACTTCCTGCATGTTTTAGTGGAACGTTCGCTCTGATGCCAGAGAACCTTTGTGTAGGTTCTAGCAAACTCACACAGTCAAGTCAGTCAGCTTCACCCAGAGTCTAGAAGAACTGTTTACCAGTGCTCAAATGCTAATGGATCCCTCACCTAGCTTCTGATGAACCTTCATGGGCTCTGCAGTCCGTCGGACATACAGATGGGACAGTCATACAGCCTCTAATGGATATGTCATGTCACATTCAAATGCACCTCCAATAGGATTTAGCTGGAACATTCAGTCTAATGGAAACTTCATTCATGGAAATTCATGGAAAGTTCAGTCAATCCTGACAGAACATTTGCTCATTTAATAATGGAACTGCCAGTCAGATTCTCATGGACAGCTTCAACAAGATTCCAGTTGGACAGTTTACTGATACTCAAATGGAAACTTCGCTCAGATTCTAATAGAATCGCTACAAGGATTCCAATGCAGCTTTCACTTATGAGTGCACTCAGATTTTCATGGAGCCTTCACTTAGAACCAACAACCTTCAGGTACCGCAGAAAACCCTCAGCAATCTTTTCAGTTCACCACGCCGTAGAGTCTCTCGCCACCACGTCTGCCACGCCACAATAAACCTCACTCTACAGAACTGCTGAAAATAGGGAGGCAATATTGATCAACTTGATAATCATTTATTTATTTATACTTGTTTTAAAAAAAAAGAGCAAAATGATGTGGACAGTTTGTGTTTCATCATGATACTCTCTCTCGGACTACTGAGCAGCTCTGCCTACATGTCTTTCATGTATATAATGTATTATATATTTAAAGCAGGGAGCATTGTTCTTCAGTCTATCATCATGTAGACAAGTTGGTATTGATCAAGCATCTCAGAGTAGTACACATTAGTAAATAGTGACAAATATTCTAAATCAGCATTCCTGCTACTTAGACCTGGGCCACTGTCAGATGGGGGCAACCAGCACATCTGTCCCCATGTAAGGGTGCCCAAAAGGGTATGCAGAATTATCAAATATCCATGTTATGTTGTTGGTGATTGTGTTTCATTTCAAGTTTTGGTGCAAGACCTGGTCATATTTTCAGCGGCCCTAAATGAGACGGCAACAAATACTCTGCTGTCTCTAAAAGCCGGAGAAGTGTGCACAGGGATTGATATATGAACTTATGGTATGGTTTAAAGGTATAAAATGATGTCAATGATCAAGCCCTTGCTTTACTTCTCTTTGGTATGGTATGTTATACATTGCTACTCAGTGCTTTATTGCTAAAACTTGACCCTTTTCACCGTTGTGTTCACCTAAGCAGGAACTGAGTTCTAACAGTATATATATAAATATATATTCCTCTTTGCAGATGACATGCTAGTATTTTTCTTGGTTATACACAGTGTACTGCTAGTGCTGTGACGTAAGTGGAAACGAAATGAGATTGTAAAGCTAGTTTTATAAGAAGCGGTATCTCTTGAGTGTATGAAAAGCATAGAAAAGCACGCAAGAAGAATGTAAGGTTTTAAAGGGGTATTTCACTTTTTTAGAGGATATGCTTCACTTTTAAACACTCAATACCCTCTCTGACTTTAAGATGAGTCAAAGTAGGATAAAAGGCTCTTATTGGCAGAAGAAAGCCTGCCTTCAAGATCATACTTGACTGGTTTCATAAAAGAGTGTGAGTGGGGAATGGTCACATTATTATTCAATATGGGTATGTGTTTTTAAAAGTTGAAGTCTTCTACCAGAGTGAAAGTTTGCTTGGAAGATAAACATCTGCATAGTCTCTGTAGTTTACATTTATCACTTTCGCTTCAGCTTCTGTGTCAATATGCTACATTGCAGTTTTAATGGTAGTGAATAAGAGCCATTTAGCAACATTAGATCTGTTGTTTGTACCATTTTTAAAATCACAGTATACTTTTTTCAAGCAGGTCCTTTTCAAAACTGTCTTCAAAAATGCAACCAACCTTTTGGCAGTAAGACATATGTGCAGTGTGTAGACTACTGTGGCTATGCAGATCTTTAATGTAGTGGGGGAATGCATCAATAACATGGTGCACCTTTTATATTAGACAATATAAGGCATGTACAGTGAAAGTAATTGTGCTGGGTGGTCTCCTCAGTCATATGAATACTACAGGCGCTTGATGAAGTTCCACAGTGTTTTAATCCCACCCAAATTTCATGGTATTGGCTTTATACAACCACCTGTTCGAACTTAATTTTCAACTTAAAACCTATGCCTGGGGCATGAACAATTGGTGAATTGTACACCCTTATAAGTGCCTCTCATCTTTCGAGCACCATTATTTCCTCCCCCACCAAAATGCTATGCCCCAATTGTGCCCCAATTTTCTATGTATTTACCTTTTGCCAACAGTATCTACAGGCAATAAGAAGAATGTCAGACAATGTGTATGTTGGAACTAATTTAATTTGCACTTTATGAGAAATCTGTTGACCTTTTTTTTTTACTAAAAATGTCTATAGGCAAGTGACTTTTTAGTGTCAAAGTTT
This sequence comes from Cephalopholis sonnerati, assembly GCA_019142605.1. Classification (NCBI taxonomy): domain Eukaryota; kingdom Metazoa; phylum Chordata; class Actinopteri; order Perciformes; family Serranidae; genus Cephalopholis; species Cephalopholis sonnerati. The sequence goes on from JAGQAX010000019.1 coordinate 25,143,196, forward strand.
TTCTTGATTATTTACTATATAATTCCTAGAAATACAGTGTTCCCTTACGCTGATTATATCACTCATATTCTCAATGCTTCCCATAGTGTAATATTTGACAGTTAAGCACAAAGCATTGGTCATATTTTTAAAAACAAATCAAAGCTATATATATGGAAAACTAAAGCATCATTGATGTAGAGCACCATTTTCTTGTGTATGGCACAACAATACACCTTCAGAACGTAAGCACAGGGTTTGACAAAAAATCTTATAGGACAGTGAGTGGATGATACAACTTTGTACAAACGTCAATAGCACTAGCCCTTGATGTCAACAAACTTCAGCCAGACATTTTGTCTGAGTGTTTGCGGCATTTCAGCATTACCACTGCTAAGTACAAAAGTGTGAAAACAGGTATTTATTTGTTGTCATTGCAAACAACAATACATATACAGTTTAGCTGATAGGTGTTGCTGCGCGAATTGTCTTCATTATTTCAAATTATTTATTCTCAGCACTTTGGCAATGGCATGATTTTATCCTGGCCGTCTCTTGTTAAGCAATTCTCATTTAGTAGGAAGAAACAAAGCACAGCAAACCAGCAGAGACTTGTAAAGATTTATTGATGTGTTGTTACTCTACAGTGACTGTCAGCTGGAACTCCCATCAACCATGCAGCGAAGCGTTTATGCAGGAGCCAATTTTTTAGTGTCAAATTACATTATGTAACACGTCTGATGTTACATCTGAATCAACAACTTTGTTTGAGATTGACTTTCAGAAGAGGGTAATCAAATTTTTTTTCACATCAGTATACACATAAATTTCCATAGCAAGTTCCTGCATTTGTACACAATGGAGTTTGTTGGAATTGGCTCCGTAATAAAGGCACTGCATAAACCATTGGATAGGAGGTTTGCCTGAATTCTAGCAAATGTACAAAAGCAATATTAACAGCAAAAAAATCATATTTGCATACACAAATGTGTGTGAATTTAACAACCATTAAAGGTTGCACTGACATTTGACTGATTACAAGACATTTTATAATGATGAAAACCATAGTGTTGGCATCTCTGAAAACCTCAGAAATAAAGCAGATAAGTGGGCGGGGTTATATGTGGGCCACAGTTCTGGCTGTAACAGTCCTAATATTTTCCTTAGACAATATTACTGTTTTTGACAAGCTGTCTGAGCATTTTCCACACTTAGACGGTATGAAATTGCTCTCAGTTGAATCATCAGCTCCAGGCAATTTGCAACTGCGCAGCTAAAGAGTCAAGGGCACAAGACTGTGTACGTCAAGAGTCTTGTTCCTGGTTGCAAGGATGTTTGGAATAAGCTTGAACTGATTTCACATCCCTAGCTGACATCTTTGTCATGGCAACAGCTACTGACAAAAATATGTGTCTCAGAAGCTTTTGTGAGCTGAAACATTTGCAGCCGATTGAATGGTATCAAAGACTCCAGTGTTTGTGTTAAGTAACATTGAGATTGAAGCTAAAAGTTAATTTTCAGATGCATATTTGCAGTGGGAAAATACTTATGGCTCCACCCAGTTCAAAACTGTATAGTTAACTTCTCAGGAAGTGGAAAATAGGTACATTTATTGGGTCATGTGGTCTAAAGGAAAAAAAAGTGCAGCTTTCACTAAAACTACCAACATACAAAAGCAGGTATGCAGTTATTAGGTTTCCCCCGGGTCAAAGACGATGATCATGTTATCAGTAACTCACACATAAGGTTTTAAACAACTGAATAACTGTTTTGTGATTCTTTGAAAGCACAGTAAAGATACTATTGATGTGCTATTGGTTTGTCTTTGAGACTGTCATGTATTATGTTTGTGTTGATGTTTTTGTAGTGTGTTATCAAATTCTATATTTTTGCAATAAAACTTTTTAAAAATCATCTCGAGATAGCTGTCGTTGTCTGAGCCTCATCCACAGGTAGCAGTTTCATTAATTATTGCTTTACTGCATGTGTATGGCACAATTACTACTAGAGTTTAGGATGATCCAACAGTAAAAATAAGAATTTTCAGTCAATTTTCAGTTGTCCTACATTTTTGGGGGGGAGATTAAAGTGGATCAAGTCACTCCCAGAAGCTGTCCCTGTGCTCTTACTTGACCCACAGACCTTTGATAACTCAGTAACTACTAAGTTTCCAGATAAGACAGGAGGAAGAAACCTGCCATGCGCTAGTTTCCCTGTGTTTTTCCTTATCTCTGTGTCCACTCCCTCTTTGTGTCTCTCTGTGTGTTTGTGCTGTGGGCATTGCAAGTCCCTCATTCTCCTGGGTGTCTGATTACATTCATTCAACTCACCTGCTCCCTGCTGCTCACCTGAGAACCATCCAGCAATCAACCCTGCAGTATAAAACAACGGCTCTCTCCAGTCCTCGCCAGATCGTTGTGTCTACCAGTGTGGTACAGTCCCACTTTAGGCCTCAGTTCAGTTGTGCGACTTAGACTTAGACTTTTTGCTTGTGTATTTCCTCCGTCATAGGATCACCTCCTACCTGCCCACCTGCTTGTTTGACCTTCTGCCACGCTCCCAGCCAGCCAAACCCCTCCAACCTTGTTTTGCTTCCCTGCCATCAGTTTCTATCCCTACATTACGGCCACATTCATTATCCTGGCAATAAAATCCCATTTTTAACCACTCTCTTTCTGAGTCTTTCCTCTGCGTTTGGGTTCAGCCTTGTTGATTGTAACACTTACTGCATGACTCTGTATGAAAATACTACTAACTATATACTACTTAGATTTCCATTCAGATTTGTATATAAATTTATGGTCTCCAGTGGCTGAATCCTATTCTGACTTTGGTTCGGCCCCTGGCTTTTTATCTAGTTAGACTTTTCATTTTTCACTTATCCAGTCAAACATCTCAACATCTACTTGGAACAACTGGATTGATTGCCATGGACTTTGGTTCAGACATTCATATGGTGAACCCTTAACTTTCCAGCTATACTTTGGTTTATGACCAAATAGGCCTACCTGCCAAACAATCATTCTTTTTTAACCTCAATTGTACTTCAGGTTCTTTGCTTCTAATAGCAGATGTCACCATGCTGAGACAACAACACTAAGGTGGCAAACAATAGAGAACTGGATACAGCGTTGGAGGTAGGCCCCTGGTCATTCCTATGAAAGCTGTTCAGTGGTGCATTGAGCCAAACACCTGATTATGGGTATAAAATTACCCTGATCTTAGACATCCATGGGCCCATAGAGCAAAAACACTACAGACTTCTGCTGGCTAACTAAGCGGTCAGCCCTCCGTTAATATGAATGGGGATAAAATGATTCAATTGTGCAGCTCTTCTAGGCTATGGAAATGTTACCCAACTAAATGGTTTAAATTCTGATGGTGAAATGATTCATTTTGCAGGGTTGTGTTGCTCAAAAAATGTATTCACCTGATTTATAGACGATTCTTTGACAGTGTAAGTGTATGGGGAAAAATTGAGGATAGCGTTAGTTCAGGTAGGACCCGATATCAAGCTCAGCTCACACGGCTTTCCTTGTTTGCACATGGAGGGCAGTGAGGTTTGCTCTCCCTGCTTTAGGCTTTTGTTGTTTGCACGTGGAAGGGCAGAGAAGTGTGCTCTCTTTGTCGTCAGGCTTTCCATGAGGCGCATGGAAGGATGGAGAGGTGAGCTTTCTCCACCTTGGGCTTTCCACGTAGGCACACAGAAGGGCACAGGGATGTGCTATCGCTGCCTTTAGGCTTTTCACATGGGCGCATGTGGAAGGGCTGAGAGGTGTGTTCTCTTCACCTTAGGCTTTCCATGTAGGCACGTGAAAGGGCAGAGAGGTGTACTTTCTCCACCCTAGGTTTTCTGCGAAGGCCTAGGAAAAGCAGAGAGGCCCAGAACAGAGCCATACTGCCAAATATAATACTGCAAATGGAAATAAAGTTTTCTTTGATGAAAGTGGTCCTGAGTCAAGTTTTTTTTTTTAATCCCCATGGCATCAAAAGACAGACATCCATAGTTGAAAATCCATGATTTGGCCACTATGGAAAATTGCCGCAAAGCCCAGTGCTTTTCCTGGAGGCCTGTGCCAAACATAGTTAACATTTTCTGCCTAACATCAGCATGCTAGCATTGTCATTGTGAGCATGTTGATATTAGCATTTAGCTCAAAGCATCACTGTACCAGCCTCAAAAAGCCTCTAGCACTGCTGTTGAATCTTATTCCTGCTAACCAGTGTCCTCAATGAAAGAGTCATGCATGTCTTGAGTTTACCTCATGGAAAGTAGCAAATGTCGGAAACACAAGCACTTACTTTGCCAATTTTAGCTGGGAATTAGATTTAGATTTATTTAGAACATATTTTAATTAGCAATGAAATGTTTTATGGATTCAGCTGTGCGCTGTAGCCTCTTACTGTTATTGCTGTTCATCTTCACCAGTTAATAGACCAAACAACAGGCTGTGAACTTTATTGTATTGTACTTTGTTAGGATTTGTGATCTGTTTTTGTCTGTTTTTATCTCCCTTGTTGGTTTCCATGTAATGAGCTATTTTAGCCAAACAATGTAATTGCTGAAAGATGTTAACCCAGCAGTGCAATTAGACATGGTTTATTGGTTGAGATACCAATTGTCAGAGTAACAAGGGAGCTAGTTAGCAGTTTTTCTCTTTGTCTAGATGGAGACTGTGAGGGGAGGAGGGAGAGAGGGATAGATGGAGACAGATGGATAAATGAACACAGAGGCACTTTTTGATCTATGAAGCAAATCAGATACTGCCCCGGTAAAGAAAGTCATCCTTAATAACATGGTCTCCATCTATGCACTGAGCTATCTGGTAAAAGCTATTGTCAACGGTGCATCATGGCTGACAACACAATCCAGCAGAATACAGTTCATCGCTGGGTTAAAGTGATAATGAGCTGCAAGGTTCTGTAAAATGCATGGTGTTTTAAAACATGGTGATGCAAGACCAGGCAATGAAGTGTCTGTCAGATGCGTTAGCTGCTGATGTCAGCAACTCATATTATTGTGTGTTTGCCTCAGGGTGAAATTCTTGCTAACAATTAGCGTGCTATACAAGATTATTTTATCTGATTTTGAATACAAAACCATACAGAGAATGTGGTGAATGGTCATTTGGAGTTTTTCTTCTTTCAATTCCTATAATCAGTTTTATGGTAGAAAATAATTTGCCTAATCTCCTTTGCAATACATAAAAATAATCTAATTCTCATGTCTTTTCATGATTTTTGAGTTAACCTTGAATCATGTGTGAAGGTGACGCTCAGTTCTTATAGTGCTACAGTAGTTTATATGTAAATATCAGCACCAAATGGCTATGTGTGTGTCTGTGTGTGTGTCTGTGTGTGTTATGATGTCAAATCAAGCCTAGCTGATCTCTAGGGGAATCCACTGCCTGCATGGCTCAAGGTGATTATTACACTCACACACACAAAGTGTATGAAGGTGAAATTAGCCATCACACCATCAGCGTGGCTATTACCAAACCTCTGTATCAGCGGCTTGAAGAAAAGAGCTGCAGGCTGTGTGTGTGTGTGTGTGTGTGTGTGTGTGTGTGTGTGTGTGTGTGTGTGTGTGTGTGTGTGTGTGTGTGTGTGTGTGTGTGTGTGTGTGTGTGTGTGTGTGTGTGTGTGGGGGGGATTGCACTGGGGCCATATTCCCACTGGTGCTGACTGGAATTGTTCTTGGATGGATGGATGGGTGTCTCGCTTTGGGCAAGCCCGGCTGTCCCTCCGTGTATGTACGCATGTCTTCACATACCAGCCCGCCTGCTCATCCGCCTCTCTGTGTTTTGACCGGCCCCGTCTGCGCGACTGCTCCACGCCCTTACGTCTTCATATCTGCGTGACATTCAGTTTGTGACTCTGTTAGGTCTTCCCGTCTGGCTCTCTGCCTGCGTCTATATCTCTATCCCAGTCTGCAGCTCTTTACGCTCTTCACTGTCTATTACACCGTCACTGTGTCAGTCTGAAGACAGGTATCCCAGGGCACGATAAAGTAATTTTCTATTGAAGAGGTGTCAGTGGTCGAGGCGTCCCCAGGGTCATTTGAAAATCATTGCAGAGATGCCTCTTTAATCATTATGAATGACCTTCAGCAGAACCTTAGCTGTCAGTTTAGGCGTGATAGTGTGGGTGTCTGTGAGTCTATGGGTTTTTGTGTAAGTATGTCAGGATGTAGGCTTGTCTGTGGGTATATGAGTGCAGTTATCTGTCTGTATGTACTCGTGCACTTACATTTGTGCATGCTGTTGCATTGGATGTTTGATTTGGGAAGGCTGTTAAACATTTTATGCACTTTCTTTGTCTAAAGAAAAAGTCGTCATAAGTAACCTGGTCTCACTCCCAGAGTATCAAAATACACCTCTTAGGCAGCGTTTCCAGTGACATTATTGTGACAACCGGGGCACTGTTAAGTGTTCTGTGTGGGAAGCAATGGGATTTCTACCAACTCTAATGTAAACCTATTCACGTCATTATTAGATGCTCGGAGCAATGGACGTACTTTAGAGCATGAAAGTCGCTCAGGATGGGCAGGAGGGTAGGTGAATGGGTCCAACTAAGACCGACCTTAGCGTTTTTGGCAGAGTTTTTGGTATTCAAAGCCAGCGGTTTTCTGACAACATCCGCGATCTTTGCTGAAACCTAACCGCCGACCCCTTACATGAGTCACCTTGTGACTAACGCCAACCATGATTTTTTCCTAACCATAACCAAGTAGTTCTGTTGCCTAAACCTGAACACCAACCCCTTCTTACCGCTGGGCTTGGGCCACACTAAACCAAGTGGTTTTTTTAGTGACATCAGCAATCTTTACCTAACCATAACCAAGTAGTTCTTTTGCCTAAACCTAGCCAGCAAGCTCTTATCTGAGTTGCCTCATGTGACTAACACAAAGTTCAATCTTTTCCTTACCATAACCAAGTAATTATTTTGCCGAAACCTAACCGCCGACCCCTTACGTGAATTTCCTCATGCGACTAACATCAACCATGATTTTTTCCTACCCATAACCAGGTAGTTTTCTTGCCTAAACCTAAACATTAACTCCTCTTACCGCTGCATTTGGGCCACTCAAAGCCAAGTGTTGTTTTCTGACATTCCACAATCTTTTTCTAACCATAACCAAGTAGTTCTTTTGCCAAAACCTAACCACCAACCTCTTATCTGAGTTGCCTCATGTGACTTACACCAACCACAATCTTTTCCTAACAATAACCAAGTAGTTCTGTTGCCTAAATCTAACCACCAACCCCCTTCTCACACCCAATCCCCTTTGCATCAAGATACAATGCAAAAGGCTGCCCCTGGTATCATTTTAGTAACACCCAGGGCTTCTGCTCAAGCTGCATAATATGACGAGCAGGGATGAGATCATGTTGTTGTAGGAATCCTGTAGGAAAGGGGTGCAAGAGGTATGTTGCAGTGAAAAAGCCCATGCTGGTGCGGATTTAATAGTGGGCTGGGTGTTCAAATTGCAGTGCTGTTTTCAAGCAGAGTTGATGTAGTGTTTTAAAAGCAGGAACTCGCAGGTTAATTATAAGCTGTGTGAGGTTACGGTCACCTCATACTGATGTTGTTTTTGTTTTGTTTTTTTTGGGAAGGAATCATACTTTTAGTAGAAATACTTATTGCTGGTCTGCGCATTTATTAGTGTGAGCATGCTTGTGTATTCTTTAGATGACTGTAAAAAGGTCATTAGAGCAATGTCCTTGCTTTAGAATCTCGATTACAACACATATCTGTGAAATGTTTGGGTTTTTCTTTCAATTTTAAATCAGCTTTTAAATACATTTGAAGAGTTAATTTACAAAAAAAAAAAACAGATATTATCCATTGTTATAATGAAGAAATCAATCAATATCAAAGCAGCTAATATCCATTTGATAGTCCCTGCCTTGCAAACACACTCACACACACACATGATTCAGGATAATAAATGAAAATGGAGATATCTGTTTTTGCAAATGAACCCTTGATTTAGGAAGTGTAGCAGTCCACTTGCCATCTGTCAGCATTAAATAGAGTTCTAGTATGGGCAGGATTTGGGAGCCTATATTGTCATTCACAGAAATTTTAATTTCCACCTATAAAATTTAATATAAAAACACATGTTCCTTATATTCTCCTGGAATCATGTTTTCCTTATGTCCAGGTCTTGACCTCCTAGCTGTCAAAATGTAATGTTTTAAATCACTTCTCATGCAGATGCGAGCTCAAGGTGCACATTACCAGATAAAGCTGCTCGCCTCCGTGTGGCAGCCACCCTCAACACCCATTAAACTGTTAGAGGAGGTCTGACCCGGACCAAATAAGCTGCTGGTAAATAGCCTTATCCATCCTGCTACTGATCCGAGAAGCCTGCCATGAGAGGGCTGTGTGATGTCAAGTGGCTGGCAAGGACACACGTTTACACACACACACACACACACACACACACACACACACACACTCACACAGGAGCCTCGACAGCGGTAGCAGTCTGGCAGGTCTTTGTGTAACACTGGAGATAACTCAACATGCTCTCTCTTTCTCTCTCCCTCTCTTTCGCCCACAGTATCTGTCTCCTTCACACGACAGCAGCCAGAGGGACGTATTTGTCACTTGCCCAGATGTTTTTCCAAGGTCCTTTATTCGAAACAGTCAATCATATGAGCAGAAATGTCCCTAATGTGAAGTCCCTTTGGCGCAATGGCTCCATGTGTGTGTTTAAGTTTGTGTATGTGCATCCATGCATGTGTGCGCAAGGTCCGTCAAGGTGAGATGAAAGTGCATTTGACCTGAGACTCAGGGAGGTAATATATTTATAACAACTACAATACCTTGTACACAGTGCACACACACACACGTACAGTTGCTATTGCTCTGGTCTAATGAGGTCTGTCACTCTGCCACACACGTGTACACACAGGTTTTAACTGACTTGGCAGGCCACACAGGCTTTGTTCTTATTTCCTCCATGAAACCGAGTGTTATCCAACACGAGTTCATTCACAATTCTCTTGAATGCTCACAAATCCATTTCCATGTTAAGTGATGAAATCATCTGCAATGACTTCATGAAAATGCGCGCTGGGCTGTGATGAAAAGAAAATGTGTCATAATTACTGCCAATATGTCAGATTTGTAAATAAATAAGCTGGTCATCCTAAGTCAGACCATATTTTTCTGTTTTACGATCCAAAAAGTGCTTTAAAAAAAAAAGCAGCAAAAACTCAGGATGAAGGTGAAAAGGATTTGAAGAGTTTTACATCAAACCTTGTATGTGCTGTATAGCGCACGCTGCTTCATTTGGAGGTTGTTAGCCCCCTCAACCTTGCTCCATAATGAAGAGGTGCTGCCTGCCCACTGAGCTGTCTCGTCTGATAATTATTTTGACATTACCCACTGAGAGCTGGAAGGGAATTATCCTCCACAGCGTCTGCTTGCCATACATTCTCCATAATCAGCCTCGCCATGCATGGGTAAATTTGTGCATGCACTGTGCGTGTGTACAAAATGTGTATGTGGTGCAGTGTTGGGGTTAGCTTGTTGCAAATGGACCACAGTTGCTGTACTTTTTGCTGTTGTAAAGGTTAGAGCTGCATATCCCTGACCCAAGTAGTATCAAAAGTCTAATCAAAGTCAAACGTTACCTGCATTTGATCTTTTTTGTACCCAGATATCGAAAAAAATGTTTTATTTGTATGGTTTTGCTTGCAGCTGATCAGCAAGGTGTTCTTCAGTTTGCTATGATGTGTGATTTGCCCACTACTACTGTTTATAGGTGTGTAGGCCTATTGTCCGTGGGACAGATGTAAAGCTCTGGGTAGCCCTGCACTAACATGATCAACTTTTCCGTATTTATCAGACTGAATATTTACAGAAGAAGGGAAAGATATCTGTCGGCTGTGATTGGTCTGTAGCGTGACTCCTGTCTGACTGCTGAGTGTGGCCTCTTCCTGTATCTGACCTTTCAAATCAAATTCCCACATGGTCCAGTCATATAGGTTTGGATTTATTTGATAAGGCACAGCTCCTAATAGAGTTTCACATTTGTTTGTTTTTGTTTTTTCAGCGACTAAGCGACCACTGAAATCTTGCCAACTAATAACCTTTCTGGTCGCCTAATGTTTGGTTGACTGTTAGGAGGCAGCCCTAGCTTCATGCAGCTTTGGCGCGAAATTGAAACAAACTTGGTATATAAGGGAAGATTATTTTCTAGCCATTGAGCTCTTTAGCGAAAACGGTTTGTGATTTTGTTATTGTTTGCTAGTGCACTGTAAATACTCTTTGTTCTGTCAGGGTTGGTTGGTGTTTTTTATGTGCTAACTGGCTAACTAGTGTCTTCAATCTGTCCTGTCAGTTTCTCTTTTTGAATGGTGAATTCAAACTACCACCACCTGCTGGTATGAAGAATTATTTCCACTCATGCAGGCAAAGAACAGATGTGCTAGTTTGGTGTGTCTGGGCCTTTAATGCTACTGGCATTGATATTGGTATTGGTACCCAGCCCTAATATAAAGGCATGATTTTAATTCAGTCATGTAGCAGTTACTGATCAAAGTATGAAACTCAACACGTCCAAATCTGCAGGCTTGTTTTCTAAGCTGGAGGCTTCATTAGAGATGATTTTGCTCTTCTTTATATCAGATGCACTACAACACTGCTGCTACCACATGCAAAGCCCCATAACTTTGTTTATTAACCTTGTGATATCCTCACAGCCATGCTCACACAGTGCACCTACTCATAATTCTGATTTGGTTTAGCATGTTGCATACAGTCATGCAAAACAGCAGCAACCCCCTGTGAAAGCACCTTGAGGGAGAGCAGGGCCAGATGTTTCTCACAGTTTGAACATGTCACAACATTTTCGGTTTATGAAGTTTGAAATATAAATATATATATATAGATAGAGAGAGAGATATAGAGATAGATATAGAGATATAGATATATATATTCCTTTTAGAATTTTTTTTTTTTGCAGTATAAGTATAAATCTATTGATTTTTATCATTTGGAGATCAATCCAAATCTGCTGTATATATGTTCAATTAATTGAATTTATTTTAGTTGAGATCAGTTCAGCTAAATGCAGCAGAGTGTAATAAGGTTAAATTTTGTTCATTAAAACCCAATCAGTTCCAGTGAGTGAATAACAAATCTTTTGATCCCAGAAAGTGTTGGAACAGAAGATGATCAGGCTCACATTTTTTAAATTTCAAATCAAAAGTGACACAATAGAGCACAAAGCTGTGAGGCAGCAATTCTTTACTTCTTACATGAAAATGCAATTTCCTAGTAATGTTATGAAAAGCAGGACCTCCACTTTCTGTAGTACATGATATGAAAATTTGTGGTTTTCCTCCGATATGTATAAAGTGGAGTTAATAGCTGCGAGAGTGTCTCTGCATTTGCAAGAAGCACCCCATTTATCTTGATATTCACTGTGCTTTGCATAGACAAACTAATGACTGCAATGCATCACCTGGATATTATATTTCGATAAAAGTGTGTGAGCACGCATGCAAGTGTGTGTGTGTATTGAGCATGTGACAGTGTTCTCTCTCAGTCAGCCTCCGTGTGTGTCTGTTGCACATTTGCAAGCATCATGCTCAGTATAACATATGTGTAATGCATCATACATGTGTAATGAGGTGATCTCATTCCAACACTGTCTCCTTGGAATGCCACGCAATGAATTTGAATTGTGAGGTATGTTCGCTGGTCAATGCACATTAAGTGCCAAGGCACAGAGTAGTGTGACACTTGTGTAGTGCAGGAAAAAATGTGTGCAATTACTCTGTACTTGAAGAGAGAGTCCTATTAAAAACTGTTGTCAGTGAGGTCCTGAAATTATCCTGAGAGACAGCCACACTGTCTCTGGTGAGTTTTTCAAATGGAATCTTTCAATGCTTTGAGCAGCACAAATTAAATTCCATTCACCTTCATTATTTTTGGATGGCAGCAGAAATCTCAATGAAAAGATATTTAAAAACTTGTGCAAATGAAATTGCAGTTTTATGGTAATTTACCCTTTTAATGAGAATTCTACAGATTTAGCATCTTACTCAAAAGACATTCTCATGCACTCATGATGGACAGTTGAACGAACAAACAAACAAATAAGAAAACAAAGTCAATGCTGCAGAACCTTAGATATTGTCTGTGTTACTTCCTGCATTCCTCTGGGACCTGCATCAACCACATTAACCTCGCTGGTTGGAGATTTATGTGTGTTATGCTAGCAGCAGCTAATGTAGCCTCGAGCAGAGATGAGGAGTTGGCTACAGAGGTCTGGTAACCTTACTACTTTTTTCAAATTCAAACTTGTAGTCTTCGACTCAAACCAGTGATGATAGGTGGCATCACTTGAGACAATTTATCAGATATTTTGCAGCTCCCTCTGGAGTCACACAAGTATGGTAGCAGAGACATTTCAAATGAGCTGCATATCCAAAACACTTGGCAAATCTAGCGCATGCAGTTGCCACAACAGAAATGCAAAAGCTATAAACTGAAAATAAGCACAGCTGTTTCATTTCCAAGGAGCAACATTTGTTAAGAGTATTAAGTGACCTTTAATAAATTAGCCTTTATATTGCTATATCTCATACACAGATATGGTGTATGTTACATTTATCTGATTGATTAACATCAGTGGACTTTCACCTCTACATATGACGTGCTCGGTAACCTTCTGTATCTGTTGTTGATGTTCCAGGAGGGCATGTCACTGTACACTGTCTTTAAAACACACTTCTGTTTTCACAGGAAATGCGCAGTGTCTGATCGTTGCATGCAGTCTTTTTCAAAATAAACTAACAACGTACCTAAAACACCTTGCGTTTACCTTTGTCTCCTTATGTTTAGGCAACAAAACCATGTGGTTAAGTGCAGAAAAAAACACCATGGCTTGGCTTAAAATAAGGAGAGTCGTTACTGACGTAATGTAGCATCATGTGACATACATCACTACCGTTGCAGGCTACACATACTAGCACACTATGTTGTTGCTAAAATAACTCAACTGACTTTTGGTTTCACACAGGAAACTTACTAACCTCAGCGGTCTCCTGGGTGAAAGTCCAGAGTTTGTTTGACCCATCCACCTTCCCTCCCACCCACCCTACAGGGACTGTTGCTCTTTATACTACAGCAGTGGCCGGGGCGTTTCATAATGCAGTGAAAGGTGCCTTTCTTTGTCAGTAACTTACACTGACTGTAGCCTTTTTTAAATAGGAACTGTGCAAATTTGCAGGAAAGCTCAATCAGTCTTCGTCCACCATTGGCAGTATAAAAACAAAATCGGGGAGTGCAGTGAAATGCCGCCTTTCTACTTTTGTTCATACAGAATGTGCCTTTTTGGGGGCAATGGGGGCGTGAGCAAGTAACAAAACATGTAGCTCAGCGTGTGACGTAAACAGTGACATACAATACATGCATTTGCGAGGGAAAGGAGGGCCCGCAATTCCTTAACTCCCCAGTTGCTCATCTTTACAGTTTCTTTCAGGGTGGTGTCGAAATTGTTTGCGTTTCCCTCTTGCTACTAGCTGCTCATTCCTGCTATCAGCTGTTTCCTGTTTTTAAGTCCACCGCCAGTGGGTCGCACATGTGGCATCATCAACAGCTCCTCCCACAAGTCCTCAACAGCCCCCTCCCATGGCGGAAGGGCGCCTTGTTCTTTTTAAACCAAAAAGGTTCCGGCAATATGTTTACCCCTACATAGCGGAAAATTGGGCACCTCGGATCAACTCGCCAATCCGGCTCTGTGTCTAAACGCTCGCAGCTTGCCTGCAAAACGGCCCAACATTCGCTGAAAATCTGGCAGTATAAAAGGGGCTTGTCACTGACATAGCAGTGGTATTTAACACCTTTTGAGTGTTGATCGTTGCTTCAACAACTGCCGCTGCCCGTTGCATATTATACTGCCGTGAAAGGTGCCTTAGTGCTTCTGTAACACCCAGATCACTGACAAAGCAGCAGTATTTGACGAGTTGGGAATGAGAATACGCTGTAGTAACATAATACTAATGTTACTGCAAAGCTAGCTTCATAATAGCCCAATGTTAGCAGAGTAGACTACATTAAGAAAAAATATAAAGTAATTGAACAGCATTGCTCATTTGAAACAATTACATAATGATAGTTATAATAGCCAGCCAACAAAGTTTCACTCACCTCTCAAACAGGCAGGCTTTATTAACATTGTTGACGTCCGTTGATGCAATTGTGTTTTTCGAATTTGCAAAGCCTTTTGGATATTTAGTCCTTTTGAAACATCTCAGCCACCATACAAAAAGCTCCATACAGCTTTTTTCACACACCCTAGTGCTCCCTAGGACCTGTAAACCAACCTTGATGATGTGTAAAATCAGTGGAGTTCTCATTTAAGCATGATTGTAGTCTTTTCCCAAACCTTAGCTAAGTGCTCAATCTCAGTTTATTGACATGATTTTAGTAGCCTAAATGTAAAAGACAAATAACCTTAACAATACTTTGGTTGCTTAAAGCAGATATTGTAATGAAAGAAATGGAAAAATGTTGACCGTTTGCAGGCATGTTCAAAATGAAGGGTTTGCTGATATGCTGGTTAAAAATGCATATTTAGCTGACAGAATAGATGTATATGAACATAAATCTGAGAAATTGCTGCTCAGTCTGACCTTTGATTCTAAAATAGTGCCTACTACAGAGTGTAATGAGTCATTATTAAGTCATGTTTCTAAAATGACTATTGATTTTGTCCCACAGCAAGAGCGAAGGGGCCACAACAAAAGGCACAGATAAAGATATGAGTGAAGTATCAATAACGACATTGCCGGCAGATGATCAGTTATTATCCACAGCATCACTTTACTATACTTTGATCACTCTCTGCTTTTCCCGTAGTGATATTCCCCTAGAGGTATTTTCTTTTTATTTTGAACTCTCACTGGCAGAAAAATCAATGAATGTTTGAATTACTTTGAATGGATGAATTTGTCTGAATGGATAAGGACTGAATGAATGATGTATAAGGTTAAGAAAAGTGAGCACACAATTCAAACGTCTCTCTGCTTTTAACATGTGTCTGAAGTAGAAGAAAGAGAGTCTTGACTGCTTGACCTCATTTGGTGCAGTGGCTGATTCCGTCTCATGTTGTTGCATTTTACTGCAGTCAAATTTTTAATATGGTTATTAAATACAAGCATGTATATGTGTGTGTGAACCCATTTAGCTCAGTGTCAGACCCTCTGAAAGTGTATGTCGTAATACATTCAAGTCCATTAATGCCTGGGAATGAAACAGAATCCGAAAGAGGACACACACACGCGCGCACACACACACACACACAGAGTGCTGTATGTCTCTGATAGCTTCTATTATCTAGGTCTCCCTCCTGGCTGCACATCAAACATGGATGAGCTCCAACCATAAAAGGCTCCATTTTCCTTTGATTTATACAAGGAATAAAAATCGGAAAGGTGAAAAGTCCAAACCATGCATATTTTATCAGCTCGCTGACACCAAAGGCAAGACGGAACAAATTTTAACATAGAGCAAAAACTTAAAATAGACCATGATAGGACCAAATACAGGAACTGCAATACTGAACCCCCTGACCTTAGTGGCCAAAAGCCTTCTAACCTCATCCTGAATCAACACAAATGTGTTTACAATGGCCCAAATAAGTACACTTTAAACATTTAACAAGCAAGTTTCACTTCACTATATTAATTATTCAAACTGTGATGCAGTACTTATAATTCTTTTTCAGATATTGAGTAAACATGGTCTGGTTTTGGTTATTTAACGGGGGAATAGACACATTGATTTAAAGTCTAGACTGCAGTGTAAATGGAATATTTTACATGAGGTTCAAATTTTGGTAGACACCACTGAGATTGAGTGAACAGACACTGCTTCAGCATCAAAACGCAGTCCTCTGGGCCCAGTTTGTCTTATTCCTTGTTATAAGACAGTGGTGATTACAGATCAGTGCTCCGGCAATGAGAGGCTTTATCTATGTGTCCCCATAGTGTTTCCGCTAATAGGTCCTATGGCAGTGTTGGTGGGGGTTGGGTTGTCTGAGTGTGTGTGTGGTGGTCTTGGCCTTTTGATACATTTTCTCCAGATGTGCTGGCCAGCCACTGCTGAGAAAATTTAGTGTAATAATGAATTGCCACAGTAGCACATTAAAGAATCCATTTCCAGTATGATAAAGGCACAAAATTTGAACAAACATTTTTTTAATTAATGCACTTTCACAGCAGCAAATGCCATCACTTTATTATCAATATTATTTGACATGCATAAATAATTGTATTTCACAGAAACAAGGATGTCCACTGTCCCTGCAATTGAAATGCTAGACATTAAAGTAAGATCAAATAATGAAGCAGAGGGGTTTGAAATGGGGGCCTTAAAGACAAAAATATCAACGTATGCAGATGATGCTAGTTTCTAGAAAAGTCCAAAACATTCCTGTTTGAAAACCCAAAATATCTGGTCTAAAGCCAAATTATGGAAAATGTGTAATTCTCAGAATGGGTGTATTAAAGGGTACAAATTTCAGGTTACCATGTAACTCCCCGATTACATGGACCGATGGACATGTTAATATACTTGGGATTGTAATGTCAGAGGATCTGAAGGATCTATGTGCAATAAACTATAATAACTAAATGGTTAAGATGGACAAAATGTTTGAACCATGGAGAGAGTAAAAACCCTAACACTTTTTTAGAAGATCTCTGATAAATTCTCTTGTAGTGTGACAATTTACCTATCTTTTTATGTCACTTCCTAGACCTTTGAACACAAGATTTTTGGATTCCTATGGAATCATAAACCAGAAAGAATTAAAAGAAGTGTTGTATACTATAATAATTATGAAATAGGTGGGTTAACACTACTAAATCTTGAGGCATTATGCCTTAATTTAAAGGCTGTCTGTTAAAAATATGTACTTGCATAAGGACTGGTTTTTATCTAAGTTATTGGAAGGTACTCATCCGCTGTTCCAAAAAAGGTTTTACCCTTTTTTTGTAAATTCAGCCTTGTCATTGGGGTTCAGTTGAGAAGATACTTGAAAATTCATTTGTGTTTTTGAAGGAGGTCATGGAGTTGGTTATGCTGATTGTTTGTTTTTTTTTAATAGACAAAAGTCTAAATTACTGAAGGTATACTGACACTATGTTCTTAGGTGAACAGAATGAATTCTATCTATTCTAGACATGAAAGGATTACTGAATGAGCCTACCGGGCACAGGCCCAGGGGCCCAAAGTGTAAAGGGCCCCCCAGCCCTCCCCTGCAAAATCTCTTTGAAAAGCCCCTTTCCCACTGCACAAAAACCCACTAACACTGGCTAACTCTGCAGTAGTCACAGGCATTTATCATCTCTGGCTCCAATCAGCATTGATGCAAAAACAACACCCACATAAAGGCGCTAATTTTAGCTCCTTTACTGGTGAGATGCAATGACACACCACCACAGAATACCGTCTGTCTCCATCCAAGCAGAACTCAATCATCGTTCCAAATAAGTCTGCACTGAGTTTGAAAAAATCGACTGCATAAGTAAGAGATATACATAAAGAAGCAACCACTGTAACATTTTCGCTGAACTCCGTGCTTCTTTCTACTGTTTATTTACCTGTTTTCCGGCCTGTGCTTGATGTTGAACGTGACACAGTAGTAAAAACAACAAATAGAAAGGCATAGTCATTTACATTTACATGGCTCTAGTCTTCTAGCAATGAGAAAGGAGTCTAAAGCCAATTTTTAGTAGGTTTTCCTGTTTAAAAAACTGGCAAACACACACTAATTTTGTGGAAAAGGGGTAGAGGTAACGCATTCTGACCAGGAAGAGATTCAAAATAACCACAGAGACACAAAATAATTACTAAAAGGGGCATAACAACCACAAAGAGTCAAAAAATGACCAGAGAAAGATAGAAAAATTACCTTGAAGAGACACAAATCGACTACAAAGAGACAAAAAAACACGAAAAATTGCATTACAACTACAAAGAAACCCCAAAACAAAAAACAAAAAAACAAAAACAAAAAAAAAAAGACATAGAAAGAGGAGTAACAACTATAAAGTGTAAAGGAGAGGTGGGGAGGCCCTTTTGCATATCAGTGCCCAGGGGTCCATTGTCTGATAATCTGCCCCCCCTGATTCTAGATATATTGAATAATAAACTTCACGTCGTGCATTCCACCTGCACAATTCATATATTTTTATGTATATGACACCTTTTAATCTATATTTTTATTGCTTTGGGTAAGAGCCCCCAAATCACACAGATATACCACCCATGCAGACACCTTTCTTTTGTTCATCCCCAACCCTATCCACCTATTCTCCCTCCATTACAACCATCCATCTGTACTGTACATCCATCTGCGCCCCCTCCCTCCGTCCCTCCCTCCCTCCACTCTATTTCCATCCATAAATCGCTCCATACGTAGCCCCACTCCCATCCTCGCTTTCCCTCCCTCGTCTCATCCTTCCTTCCTGTCCCCTCTTGTTCCCACTCCCCATTTTCTCCCCTTCCCCTTTTCTCCAACCATCCATCCATCCTGTCTGAATAATGCAGTGGCCACGCAGCTGCAGTGCCATTGTCCCTGCTTCAATGTTAATGTTGTGTCCTTGTCACAATTATTGGGTCACTATCATCCATCACAGCTAATCATCATCATACAGATACATGGACAAACAAAACACATTATTGAGAACAAAGGCACACACATGTAGAGAACAAAGCCGCACATGGAGCAGAGAAACATGTTGCGGTTTATGCCGCTTGTCTTAAATTAAACGATGCACTTTGAAAAGGCAAACACAGCAGGCGCTTCATTGTTGGCACTGAAACAGATGTCATATGTAAAATGTAAGTTGATTTTAACTAAATAAATGTGTTTGTTCAGGACTTTTTTTCTTTGTGCTCAGTAGCACCACCAAATTCCCAAAATGTCTTCCTCAATCCTTGTGATGCTGTAAGAGTGAGCTAGAAGAAAAGGAAAATTTGGGGCTGCTGTGCAACACTATAACAAAATAATTAAAGGGTCAATTCATCTGTGTAAGCCATAAGCATATTTTCTTGTTTACACCTAGTGGTGTCAAGCCATGCAGGCAATTCTGGTTTTATGCAGCAAAGATTTAACACTGAAGCATCTCTCAGGATGGGAGTGATAAGAAATGTGTTATTTATGTATTTATTCTTGTGTAACTTAAGTCATTAGATAGGAAATTACAGTAACAAAAAAAACCTTTATGACAATGTATTATCCTAGTGCTATTTTTTTATATTTGGGTGGTGGCAGAAGTTTTAGAATATACACAGAAGAAAATCACAGCAATGTTTGAAATCACCTCTCTATTTATTATATAGTCCACTGTATTTACTGTCTGCCATTTTATTTGAGTATGGATTCTGCATATGTAAATTTATCCACTATATATTGGCCATCATGACCATGGCATGTACACTACTTTCTGCTCATAGTCCCATAATGCAATGTTAAACTTAATTGGCAAAGTAAATGTTGGCATTGTACACAGATATGTAACGTCTGTATGTTATTATTTAGCAGTTATGTTGAGACTTTATGTTGAATCTTTAGGTCAAAGATCTTTTTTTGGCTTAAAACGCAAATCACGTCTGGAAATGCCGCGGATGTCCTGTTAAAAAACAACCAGTTTTGTTGGTTGTTGGTCTTGAAAAGCGGTCTGTATGTCATAGTCTGTGCCTTACCTTCATTCCTCATGTGCCAGCTGTCCCCCCTTCCCTTTTGTTTCTTGTGGTTCCTTGTTTGTCTCTTTTAGTGTCTGTGTATCTGGGCATGGCCCCTCATCAGTCCTGTTGCCAATCAGCTCCTGCTGCCAATCTGCCTGCTCACCTGAAAGCCATCTAATCAACCCCAGCAGTATAAATAACTCAGATCTGCAGTCCTGTCTCTGCCAGATCATTCAGTCTACCTTGCGGTCCTAACTACAGCCAACTTGTTGCTAACTGCTTTTTTCCTCTTGGATTTTTTTTGCCTAAATCTTGTTTCTCTGTGCCTCAGATCCACACTCTCTGGTCACCCGTTTGCCTGCCACTTCAGCCTGCCTGCCTTGGATCAAACCAAGACACCACCTTCTTGCTTTATCGAAAATAAATCCACTTTAAACTGAACAGCTGTCTGAGTCATGCTTTGGGGTCCAGTTCTCTCTACACTTAACAACACTGTAGTGCTCTGCAACTTGGCAGCCATCTTGCCAAGGTGTCACACCATCCAGCATCCCCACCATCTTCCAATCACTAGGACAGCTCTTATACATGTGATCAGAACTGTGTCACTTCAGTAACGTTGCTATAATACAGATGTAACATGCACAGTGTTTGCAGAAATGTGCAATGCCAACATTTTTCTGTGGTAACTGGACTGCAGTACATTAATCCTGTCAGTGATGATGCAAAATGGAGATGACGGGTGTTCGAAATACAGCCCCAAACTACCTGCAACAGTAAGTTGAAATATGGATGGATGCATGGATGAGAATCAGCAATTTCCTAAAACAGCTGGACACTGTAGTTTTTAACAAAGTTCACAAGATAAGAAAAAGTGACTTTGTTGGGGACTATTTTAAGCAGCGGATTAATACACATTTAGTGGTCTAGTGAGAGGTTACAGGAGCAGAATCAGCTCATTTATTAATTTATCAATTTTTGTATTTTCATGGGATTTTTTTGACAATGAGACCGAGATAAAAACTTTAAATATTGTGTGCTATGTGTACGTGATTTTACTGTATGTAGTACAACACATGATCAAAAGTGTGTGGACAGTGGAAGATAACACCTACATATGTGATCACTGATCATCCATCCATCCATCCATTTTCATCTGTATATCTGGGCCAGGTTGCGGGAGCAGCAGGCCAAGCAAAGCACCCCAGACATCCCTCACCCCAACAACGCTTTCCAGCTCCTCCTGGGGGACCCCAAGGTGATCCAAGGCCGGATGAGATATATAATCCCTCCACCGTGTTCTGGGTCTTCCCTGGGGCCCCACTGGTAGTGGGACGTGCCCAGAACATCTCTAACAGGAGGCACCCAGGAGGCATCCTGAACAGATGCCCAGCCACCTCAACTGAGCCCTTTCAACGCAAAGGAGCAGTGGCTCTACTCCGGGCTTCCTCTGGATATCCAATCTTCTTACGGAGGAAACTCATTTCGGCCACTTGTATCCATGACCCATTCTTTCGGTCACTACCCAAAACTCATGACCATAGGTGAGGGGTGGAAAGTAGATGGACCAGAAAAGCGAAACCGTCTCCTTCTGGCTCAGCTCCCTCTTCACCATGATGGTCCAACAGACTCACTGATCATGTCATTCAAAAACCATAGGTATTAATATTATTCTGCTCCTCTGGGAAGGCTGCAGGTTCCACTTGACTTTTTCAAGAATTAATTGTCTGCCTTAAACTATATTACATCCCACCACTTTGTTGCTAGCCTAGCCTATTTTGTTTTTATCCTTGAAGTTAGCTAGCTTTACACCTACCTATTTGTGAATTCTTTAGTTTCAAAAACATTCAGGTGTTTCCGGTGTACTATCAAAGTTATTGTCGTTCAGATATGGATGGACGGACGGACGGATGTTTTTCTCCCAAATGCACCTGTTACATAATGTTTATTCCTCACTGAATTTGATAACAATATAGAATATTATCTAGTATCAAATGGCTTGTCTTTCTGAATAAAGGGAGGACTCAAAATAGCAGGTGGCTCCAAAAATAATCTCTGGCAATTAATTTAGCTTTGTGTACCACAGCGATGACTGGCAGGTCACCCATTGTTATATGTTTTTGGTTTACTTCCTGCAATGAGTTGTGTCTTCTCTCACCACGACACACAGTCGTTTCCCCAGAGCCACCAAGAGCACTTTGTAAAAATGCAAAATTCAGCTTTCTTGTCAAGAATACGGCCAACAACAGTCGTATTATATAAAGCTGTTGTTATAGTTTAATTTTCAGTCAAAGTCTTTGCATCATTTCAAGATGTGTTTCTCCCTTTTAGTTTTGTTCGCCCCTGTGGTTTGGCTTTGCTTCAGATTCATGGATCTGGAGAATAGAGAATGCTTGTGATGGAGGATGGGTCTTTTGAGGGATTATTTGTTTGATTTTCATCAAACAAACACTTTCCAGTGAAGGACTCAGCGAATGGATTTGGACCGCTGCACTGAAGAATTTGTGGTGGCGGGGGTTGAAGGATGGGGGCTAATGTGGATTAGGTTAAACAGACCCATTAAAACATGAAAGCTTGTTGATAGCTGATGTGGGAGTATCAGACATCTTCTCTTAGAGACCGGGGGCTTTGGGGTATTGAGCCTGTGCGTCAATGTGTGCCTGTGTGTGTGTGTGCTGCAAATGAATCAATAGTGATGAGAGCAGGCTGGTTTCTATTACCTATTTAATTATCCTTCATCAAACAAACATGATAGCACCTTGAGATCACTTAGACCATGTTCCCTTCACATACACACACACATTCGGACACACACAGCTCGCTAACACAGCGACAAAGAAAACAAGAAAGTAGAGGGTCAATTTAACTTGTCTATCGTGGAAAATGAAAGGGACTCAAGGTCACTGAACAAGAGCAAAACAAGAATGCCTTCACAAAAGAACAAAGATAGCAGGTTCTTTAATTAACCTTGTTCTCTGACCTTTTAGAGAGTAAAAAAAGGTAACAAATGAGGCAATTAGGTGAGATAGTATTATTTGATTTATCTCATTTAATTCCATACTAATGGCCATTTTTAATGTCATTGATTAAGGACCTCATGCCACCGAGCAGCCCAGTTGCCAGAAGAAAATGTTGGCATTCTACATTTTGGCAAGGAAATGGTGGATGGTGCGTCACCAAGGCAGATCACTTGCCAGGCTGCAGACCACTTCGGACAACTGTCTGAGAACAACCAAACAGGTTGGAATTTAGCGAGTTGTTGGTATGTTTCCATCGGCTTTTAGGCTTCAGACATTGAGCATAGCGTTAGTTCAGACATGGAGGACATGATGTCAAGCTCAGCTCACATCCCAGCTACATCAGCTGATCTCAAGCAGCCCAATCAACTGATGGATCAGCTGAGTGATGTAAGGGAGTTGGCTGATAGATCACATGGTTTCTTTCTATTCAACAAACTGACAAATCTCATTCAGGGTGCCCTATTTAAACTGCTCTGGCCTGCCTACTGTTGCTGCTTCCTGTGCAAGCTGCTTTGCAACCCACCTCCACCCCAGCTCCTCCTTTCATACTGTGTCTGACTTATCACTGTCATTTCTGTTTGCCATTGACACTCCCTGGGGTCGTTGCTGCTGCTCTCCCTGCCTTAGGCTTTCCATGTGGGTGCATGGAAGGGCAGGGAGGTTTGCTATCTTTGCCTCAGGCGTTCCTCATTTGCACGTGGAAGGGCAGAGAGGTGTAATCTATCTGCCTTTAGGCTTTCCACATAGGCGCTTGGGAGGGCAGAGAGGTGTGCTCTCTCTGCCTTAAGGCTTTCCGCATTTGCACGTGGAAGGGCAGAGAGGTGTGTTCTCTCCACCTTATGCTTTCCTTGTAGGCCTAGGAAAGACAGAGAGGCCCCAGAACAGAGCCATACCACCAAATATAATACTGTTATGGCAATTAAGTTTTCTTTCGCTAAAGTGGTCCTGACTAAAATGGGTGTTTTGTAGTGAATCCTCTTTGTAGCAGTGCCTCGTTGTGTGTCCTGCAGCTTTTTAGGTTCCAAACATGGGTGTACATAGCAAGACATCAGTGTGTTTCCATCAGCTCTTTAGGCTCTAAACATGGCTGTTCTGTAGAGAGTCATTGGTGGGGATTGTGGCACTAAAAGCTATTGTTCTTTACTGAGACATTGCTGCTTTTCCCGTCGTGATTGTGAACAGTATTGTTGAGACTTTAGGTTTCAATGTATCTGGCGACATAACAATGTGCACATGTAGTGTATCCATGGTTTGCAGAAACGTGCAATGCCAACATTCAACCTGGTGATCGGGTAGCAGCTTAGGCGCCATGAGGCATAAATGTGTCCATTGGTGTTGGTGTCGGTGACAAAGCCACTGAGCAGTTGTTTTCTACTGTTGCCATATGACGTATATGATAAAGACTTTCTGGTTGAAATCAAAATATTTATACAGATGATGACTTGTCAATGCCAAAACAGAACAAGCCATTTGGATGCCGCAGCTGGGAAAGAGCAACATGGCCGCAGTCAGGATCTGACAGACAGCTGTGAGACGTGTGTGTGTGTGTGTGTGTGTGCTGGTGTCTGATTAGGAAGGGGTGTCTGTCCTCTGTCTCACTCTCTCTCTGGCATGATTACATAACAGGCAATCTGCAGTGAAATCTGTGTGTGTGTGGTGTGTATACAGTATGTGCATGCAATTGAAAGCTAGTTTTTGCATCGTGTGACTCAGTGTGTACGTGTGACCTAGATACGTCGAACAGTCTCTCATGGCTTCATTAGGGCATAAACCAAAAGTTCAGAATCCATAACCTTCAAATTATCACCCTGCTCGCTCCCTGACACACTGTGTTTGTGTGTGTGTGTGTGTGTGTGTGTGTGTGTGTGTGTGTGTGTGTGTGTGTGTGTGTGTGTGTGTGTGTCTTTTCTGTGTAGATGCTTTGCTCACTTTTGCTCATTTTTCTAAATCATTATCATAGCAAGCTTCTTTTCTCATATTTTTCTTCATGTTGTCTATCCCCTTTTCCACAACTTTTTTCTCTCTCTCTCTTTCTTTCTTAAAGTAGGCGCAGCTGTGTCAAAAAGTATATTTTTCCCATTCTGAATTCCCATTTCAAAAGATTTATTAATGATGTATTTGACAACCTGTTGAATACACCAATCGTGCCATGCAGACAGAAGAAGATGCGGATGCTAGAACATGACAAATTAGTAACAGGATATGATAGGATTGCTGCTTTTCTCGAGTGTTAGGGTGTGTTGATGCTGGACAGCAACACATCCACTCAGGCCGTCTTCTCACACGGGCCACAAACATAAGGTCTGACTCCTCACACCCCAGACACCCTCTCTTCAACACCCTTCCCTCAGGCTGACTCAGAACCCCCATCAGCTCTCGGGCTCGCTTCTTTCCGCCCTTGTGGAAAGGAAACATTCATAGCTGCAACCATGTAGACCTACTTGCCATACGTCTGCACATCTTAAATATAGAACTTTGTGTTTTCTGATCTTTGACCTAAAGTGAGTGAAGTTTAGGATGTTGTGCTGCCATGCTTTGATGGCAAGAATAGCATGCATGCTGGTATTTATTTAAGTGAGTTCATGATGAATCAACCTCGTGCATGAATCATACTTTAATAATAGCTGAGTTCTATGCATGATTCATGCTGATGAAGATACAGAAAAATAGAAATGCGTGGCAAAGTAGCATAGTGTCAGTTTTTTTGGAGAACAAATTGTGGTTTAAGAATGTCACAGCACAAGTTTTTAGGTTATGTTTTTTATTTCATTCAATCATGTTATTTCCTGTTTTACTTTGAAACTCACAACTCTGGTATCAGATCTTCACTTCCTGCCCCTGTGTGTTTTCCCGCCCTTTTGATGACTTCACCTGTGTCTGATTGTCAGCCCCGCCCTGATTAGCCTCACCTGTGTCTCGTTATCCTTCCCCTCACCAGAGTATTTAGTGTGTGTCTTCTTTTCTCTCAGTGCCAGATCGTCTTAGCTCCTTGTGTGTCTGGCATTGCAGCCTTTTGTTTCCCTGTGTCCTATTTTTCTGGATTTGGGGATTTTTTGGATTTAGCCTGTTGACTTGACTCCACCTTTGCCTCATCCCTATTGGATTTATCTGCTTCCACTGATGGTCCCTCTGTGTACCGAACCTACCTTTTGAGCAGTAAAGACTGTGTTATTTTACCAGAACTGTCTCCAGAGTCGTGTTTTGAGTCCACTCTTGTTTGAGTCAGCTCATCTCTTATTAAGAGGAGGCAAGCTTCCCCTGGCTCCCCTTTAGTTTGTACCCTGATAACAATAATACTGATGATAATATAACTGTATCTATATGACATCTGTCACACAAGAAATGCAGCAACAAGTGCCTTACAATAAGGGAATTCAACATAAAAGACATTTAAATACAATTAAAAACCAAAAATTAGATGAAGATAAAGTGCATACAAGGCATCATCACTTAATATCAGCAAAACTGTAAATCATGAATCATAAAAGATATAAGCAGACTGGTTTTTGATCTGATGTCATCACTGGCACATTGAAATAATTAGTCCACTCTTTCCAAAACTGTTTCAAAAGTTCTGAAGTACTTATGATCTACACTACTATGTTAAGGTTTGGTTCAGTTTATGAACAAAAACAACTTGGTAGGAAATGGCCCCAGTCAATGTCAGTAGACACCAAAGCCGTTTTCTTGTATATTGTCCAGAGTTTTCCTTTCACACATGTAGCACACAACAGGAGATTCTCTGTGTTAGAAGCTTTCTCACCTACAGGAAGTACTCGGTTTGGTTTAGGTGAGGAGTGACACCTGGACAGAGCATGCAGAAGGCAGGACATGATGCAAATTACACCACAACAACAAGCCAATGCGTAATTTGGTCATAAACAAAAGAGTCTGTTGTTGTTTCTTTAATTTGTCTGAGATTTTTAGCTTTAGCTCTTACCGACAGAAGTTCCTGAATCTCGTCATCACTCCAGTTAAGCCCCGTTTCCATCGAGCGGTACAGTACGGTTCAGTTCAGTACGCTTTTTTTCTGTTTCCAATTTGAAAAGTTGTGGATGGTTCCAATGGAGCCGTTCCGTACCGTCCCCATTTTTGGTCCCCCCTCTGTTGGGGTACCTGGCACACAGATCTGGTGCTAAAAGGTGGAGCTGTGAACACTGCAGTCTGTTGATTGGTCAGTAGCGGACGGTCACTCTTTGACCATTACTTTAGTTTTTACATTATTCTTTTAGTAATGAGTGGCTCTTCAAGCATTTATATATATTGTTTTTGAGCGGATTATATGAACTGCATATATTCTAACCCTCACTCGGAGGAAAAAAAAGCATGGTGGAGCGTTGTTCCTGTGGGCTATGGCAACACTACACCCCCTGAGCTTGCCTGAGAGGAACTAAAAGCACTAACCTGCTATTTATAAATATCCAATGGACACAGACTCTCACTGCAGCCTGTTTTATTGTATTCTGAAAATGTTGGCGTGCAGCCTCGTTCTGTGGACGATAAACGAGGTGCAGACTTACAATGAGTGCTACGAACTCCACCCACATTTAAGCATACTGTTTGCGGTGGAAACACTAGGGTCTAGGTACCATGTCTGAACGGTTACTTTTGGTTCCAAAGGTACCACAAGTGTTTGGTGGATACGGGGCTTTAGATATTTTTGTTTGTGTAAATGACCCTTCTTCTATACCAGCGGATGCTTGTTTTCTTCCAGTTTCACGTGAGCCTCATGATGGAAATGTCATCAACTAACCCACTTTCACATGGTAAATTCCTGGACATTTACCTGCTCTATTCACACATGGGCTCAATCAGACATTACATGCACTAAGTGCTAAGGAGCTGGCAGGGTAAAGTCTGCTTAACATCTGATTCACCTGATCCAGACATTTGCGTTCTCGCATACAGCTCCTCGTCTGTGAAAGAGGCTCAACATAAGCCGTCAATAGGAAACTTGTGATGGACAGCGGTCTCTAATGTCCATCCAACCCAAACTTCCTCCCTCTGTGGATTTTGTGGCTCTAAACCAACACCACACTACTTCTTCCTTAGCTCCCAACAGACAGAAGTCATCATAATTCCTACCACCGCAAGAGGACCTCGCCACATGAACATAAACATGTGTCATTAATGGGAATTTGCCGAAAGAACTGGTACTGTTATTTTTCTTGAGTGGACAGTCTCATCATATCCATCAAGTGTGTGCCACCTTTGGGTCATCGTCATTACAGAGACAGAACTGATTAGGGGTGGGAATCAGAGCTGTTACAAATTCAGAATGCTATGTTGTTGCAGTAAAAACAAAACACTGCACCACAGTTGCTGAATTCATCCAAAACTGAAGCAGAGCAGGGATCTGGCACCAACTCGCCTACTCCCAGGGTGCATTAAGGAAAACAGTTTTGAGACTTCAACACTAAAGTGGTACTTTATTCTGAAACCGATGCATTTGTGCTTGTGGCCATCATCAGTGGTCATCATCAGAGACTTCCTGGTACACATAATGCTGACTTTTTATCAGTGGAGCTGATATGTTCCAGCACAGTTGCTCCTTTAGGATCTAACCAGGAGATATACCTTTCCAGCTCTGGAGGTGCACCAGTGCCAGTCACCTAACATTGCAGAAAATACACAGGACTCACTGCTGGAACTCTACAGTAGATGCCTGAAATAACTCCTCCTCTTCTGCAACTCAATAATAGAGATAAGGAAGGCAGTACAGGAGAGTTATCAGTTCCAGGTCCTACACACAGGACCACTGCAGCATTTCACCACCTCTCTCTCACTCTCGCCCTTCACTTTTTTGCCTCCTTTGCCGAGTCCCGCCTCATCACCTCTCTTCCTCCCTTCCCACTCCTCTGGCGTTCTCTCATCTTTCTCCCCCCCCACCCTGCTGCATCCTCTCCCCCCTCTCTACCTCTCTTCCCCTCCTCCCCACATGTCTGTCTGTTCGAAACTGGAGCAACGTCTTAATCGAGGCTCGGAGACGTGACGGGAATTTCTAAGCAACCCCGGCTCTGCAGTACAGACACAAACACACACACACACACGGAAACACACACATTCTGCTTGGCAGCCAATTAACAGCCTGCGATCCAGCGCCAAAGGAATAACTGCATGTTGATGAGCTGGCGGCTCTACGTGTGTGTGTCTATGTGTGTGTTTGTGATGAGCTGGTGGCCGTCAGAACCACTTACACAGATAGAGGGATATCTCTTTTATGTGTTCAGGGGGAGAGAGGGGGATTATGGCGCATTAAAAACCATCTCCGTGAGGGACAAACTAAGGCAGGAACAAGGAAGTGCAAGTTTGTGCTCGTGTGTGTGTTTGATGCTGTCCCGGCGTCTTCAATATATGTGTGTGTGTGTTTGTGCATACAAGCAGCATTAGGAGAACAATGCGGATGATTTACATGGAGCCTTGCTTTCTCCTCCTCATCCTCCTCCTCCTCATCCTTCCTCTGTTTCCGTTACCTTTTGTTGTTCTCCTCCTCCTCCTCCTCCTCACTTCTATCCTGCCTTCACTTTGGGGAGTTCATCCAAAGGTGAACGCCTGGCAAAAAAAAAGTATCTCTCCCCCCTCTCAAAAAGCTCATATATTCTCTTTTTGTGTCAAAAATACTGACACCAGCCTTGACACTATATCCCCGAGCAGCAAAGCGCTGTGTTTGCCAGTCCAGGTTTCATCATCCGTCCTTGTTTTTTTGGAGATATAGAATATGTTGAAAAGAAGACTGTGGGTTTAAATCCTGCCTTCTGTGTTGTTGTTGCCCTACTTCTCCGCGCAGTCCTTCATATCAATCTCCTCTGTATGCTGACTGGATAAATAAATAAAATACAGGAAGATAAAAGGTGTAGACTGATATTTTATACTGTATAGTTTTATGCATCCTGATTAGGTCTTTCATTTACTGATCTCTTTCCACAAGGGAGATGTGAAGTAAACAGCACGCTGTGTAGTCAGTGTATTATGATCAATCCATGCATAATAGCATCAATATGGTTGTGTTGTTCACTGTAGATCAACACTGAAACCAGCATGTGTCACAGAAATAAAAACAGAACGAATACAAAGCACAAATTAACAGTTACATTATTAATTAGAAGCTGTGTATAATCATAGGTAGCGATGCACAGCGGGGCTTTTTTCATGCGTTAGTCATTTAATTTAGTCTTTTTTGTGAAACTAGGATGACAACTAGTGGCAAAGTGCTGAGATAGCAGGAAAGTTGCTGTAATTTTGAGGATGATGTTGCTGGTAAATGTTTGTGGAAGTGAAGGCTGCCATCTTGTGGAGAGGTGTGAAGATGACGGGAGGGTCAGGGGAAATAAAGGTGAACATTGAAAGTCAATCTCATGCTGAGATACTGAACAAAGATTGTGTTTCATGAGAGAAACTCAACAGAATAAACAACTTTCCCTCAAAGTACCTGGCACTACGGTGGATGTTATTTTGTTCTATGTATGACAGACAGAATATAAAAAGAGAATATATAAAAAAACTTGAATCTATTAAAAATAGTCAGTGATATCTTTCAGTGATCACACACATTAAATTCTTCGAGCCCAAGGAACTAAATGACAAATCTTTCTTTATCCTCCATCTCTGACATTTTAAACCAATTTTGAAAGTATGTCATTTTTTAAGATTACACAATGGCATACAAAGATTATCTTTAAAACTAATCTTTGTTATCTGACAGAAAGGTTCCTATCTGGAAAAGAAGCATATTCTCCAGTGTGTATTTGAAAATATAGATATTTTTGCTACATGTTGATTTAAGCTCAACACATAATGTGTAGATTTATTCTTAATTACAAGTCAAATCTATATTTGTACTTACAATATTTGCATACAAATATTTCAAACAGTAAACTTCCAGATCTATCTGGAATGATCCATTGACGTCAATCCTCCTGTGTAACAGCTCCACCCAGTGGAGAGCTTTGGTAATGACAGGAAAGTTCCTGAAGACTCTGGAGCTCCTCCAGGTAGAATATAAAAGCTGGGACAGTCCCACTGCTGAGACACAAAGCAACACACAAGACAACACACACTTTAACAAGAGGACTCATCACTGAACACACACTGAAGATGCTGTGCTCTCATGGATTCCACTCTGCCCTCAGTCCATTCATGGACGTCTACTGGCCTGTACACACTCTGAGGTCAGAGGTCAGGCCTCTGCTCTACCAGCAGGATCGACTGCACAGAAACCTACAGGAGCTCCGCAGCAGTCTGGAGCTCATGGACAAACTGCAACACAAGATCCAGGAGCAGACGGAGCCCTTCCAAACCAGCGCGGCCCTGCAACCGGTCTCCTCCCAGCTGGAGAAGGAGGGAGAGCACTTCGGCCTGACCCTGGACACTCGAGGCTTTTCCCCAGAGGAGCTGTCTGTCAGACAGGAGGGCAGGAAGCTGAGAGTCAGCGGGAAGACAGAGAAGAAGCAGGAGGACGGGAAAGGCTCCTACTCTTACACACTCCAGGAGTTCAGACAGGAGTTTGATCTGCCCGAAGGGTCCAACTCTGAAGCCGTCACCTGCTACCTGGCTCCAGACGGGAAGCTCCACATCCAGGCAGCCAAGGCTCCATGTGTGGAGGAGGCTGAGAGAGAGCTGATTATCAAGAGGAGCTTGGAGGAGAAAACACAGCAGAGTGTGTGTTCACACACAGAAGGCAGCAGCACAGAGACGGACAGCAGCAAACAGGACACACCTGAAAACATGGACTCATCTACATGATGTACCAACATACAGTTTATGTGTTTATACAGATACACAATTCAAGTGTTAAATGATGACCATATGTGCTGTTGTGTTTTATAACTGAGTAAATAAATACATTTCTCTAAATTTAAATCATGTTTGTGAACTTTTTTTTGCACATACAGCTTATATTTTTTAATGTAACAAATGTCATCATAGATACAGTTGTATTATTTATTTCTATGCTTATTTACTTTTAAATAGGAGAGAAAATGGGAAAGACAACTATGCTATCGATACATAACTTAATTGGTCTATGACTTACATTACCTCTATTGGATGAATACTGTCTGATTGTGAGATTTTGCTCCAGCTCTTTACTGGACAGAGCTAGAGCTGTTTCTATTCACTCATGAGTGGCAACGCTAGCAGACTGATCCTGTTTGTTCACAATGTCCATGTCTCATAAAATCTATTGGAAACATACAGAATACAAGCAGCTAGCAAAGCTCTACAGAGGTGAAATACACATGTTGAAATCATTCACAAAGGCGACTTAATTATTTTTCATTTAACAGGAAATCCATGTATTGTTGACTCATCAAAAGTGTTTTATAAATAAGTGTTTGTTCATTTTTGTTACTGTGTACAGTTGGTTTCACTTCTTAGGTGCAGCCAGGTGCTCTGATGACCCAGCCAGGCTCCTGCAAGAAAAATGCACAGCAGCACAGAAAGCCACATGAGTGTGCCGACACAACATGCGCACATACGCAAGTGTATATAAGAGCTGTCCAATAGAAAGTGTCCCCACCAAAGTTAATACCAAACCTACTCCTTTGTATCATAATATAAAATGACATTAACCAAGACAGAGGATTTTATTTTCATCAACAACCCTGGTCATTACAAATACTTTAAAGTCCTACTACCAGAGCATCTGTTAGTTATTAGTAATTTAATCGCCAGTTACTGACAGTCTGTCATTGATTTTGGTACTAACAGGCAGACAGTGGCTTCAGAGTGATGTTGCTGCAGAGGTCGATAAGTCTATGTAAGGACTGTAGTGGGAAGACAACTGTGCGACTGAACACTAGTGAGGAAATATGGAGGCAAAGTGGATTAAATTTTGTTTATAGCAGTGGTACTACTACTATGAGTTTTATTTTATTTCTTTGCTTCATGTTTTTTGTACCAAGAAAAAATAAAACTAGTATCTCGCAATGTGAGATACCATTGGAGGCACAGTTTGTATATGATTACTGCAATTTGGACAGAAGAACACTTAAATCTAATGACAAGAGTTTCAGTGACATCAAGTGGTCAAGTATTGCCATTGCAGGAAAGTTCCTGAATATACAGGAACGTTCTGGTGACGTCAGAACTCCTGTGTAACAGCTCCACCCAGTGGAGAGCTTTGGTAACGACAGGAAAGTTCCTGAAGGCTCTGGAGCTCCTCCAGGTAGAATATTAAAGCTGGGACAGTCCCACTGCTGAGACACAAAGCAACACACAAGACAACACACACTTTAACAAGAGGACTCATCACTGAACACACACTGAAGATGCTGTGCTCTCATGGATTCCACTCTGCCATCAGTCCATTCATGGACGTCTACTGGCCTGTACACACTCTGAGGTCAGAGGTCAGGCCTCTGCTCTACCAGCAGGATCTACTGCACAGAAACCTACAGGAGCTCCGCAGCAGTCTGGAGCTGATGGACAAACTTCAACACAAGATCCAGGAGCAGACGGAGCCCTTCCAAACCAGCGCGGCCCTGCAGCCGGTCTCCTCCCAGCTGGAGAAAAAGAGAGAGCACTTCGGCCTGACCCTGGACACTCAAGGCTTTTCCCCAGAGGAGCTGTCTGTCAGACAGGAGGGCAGGAAGCTGAGAGTCAGCGGGAAGACAGAGAAGAAGCAGGAGGACGGGAAAGGCTCCTACTCTTACACACTCCAGGAGTTCAGACAGGAGTTTGATCTGCCCCAAGGGTCCAACTCTGAAGCCGTCACCTGCTACCTGGCTCCAGACGGGAAGCTCCACATCCAGGCAGCCAAGGCTCCATGTGTGGAGGAGGCTGAGAGAGAGCTGATTATCAAGAGGAGCTTGGAGGAGAAAACACAGCAGAGTGTGTGTTCACACACAGAAGGCAGCAGCACAGAGACAGACAGCACAAAGGACACACCTGACAACATGGACTCATCTACATGATGTACCAACATACAGTTTATGTGTTTATACAGATACACAATTCAAGTGTCAAATGATGACCATATGTGCTGTTGTGTTTTATAACTGAGTAAATAAATACATTTCTCTGAATTGAAATCATGTTTGTGAACTTTCAGAGTGCTAGGCAGCTGTTTAGAGGAGCAAATGGCTGCTTTTAGGAGTCAGAGTATTTATAAAGCTTTGAAATTTGCATCACTGTCCTTTACTAACACTGATTATGAACAAGCCATCGCCCTAGCAAGCTAATTATGGTCTGAGAACCTGGTAAAGTTGTCTGAGAACTGTCTTGAGGCGCCCAGACTTTTGCGTGGTGCTCCTTTCATTTTTTTCACTCTAAAATTTTACAAAACAAAACTAATTCAGTAATCTTGCTTATAATGTTGAGAAGCATGTTTCATCTTCCACTTCATGCACTTTTGGAGATCAGTTCATCTTCTACTTACCTAACTATTAACGGTAAACAAAATTTTGACAAGGGGTGCCCAAACTATTGCATGCCACTGTATGTACAATTGCTGATATGATCTGATATGACTTCTTCCACTCAAATTTTCATGTTAATAAGAAAACTCATGGAGCTGATTTAAATATAACCATTCTCTGACTGAGATTCAAACTGATATCAAAACCAAACAATTACCCAATGCTAAATAATTTCTGGTTGTGCTCGATTTAACTTCATGTTTATTAGTCTCATGGTAGTAGTAGCAGAAATGCTACAATTTCAATGTCCTCATTAGTGTTGAGCAGCTCAGTAGTCCTCCTGCTTTAATCCTTAGATAGACTTATCTTTCCTGCAACCACATTACTCTGCCACTGTTTGACAGTTAGTACCAAAATCAATGATAGAGACCAGACAATAAAGAGGGGAAAATCTGTTAACAGGCAAAACCAATCGTGTATAGTTACGATGAATTAACCAAGACTAATTCTAAAAAGACATTGATAAGTCAACAATACATGGATATCCTGTTAACTGACAGAAAAATATCAAAGTCCCCATAGTGAAGTATTTCCACACAATGATTTAACCTCAGTAAAGCTCTGCTAGCTACATGTACTCTGTATGTACAATGTTTTTGTTTGTTTTTTTAATCAAATACTTATAATAAAAGTTCTAGACTAATAAAGTTATTTTTAGCATCTGTAGTATCAGCCGTTAAACTTCGTCATTTGATCTTTTCCTCTCCTCTTCAATTTAAGTTTTGAAATAAATCTGACTATGAAATAATTTATGTATATATAAAGTATATTGTGTGTATTGCAACATTTGTTTCAAATAAAAATATAAGTTATATGTGCAAAAGAAAAAATATATGAAGTTCACAAACATGATTTCAATTTAAAACAATGTATTTATTTACTCAGTTATAAAACACAACAGCACATATGGTCATCATTTAACACTTGAATTGTGTATCTGTATAAACACATAAACTATATATTGGTACATCATGTAGATGAGTCCGTGTTGTCAGGTGTGTCCTTTGTGCTGCTGTCTGTGCTGCTGCCCTCTGTGTGTGAACACACACTCTGCTGTGTTTTCTCCTCCAAGCTCCTCTTGATAATCAGCTCTCTCTCAGCCTCCTCCACACATGGAGCCTTGGCTGCCTGGATGTGGAGCTTCCCGTCTGGAGCCAGGTAGCAGGTGACAGCTTCAGGGTTGGACCCTTCGGGCAGATCAAACTCCTGTCTGAACTCCTGGAGTGTGTAAGAGTAGGAGCCTTTCCCGTCCTCCTGCTTCTTCTCTGTCTTCCCGCTGACTCTCAGCTTCCTGCCCTCCTGTCTGACAGACAGCTCCTCTGGGGAAAAGCCTTGAGTGTCCAGGGTCAGGCCAAAGTGCTCTCCCTCTTTCTCCAGCTGGGAGGAGACCGGTTGCAGGGCCGCGCTGGTTTGGAAGGGCTCCGTCTGCTCCTGGATCTTGTGTTGAAGTTTGTCCATGAGCTCCAGACTGCTGCAGAGCTCCTGTAGGTTTCTGTGCAGTAGATCCTGCTGGTAGAGCAGAGGCCTGACCTCTGACCTCAGAGTGTGTACAGGCCAGTAGACGTCCATGAATGGACTGAGGGCAGAGTGGAATCCATGAGAGCACAGCATCTTCAGTGTGTGTTCAGTGATGAGTCCTCTTGTTAAAGTGTGTGTTGTCTTGTGTGTTGCTTTGTGTCTCAGCAGTGGGACTGTCCCAGCTTTTATATTCTAACTGGAGGAGCTCCAGAGTCTTCAGGAACTTTCCTGTCATTACCACAGCTCTCCACTAGATGGAGCTGTTACACAGGAGTTCTGACTTCACCAGATCATTCCTGTGTTTTCAGGAACTTTCCTGCAGTTGCAATAGTTCAACACTAGGAGGTCACTGAAACTCTTGTCATTAGATTTAAGTGTTCTTCTGTCCAAATTGCAGTAATCATACACATATCTGCAGTAGTATCTCACATTGTTTGAGACTAGATTTTTTTTGTTGGTCCAATCTGTGCTGGTACAAAAAAAATATGAAGCAAAGAAATAAAATACAACTCATTGTAGTATACAAATTATCATAAGAGTTTTCTAACAGTTTTTCAGTGTGCTATACTATGACTATTTCACATACTCTAGGCCCAGTGTGTGACCCTGACCCAGGGAATCCACTGGTTGTTACTAGTTTGTGAATGTTAATTGTTGTTACTGTAATTTGTGTTTCTGTAATTTGAAGCATTCTTCATTCCTTCAGGATCAATAATATTCTATTGAATTGAATTGAACATTTTTTTTCCAACATGCTCTACGATGACTATGATGACACACACTGACACACACTGACATTTTAACAGTGTTTTGGGACAAACTATACCATAACTTAAAAAACATAAATAAATACTATACTATGAGTCTTGTAACAGTTTTCTGACATGCTTAACTCAACATACAATACTAGGTTTTATTTGACGTTATACTATGACTTTTTTCGACATACTACACTGTGACTTTTTTTTTTTTTCAGCATACACTCAACATGATATACTTTGACTTTTTTAACTGTTTTTAAACTTTGCTATGTTTCTTTTATTCATTTATTTACTTATTTATTTGAAGACGAAGACGAAGACGAAGAAGAAGAAGAAGAAGAATTTTTCAGACATGCTACACCATGATTGAGTTTACTGACATAGGTTTTCGGCTTTGCCTCTTCCTTTGTGGTTTGTGTTTCCCCTTCCTAGTGACTCATGTTGGTTTTCAGTCTGTCTCTGCTGGGCGTGGCCTCCTGGTTCCCTCTTCCTGCCAGTCCTCCTGAGTGCCAGCAGCTGCTTGTAAGGTTGATGTTGTGGAGATTCGTGGCTTTCACAAGACAATGACAATGTTTTATCTACTTTATGAAGAGACAACAGAAAAGTCATAAATGAAAATTGGACAGCAAAACAATGATTTCCTTCACCTTTGCTCATCTGGAACTGAGTTTCCAGGTCATGTCCCCACCATCCCAACAGCCTGCAGGAGATCGTGACAAAAGGAGTCAGTTGTATTTTTCTACCTTGACCCCATGTTCCCCTATTTCTGGGTCTGAGTGACGTATGGGAACAACAATCCCAATTGAAATTGGCCCAGAATTGAGTGTGAGTGCTGCAGCCGACAGCGACGAAATAGGCTGCAATTAAACAACTTGGGGAATTTGGTACAGTCAATATAATATGTGCACTGAAAGTGTTGTTTTTGCCACTGACAGGCTTTGATTATTATTGTATTTGTCTGACAACATTATGGAAAAGCAGAAACAGCCCCCAAAATTGCTATGGGCAAACCCAAAAGACTCAATTTAAATAAACAGTAATTATAGCGTGCATACATTCAGCATACTGTCACACCTAACTGAATGAATTAAAGGTTTATTTCAACCAAACCAGAGTTAGTGATTGTTAGAACAGTGATAAGATGAAAGAAGACAGCACTGTGAGTTTTATTTTGTTGTTGACTTTGAATTAAGTGTTTTACGAAGATAGAAATTGAGCATAGTGTAGTTTAGAAAACAATGTCAAGCTCAGCTGACATACCAGCTACATCAGCTGATCTCAAACAGCCAATCAACTGATGGAGCAGCTGATTGATGGAAGGGAGTCACCTGATAGATCACATGATTCCTCTCTATGTAACCAATTGGTGAATCTCATTCAGGACGCCCTATTTAAACTGCTCTGGCCTGCCTACTGTTGCTGCTTCCTCTGCAAGCTACTTTGCAACCCGCCTCCACCCCAGCTCCTCCTTTTCATGTTGTGTCTGACTTATCAATGTCATTTCTGTTTGTCATTGATGCTGTTCTGTTCTGTTCCTGGGGGGTCTTTGCTGCTGCTCTCTGTGCCTTAGGCTTTTGATGTAGGCACATGGAAGGGCAGGGAGGTTTGCTCTCTCTGACTCAGGCTTTCCATGTAGGCACGTGGAGGAGGAAAAGGCAGAGAGACCCCAGAACAGAGTCATACCGCCAAATATTATATTGCCAATGGAAATAAAGTTTTCTTTGACTTTGGATCATTTCCATAATGTTGTCAGACACTGACAATAACAATCTGCGTCTTTCATTGGCAAAAACAAAAACTTTTAGAGGCGTAAACTGACAGTGCTAACATGCCCACAGTGGTTACATCGCTCTGTGTTGCTCCCATTAGTCACTTAGACACAAAAACATGTCTGATCATAACAGACCAAGTAAGACTGTAAAAGCAAATCTCTGAGTATACTGGATTAAACATCCATCCATCCATTTTCTAAACTCTTATCCTCGTGAGGGTCGCGGGGGGGCTGGAGCCTATCCCAGCTGACATTGGGCGAGAGGCAGGGTACACCCTGGACAGGTCGCCAGACTATCGCAGGGCCTGGATTAAACAGTTCTGTATTTATTGCTTATGGATTCAACTTTTAATTTGTAAGAGGAAACATGACTTATTTCCTCTCACTTTGCTCTCATTGCTCTTTCCAACTACAGCTGGTCCTCAGGGGTAATTTTAGGAATAGTTAAACCATCTAAGAGTAAGGATGTGTGACACTCGGACACTCGAAGCAAAACAATCCACATTAATAAAAAAACACTACAGGTATGAAAAAAATGTAGCTTTGATTCCGTTTGTCCCTTTAAATCCAGGAGTCTCATTAATTTGGTAATGGTCTATCAGTCTTGTCAACATGCTGCTCACAAACAAAGTCCAGTTACTGTAAAAGTGAGGTAATAATAATAATTTACAGGTTGTGTTGGCCTCTCCTGGCTGGTGAAGGAAGAGTTTAACTGTTGTACTGTGAAACAGCTTTGTTTTATCTTTGACATACATGCATCTGAAACACAACTATTGTTCCACATTATGTTCTGTTAGTTCATGAATGGGAATTATTTATTTAGAAGACAAAATAATGAGTTATGTTGCTTGTACAGTAATCTATCAATTGAAACCTAAAGAGGACTGGGTGCTGAAGTAGTGGCAAATTTTATCATTGCAGTGCTGCTGGTTCAGTTCAAATCATGTGATTCCTGCTTGCGCCACCCTGAACCGTTTTGCAAGTTTAAAGATGGGTGTAACCAATATCCTGTTATGTGCAAGTGCCCTCACGCCCCATTCAGTGCATATCAATGAGTGAACATGAAAAAGGGAACTCAGTCTGGTTTGGATCAGTTCCCAGCTTCTTTCTTCTTTGAAAAAGTCAAACTATCTCTGAGAGGTGAAATGGCACAGCAAGGAATTCAGATGGACCAGGAAAAACTCTGCTGTTCAATCTGTCTGGATCTACTGAAGGATCCTGTGACTATTGCCTGTGGACACAACTACTGTATGAACTGTATTAAAAGCCACTGGGATGAAGAGGATCAGAGGCAAATCCACAGCTGTCCTCAGTGCAGACACACCTTCATGCCGAGGCCTACTCTGAGGAAAAACACCATGTTAGCAGATTTAGTGGAGGAACTGAAGAAGACAGGACTCCAAGCTGCTCCAGCTGATCACTGCTATGCCGGACCTGAAGATGTGGCCTGTGATGTCTGTACTGGGAGAAAGCTGAAAGCTGTCAAGTCCTGTCTGCAGTGTCTGGTGTCTTACTGTGAGCAGCACCTCCAGCCTCACTATGAATCCCCTGCCTTTGAAAAACACAAGCTGGTCCACCCCTCCAAGAAGCTTCAGGAGAACATCTGTACTCGTCACAACAAGGTCATGAGAATTTTCTGCCGCACTGATCAGCAGTGTATCTGTATTCTCTGCTCCATGGATGAACATAAAGGCCATGACACAGTCTTAGTCTCAGCAGAACGGACTGAGAAGCAGAAAGAGCTCAGGGGTGAGTCGACAAAAGATCCAGCAGAGAATCAAGAGCAGAGAGAAAGATGTGAGGCTGCTTCAGCAGGAGGTGGAGGCTATCTACAACTCTGCTGATGACGCAGTGAGAGACAGTGAGAAGATCTTTCAAAGATCTGATCCGGTCTCATTGAGAAAAGGAGCTCTGATGTGAAGCAGCACATCACATCTCAGCAGAAAACTAAAGTTAGACGAGTCAAAGAGCTTCAGGAGAAGCTGCAGCAGGAGATCACTGATCTGAGGAGGAAAGACACTGAGCTGGAGCAGCTCTCACATACAGAGGACCACACCCAGTTTCTACAGAGCTACCCCTCACTGTCAAATCTCACTGACTCTAAAGACTCATCCAGGATCAATATCCGCCCTGTGCGACACTTTGAGGATGTGACTGCAGCTGTGTCAGAGGCCAGAGATAAACTACAGAACATTGTTAGTGATGTGTGGACCAAGATCTCACTGACAAAGACTGAAGTGGATGTTTTCCTGGCACAACCTCAGCCCAAGACCAGAGCTGAATTCTTACAGTATTCACGTCAAATCACACTGGATCCAAACACAGCAGGCAGCTGGCTTGAATTATCTGAAGGGAACAGAAAGGCAACACTGATACAATCAAAGTTTAGAATATTAAACATAAAAAAACAGTTAATGTATTTTCTTCCACCAGCTTCACACAATGACATCAACAGGCTTCAGGTCCTGAGCAGAGAGAGTCTGACTGGACGATGTTACTGGGAGGTGGAGAGTGGTGGTGAAGTTTCAGTAGCAGTCACATCTGCACATAGGAGAAGACCAGTATATGAAAGTGGATTTGGGAACAATGACACATCTTGGGCAGTATATTGTTGGAGGAATCATTGTGAATTCAGACATAACAGTATCAGGACTCCCATCTCTGGCCCTCAGTCCTCCAGAGTGGGAGTGTACCTGGATCACCCTGCAGGTATTTTGTCCTTCTACAGCGTCTCTGACACCATGACTCTCCTCCACAGAGTCCAGACCACATTCACTCAGCCTCTCTATGCTGGACTTGGTGTTTATGATCCTGTTGGTTCTGTTGAATTGTGTGATCTCAAATAGACAGGTGTTATAAACAAGACAAAGGCTGAGAATCTACTTTTAGGGAGTAAATTTAATCTCCATCTTTGTTGTTCAGCTCTCTGTGCTGTGATGGTTCTGCACTGAGCAGTCAGTCAAACAGTGTGAGTATATGTATACAAACGTATATCAAATATGATATGAATGACACTTCAATATCAGATGAACAGAAATGAAAAGAACCTATAAGTGTAGGGGTTTTCTTTTAAAATCTATAAAGTACATTAATATTAAGGAGCTTATTTTTTCCAGTAGGAAAGTTTGATTAATTGAAAATAGAAATCAAAAAAAGTCGACAGCTATGTATGTTAGGGTGAAAATTAAAACAATGTGGGCGGGACTGGGACATTGTGTTTCTGTAGGTATATATAGCATATGTATATAACTTCAATTTTCTTTTAAAATCTATTAAGTAAAATAATATTAAGGAGCTTTCATAATTTTTCAGTTAATGTTTGTACAGTAGGAAAACTCCTTGTTTTTATGAGGATAAAGTAATCGGGGGGAGGTTTGATTCATTGGAAACAAAAATAAATGTTAAAAGTTAACAGCTAAGTGAAAATAAAAGAACATGGAGTCAAACTAAAATGTAGGCAGTAAGATATTAAGTCTTCTCATTAAAAATGAAAGAGTAAACCAACAGTTAATTCTCAATAGAATAAATATCTCCATTGTCCACATATATATCAGCACATTAAGGAACATGATATATTCAATGCAATTTTTTCTTAATGGACTTTTGGAGTTTGTGAGAATATCTGCAGGAAAATAAGGTTTTTTTTTGTTTAACAGTTTTCTTTTAGTTTGTTAGTTTTTTTGTATTTTCAGATATGATCACATAGATTGTTCTAAATAAATCTTTACCGTATGTTATGTGTTTATATAGAGAAATAAACTCATAATTATTGACACATATACTATTTTTGTTGTAAAGTGTTTGATTTGAGCTCACAGTTGATCATAGTTCATGTTTGTTTTGTTCTTGTCACTCTGTAAATACATTTTAAAGATGTATAATTATGATTACTATACTGATAATCACTTGTCAAGCATTGTTGATTTTCCTCTACAGTGCAGACATTCTGCTTTATCAGACTTAATGTGGATTAAATGAATGGAGAAACTGAACCAGGATTTATTAATTATTAATTAGTTTTTTTCCTAATCCCACACTGTGCCCCCCCTACAGGAGCCTAGTTTGGGAGTTGCTTTTTTTTTCCCCTCTTCCTCCCTCTTGTTCACCCTTTTTTTCATCTAAGTAACAGGGCGCCGTTCGTATGGCGACCCACAGTTCTCCCGCTCCTGTCCTCCCCCTGTTATGTGTCACTGTCTTTTTATGTTTCTTGGACGGGCTGAAACCGAAACAAATTTCGTTGCTCTGTGACATGTGCAATGACAATAAAGATCATTCATTCATAAAGTTGATTTTTCCCTCAAGGATTGATTAAGTATTTCTTTTAGGAATGTGTGGACTAAAAACATATATTTGGTTCTGCTTCATGGATTTCAATCCCTCTGTATTGTTTAATTGTCCATCATGAGTCTGACAGTGTTAGAGGAGTGCAATGCTAAATCAGTGAAGAACTCATTTAAACATAACTGTGAAAAATCTCAAAAGTCCACTTAACTGTTTTTAGAGCTCTTAACAGCATTGACCGTGAGGTGCAAGAAACACATACACTTACTATCACCACTGTAAAGTTTATTCACAATATACAAGATGTATAACATGTATATTATTTATAATATATAAATAATGTATTTATGAAATAAATACAAGAAGTGAAGTGTAAACAGAAACAAACACTGATACTGACACTGGGTTAATGAATTTATCAAACTAAAGAAATTAAAACAATCATAATAAGTAATGGCTAAATGTCATTCAGCTACTTCAGTGTCACTGTGATAAAGGTCTCTACTGTCACAGAGGGAAAACAAAACCTAGGGCGACACCTGGTGGTGGAAAAATGACATGATGAACATATCTACCCAAACTAATGAGTTTGGGTGGATTGCTTCTTCCCTGACTGTCTCCTTCACTGACAGGCTGCCATGCTGAAGTTTAAAGGAAGACTTTATGACACAGAAAACATAAAGTGGCGCTTTGTGCTTTCTGATCACTCACAGCACTTTGGAACAAAACCACCACAGAAAAGCTGCAATGGGTAGTCACAGTAAAGCAGTGTTTCTCAAATGGGGATACAGCTACCCTTAGAGATACTTTGGAGTACTGCAGGGGGTATTTGATAATTATTATCATTTATTTATCTTCTGTTAGTTTTAAAAATACCAATCATTTAAAATTACTTAAATAATTATACAATACGTTCAATGAGAAAATGCAAGTGTAAATTTAATTAACCAGTATTCCTGTTTTCAGAGAAATGATTGGCTGCCGGAAAATGGTGAACTGCAACAAACGCAATCACGTTTCAATGTGTTCACTGTGAGTGGGACACCAATTTTGACATTGACTGACAGACATCAATAAAGAAATTGGATTCACTGTTGAAACATAGCAGCAATACAGCTGAAAACAAAAACAAACACAGTGACAACAGAACCATCAAATTACCCTCAGTATCAGGAGGAATATGTTTAATGGGTTCTTTAGGGACATTTCATCGTACCTCTTGATAAAGACTTTTTTTCCAACAAAACTGTTTTGCGTGGGTCAGGGAGTGCTTGACAAAAAAGAAATCTAATGTGACGGCCTCTCTGATTGGTTCCTTTGCTGTGTCTGTCCTTTTTTATTCCAGGGCTGCAGCCCTTGACTGAGTGCAATCAGCATCAGTATTTACAACTGCTCTGGCCTGCCTACTTTTGCTGCTTCCTCTGCAAGACATATTTGCAACCCTCCTCCACCCCAGCTCCTCCATTTTATGCTGTGTCTGACTTAACAATGTCATTTCTGTTTGTCTTTGGTGCTGCTCTGTTCTGTTCCTGGGGGGTCTTTGCTGCTGCTCTCTCTGCCTTAGGCTTTCCATGTAGGCACATGGAGAAGGAAAAGGCAGAGAGGCCCCAGAACAGAGCCATACCGCCGAATATTATACTGCCAATGGAAATAAAGTTTTCTTTGACTTTGGATCATTTCCATAATGTTGTCAGACACTGACAATAACAATCTGCATCTTTCAGTGGCAAAAACAAAAACTTTTAGAGGCGTAAACTGACAGTGCTAACATGCCCACAGTGGTTACATCGCTCTGTGTTGCTCCCATTAGTCACTTAGACACAAAAACATGTCTGATCATAACAGACCAAGTAAAAGTAAGACTATAAAAGCAAATCTCTGAGTATACTGGATTGAACATCCATCCATCCATTTTCAAACCTCTTATCCTCGTGAGGGTCGCGGGGGGGCTGGAGCCTATCCCAGCTGACATTGGGCGAGAGGCAGGGTACACCCTGGACAGGTCGCCAGACTATCGCAGGGCCTGGATTAAACAGTGCTGTGTTTATTGCTTATGGATTCAACTTTTAATTTGTAAGAGGAAGCATGACTTATTTCCTCTCACTTTGCTCTCATTGCTCTTTCCAACTGCGACTGGTCCTCAGGGGTCATTTTAGGAATAGTTAAAGCATCTGAGAGTAAGGATGTGTGACACTCGGACACTCGAAGCAAAACAATCCACATTAATAAAAAAACACTACAGGTATGAAAAAAAATGTA
Organism: Cephalopholis sonnerati; assembly: GCA_019142605.1. Lineage (NCBI taxonomy): Eukaryota > Metazoa > Chordata > Actinopteri > Perciformes > Serranidae > Cephalopholis > Cephalopholis sonnerati. The sequence goes on from JAGQAX010000019.1 coordinate 25,187,921, forward strand.
GCTTTGATTCCATTTGTCCCTTTAAATCCAGGATTCTCATTAATTTGGTAATGGTCTATCAGTCTTGTCAACATGCTGCTCACAAACAAAGTCCAGTTACTGTAAAAGTGAGGTAATAATAATAATTTACAGGTTGTGGTGACCTCTCCTGGCTGGTGAAGGAAGAGTTTTGGAACTGTTTTACTGTGAAACAGCTTTGTTTTATCTTTGACATTCATGCATCTGAAACACAACTATTGTTCCACATTATGTTCTGTTAGTTCATGAATGGGAATTATTTATTTAGAAGACAAAATAATTAGTTATGTTGCTTGTACAGTAATCTATCAATTGAAACCTAAGAGGACTGGGTGTGGAAGTAGTGGCAAATTTTATCATTGCAGTGCTGCTGGTTCAGTTCAAATCATGTGATTCCTGCTTGCGCCACCCTGAACTGTTATGCAAGTTTAAAGGTGGGTGTAACCAATATCCTGTTATGTACAAGTGCTGTCACACCCAATTCGGGGGGGGGGGGGTCACTGATTGAAGTGAACAGATGAAATCTGATCAGTCATGAGTGAGCTGCAGTACCATCATACTGACCTTCAGGGGGCAGACCAGCAGGATTGGCTGCTTTGATAGTCTGAAGCCGTTTACGCCAAGCTGAAGCTCCAGCACTGAAAACACGAAAGACAATGTTACAGTACACAGCAACTAGATGTGTGGGATGCATGTGTCTTTTTAACCACACAGGTACAGATGTAGATGTAATGTCCAATGAGACCACAAGATGGAAGCAATGACTACTGGCTTCAAAGAGGTGAAGCTTGAAAACCTTTCATTATTAAAGATCAAGGAAAAAGTAGCATCATGTTGCACTGCAGGGTGCAGCTGAGTTTCACACACAAACATGAGGCACTAAGTGGGAATTATAAAAACAATGATTTCCTTCAACTTTGCTCATCTGGAACTGAGTTTCCAGTTAATGTCCCCACCATCCCAACGGCCTGCAGGGGATCGTGACAAAAGGAGTCAATTGTATTTTTCTACCTTGACCCCATGTTCCCCTATTTCTGGGTCTGAGTGACGTATGGGAACAACAATTCCAATTGAAATTGGCCCAGAATTGACTGTGAGCGCTGCAGCCGACAGCGACAAAACAGGCTGCAATTGAACAACCTGGGGAATTTGGAACAGTCAATATAATATGTCCACTGAGAGTGTTGTTTTTGCCACTGACAGGCTTTGACTGTTATTGTATTTTTTTGACAACATTATGGAATGAATCCATACAGAGATAAAGCAACCAATTGGCGAATCTCATTCAGGGTGCCCTATTTAAACTGCTCTGGCCTGCCTACTGTTGCTGCTTCCTCTGCAAGACACTTTGCAACCCACCTCCACCCCAGCTCCTCCTTTTCATGCTGTGTCTGACTTATCACTGTCATTTCTGTTTGTCATTGATGCTGCTCTGTTCTGTTCCTGGGGGGTCTTTGCTGCTGCTCTCCCTGCCTTAGGCTTTTGATGTAGGCGCATGGAAGGGCAGGGAGGTTTGCTCTCTCTGCCTCAGGCTTTCTACGTAGGCACATGGAGGAGTAAAAGGCAGAGAGACCCCAGAACAGAGCCATACCGCCAAATATTATACTGTCAATGGAAATAAAGTTTTCTTTGACTTTGACTTTGAAAGTGATCCTGACTGAATTTGTTGTTTCTTTAACAGGAGTCTGGTGGGTTTGGCGACAGTGACTTCCAGGTTGTTTTTGGTTGAACAAAAAGTCTGTCTCTGTAGGGATCCTTTCTGTAACGTTGTCAGACACTGACAATAACAATCTGAGTATTTCAGAGGCAAAAACAAGCACTTTTAGAGGGCGTAAACTGACAGTGCTAACATGCCCACAGTGGTTACATCACAGCTTGTTTTAGAGTTCAGCTGCAGCGCTCTCTAGTGATATTGGACCAATTTTAAAAGTTCTGTTATCCCATTAGTAACTTAGACACAAAAACATGTCTGATCATAACAGACCAAGTACGACTGTAAAAGCAAATCTCTGAGTATACTGGATTAAACAGTGCTGTGTTTATTGCTTATGGATTCAACTTTTAATTTGTAAGAGGAAACATGACTTATTTCCTCTCACTGCTCTTTCCAACTGCAACTGGTCCTCAGGGGTAATTTTAGGAATAGTTAAACCATCTGAGAGTAAGGATGTGTGACACTCGGCAACTCAAAGCAAAATAATCTACATTAATAAAAAGCAATACAGGTATGAAAAAAATGCAGCTTTGATTCCGTTTGTCCCTTTAAATCCAGGAGTCTCATTAATTTGGTAATGGTCTATCAGTCTTGTCAACATGCTGCTCACAAACAAAGTCCAGTTACTGTAAAAGTGAGGTAATAATAATGATCTACAGATTGTGGTGACCTCTCCTGGCTGGTGAAGGAAGAGTTTAACTGTTGTACTGTGACACAGCTTTGTTTTATCTTTGACATACATGCATCTGAAACACAACTATTGTTCCACATTATGTTCTGTTAATTCATGAATGGGAATTATTTATTTAGAAGACAAAATAATTAGTTATGTTGCATGTACAATAATATATAAATTGAAACCTAAAGAGGACTGGGTGCAGAACCAGTGGTAATTTTTATCATTGCAGTGCTGCTGGTTCTGGTCAAATCATGTGATTCCTGTTTCCGCCACCCTGAACCGTTATGCAAGTTTAAAGATGGGTGTTAACAAAATCCTGTAATGTGCAAGTGCACTCACGCCCCATTCAGTGCATATCAGTGAGTCAACATGAAAAAAAGGAAGTCATTGTGGTTTGGATCAGTTACCCGCTTCTTTCTTCTTTGACAAGGTGAAACTGTTTGACACTCATTGTCTCTGAGAGGTGAAATGGCACAGCAAGGAATTCAGATGGACCAGGAGAAACTCTGCTGTTCGATCTGTCTGGATCTACTGAGGGATCCTGTGACTATTGCCTGTGGACACAACTACTGTATGAACTGTATTAAAAGCCACTGGAATGAAGAGGATCAGAGGCAAATATACAGCTGTCCTCAGTGCAGACACACCTTCATGCCGAGGCCTGCTCTGAGGAAAAACACCATGTTAGCAGATTTAGTGGAGGAACTGAAGAAGACTGGACTCCAAGCTGCTCCAGCTGATCACTGCTATGCCGGACCTGAAGATGCGGGATGTGATTTCTGTACTGGGAGAAAGCTGAAAGCTGTCAAGTCCTGTCTGCAGTGTCTGGTGTCTTACTGTGAGCAGCACCTCCAGCCTCACTATGAATCCCCTGCCTTTGAAAAACACAAGCTGGTCCACCCCTCCAAGAAGCTTCAGGAGAACATCTGTACTCGTCACAACAAGGTCATGGAGATTTTCTGCCTCACTGATCAGCAGTGTATCTGTATTCTCTGCTCCATGGAGGAACATAAAGGCCATGACACAGTCTTAGTCTCAGCAGAACGGACTGAGAAGCAGAGAGAGCTCGGGGTGAGTCGACAAAAGATCCAGCAGAGAATCCAGAACAGAGAGAAAGATATGAGGGTGCTTCAGCAGGAGGTGGAGGCTATCTACAACTCTGCTGATGACGCAGTGAGAGACAGTGAGAAGATCTTTAAAAATCTGATCCGTCTCATTGAGAAAAGAAGCTCTGATGTGAGGCAGCACATCAGATCTAAGCAGAAAACTAAAGTTCGACAAGTCAAAGAGCTTCAGGAGAAGCTGCAGCAGGAGATCACTGATCTGAGGAGGAAAGACACTGAGCTGGAGAAGCTCTCACACACAGAGGACCACACCCAGTTTCTACAGAGCTACCCCTCACTGTCAAATCTCACTGACTCTAAAGACTCATCCAGGATCAATATCCGCCCTGTACGACACTTTGAGGATGTGACTGCAGCTGTGTCAGAGGCCAGAGATAAACTACAGGACTTTGTTAGTGATGTGTGGACCAAGATCTCACTGACAAAGACTGAAGTGGATGTTGTGCTGGCACAACCTCAGCCCAAGACCAGAGCTGAATTCTTACAGTATTCACGTCAAATCACACTGGATCCAAACACAGCACACAGCTGGCTCGAATTATCTGAAGGGAACAGAAAAGCAACATTGAGACATTCAGTTTCAAATATGTGTAAGATACTAGTACAGTTAATACGTTCTCCTCCAGCAGGTTCACACAGTGACATCAACAGACTTCAGGTCCTGAGCAGAGAGAGTCTGACTGGACGATGTTACTGGGAGGTGGAGTGGATTGATGGTACAGTTTCAGTAGCAGTCACATCTGTGCACATGACAGAACCAGCGCTTGAAAGTGGATTTGGGAACAATGACACATCTTGGGCAGTATATTGTTTTCCTGACAGCTGTGAATTTAGACATAAAAACATCATCACTCCCATCTCTCGCCCTCAGTCCTTCAGAGTGGGAGTGTACCTGGATCACTCTGCAGGTATTTTGTCCTTCTACAGTGTCTCTGACACCATGACTCTCCTCCACAGAGTCCAGACCACATTCATTCAGCCTCTCTATGCTGGACTTAGTGTTTATGGTCATTATGGCTCTGCTGAATTGTGTGATCTCAAATAGACAGGTGTAATGAACAAGACAAAGGCTGAGAATCTACGTTTAGGTAGTGAATTTACTCTCCATCTTTGTTGTTCAGCTCTCTGTGCTGTGATGGTTCTGCACTGAACAGTCAGTCAAACAGTGTGAGTATATGTATATAAATGTATATCAAATACGAAATGTATATCACTTAAAGATCAGATGAACAGAAATGAAAAGAACCTATAAGTGTCGGGGTTTTCTTTTAAAATCTATAAAGTACAATAATATCAAGGAGCGACAGCTATGTATGTGAGGGTGAAAATGAAAACAATGTGGGCGGGACTGGGACATTGGGTTTCTGTAGGTATATATAGCATATGTATATAACTTATATTTTCTTTTAAAATCTATTAAGTAAAACAATATTAAGAAGCTTTCATACTTTTTCAGTTAATGTCTGTACAGTAGGAAAACTCCTTGTTTTTATGAGGATAAAATAATCGGGGGGAGGTTTGATTCATTGGAAACAAAAATAATTGTTAAAAGTCAACAGCTAAGTGAAAATAAAAGAACATGGAGTCAAACTAAAATGTAGGCAGTAAGATATTAAGTCTTCTCATTAAAAATGAAAGAGTAAACTAATAGTTAATTCTCAATAGAATAAATATCTCCATTGTCCACATATATATCAGCCCATTAAGAAACAGGATATATTCAATGCAATTTTTCCCAGTGGACTTTTGCAGTTTGTGAGAATATCTGGAGGAAAATATGTTTTTTTTGTTTGTTTGTTTGTCAGTTTTCTTTTAGTTGCTTTGTTTTTTTTGTATTTTCAGATATGATCACATAGATTGTTCTACATAAATCTTCACTATATGTTATGTGTTTATATTGAGAAATAAACTCATAATTATTGACAAAAATATAGTATTTTTTTGTTGTAAAGTGTTTGATTTGAGCTCACAGTTGATCATAGTTCATGTTTGTTTTGTTCTTGTCACTCTGTAAATACATTTTAAAGATGTATAATTATGGTTACTATACTGATAATCACTTGTGAAGCAGTGTTGATTTTCCTCTACAGTGCAGACATTCTGGTTTATCAGACTTAATGTGGATTAAATGAATGGAGAAACTGAACCAGGATTTATTAATTACATCATTTAATAAAGTTGATTTTTCCCTCAAGGATTGATTAAGTATTTTTATGAATGTGTGGACTAAAAAATATCTTTGGTTCTGCTTCATGGATTATAATCCCTCTGTATTTTTTAATTGTCCATCATGAGTCTGACAGTGTTAGAGGAGTGCAATGCTAAATCAGTGAAGAACTCATTTAAACACAACTGTGAAAAATCTTAAAGGTACACGTAACTGTTTTTTAGAGCTCTTAACAGCATTGACCGTGAGGTGCAAGAAACACATACACTTATTATCACCACTGTAAAGTTTATTCACAATATACAAGATGTATAACATGTATATTATTTATAATATATAAATAATGTATTTATGAAATAAATACAGGAAGTGAAGTGTAAACAGAAACAAACACTGATACTGACACTGGGTTAATGAATTTATCAAACTAAAGAAATTAAAACAATAATAATAAGTAATGGCTAAATGTCATTCAGCTACTTCAGTGTCACTGTGATAAAGACCTCTACTGTCACAGAGGGAAAACAAAACCTAGGGCGACACCTGCTGGTGGAAAAATGACATGATGAACATATCTAACCAAACTAATGAGTTTGGGTGGATTGCTTCTTCCCTGACTGTCTCCTTCACTGACAGGCTGCCATGCTGATGTTTAAAGGAAGACTTTATGACACAGAAAACAAAAAGTGGCGCTTTGTGCTTTCTGATCACTCACAGCACTTTGGAACAAAACCACCACAGAAAAGCTGCAATGGGTAGTCACAGTAAAGTAGTGTTTCTCAAATGGGGATACAGCTACCCTTAGAGGTACTTTGGAGTACTGCAGGGGGTATTTGAGAATTATTATCATTTATTTATCTTCTGTTCGTTTTAAAAATACCAATCATGTAAAATTCCTTAAACAATTATACAATAACTTCAATGAGAAAATGCAAATGTAAGTTTAATTAACCACATTTTAAACTCAGTATTCCTGTTTTCAGACAAAATTGTTGGCTGTCCGGAAAATGGTGAACTGCAACAAACGCAATCACGTTTCAGTGTGTTCACTGTGAGTGGGACGCCAATTTTGACATTGACTGATAGACATCAATAAAGAAATCGGATTCACTGTTGAAAACATAGCTGCAATACAGCTGAAAACAAAAACAAAGACGTGGAAAAACACAGTGACATCAGAACTATCACATTACCCTCAGTATCAGGAGGAATATGTTTAATGGGATCTTTAGGGACATTTCATCGTACCTCTTGATGAAGACTTTTTTTCTAACAAAACTGTTTTGCATGGGTCAGGGGGTACTTGACAAAAAAAAAAAAAAAAAATCTAATGTGACGGCCTCTTTGCTGTGTCTGTCCTTTTTTATTCCAGGGCTGCAGCCCTTGATTGAGTGCAATCAGCATCAGTATTTACAACTGCTCTGGCCTGCCTACTTTTTCTGCTTCCTCTGCAAGACACTTTGCAACCTGCCTCCACCCCAGCTCCTCCATTTTATGCTGTGTCTGACTTAACAATGTCATTTCTGTTTGTCATTGATGCTGCTCTGTTCTGATCCTGGGGGGTCTTTGCTGCTGCTCTCCCTGCCTAAGGCTTTGGATGTAGGCGCATGGAAGGGCAGGGAGGTTTGCTCTCTCTGCCTCAGGCTTTCCACATAGGCACGTGGAGGAGGCTTTCTGCATAGACCTAGGAAAGGCAGAGAGACACTGACAATAACAATCTGAGTATTTCAGAGGCAAAAACAAGCACTTTTAGAGGGCGTAAACTGACAGTGCTAACATGCCCACAGTGGTTACATCGCAGCTTGTTTTAGAGTTTAGCTGCAGTGTTCTCTCGATATTGGACCAATTTTAAAAGTTGTGTTGTTCCCATTAGTCACTTAAGCCCTATTTGCACAGGATTAGTATTACCTGGGGACGTCTGGTAATTTGGAATAATTGCGGAGGATGTCTGTGATCTTGATCCCGTGCGAATGCGCCATGTCTGTAATTTGTAAAGTAAATATTTCGCCAAACACAGACGTCCCATGATAAAACTAGTCCCGTGCGAATCTGCATCTCAGTGATTTGGGGGTATTTGTTTTTTTTTTTTATTGCGCGCCTTTTACTTTTTTTTACGCCTTCTTCTTCTTTCTCGGTTGAAACATGGAGGCTGCGGTGGAAATTATGAGTGGCGTTTCTGTCTCATCTCGGTACTCATTATGGTACTCATAAGAAGAAAACGCAAGCTCAGATCCATCAAGAGAGCGAAATTTCGGAGTGTATTGAGATGGATTACATGCCTAGCAGCATGCGGTAAGGAACATTTTTCTATCTTTCAACAGGCTTAATAAAAACGCCATGATGGCCCGTAATCCCGACAACTGCACACTGTAACGAAGTCACATTGCTGCTTTGACATTTTATTTGCACAGAAACACACACACACACAGACAGACAGACAGACAGACAGACACACACACACACACACACACACACACACACACACACACACACACACACACACTAAGGCCTGCACTAACGTTACAGTTTTTTTTTTCCATCAACGTTTTCATAGGTTCAACGTGCAATGCTTTGACGTCATATCCGGGCAAAAATGTCAGTAAATTCGAGTAAAATACAGACTTCACTTATCCCGTGTGAATGCACTGCAAGAAACACAGCCGTGGGGGGGTAATTTACAAAAAAACAGACGTCCCCAGGTAATACTAATCCCGTGCGAATAGGGCTTTAGACTGTAAAAGAAAATCTCTGAGTATACTGGATTAAACAGTGCTGTGTTTATTGCTTATGGATTCAACTTTTAATTTGTAAGAGGTAGCATGACTTATTTCCTCTCACTTTGCTCTCATTGCTCTTTCCAACTGCGACTGGTCCTCAGGGGTAATTTTAGGAATAGTTAAACTATCTGAGAGTAAGGATGTGTGACACTCGGCAACTCAAAGCAAAACAATCTACATTAATAAAAAAACACTACAGGTATGAAAAAAATGCAGCTTTGATTCCGTTTGTCCCTTTAAATCCAGGAGTCTCATTAATTTAGTAATGGTCTATCAGTCTTGTCAACATGCTGCTCACAAACAAAGTCCAGTTACTGTAAAAGTGAGGTAATAATAATAATTTACAGGTTGTGGTGACCTCTCCTGGCTGGTGAAGGAAGAGTTTAACTGTTGTACTGCTTTGTTTTATCTTTGACATACATGCATCTGAAACACAACTATTGTTCCACATTATGTTCTGTTAATTCATGAATGGGAATTATTTATTTAGAAGACAAAATAATTAGTTATGTTGCTTGTACAGTAATCTATAAATTGAAACCTAAAGAGGACTGGGTGCGGAAGTAGTGGCAATTTTTATCATTGCAGTGCTGCTGGTTCTGTTCAAATCATGTGATTCCTGTTTCCGCCACCCTGAACCGTTATGCAAGTTTAAAGATGGGTTTAATCAACATCCTGTTATGTGCAAGTTCTTTCACGCCCCATTCAGTGGATATCAGTGAGGAAACATGAAAAACGGAACTCAGTTTGGTTTGGATCAGTTCCTAGCTTCTTTCGTGGTTGACAAAGTCAAACTATTTGACATTCACTGTCTCTGAGAGATGAAATGGCGCAGCAAGGAATTCAGATGGACCAGGAAAAACTCTGCTGTTCGATCTGTCTGGATCTACTGAAGGATCCTGTGACTATTGCCTGTGGACACAACTACTGTATGAACTGTATTAAAAGCCACTGGGATGAAGAGAATCAGAGGCAAATCCACAGCTGTCCTCAGTGCAGACACACCTTCATGCCGAGGTCTGCTCTGGGGAAAAACACCATGTTAGCAGATTTAGTGGAGGAGCTGAAGAAGACAGGACTCCAAGCTGCTCCAGCTGATCACTGCTTTGCCGGACCTGAAGATGTGGCCTGTGATTTCTGTACTGGGAGAAAGTGGAAAGCTTACAAGTCCTGTCTGCAGTGTCTGGTGTCTTACTGTGAGCAGCACCTCCAGCCTCACTATGAATCCCCTGCCTTTGAAAATCACAAGCTGGTCCACCCCTCCAAGAAGCTTCAGGAGAACATCTGTACTCGTCACAACAAGGTCATGGAGATTTTCTGCCGCACTGATCAGCAGTGTATCTGTATTCTCTGCTCCATGGATGAACATAAAGGCCATAACACAGTCTTAGTACCAGCAGAACGGACTGAGAAGCAGAAAGAGCTCGGGGTGAGTCGACAAAAGATCCAGCAGAGAATCCAGAACAGAGAGAAAGATGTTAGGGCGCTTCAGCAAGGAGGTGGAGGCTATCAATCACTCTGCTGATGAAGCAGTGAGGGACAGTGAGAAGATCTTCACAGATCTGATCCGTCTCATTGAGAAAAGAAGCTCTGATGTGAAGCAGCACATCAGATCTAAGCAGAAAACTAAAGTTAGACAATTCAAAGAGCTTCAGGAGAAGCTGCAGCAGGAGATCACTGATCTGAGGAGGAAAGACACTGAGCTGGAGAAGCTCTCACACACAGAGGACCACACCCACTTTCTACAGAGCTACCCCTCACTGTCAAATCTCACTGACTCTAAAGACTCATCCAGGATCAATATCCGCCCTGTACGACACTTTGAGGATGTGACTGCAGCTGTGTCAGAGGCCAGAGATAAACTACAGGACATTGTTAGTGATGTGTGGACCAAGATCTCACTGACAAAGACTGAAGTGAATGTTTTGCTGGCACAACCTCAGCCCAAGACCAGAGCTGAATTCTTACAGTATTCACGTCAAATCACACTGGATCCAAACACAGCACACAGCTGGCTCAAATTATCTGAAGGGAACAGAAAAGCAACAGTGATACAATCAGTTCTTACAGTGTACAAGATGTCACTACATTTACATTTTTCTCCTCCACCAGCTTCACACAGTGACATCAACAGACTTCAGGTCCTGAGCAGAGAGAGTCTGACTGGACGATGTTACTGGGAGGTGGAGTGGAGTGGACATGCAATTTCAGTAGCAGTCACATCTGCACATATGACAGAACCAGCACATGAAACTGGATTTGGAAACAATGACACATCTTGGGCAGTACATTGTTGGAGGAAACAATATAAATTCAGACATAATAATATCAGCACTCCCATCTCACGCCCTCAGTCCTCCAGAGTGGGAGTGTACCTGGATCACCCTGCAGGTATTTTGTCCTTCTACAGTGTCTCTGACACCATGACTCTCCTCCACAGAGTCCAGACCACATTCACTCAGCCTCTCTATGCTGGACTTGGTGTTTATGATTCTTATGGCTCTGCTGAATTGTGTGATCTCAAATAGACAGGTGTTATAAACAAGACAAAGGCTGAGAATCTACTTTTAGGTAGTGAATTTACTCTCCATCTTTGTTGTTCAGCTCTCTGTGCTGTGATGGTTCTGCACTGAACAGTCAGTCAAACAGTGTGAGTATATGTATATAAATGTATATCAAATACGAAATGTATATCACTTAAAGATCAGATGAACAGAAATGAAAAGAACCTATAAGTGTAGGGATTTTCTTTTAAAATCTATAAAGTACAATAATATCAAGGAGCTTAGTTTTTTCAGTAGGAAAGTTTGATTAATTGAAAATAGAAATCAAAAAAAGTCGACAGCTATGTATGTTAGGGTGAAAATGAAAACAATGTGGGCGGGTTTGGGACATTGGGTTTCTGTAGGTATGTATAGCATATGTATATAACTTCAATTTTCTTTTAAAATATATTGAGTAAAAGAACGTCAAAGAGCTTTCAAAATCTTTCATTAATGTTTGTACAGTAGGAAAACTCCTTGTTTTTATGAGGATAAAATAATCGGGGGGAGGTTTGATTCATTGGAAACAAAAATAATTGTTAAAAGTCAACAGCTAAGTGAAAATAAATAGAATAGAATATATATCTCCATTGTCCACATATATATCAGCACATTAAGAAACAGGATATATTCAATGCAATTTTTCTTAATGGACTTTTGGAGTTTGTGAGAATATTTGCAGGAAACTATGTTTTTGTTTGTTTGTTTGTCAGTTTTCTTTTAGTTGTTTTTTTTTTTTTTGTATTTTCAGATATGATCACATAGATTGTTCTACATAAATCTTTACTATATGTTATGTGTTTATATTGAGAAATAAACTCATAATTATTGACACATATACTATTTTTGTTGTAAAATGTTTGATTTGAGCTCACAGTTGATCATAGTTCATGTTTGTTTTGTTCTTGTCACTCTGTAAATACATTTTAAAGATGTATAATTATGGTTACTGTACTGATAATCACTTGTGAAGCAGTGTTGATTTTCCTCTACAGTGCAGACATTCTGGTTTGTCAGACTTAATGTGGATTAAATGAATGGAGAAACTGAACCAGGATTTATTAATTACATCTTTTAATAAAGTTGATTTTTCCCTCAAGGACTGATAAAGTATTTTTTTTAATGTGTGGAATAAAAAATATCTTTGGCTCTGCTTCATGGATTTCCATCACTCTGTTTTGTTTAATTGTCCATCATGAGTCTGACAGTGTTAGAGGAGTGCAATGCTAAATCAGTGAAGAACTCATTTAAACACAAATGTAAAAAATCTTAAAGGTCCACGTAACTGTTTTTTAGAGCTCTTAACAGCATTGACCGTGAGGTGCAAGAAACACATACACTTATTATCACCACTGTAAAGTTTATTCACAATATACAAGATGTATAACATGTATATTATTTATAATATATAAATAATGTATTTATCAAATAAATACAAGAAGTAAAGTGTAAACAGAAACAAACACTGATACTGACACTGGGTTAATGAATTTATCAAACTACAGAAATTAAAACAATAATAATAAGTAAAGGCTAAATGTCATTCAGCTACTTCAGTGTCACTGTGATAAAGGCCTCTACTGTCACTGAGGGAAAACAAAACCAAGGGCGACACCTGGTGGTGGAAAAATGACATGATGAACAAATCTAACCAAACTAACAAGTTTGTTTGGATTGCTTCTTCCCTGACTGTCTCCTTCACTGACAGGCTGCCATGCTGAAGTTTAAAGGACACGTGCACATATAAGACAGAGCAGCCAGTCTGCTGTGGGCAGACCTCTACACCATACGTCTTTGGTTTTTCTTACAGGAAAACAGCCATACAGTCATTTTCACTCATCCACTACTGCTGACTCTATACATTCATCCTTTCTGTTTGTGTGACTGCTTTGATCGCTTTTTAGTTAATAAATGACTTTAGTTGTTAATTTAATTGTGTCTCCCACATTTTGTCCAGCTTAAGAGCCGGCCATTGAACTACTCTATATTTACAGAAAGAAGTGTGCGAACCACTGCTCTAAGGGAAAGCTTTATTTTCAGAACCTGCTGAAATATTTTGTGTCATTACAGTGTTTCATTACAATTAGTTTTAAGGTCCTGAGCAGAGAGAGTCTGACTGGACGATGTTACTGGGAGGTGGAGTGAGACATTGAGGGGGACACATATGAAATGGGTGATTTGGGGCGCTGCTACATTAATGTTTTTACTGAGGGAACAAATGCACATGATCCAAATATTTAGGGGGACATGAGTACTGCATCCCCTTGCCAAAAATCTACACCTGTGGCAAACCTAAACATATTTATGTCACACAGCTTCTCCAAGCCAAAATGAATCTGTATTTCTGGTACAACTGGGTGTAGAAATGTCAGCAATAGTAATCATTGCAAGACATGTTTGCTGTATAATGACAGCAATAATCATTTTGCTTTCACATCAAGTTTTATGTACAATATGATCTTTGCTCTGTGTTGTAAAGAGGGCCTATAAACACAGTCCAAGTCCAAACCATTCGTCTTCCAGGATCAATTAAAGTCTGAACTGATCAGCCCTCTATCTTATGACCTGAATGTAATAAATGCCTTTCAGTCCAGGCATTCACTGTCTCTGAGAGGTGAAATGGCGCAGCAAGGAATTCAGATGGACCAGGAAAAACTCTGTTGTTCGATCTGTCTGGATCTACTGAAGGATCCCGTGACTATTGCCTGTGGACACAACTACTGTATGAACTGTATTAAAAGCCACTGGGATGAAGAGGATCAGAAGCACACCCACAGCTGTCCTCAGTGCAGACACACCTTCATGCCGAGGCCTGCTCTGGTGCAAAACACCATGTTAGCAGATTTAGTGGAGGAGCTGAAGAAGACAGGACTCCAAGCTGCTCCAGCTGATCACTGCTATGCCGGACCTGAAGATGTGGCCTGTGATGTCTGTACTGGGAGAAAGCTGAAAGCTGTCAAGTCCTGTCTGCAGTGTCTGGTGTCTTACTGTGAGCAGCACCTCCAGCCTCACTATGAATCCCCTGCCTTTGAAAATCACAAGCTGGTCCACCCCTCCAAGAAGCTTCAGGAGAACATCTGTACTCGTCACAACAAGGTCATGGAGATTTTCTGCCGCACCGATCAGCAGTGTATCTGTATTCTCTGCTACTTGGATGAACATAAAGGCCATAACAAAGTTTCAGCCGCAGCAGAACGGACTGAGAGGCAGAAAGAGCTCAGGGTGAATCGACAAAAGATCCAGCAGAGAATCCAGAACAGAGAGAAAGATGTGAGGCTGCTTCAGCAAGAGGTGGAGGCTATCAATCACTCTGCTGATGAAGCAGTGAGGGACAGTGAGAAGATCTTTACAGATCTGATCCGTCTCGTTGAGAAAAGAAGCTCTGATGTGAGGCAGCACATCACATCTCAGCAGAAAACTAAAGTTAGACGAGTCAAAGAGCTTCAGGAGAAGCTGCAGCAGGAGATCACTGATCTGAGGAGGAAAGACACTGAGCTGGAGCAGCTCTCACATACAGAGGACCACACCCAGTTTCTACAGATCTACCCCTCACTGTCAGATCTCACTGACTCTAAAGACTCAACCAGGATCAATATCCACCCTGTGCGACACATTGAGGATGTGACTGCAGCTGTGTCAGAGGCCAGAGATAAACTACAGGACATTGTTAGTGATGTGTGGACCAAGATCTCACTGACAAAGACTGAAGTGGATGTTGTGCTGGCACAACCTCAGCCCAAGACCAGAGCTGAATTCTTACAGTATTCACGTCAAATCACACTGGATCCAAACACATCAGACAGCTGGCTTGAATTATCTGAAGGGAACAGAAAAGCAACATTGAGGCAATCATTGCATAAGATAACAGGAAAGCTGATATTTTCTCCTCCACCAGATCCACACAGTGACATCAACAGACTTCAGGTCCTGAGCAGAGAGAGTCTGACTGGACAATGTTACTGGGAGGTGGAGTGGAGTGGTCATGTAGTTTCTGTAGCAGTCACATCTGCACATATGACAGAACCAGCACATGAAAGTGGATTTGGAAACAATGACACATCTTGGGCAGTATATTCTTGGATGAATCATTGTGAATTCAGACATAACAGTATCATTACTTTCATCTCAGTCCCTCAGTCCTCCAGAGTGGGAGTGTACCTGGATCACCCTGCAGGTATTTTGTCCTTCTACAGCGTCTCTGACACCATGACTCTCCTCCACAGAGTCCAGACCACATTCACTCAGCCTCTCTATGCTGGACTTGGTGTTTATGATCCTTATGGCTCTGTTGAATTGTGTGATCTCAAGTAGACAGGTGTAATAAACCAGACAAAGGTTGAGTATCTACATTTAGGTAGTAAATTTACTCTCCATCTTTGTTGTTCAGCTCTCTGTGCTGTGATGGTTCTGCACTGAACAGTCAGTCAAACAGTGTGAGTATATGTATATAAATGTATATCAAATACGAAATGTATATCACTTAAATATCAGATGAACAGAAGTGAAAAGAACCTATAAGTGTAGGGGTTTTCTTTTAAAATCTATAAAGTACAATAATATCCAGTAGCTTATCTTTTTCAGTAGGAAAGTTTGATTAATTGAAAATAGAAATCAAAAAAAGTCGACAGCTATGTATGTGAGGGTGAAAATGAAAACAATGTGGGCGGGACTGGGACATTGGGTTTCTGTACGTATAAATAGGATGTGTATATAACTTAAATTTTCTCTTAAAATATATTGAGTAAAATAATATCAAAGAGCTTTCATAATTTTTCAGTTAATGTTCGTACAGTAGGAAAACTCCTTGTTTTTATGAGGATAAAATAATCGGGGGGAGGTTTGATTCATTGGAAACAAAAATAATTGTTAAAAGTCAACAGCTAAGTGAAAATAAAAGAACATGGAGTCAAACTAAAATGTAGACAGTAAGATATTAAGTCTTCTCATTAAAAATGAAAGAGTAAACCAACAGTTAATTCTCAATAGAATAAATATCTCCTTTGTCCACATATATATATCAGTACATTAAGAAACAGGATATATTCAATGTAATTTTTCTCAATGGACTTTTGGAGTTTGTGAGAATTTCTGCAGGAAAATAAGTTTTTTGTTTGTTTGTCAGTTTTCTTTTAGTTGGTTTGTTTTTTTGTATTTTCAGATATGATCACATAGATTGTTCTACATAAATCTTTACCACATGTTATGTGTTTATATTGAGAAATAAACTCATAATTATTGACATATATACTATTTTTGTTGTAAAGTGTTTGATTTGAGCTCACAGTTGATCATAGTTGATGTTAAAGATGTATAATTATGATTACTATACTGATAATCACTTGTGAAGCACTGTTGATTTTCCTCTACAGTGCAGACATTCTGGTTTATCAGACTTAATGTGGATTAAATGAATGGAGAAACTGAACTAGGATTTATTAATTCGATCTTTTAATAAAGTTGATTTTTCCCTCAAGGACTGATAACTTATTTTGTTATGAATGTGTGGACTAAAAAATATCTTTGGTTCTGCTTCATGGATTATAATCTCTCTGTATTGTTTAATTGTCCATCATGAGTCTGACAGTGTTAGAGGAGTGCAATGCTAAATCAGTGAAGAACTCATTTAAACACAACTGTGAAAACTCTCAAACGTGCACTAAACTGTTTTTTAGAGCTCTTAACAGCATTGACCATGAGGTGCAAGAAACACATACACTTATTATCACCACTGTAAAGTCTCTTCACAATATACAAGATGTATAACATGTATATTATTTATAATACAGTACAGGCCAAAAGTTTGGACACACCTTCTCATTCAATGCGTTTTCTTTATTTTCATGAGTACTTACATTGTAGATTCTCACTGAAGGCATCAAAACTATGAATGAACACATGTGGAGTTATGTGCTTAACAAAAAAAGGTGAAATAACTGAAAACATGTTTTATATTCTAGTTTCTTCAAAATAGCCACCCTTTGCTCTGATTACTGCTTTGCACACTCTTGGCATTCTCTCCATGAGCTTCAAGAGGTAGTCACCTGAAATGGTTTTCCAACAGTCTTGAAGGAGTTCCCTGAGGTGTTTAGCACTGGTTGGCCCCTTTGCCTTCACTCTGCGGTCCAGCTCACCCCAAACCATCTCGATTGGGTTCAGGTCCGGTGACTGTGGAGGCCAGATCATCTGCCGCAGCACTCCATCACTCTCCTTCTTGGTCAAATAGCCCTTACACAGCCTGGAGGTGTGTTTGGGGTCATTGTCCTGTTGAAAAACAAATGATTGTCCAACTAAACACAAACCGGATGGGATGGCATGTCGCTGCAGGATGCTGTGGTAGCCATGCTGGTTCAGTGTGCCTTCAATTTTGAATAAATCCCCAACAGTGTCACCAGCAAAACACCCCCACACCATCACACCTCCTCCTCCATGCTTCACAGTGGGAACCAGGCATGTGGAATCCATCCGTTCACCTTTTCTGCGTCTCACAAAGACACGGCGGTTGGAACCAAAGATCTCAAATTTGGACTCATCAGACCAAAGCACAGATTTCCACTGGTCTAATGTCCATTCCTTGTGTTTCTTGGCCCAAACAAATCTCTTCTGCTTGTTGCCTCTCCTTAGCAGTGGTTTCCTAGCAGCTATTTGACCATGAAGGCCTGATTCGCACAGTCTCCTCTTAACAGTTGTTCTAGAGATGGGTCTGCTGCTAGAACTCTGTGTGGCATTCATCTGGTCTCTGATCTGAGCTGCTGTTAACTTGCGATTTCTGAGGCTGGTGACTCGGATGAACTTATCCTCAGAAGCAGAGGTGACTCTTGGTCTTCCTTTCCTGGGTCGGTCCTCATGTGTGCCAGTTTCGTTGTAGCGCTTGATGGTTTTTGTGACTCCACTTGGGGACACATTTAAAGTTTTTGCAATTTTCCGGACTGACTGACCTTCATTTCTTAAAGTAATGATGGCCACTCGTTTTTCTTTAGTTAGCTGATTGGTCCTTGCCATAATATGAATTTTAACAGTTGTCCAATAGGGCTGTCGGCTGTGTATTAACCTGACTTCTGCACAACACAACTGATGGTCCCAACCCCACTGATAAAGCAAGAAATTCCACTAATTAACCCTGATAAAGCACACCTGTGAAGTGAAAACCATTTCAGGTGACTACCTCTTGAAGCTCATGGAGAGAATGCCAAGAGTGTGCAAAGCAGTAATCAGAGCAAAGGGTGGCTATTTTGAAGAAACTAGAATATAAAACATGTTTCAGTTATTTCACCTTTTTTTGTTAAGTACATAACTCCACATGTGTTCATTCATAGTTTTGATGCCTTCAGTGAGAATCTACAATGTAAATAGTCATGAAAATAAAGAAAACGCATTGAATGAGAAGGTGTGTCCAAACTTTTGGCCTGTACTGTATATAAATAATGTATTTATGAAATAAATACAAGAAGTGAAGTGTAAACAGAAACAAACACTGATACTGACACTGGGTTAATGAATTTATCAAACTAAAGAAATTAAAACATGCTCAAACAGGTGAGAACAATAACTCAGCACAATTCTTAATGACAATAATACTTATAATTATAATAAAAATAACAATAAGTAATGGCTGAATGCCATTCAGCTACTTCAGGGTCCTGGTATTGTGCATGTTGGCTTATTGGGACACTTGAATAGAACAGAGGCAATGTTAATGTTATTATAACACCTGTGCTTTCCCTACTGTCCAAATGTCCACTGTCATAAAGGCCTCTACTGTTACAGAGGGAAAACAAAACCTAGGGCGACAACTGGTGGTGGAAAAATGACATGATGAACAAGCTCACGCAAAGTAAAGAGTAAAGGAGCGAGGAGCTGAGACAGAGATATGAAAACAGCCTTTTCATTTGCTTCTTCACTGACTGTCTCCTTCACTGACAGGCTGCCATGCTGAAGTTTAAAGGAAGACTTTATGACACAGAAAACATAAAGTGGCGCTTTGTGCTTATTGATCACTCACAGCACTTTGGAACAAAACCACCACAGAAAAGCTGCAATGGGTAGTCACAGTAAAGCAGTGTTTCTCAAATGGGGATACAGCTACCCTTAGAGGTGCTTTGGAGTACTGCAGGGGGTATTTGATAATTATTATCATTTATTTATTTATCTTCTGTTAGTTTTAAAAATACCAATCATTTAAAATTACTAAAATAATTATACAGTAAGCTCAATGAGAAAATGCAAGTGTAAATTTAATTAACCAGTATTCCTGTTTTCAGAGAAATTATTGGCTGCCGGAAAATGGTGAACTGCAACAAACACAATCAGGTTTCAATGTGTTCACTGTGAGTGGGATGCCAGTTCTGACACTGACTGACAGACATAAATAAAGAAATTGGATTCACTGTTGAAACATAGCAGCAATACAGCTGAAAACAAAAACAAAGACGTGGAAAACCACAGTCACATCAGAACCATCAAATTACCCTCAGTCTCAGGAGGAATATGTTTAATGGGTTCTTTAGGGACATTTCATCGTACGTCTTGATAAAGACTTTTTCTTCGAACAAAACTGTTTTGCCTGGGTCAGGGAGTGCTTGACAAAAAAAAAAATCTAATGTGACGGCCTCTTTGATTGGTTCCTTTGCTGTGTCTGTCCTTTTTTATTCCAGGGCTGCAGCCCTTGATTGAGTGCAATCAGCATCAGTATTTACAACTGCTCTGGCCTGCCTACTTTTGCTGCTTCCTCTGGAAGACATATTTGCAACCCGCCTCCACCCCAGCTCCTCCATTTTATGCTGTGTCTGACTTATCAATGTCATTTCTGTTTGTCATTGATGCTGCTCTGTTCTGTTCCTGGGGGGTCTTTGCTGCTGCTCTCTTTGCCTTAGGCTTTTGATGTAGGCGCATGGAAGGGCAGGGAGGTTTGTTCTCTCTGCCTCAGGCTTTCCACCTAGGCACGTGGAGGAGGCTTTCTGCATAGACCTAGGAAAGGCAGAGAGACACTGACAATAACAATCTGAATCTTTCAGTGGCAAAAACAAGCACTTTTAGAGGTCGTAAACTGACAGTGCTAACATGCCCACAGTGGTTACATCGCAGCTTGTTTTAGAGTTCAGCTGCAGCGCTCTCTTGATATTGGACCGGTTTTAAAAGTTGTGTTGTTCCCATTAGTCACTTAGACACAAAAACATGTCTGATCATAAAAGACCAAGTACGACTGTAAAAGCAAATCTCTGAGTACACTGGATTAAACAGTGCTGTGTTTATTGCTTATGGATACAACTTTTAATTTGTAAGAGGAAGCATGAGTCATTTCCTCTCACTTTGCTCTCATTGCTCTTTCCAACTACAGCTGGTCCTCAGGGGTCATTTTAGGAATAGTTAAACCATCTGAGAGTAAGGATGTGTGACACTCGGCAACTCAAAGCAAAACAATCTACATTAATAAAAAGCACTACAGGTATGAAAAAAACTGTAGCTTTGATTCCGTTTGTCCCTTTAAATCCAGGAGTCTCATTAATTTAGTAATGGTCTATCAGTCCTTTCAACATGCTGCTCACAAACAAAGTCCAGTTACTGTAAAAGTGAGGTAATAATAATAATTTACAGGTTGTGGGGACCTCTCCTGGCTGGTGAAGGAAGAGTTTATCTGTTGTACTGCTTTGTTTTATCTTTGACATACATGCATCTGAAACACAACTATTGTTCCACATTATGTTCTGTTAATTCATGAATTGGAATTATTTATTTAGAAGACAAAATAATTAGTTATGTTGCTTGTACAGTAATATATAAATTGAAACCTAAAGAGGACTGGGTGCGGAAGTAGTGGTAATTTTTATCATTGCAGTGCTGCTGGTTCTGTTCAAATCATGTGACTCCTGTTTCCGCCACCCTGAACCGTTATGCAAGTTTAAAGATGGGTGTAATCAACATCCTGTAATGTGCAAGTGCTCTCACGCACCATTCAGTGCATATCAGTGAGTGAACATGAAAAACGGAAGTCAGTGTGGTTTGGATCAGTTCTCAGCTTCTTTCTCTTTTGACAAAGTGAAACTGTTTGACATTCACTGTCTCTGAGAGGTGAAATGGCGCAGCAAGGAATTCAGATGGACCAGGAAAAACTCTGCTGTTCGATCTGTCTGGATCTACTGAAGGATCCCGTGACTATTGCCTGTGGACACAACTACTGTATGAACTGTATTAAAAGCCACTGGGATGAAGAGGATCAGAAGCAAATCTACAGCTGTCCTCAGTGCAGACACACCTTCATGCCGAGGCCTGCTCTGGGGAAAAACACCATGTTAGCAGATTTAGTGGGGGAACTGAAGAAGACAGGACTCCAAGCTGCTCCAGCTGATCACTGCTATGCCGGACCTGAAGATGTGGCCTGTGATGTCTGTACTGGGAGAAAGCTGAAAGCTGTCAAGTCCTGTCTGCAGTGTCTGGTGTCTTACTGTGAGCAGCACCTCCAGCCTCACTATGAATCCCCTGCCTTTGAAAAACACAAGCTGGTCCACCCCTCCAAGAAGCTTCAGGAGAACATCTGTACTCGTCACAATGAGGTGAAGAAGATTTTCTGCCGCACTGATCAGCAGTGTATCTGTATTCTCTGCTCCATGGATGAACATAAAGGCCACGACACAGTTTCAGCTGCAGCAGAACGGACTGAGAGGCACAAAGACCTCAGGGTGAGTCGAAAAATGATCCAGCAGAGAATCAAGAACAGAGAGAAAGATGTGACAGTACTTCAGCAAGAGGTGGAGGCTATCTACCACTCTGCTGATGAAGCAGTGAGGGACAGTGAGAAGATCCTCAGAGATCTGATCCGTCTCATTGAGAAAAGAAGCTCTGATGTGAAGCAGCACATCACATCTCAGCAGAAAACTAAAGTTAGACGAGTCAAAGAGCTTCAGGAGAAGCTGCAGCAGGAGATCACTGATCTGAGGAGGAAAGACACTGAGCTGGAGAAGCTCTCACACACAGAGGACCACACCCAGTTTCTACAGAGCTACCCCTCACTGTCAAATCTCACTGACTCTAAAGACTCATCCAGGATCAATATCCGCCCTGTACGACACTTTGAGGATGTGACTGCAGCTGTGTCAGAGGCCAGAGATAAACTACAGGATATTGTTAGTGATGTGTGGACCAAGATCTCACTGACAAAGACTGAAGTGAATGTTGTGTTGGCACAACCTCAGCCCAAGACCAGAGCTGAATTCTTACAGTATTCACGTCAGATCACACTGGATCCAAACACACCAGGCAGCTGGCTCGAATTATCTGAAGGGAACAAAAAAGCAACAGTGACAGAATCATTAAATGTGATGTCATTACAGTTAATAATTTCTCCTAAACCAGCTTTGAACAGTGAGATCAACAGACTTCAGGTCCTGAGCAGAGAGAGTCTGACTGGACGATGTTACTGGGAGGTGGAGTGGAGTAGTCGTGCAGTTTCAGTAGCAGTCACATCTGTGCATAGGACAGAACCAGCACATGGAAATGGATTTGGGAACAATGACACATCTTGGGCAGTATATTCTTGGATGAATCATTCTGAATTCAGACATAACAGTATCAACACTTTCATCTCACGCCCTCAGTCCTCCAGAGTGGGAGTGTACCTGGATCATCCTGCAGGTATTTTGTCTTTCTACAGCGTCTCTGACACCATGACTCTCCTCCACAGAGTCCAGACCACATTCACTCAGCCTCTCTATGCTGGACTTGGTGTTTATGATTCTTATGGTTCTGCTGAATTGTGTGATCTCAAATAGACAGGTGTAATAAACAAGACAAAGGCTGAGTATCTACATTTAGGTGGTAAATTTAATCTCCATCTTTGTTGTTCAGCTCTCTGTGCTGTGATGGTTCTGCACTGAACAGTCAGTCAAACAGTGTGAGTATATGTATATAAATGTATATCAAATATGATATGAATATCACTTAAATATCAGATGAACAGAAATGAAAAGAACCTCTAAGTGTAGGGGTTTTCTTTAAAAATCTATAAAGTACAATAATATCAAGGAGCTTATTTTTTCCAGTAGGAAAGTTTGATTAATTGAAAATAGAAATCAAAAAAAGTCGACAGCTATGTATGTGAGGGTGAAAATTAAAACAATGTGGGCGGGACTGGGACATTGGGTTTCTGTAGGTATATAGCATATGAATATAACTTTAATTTTCTTTTACAATATATTAAGTAAAATGATAAGGGGCTTTCATAATCTTTCACTTAATATTTGTACAGTAGGAAAACTCCTTGTTTTTATGAGGATAAAATAATCGGGGGGAGGTTTGATTCATTGGAAACAAAAATAATTGTTAAAAGTCAACAGCTAAGTGAAAATAAAAGAACATGGAGTCAAACTAAAATGTAGGCAGTAAGATAGTAAGTCTTCTCATTAAAAATGAAGGAGTAAACAAACAG
This sequence comes from Cephalopholis sonnerati, assembly GCA_019142605.1. Taxonomy (NCBI): domain Eukaryota; kingdom Metazoa; phylum Chordata; class Actinopteri; order Perciformes; family Serranidae; genus Cephalopholis; species Cephalopholis sonnerati. Next base: position 25,211,361 of record JAGQAX010000019.1, read on the forward strand.
TTAATTCTCAATAGAATAAATATCTCCATTGTCCACATATATATCAGCACATAAGAAACAGGATATATTCAATGCAATTTTTCTCAATGGACTTTTTGAGTTTGTGAGAATATCTGCAAAAAAATATGTTTTTTTGTTTGTTTGGCAGTTTTCTTTTAGTTGGTTTGTTTTTGGATTTTCAGATATGATCACATAGATTGTTCTACATAAATCTTCACCATATGTTATGTGTTTATATAGAGAAATAAACTCATAATTATTGCCATATATACTATTTTTGTTGTAAAGTGTTTGATTTGAGCTCACAGATGATCATAGTTCATGTTTGTTTTGTTCTTGTAACTCTGTAAATACATTTTAAAGATGTATAATTATGATTACTATACTGATAATCACTTGTGAGGCATTGTTGATTTTCCTCTACAGTGCAGACATTCTGGTTTATCAGACTTAATGTGGATTAAATGAATGGAGAAACTGAACCAGGATTTATTAATTACATCTTTTAATAAAGTTGATTTTTCCCTCAAGGATTGATTAAGTATTTTTTATGAATGTGTGGACTAAAAAAATATCTTTGGTTCTGCTTCATGGATTTCCATCACTCTGTTTTGTTTAATTGTCCATCATGAGTCTGACAGTGTTAGAGGAGTGCAATGCTAAATCAGTGAAGAACTCATTTAAACACAACTGTGAAAAATCTTAAAGGTCCACTTAACTGTTTTTTAGAGCTCTTAACAGCATTGACCGTGAGGTTGAAGAAACACATACACTTGTTATCATCACTGTAAAGTTTATTCACAATATACAAGATGTATAACATGTATATTATTTATAATATATAAATAATGTATTTATGAAATAAATACAAGAAGTGAAGTGTAAACAGAAACAAACACTGATACTGACACTGGGTTAATGAATTTATTAATTTAAAGAAATTAAAACAATAATAATAAGTAAAGGCTAAATGTCATTCAGCTACTTCAGTGTCACTGTGATAAAGGTCTCGACTGTCACAGGGGGAAAACAAAACCTAGGGCGACACCTGGTGGTGGAAAAATGACATGATGAACAAATCTAACCAAACTAACAAGTTTGGTTGGATTGCTTCTTCCCTGACTGTCTCCTTCACTGACAGGCTGCCATGCTGATGTTTAAAGGACACGTGCACATATAAGACAGAGCAGCCTGTCTGCTGTGGGCAGACCTCTACACCATACGTCTTTGCTTTTTCTCACAGGAAAACAGCCATACAGTCATTTTCACTCATCCACTACTGCTGACTCAAGAGATTCATCCTTTCTGTTTGTGTGACTGCTTTGATCGCTTTTTAGTTAACAAATCACTTTGGTTGTTAATTTAATTGTGTCTCCCACATTTTGTCCAGCTTAAGAGCCGGCCATTGAACTACTCTATATTTGCTGAAAGAAGTTTGGGAACCACTGCTCTAAGATATAGCTGTATTTTCAGAACCTGCTGAAATATTTTGTGTCATTACAGTGTTTCATTACAATTAGTTTTAAGGTCCTGAGCAGAGAGAGTCTGACTGGACGATGTTACTGGGAGGTGGAGTGAGACATTGAGGGGGACACATATGAAATGGGTGATTTGGGGCGCTGCTACATTAATGTTTTTATTGAAGGAACAAATGCACATGATCCAAATATTTAGGGGGACATGTGTACTGCATCCCCTTGCCAAAAATCTACACCTGTGGCAAACCTAAACATATTTATGTCACACAGCTTCTCCAAGCCAAAATGAATCTGTATTTCTGGTACAACTGGGTGTAGAAATGTCAGCAATAGTAATCATTGCAAGACATGTTTGCTGTATAATGACAGCAATAATCATTTTGCTTTCACATCAAGTTTTATGTACAATATGATCTTTGCTCTGTGTTGTAAAGAGGGCCTATAAACACAGTCAAGTCCAAACCATTGGTCCTCCAGGATCAATTAAAGTCTGAGCTGATCAGCCCTCTATCTTATGACCTGAATGTAATAAATGCCTTTCAGTTCACACATTCACTGTCTCTGAGAGGTGAAATGGTGCAGCAAGGAATTCAGATGGACCAGGAAAAACTCTGTTGTTCGATCTGTCTGGGTCTACTGAAGGATCCCGTGACTATTGCCTGTGGACACAACTACTGTATGAACTGTATTAAAAGCCACTGGGATGAAGAGGATCAGAAGCACACCCACAGCTGTCCTCAGTGCAGACACACCTTCATGCCGAGGCCTGCTCTGGGGAAAAACACCATGTTAGCAGATTTAGTGGAGGAACTGAAGAAGACAGGACTCCAAGCTGCTCCAGCTCATCACTGCTATGCCGGACCTGAAGATGTGGCCTGTGATGTCTGTACTGGGAGAAAGCTGAAAGCTGTCAAGTCCTGTCTGCAGTGTCTGGTGTCTTACTGTGAGCAGCACCTCCAGCCTCACTATGAATCCCCTGCCTTTGAAAAACACAAGCTGGTCCACCCCTCCAAGAAGCTTCAGGAGAACATCTGTACTCGTCACAACAAGGTCATGGAGATTTTCTGCCGCACCGATCAGCAGTGTATCTGTATTCTCTGCTACTTGGATGAACATAAAGGCCATAACAAAGTTTCAGCTGCAGCAGAACGGACTGAGAGGCAGAAAGAGCTCAGGGTGAATCGACAAAAGATCCAGCAGAGAATCCAGAACAGAGAGAAAGATGTGAGGCTGCTTCAGCAAGAGGTGGAGGCTATCCACCACTCTGCTGATGAAGCAGTGAGGGACAGTGAGAAGATCTTCACAGATCTGATCCGTCTCATTGAGAAAAGAAGCTCTGATGTGAAGCAGCACATCACATCTCAGCAGAAAACTAAAGTTAGACAAGTCAAAGAGCTTCAGGAGAAGCTGCAGCAGGAGATCACTGATCTGAGGAGGAAAGACACTGAGCTGGAGCAGCTCTCACATACAGAGGACCACACCCAGTTTCTACAGAGCTACCCCTCACTGTCAAATCTCACTGACTCTCAACACTCATCCAGGATCAATATCCACCCTGTGCGACACTTTGAGGATGTGACTGCAGCTGTGTCAGAGGCCAGAGATAAACTACAGGACTTTGTTAGTGATGTGTGGACCAAGATCTCACTGACAAAGACTGAAGTGGATGTTGTGTTGGCACAACCTCAGCCCAAGACCAGAGCTGAATTCTTACAGTATTCACGTCAAATCACACTGGATCCAAACACAGCACACAGCTGGCTCGAATTATCTGAAGGGAACAGAAAAGCAACAGTGAGGCAATCATTGCATAAGATAACAGGAAAGTTAACATTTTCTCAGCTTCACACAGTGACATCAACAGACCTCAGGTCCTGAGCAGAGAGAGTCTGACTGGACGATGTTACTGGGAGGTGGAGTGGAGTGGTCGTGTAGTTTCAGTAGCAGTCACATCTGCACATATGACAGAACCAGCACATGAAACTGGATTTGGGAACAATGACACATCTTGGGCAGTATATTCTTGGATGAATCATTCTGAATTCAGACATAACAGTATCATCACTTTCATCTCTAGCCCTCAGTCCTCCAGAGTGGGAGTGTACCTGGATCACCCTGCAGGTATTTTGTCCTTCTACAGCGTCTCTGACACCATGACTCTCCTCCACAGAGTCCAGACCACATTCACTCAGCCTCTCTATGCTGGACTTGGTGTTTATGATTCTTATGGTTCTGCTGAATTGTGGGATCTCAAATAGACAGGTGTAATAAACAAGACAAAGGCTGAGAATCTACTTGTAGGTAGTAAATTTACTCTCCATCTTTGTTGTTCAGCTCTCTGTGCTGTGATCTTAAATATCACCTGAACAGAATGCAGTATCAATTTATTTTTTTCAAAACAAATATTGTACCTTACCTGAAATAATGTTAAAGACCTTAATAATTATTTCGTTATTTTTGGACTCATGGCATCAATAAATCATTCATTATGAATTCTTAATCAACTCTACTTCCTCTACAGAAAGGACTTGAGACTTAATGCTATACAAGCAGTTACGGGCACCTTGTTCATAGAATATTGATTTGATTAAATTATGACGACTAAGGGCAGCAAACTGAATAGGCGTAGGTTTTGTTTCAACATTGACACATATGAAAGGGGTGATGTGGGGTCCTTTGTGGGATAATTCTGAGCATTTAACTCTTGATTTTATGTATACCAGGTAATTTTTATGCACCAGTTTGTGCCATTCTGCGTCAGTTATGAAACTAAAACATATTAATATCACACAGCTTCTCCAAGTCAAAATTAATCTGTATTTCTGGGACAACTGGGTGTAGAAATGACAGCAATATTCATCACTGGAAAACATGTTTGCTGTATAATGACAGCAATAATCATTTTGTTTTATGTACAATATGATCTTTGCTCTGTGTTGTAAAGAGGGCCTATAAACACAGTCAAGTCCAAACCATTCGTCTTCCAGGATCAATTAAAGTCTGAGCTGATAAGCCCTCTATCTTATGACCTGAATGTAATAACCACATTCACTCAGTCTCCCTATGCTGGACTTGGGCTTTTTTATGGAGTTCAGGTCGACAGAAACTCTTGCGTAGATGGGTAAGATTCTGTTTTGTATTTAAATAGATGTTTATTCTCTATCTTTGTTGCTCGCCTCTGTTTTCTGTGACGTTCCAACACCCTAACCCTACTGATGAATATGTAAATGTACTTTTGACTCTCTGTTGATATTGTTTGAGTTTTGGAAAGTTTTTGTGTACTCTAAGCATTTTGTTTTATTTGAATTCTTCCATTATCATTAAAAATGGCAACAATGCAGCATATTGACAGCATTTCCTGTTGTTTTTCTTTAGTGTATGTAGTTATATTGTTGTAACACAAATCAGTGATCCAGTAATTGTTAGGTCACACATTTAGTGTCATTATCTTTACTTTGATACTGGTTAAATTCCCCCCTCCCACAGGGAAGACATGTTGGCTGTAAAGACTCTTTTTTTGTTTTCTGAAGACGCAAATATGTAGATAAAAAGATTGAACCAGTCCTAACCAGCATTTACTGACTGTATATGACCAAAATGAATCAATAAAGTTGAAGTGTTTCTTGTGAGTTCATTTAAGAAACTGTCTCAGAGCTGCAAGGGAAAAAAGAAAACAAGGATCTGTGTACTTTAACAGTTCTTTTCAGGTTGGAAAAGTGGGGACAGCTGTCTATATATATATATGTTATATATGTATATATATATATATATATATATATATATATATATATATATATACATATACATATACATACATATATATATATATATTGCGTTCTTGAAAATAATTAAGGGTTGAAAAGGCAACAAAACAAAGAAATACATGTAAAAGAGGAAAACAGCCGCAGTTTATCTAACTGAATTAGTTCACTCATCAGTTACGCTGCAAAAATGTATTTAAACAGTACAAATTCAAATTACACAACTACACTGTAACACATCACAAACGACTGACATAGACATTCATTCAAAGAAAAAAAATCACAGGCATAAAAACCCAAATGAACAACAAAACAAACAACCGAAAACAACTCAATAACATCATTATAACCCTCCCTCTAAACTTGGCCTTCATCTATTCTATCTTTTTTCATAGCCATTCAGTTTCCCCGCCTTGAGGAAAGAATGCCTTTAAACATAGAGAAATGTTTTTAAAAGAAGAGAAAACAGTGGAGTGTCAACTGCTCTTTTCCTTTTGATTTAAAAATAAATCTATTTCCTAATAATGTCACAGTATTTAAATTGCTAGGACAACCATCACTTGATTTACAGCACATTGTTGTTTGAGGGCACATGTGGAAAAAGTTGCCACATCAGGACAGCACCAAAATAAATGCAATGTATGCTCAATTTCAGATTTACAGAAAGGACAGTTTCCATCCTCTTTCATACCCCAATCAAAAAGCATTTTTTCTTGTCAGCAGTATTTTGCATAGAATTTTTAATTGAAAAAATCTGGACTTTTAAAAAGGCAAAATGACCTTTATATTTCAGTTACTCACCACATGTTACCTTGAATATGTGAACAATTAAAAAGAGAAAAAAGACAAACAGCCTTGATGAACTGAAGTGAAAGAGAGCACATTTAACAACAGCAAAACTATATCAAAACATCTGCTTACAAACAAATTATCCATCCATTTTCATAACCACTTATCCTCTTGAGGGTCGCGGGGGGGCTGGAGCCTATCCCAGATGACATTGGGCGAGAGGCAGGGTACACCCTGGACAGGTCACCAGACTATCACAGGGCTGACACATAGAGACAGACAACCATTCACACTCACATTCACACCAATGGGCAATTTAGAGTCACCAGTTAACCTGCATGTCTTTGGACTGTGGGAGGAAGCCGGAGTACTCGGAGAAAACCCAGGCGACAGTGCTAACCACCACACCACCGCGCCGCCGGAAAATTAACATGTAAAAAGAAAATAAAGGGTTATTCATTCCCATATGATTTTCTTTCACGCAACAGGGAGCCACTGGAGAAGGGCCTCATGCGGCTCTGGAGCTGCAGGTTGCCTACCCCTGGTCTAATACAAGGCCGAGTGGTAACATGTGTATGCTCATGCATTTGAACTCTGCTCAAGCAGAGCTCCTTCGCACATGTCCAGGCACACTCAGGGCTCGCTACTCCTGGACCTAAGTGTTTTATATTGTAATGTTTCAGGTAAAAAGTATATGTTTGGGAAGTACTGAGCATATGACTGGCTAAATGAGACTAAGATTATACTGCTCAAGTTGTGTTTTGTTGTTGTTAACATGGGCCCTGTTACTTTAATTCATTCTTTTTTTGCATTCTGCATTCATCGGAGGAATGAGAGAAACAAAAAAAGTGCCTTTACAAAATCAAGTTAACACACGGTGAGCAATTAAATGGCCATTTTGTGGGTGAAGTATTCTATTATTCTAGCTTCAATGGACAAAGATACAACTAGACACTATAGACACCATAGAATCACTCTGATACACCAGTCCAAGACTTAAAGTGAATGAGGGGTGAGGGCCAGGGGTGCAAAGTCAGGGGGCCAGTGGTCCCCTCCGAACTTATTCTTATCCGCCTACACCCTTCCTTCCCTCCAACATATACACATATATATAATATATACATATATTACCCCAATTAAATGCTATCTGGCGCATGACCAACCCTCAATGTTGAAATGTGGTTGAAATAATGTCAGTTATCATTTCAACATTAAAACATTAAAAAAACATTGAAACATGTAACTCTGTTAGTTGTGAAAAGGTTATTCAAACTTCAACAGATGGTTCCCAGAACTGATTAATCTGTATGACATGAAATAAATGTATCTCAATGTTTTATTACGGGGTAAATAAATCATCATCAATGTTAATTTTGCATTTAATATTTTCATGTTCAAACATGTTTGTGTTGATATTTTTTGCATTTAATACTATCAAGACCATAAGTGTTTAAAGATAATAATGTGGATCTGTCCCTTGTGACGACACTTTAATCCAGATGTTTTACAAATGTATGTTTGTGTCTTTATCTGACTGTAAAGTGTGTCATAGTAAACTGCACAGGGCCCCCTGTGTGTCAGTGAAGCTGCAGTACTGCTTAACGCCTCTGGGTGTCACTGCAGGACTGTGTCTCTTTCAGCTCTGCTCTCATTAGTGTGTGACTCCAGTGAAACCTCGAAGTGTAGTTCAGCAGCAGGAACAGAGGATGGCAGATCACATGGCACCGAAACACCTGAACAGGTTCAGGTTCCTTTCACCATGTTCCTGCGTCTTCACCTGACCGTGCAGTTTAAGGGCTGGGCAACACTTTTGTCAAGGCAGACACTAGTCCTCACTCCACCAATAAATGATTAGATTGTATTTATTTATTTACTATATTTGACATCTTTGCTCTTGTGCCTTAGTAGTACATCCAGGTGGATGGAGCCATACTGGACAAACAACAAGAATCAGAATATATGTATCTCTGATTCAAAGTTTTAAACTGACATTTTGAGCTTTTATCAAACTAATCAGTCCTAACTGATAAAATGTCCTCTATCGTCCAATAGCCCTTAAAGCCCCTGATAACTTGGCCTCTACTCTCACATTTTTTAAACCATTAAATATTCATGACTAAATAAGAAATTAATTACAGGAATAGCGTTATCATTCATTTGGAGTTGTTTTTGTTTCCACCTGGAATGGGCACAGGAAAGTGCTGAGGGTGCTGCAGAACCCCCTACTGACAAAGGGTGGAACAACACACACAACATTCATTCATTCATTCATTCATTTTCCATACCTGCTTATCCTGGTACAGGGTCGTGTGTGTGCTGGACCCTATCCCAGCTGTCATTAGGCGAGAGGCGGGGCACACCCTGGACAGTTTGCCAGACTATCACATCACTGATACATAGAGACAGACAACCATTCACACTCACATTCACACCTATGGGCAATTTTGAGTCACCAATTAACCTGCATGTCTTTGGACTGTGGGAGGAAAGCGGAGAACCACAGAAAACTCACGCTGACATACTGGGAGAACATGCAAACTCCTCACAGAAGGGCCTTGGCCGGCGCTATCTGAATATTTGTTTAAAATTTTGAACAGCATATGTTAAGGCTCCTGTCAAAAATATTGCAACGTCATTACATCAGGTCAAAGTGCAAGGCTCTGCTCATGGGTCAGCTGAAAATGGGGAGATATTTGGGGTGGCACGGACATGCTGAACAGGCTGAGCGAGACCAATTAATTACCAGAACAGTTTTGGAGCTGCTTTTTAGGTCCATAACATCCTTGGAAGCGAGGGACTTGTACTGCGGAGGAATAGCCATCAGGACAAAGTTTGAAGGCATCTAATGATCTAGTGGATGATAATCAGATGTAACATTTTGATTTGCCCAGGGCACATAAGATAGCTTCAGAAGTGGATGACCGACACTATTTAAAATAAAATATTAGAAATTTTAGTACATGCAGTCCAGAGAAAAAAATGTGTCTGAGGTGAGGGAGTGCACTTTCTTTGGACAAACAGACTGATGAACCACCGCTGTAGGTATGTCTCAGCAGTTTTCCTCTCCTGTGTACATACATGGTCATACTCGCACATTTGTACTGTTCGCATCACCGAGTGAAAATACATTCCCACATTCGTGCCACCTCGTGGTTCAGTCCAATATTCACTCTCCTTTAGCTACGTTTTTGGTCTCTACGAACTCCTGAGGAGTCGCTAAATGCTCCACTTTGTTCACCAGGTAGTCTCTTGCTGTGTCAGTCTGGTGTTTGCTGCTGCTGAGCAAGTAGTGTACAGTGACTTTTTGGAGTTGTTTCCTCTATAAACATCTGCCTGCTGTAGCTGAGGAGAGAGGCTATGAGAGCAGTGAGAGTTAATCAGTACATTAAGGTGCAGACCGGACGTCTAAACAAGAAACTGAAACTCATTAAACCTCCATAAAGAAGAGGATACCTGCAGATTCAGCGAATAATTTTCAATCAGTTCACCACTACAAGAAACCCCTTGTCATTTGCAACCCAGTTTCACTCCTAACTCGTCAAAATCTGGTCCTTGGGCAGTGACTTGCAGCATCAGACACTGACGAAAAAGGCGTCCTTTGACATCAATACATGGTCGGTCACCTTTATAGTTTAACAGCACTCACGGAAACAAGAACAAAAGTTAAGGCAGCGAAAGTCCAAGTAGAGTGGGTGGGAGTGGTGGTGGATGGGTCCAACAAACACCAACTTTCACATGGGAAAGCGATATTTGAATCCTGTAAGATTATAAAGCCCAACCTTGTTCTATTTTCCTAAACCCAACCATGAGCGTTAGCTGTTGAGGGAAGAAAACATCAATTTGCGGTGTTGTACTGACATATAGCACTTACTTCAAAAGAGACTGTATGTTAATAATAATTTTTTTGTGAAAACGGAAGTGTATTTTGAAAGAAGACGATACATGTAACAGGCAGAACTTGACATGGCGTCCCAGAATGTCAACAACCAACACACCCAGAGTACCTTTCACATCGTATCTGGACATGGAAGGTCCATGACCAAATGTTGATATGTGACGAGGTCAGAGTGAGAATGTGTTGTCATTTGATACATTGCTGTGATAAAAATAAATAAATAAATTATAGGTGTGCATAAAGCTACAGTTGGTGACTTTTAGAAAAATATTTTTTTGTCATATTTGATGAAACTGTCACTTTATCCTGACAGTAGTACATGAGATGGTAAATCTGTGGGAAAAAAAGTAAAGTCCCGCTAATTCCTCTCAGTGCTGGGTCACAAAATGTCTCATTTTACAGATTCACTGATCTGATTGGTTGTTTCACACTGTGGATTCTTGGAAGTGCAACTGGAAGCACTGGGAGAAGGAGGGACATTATTTGTTTTCACAGATTATTTGTCTCATGTACTACTGTCAGGATATGGTGACAGTTTCATCAAAGGACTGCCTAGCTGTGGTTTGACCTGAACAAATGACCCAATGACTGTCATCAGATTCTCATACAGATGTGGCTAAACACATGGTAGTTTGTGACAGCCCTGTGTACAAAAGATAAACAAAACAAATGCAGGAATCATAAAACAACCAAAACTGTTTGAAAATGTTGTGGTCACGTAGCACAAAGCTGCTGATAGAGAAAAGCTAACATTTGAAAGGTTCTTCAGCACCTTTACATGAATTTGCAGTTTAAAACTGTCAATTTATATCTATAAAGAATTTATACATTTTCATATTAGCATTTAATGGTTACTGTTACTTAAAGCAAAGCTGCATGAATGGCATCAGGCTCTAACAGGGTTTTAATAGTTTAAATTTTATTTGATTCATCCCTACAACCAATAAAATTACTGCTGTAACACTGCTAACAGCATGTTAAATCACCTTTTTTTTTGGCCGCTATCTCGCCGTCTCTCTGTCAAATCTGCATCAGTTCCACATCGGAGGCCTCCAGGCGGACTTAGATAATGCTCTCCATATTTACAGTGGCAGGAGGATTGGGAGGTTTTTGACTAGATCCCATTTGTGTGAACCTATTAGTGCTGAGCGCTCTGAGCTCCCTCTGATACGCCTCTGAGATTAGGCAATGGTATTACTGTAAGAGGATCGACTCGCCTCGAGGTGAGGGCCGAATATACAGAGAGGGAGAGAGGAACACACACAAAGGCGGGAACGTGCTCACACAGATAGGACCACACACTCCCCAGAAAAAATCAGGACCTGGCAGTGAGAGCGGGAAAGAGATAGAGGGAAGAACACACACACACACACACACACACACACTTGAAAATGAAGAACTGAAACCAAGGACCTGCAATGATAACGATGGTAATGAGAGAGGAAGTGTGTGTGTGTGTGTGTGTGTGTGTGTGTGTGTGTGTGTGTGTGTGTGTGTGTGTGTGTGTGTGTGTGTGTGTATGTGAGAAAGTGTGAGAGAGAAAACAAAACTGTTAAATTAAAACGATGTTTCACTCTCCTGAACATGGATGATTGTTATTTGACCCCCCCCCCCTTCCTCTTAAGAGGAGAGGCCTTGGCAGGACCAAAAACTTATCCGACACTGACAGGCATACTGTAAATTAATTTAAAAAGAAAAGATATAAAATGGACCTGAGGACAGTCAAACTCATTTTGAATCGAACTAAGAATTCATTCAGGCTGTTCTCATTCACTTTTTATACTTACGTCAGGAACACTTTAGTCAAAGAAAACTTTATTTCCATTTGCAGTATTACATTTGGCGGTATGGGGCTTCTCTGCCTTTCCACAATACGCATAAAGCTTCATCCAAGCGCCGCGTGGAAAGCCCAAGGCAGAGAGCGCGCAACTCTCTGCCCTTCCACGCACTTACGTGGAAAGCCTTAAGCCAGAGAGTGCACACCTCTCTGCCCTTCCACATGCAAATGACAAAAGCCTGAGGCAGAGAGGGCAAACCTCCCTGCCCTTCCATGCGCCTGGAAAGCCTTAGGCTGGGAGAGAAGCAGCAAAGACCCCCCAGGAACAGAACAGAGCAGCATCAATGACAAACAGAAATGACAATGATAAGTCAGACACAGCATGAAAAGGAGGAGCTGGGGTGGAGGCAGGTTGCAAAGTGGCTTACAGAGGGAGCAGCAACAGTAGGCAGGCCATCCATCCATCCATCCATCCATCCATCCATCCATCAATCAGCTGCTCCATCAGTTGATTGGGCTGTTTGAGATCAGCTGATGTAGCTGGGATGTGAGCTGAGCTTGACATTGTGTCCTGTCTGAATCAACGCTATGCTCAATTTATTTGTTTTAGGGGTAACTGTAGTATTATTACTGAAATTCTATTGGTGAGTAGTTACACTACTCATCATTTAATACAACTCATTTTAAGTTTCATACATATGTCACGTCACTTCACGTCACGTCACATCACATTACGTGACGGCAATAACCAACCATGATTATTTTCCTAAACCCAACCATACCAAGCGCTGTATGTGGATACGTTGATCAACTAAACATGATCCAAAATGTGATCCAACCATGGATGTATTAAGAGAACTGAATATTGTGAAAATTTAAAACAAGAGAATTAGTTTTAAAAAAGTAGAGTTAAAAACAAACAAACAAGGAGATCACCTGGAAAAAGTGCTTAAAAATTCTAATAATTCTGTGCCATAATTTTAAGTATGTGGTAATAATAGTATCTACATTTTTCCCTTGCTTTTTTCCCCCCATTTTTAAGAAAATAATAATTTTCCAAATATATCAATTTTTTGCAATTTGTGGAACATTTCTTACCAAGTTGCTCACTGCCTTCTTTCCCATGTTTTTGGGAGAAATTGAACAAATTTGTTCAGGGTTCCAAGGTTTAAAATACATACTGTTCTCCAGAATACATGCCATTTTTTTCTGCACCTAACACCTTGGCCACACGCTCAGACGTGGCTTGGCTGCTTCTCATCTGCAGCTCTTTTAGAGATTCAGATCCTGGCCACTTCTGTGGACAAAATCCCTCCAATTGTTAACACCAGGGTTGTATTGTAACACATTGACGGCACTTATCAGTAGCACCACAGCAGCAATGCTGTCTGTGTGAACACAACAGGTGATTTACACTCTTCTCTTGTTATGACATAATATGACCCACCACATGATCACAGCTGAGAGAGAGAAGAGATATCAAGTGTCAAATCAAATGTTGAAATTGTATGTTTCTGCAAAACCATACGTTACATTTGTATGTTTCATACGAATCATATCAGTGTTCCTAAAGTGACATAGTATATGAGCTGACTGATGGCGTGTCATGAGGGCGAGACACCTGCAAAGCTGTAGACCATTGTTTGAGACCAACAAACAACAAAACCAGTTGTGTTTTAGCGACCTCTCACTGTGTTTCCACCAGGGATAGTGCCACAAAAGCGATAGTAAAATTGTACTATGAAAAGTGGGTATTTTAAGCCAAAACATGATATTTTCCCAATCATAACCAAGTGATTTTTTGTGCTAAGCTGTCATGATCCTAGGTTTGTGTGAATATTATGTTATCTTGTGAACTTGTTTGTGTTCTTCCTTGATTTTTATTCATGTCTTATCTGTTTCCTGTTTTTATTTTGTAGATTTGTCTGGTTTTACTTCCTGTCTTTGTGTGTTTTCCCGCTTGTTTTCTGTCACACCTGTCTCGTTAGTCCTTCCCTGTTCCCAGAGTCCACCCTTCACACCTGATCTGTATCAGTCTTGTTTGCTCCACCCTAGTGTTCCCCTCCACACCCTTGTTGTTAGCCAATCCCCATTTCCCTCCTTTTGCCTGTGTCCTCCCACACCAGCTGTGTCTCGTTGTTGTCAGTAGTTTTCTGTGTATATATACCTGTGTGTTTCCCTTTGATCCTGGTCAGTTTATTTGCATTCCCTACTGTGTTCATGCCAGTATTCATGGTGTCTTTTTTTCCTGGTCTGTTGTATTCTGTTTTTGGATTTCTTACCCAAGTTCTTCCCTGAGTTTGTCATGCCTCCCTGATTTCAGTTTAGTTTTGGTTCTCCTTTCTTTTGGACTCTGGTTTGCAGAAACATACAGTGCAACATTCATTCTGGCAGTTGGAAGCAGAGCATAAAAGTAAATATGCAGCTAACAGTCGATCTGCTCTGCACTCCCCACTCATCTCCACAACCCCCACGACTGCCGCTGGCAAATGCCCTGACTATGTTGAGGGTTTCTGCCTTTCTGGGGTCGAACAGACCCCCAAAACAAATTAAGTCGCAGTTCAGGAAAACAGAAAAGAAGTATGGGCCAAAACAAGGGTTAAATTGTTTTCTTCACTTCTTCTGCTGAGATCTACAGTAACATTACAAGGGTTATCGTTACTCCTCCTTGTTACTCCGCCACATGTGGGTATGTATGCAATTAGCTAACGTTATTAAGATTACTTTAATACTTGTCTCTAAAGTTTACCTTGAAATATGGATGGCACTATAGGAGGGCATGCATAATGTCCTTTGGCCCCCTCAATCAGATCCACCCCTGGCTCCTGCACAGCTCCGCCCTCTCGTCCAAAAATTTGCACTTCTGGCTCCAGAAATCCAAGATGGCAACAGCCAAAACAGCTTCAGAAGGGCAGTCCATAAACCAGTGGGTGACGTCATGGTGGCTACGTCCATTATTTTCACTGTCTGTGGCTGAGACACAACCAGAAAGTATCCAAGTACTTTTACTGGAGTACCATACTTACATTATAGTTACAGTTTATTATAACTTAGGTCTTATTTTCATAGTTTTGTCCATCCCTGGCATCAATTATAATAACGTTGTTTGATGACATCTCATCAAAAGAAGTCAGATAGGTGCAGAAATACACAGCCAGATGATCAGATGTAATTATCCTGAAATGCCAGTAAGAATCTTTCATTGCACAGCAGAACCATGTGACTGTTGAATGTTTACAACAAACAGTTTGGATAATAATTGACCAGATTTCAGTAATTATTTTGGTCTGTATAATGTCAGTATTACTAAAAAAGTATGGACAAAACTACTAACTAAGACCCAAGCTGGATGAAAGTTGAGATTACCTTTGTCCTTGTAATGGAGAATATTAACACGTTACACCTTTAATTCTGTGTCTGTCTGTGTATCTGTGTGTATGCATAAGTCAGGAGGAGGAAGGTAGAGGAGGAAGAAGTCACAGCCAACACCCTCCTCCCACCCCCATCCCACCCCCCTAACAGAGGGAGAGAGCACCGTGCCATAATTTATGCCTTAAAAAGCATGAATTTTTCAGCGCACAGTGGCAGAGATGGCACTTCATGTTTACGACAATCATTTCCTTAGTGAATGATTCATGTGGATGGGGCGCTTATGAATCTTTCAGGGAACAAACAGAAACACTGATGCTCAGAGCTTTAAACTCCTTCGCTGGTCGCCACTTCAACAGCCTAGCTGAGTGTCTGGGAACAGAACAAACAGTGAAGTGAGGGTGGGAATAATAACCCTACCTGCCTCCTCTGCACTTTTTCATTTCTCTGATTTATTTTCTAAGTATTTCTGTGGCTCACAGGAATATTAGTATCGTTGGTCAGATGTGGTAAGTTTGGATATCCTTACCTCTATTTGTCAAATTCTGGATGGAGTCGTTAAACTTAGGTATCTTAGGTTTCTCCAGTGGCTACTCTTGAAGTTGATGTGTGAGGAAATGGCAACCTCTGGGGCCGAAAAATGAAGCCAGTGCAGAGGTGCCAAAAACTGCAGTTCCCAGAATGGCCACTTGAGGCTGGCTCCAAAAGCGAATGAATTCCCATAGGTCCCCATTTTAAAATACTCAACTTTACAGCAGAAATAAATGTCCTTACAGCCTGGTACAAAAACAGTTTTGGTCTCTTTGGGTGATTTCTCTGTTCTGAATTTTTATATAACTCACCTATTTAAATGTTATTAAGGCTTAACGTTACTCATAATTAAGGATGTGGCCACTCTAAATGACAGGCTGTCAGTCAGGTCTACCCCTCTCTCCTTCACAGCCATATAACATCATCCAAATATGGTCAATCCTGGCTCCAAAAGACCAAGTTGATGACAGCCAAAATACCAAGTTTGAGCCTTCAAAATGGGAGTCCATAAGCCAGTAGGCAAAGTCACGACCATTATTTTTATATAGTCTATGGTTGTGAGTGTTGACTTGTTAGATGCTAAGCTGGCGGTAAGAGATTCTGCTCTAAGTGAATGAAATCTTGCCAAATAATGACCTTTCTGGTCGACTAATGTTTAGTCGACCATCAGGGCGCAGCCCTAGAGATGACCATGCCCACCTAGGAGACAGGAGGTGAATACCATTTCATATCATTGGCGCAGCTTGTGATGTGTTATCTCTTGTTATAGAGCATCTTCGCAGCATCTGTTGTAAAAGACATGGGATCTACATATCGAGTGTTCTTTCAGTGGCTGCGTGCACCAAACCATGAGCCCCACACCATGATGGTACTGCCCCTGAGATGAATTTAGAACTTGTTTCCATTTAATAGCCACATAAACACATAATCGCTAATACACATAATTAATTGAACATCAAGCTTAATCACATGGTACTGTCCTGTAGTTGTGCCCGACCCCTACATTTATGCAGTTTATTTGTGCATTGTGCTTCATAATGCTCTTTTTTTTAGTGTCATGTCAACTGCAATTCCTCCAATGGCCACTAGATGCTGCTCCCAGAATTTTCGAGCTGCATTGAAATGAATGGTAAAATTATATTTAAATAATTTTTATTTTATTTATGTATTTTTGCAAACTGAATGAACTGGGGTGATTCAGATCAAGGGTGCCAGAATGTCTGCACCAGAGCTTTGCAACAAGGCACTGAATGCACCAGTGTTGGTGACATTTTGTGTGCTTCTGCCAGCCACTCTATACAACTGTATTTTCAATTTTTTTGAGATTTAATCAGATTGGAAGCACTGAAGCGTGTCAGTAAATATAACTAACATGGAAGCAGGCTATTATTAGTTCATATAAAAATGTTGGACGGGCCACTGTCACCCTGATATTCACCGTCGCTCCTCTGCTCAGTGGAAGCATGTCCTCCTTTAAAAATCACATTTATCTGTTGCCTGGAAGCTGCAGTCGCCTGGTGGAAATCTTTCATCTTGCCTGTGTAGTGCCCTTCAGAGGGCCCTACCGGCTGTTTGGATTTTAGCCAAGGTTACTATAGAAACACACAGAGGGAGAAGTGCAGGAAAATGGGAAAGGCTTGCTCATGCTAATGGAAAACACACTTATAGAGTCCCATAAAAAAAATACAACACATTTAAAATTGTGAACAAAATGTAACCATCAAAGGTTTTGTTAGTGATCAAACAGTTTTTATAATGTCCTTTTGGGAATGATGACCGATTTAATCAACCTGGAGGTGCTGAAAAAGCTGATCAATGCACTGATTGATGATTTAATTGATTGTCTGTTTGCTGGAATGATTCATTCACTAAAGGCAGCAGCAGATCAGCTCGTGACACAACAAAGCTGAAGACTTTAAAGGGCTGTTGTGCAAATGTATTCTTTACAACAGAAACACACACACAGCTTTTCTTTGTGTTCACTTTGAGAACAACAAAAAACAAAATTCTGCGATTGTATTTATATTTAGTTACGTAATTATTGTCTGTATCTCTCAACAGATTTGATCAAATTTGTGTGATGTGTGATTGAGCCATTCCATCCAATCACAAGCTGACACTGAGGGTTTGTGCATGCGTGCATGTGTGTGTGTGCGACCTCAGAAGAGTGTTATTCTCTTTGAGGTGAGTTTGATAGTCGTGGCAGACACCTGCACAGATCACAGCTGAAAGATTTAAATCATGTCGACTGGGAGAGTATGGAACCGACGAAGTAACGAATGAACAGATGAATTCATTAAACTGCTGATCAAACGTATTAAATTAAAATGTATGTTTGATTGAAGTCAACCACACCGAATGCACTCAACATGCATATTAAAGGAAAACAACATTAACATGAATAAATGCACACGAGTCAGAGAGCGATGAATGAATGGATGAACAAATGAGACAGAGTGAAGCAGACGTCAAATAAATGAGTGTGTGAATGAAGAAAGTGAATGTTGATAGAAAATGTTTAGAAATGTTTTATTAATCAGACTTTAAGTATAAATATTGCTCAATGAATGTGCTGATAAACAGACGGCTAAATCCTATCTAGGAATGGTGGCACTTTGATCAGCTGTGCAAAATGTGAAAATTCAAAGTGAGAAAGACTCATCGTCACCATATTCTAGCCATCCAAATGAATCATGTTGCCGTACTGCTACCTATAGATAAGATCAAATTTTGCAGGATCTCTCAGTGTTTTATGTGCATGTGTCATCTAAATGTGGATGCAAATTCATGGCATATTGAGGAGTTTAAGGCAGTTTTGTGACAAATAGGCCACACCTTCCAGAATTTCATGTCAATAATAGCAGAATAAATCAAGTTAAGTCTGGACCACTTAGAAAACGTTATCCCTAAACGTTATCATTATTGTCACATACATATCATTATTGTCACATACATATATAATCATATTATTAATATAATATCTGTTTCTCCTTATGTCTCATTGTGTCATATGGATTACTGTTAATTCATTATATTGATCTGTTCTGTACAACATCTATTGCTCGTCTGTCCGTCCTGGAAGAGGGATCCCTCCTTCAGTCGCTCTTCCTGAGGTTTCTACCATTTTTTCTCCCCGTTAAAGGGGTTTTTTTGGGGAGTTTTTCCTTAGCCGCTGTGAGGGTCCAAAGGACAGAGGGATGTTGTATGCTGTAAAGCCCTCTGAGGCAAATTGTGATTTGTGATATTGGGCTTTATAAATAAAATTGATTGATTGATTGAATTGATTTGCAGTATTATATTTGGCACAATGGCTCTGCTCTGGGGCCACTCTGCCTCTCCTAGGTCTACACAGAAAGTCTAAAGTGGACAGAGCACACCTCCCTGCCCTTCCACGTGCCTACATGGAAAGCTTAAGGTGGAGAAAGCACACTTCTTCACCCGTCTTCATGCCTCAATAGAATGCATAAGGTGAAGAGCACACCTCTCCACCCTTCCATGTGTAAATGAGGAAAGCCTGAGGCAGAGAGAGAAAAAACCTTCCTGCCCTTCCATGTGCCTACATGGAAAGCCTAAGGAGAGCAGCAGGAAAGACCCCCCCCCAAGAACAGAGTAGAGCCAGCATCAATGCCAATCAAAAATGACACTGATATATCAGAATCAACACGAAAAGGAGGAGCTGGGGTGGAGACAAGTTGTGAAGTGGCTTGCAAATGAAGCAGCAACAATAGGCAGGCCAGAGCAGTTTAAATAGGACGCCCTGAACAAGATTCGCCATTTGGTTGCATAGAAAGGAATCATGTGATCTAACAGCTGACTCCCTTCCATCTATCACCTGCTCCATCAGTTGATTAGACTGTTTGAGATCAGCTGATGTAGCTGGGATGTAAGCTGAGTGAAAGTCTTGTTTTGTTTGACCAATCCACCTCCCCTCCCTCCTACCCCACGTAGACTCGCTCGCTCTCATTACTACATCAGTTCCTGTCTGCATCAAGTATCGCCATGGATGGCTTTAGCCCAATGTGTCTCATATAGATGCCAAAGGGTGCCTTGGCATTTCTGTCACATGCCAAGTGGCGTGACAAAGAATCACTGTTTGATGACCTCTGAATGAGAATGGGCTGGTTTGCTAACCTTAACCAAGAACTTCTCGAAAGCCAAACCATTTTCTTTCCCTAAACTGAACTAAACCGTAACCACAGCTGTGAAGATGTTTTTATTTATGATTTTAGAGCATGTGCATGTGCTGCTCTGAAGGCCAGGTACAAACTGCTGACTTTGGTATTTAATTTGGATGACTTGTTGTCGACTTTAAGCAAAACCACCTTGGTGGAGATATAACTAAGTATTTCTGTCTTCTAAATCTGTTCCTCTGCTGTTGTCCTGTGGCTGCAGACAGACATGTTGTACCTCAGTCCCACATGCAGTGTCCCACAGAGTATGTACATGTGTGTTCTTACTGGAAAGTGACAAAATGATATACACTCAAACAGGGCAGTATAAATAGTAAATGCAATCGATTTTGGGGTGTGCTGTTGATGTGTGCAATGCTCCTACAATGCAGTGCACAAAAGGACTGAAGGAGCTGCTCGCACCTGATAAAAAACTATGTCACTTTTTTTGTTCACCAACTGCTAAAACGTATACTATGATGATTAGTATGTGGTACATACTTTATAGAATTAATATGTAATATGTATTTGGGACACAGTGGTGTCTCCAGCTGCTTCCTTTCACCTGCTGTTAGCTTCACCTGAGGAGTGTAATCCCCTGTTTACACATACACAGTTAAACAGTAGAGGCACAACAGATGGACACATCTACTGTAAAAAGAAGAAATACAGCAGTGACCCGTTGGATCCATCAGACTTTTCAAATGTATAAGTTTCTCGGTGAACTCAAGGTCTCTAGAAAATTCTGGAGCAAGTGAAAGTCATTTTTCTGACTTTTCTATCCAGGTGTTTTTACATTAAGAAACTTTTAATGTGCACCAATGACTTTTGGGATATTTAGGTATTTTACATCATCAAGCTCAGAGGTCTGGTACAGCATGTAGATGTGGAGATGCAATTACATTATATACGCTCTGTGTGCTAATGTGTGTGTGTGTATGTTGGTGGATTCAAATAAAGCATTTCAAATGTGTGTGTGCAGCTGTGAAGAACCCCTGCAGGGCTTGATTGCCCTCTTATACCTGTTGACAACCATCATCCATCCATCCATCCATCCACAGCCCCTTATAGCTCCTCTCCTCTGTCTTAAGCCCCTCCCATCAGAAGAGCACAGGCATATGCTCGCGCTTCATCCAGTTACCCTGTGTTTCCCATACACTGATTTATTTAATCTAATAATAGAGGTCTCTCTCTGTTTGTCAGACACAAATGAGACAAGAGGATTGCCTAGTTGTCAGCAACTGTAGCAGTTTGTATTCAGCAGTCACAGTGGGCTGGTGGCCAGCAGCAGCACCGGGTCTAGCCTGCATCATGGCAGCTACGGAGTCTGGAAGTCGGGGCTGGCTGAAATTGAGTTGCTGCAGCCGCTGACTGGGTGTCCGTAGCAACGTGGTCTGTAGTGCTGGGGAGTGAGGTGGAGGACACACTGACATTTGAGGCTCTTGCTAGGTACATAAACATTAACTCGAGTTAGCCACAGCCTTTGGCTCTCGTTAGCAAAAAGCTTAACTATGAGCAATATTATTTTTTTCCATCTCTAAAACACCTTACCAACATAAACACGTTACGTTATTGTCAGAGTCTCTTTCAGACTGTCCGATGTAGTGAGTTTATTTTGAAAGAGACTGTGCGTAAATTGTACATTTCCTGTGAAAATGGAAGTGTTTTTTGAAATAAGACAATGCATGTAACAGGCAGAACTTGACACAACGTCCCAGAACGTCAACAACCAACTCACCCAGGGTACTTTTCACACTGTATCTGGATGTGGGTGGTCCATTTACAAACGTCGATATTTGACAAGGTCGGAGTGAGAATGTGTTGGTTTTGCTGTGTAGGCAGTTGTTGCCAGTGCTGGAATAGCAACTTTCTCTGCAGAATCCTCTGCCATTGAATCAAGTTTTCAGGGAACACCCTTTGTCTGAAGTGACATGTGATTGGCCAGAGTCTCCGGTCACAGGTTGGATTTTCTAAAGCCTGAAAACAGAGTTAAGAGGAGGTGCAGAAGTTTAGTTTTCTCTTACACTTAAACTGCAGTATGCTCAAAGGGACAGAAATCAGGGTCGGGTGCATTGTTTGCAGGGCAGCAGGCGGGGTCCCTCGTGTGCTGATCCCTGGTGTCACGGATTGCACTGGGGACAGACATAGATTGTCACCTCTCTGGTGAGAAAGGAGCCGGAGCTGGTGCAGAAGGTGGAGTGGTACCGACTAGATATTGCTGGGATCACCTCCATGCACAGCACAGGTTCTTGAACCAAACTCCTAGAGAGGGGCTGGACTCTCACTTTTTCCAGAGATGCCCAGGGTGAGAGGTGCCTGGCGGGTGTTGGGATACTCATGAGCCCCCAGCTAAGTGTCGCCATGTTGGGGTTCTCCCCGGAGAATGAGAAGGTCGCCTCCATGCGACAACAGGTCGCAAAGAGAAGATCTCTGACTATTGTTTGTGTGTACGTACCAAACAGCAGTATGGAGTACCCAGCATTCTTGGAGTCTCTAGGCAGTGTCCTGGAAGGGGTGTCAGATGGGGACTCCATAGTTCTTCTGGGGGACTTCAATGTTCATGTGGGCAATGATGAAGAAACCTAGAGTGGAGTGATTGGGAGGAGCGGCCTGCCTGACCTGAACCTAAGTGGAAATTGCCCATTGATGCCCAATTAAAGTTGCCTATCCTAGGTTAAGTACTGTAAATCGTTCCTGAAAATTATAAAGGAGAATTCTTCATGCTAGCAGGTGGGATGGTCTGATATTATAAAAAAAGGGGGGTTTGACGTTATGACTAGCATTCTTGTTTTTGCTTTTTTTTATGCATTTGATCACAATAAGAAAGTATAGAGTAACACCTTTATCCTTTATGTCATAATAACGAGAAAATATTCTTTATTTTAATGGGATTAAATGACACTGAAGAGTACAACAGTTTGCATTAACGCAACATTACTTATAGATACAACATAAATCCATCAGTACTCTAACATTTGCACTGTGTATTAAAGGATATGCTCCCTGACGATGCCCATTTTTCATTAAAATGCATTCTCCTTTATCTTTAACCTAATTCTTCATCACATTTCAACTCCCTCGGCGCACTTCATCCCCTGAGGGTTCCCTTTAGACTCTGAATCTCCTCCTCTGATATTCAAATGCTTTATTATTATTAAACATTTATAATATTATGTCCCATTTAGCTGGACAAAGTTAGCGCTCATTTTTAGCATGTGTGGGCCCTCAGGGAATCGAACTCTCACCCGGGCCGTGTTAGTGCCTTGCTCTGCCGATTAGAGACAGCGGATCAGTAAACTGCAGCACCCAGGGGATTAAAAACAACAACACACACACACACACCCCCTCACACACACACACACAAAAAAAACAGAGGTGCGGATTTGAACCGATAAATCAAACTGATACAGGATCGTTATGTAAATTTTAACCTCGGAGGGCAGTTTCACTTAGTGCTGATGTAGGTCTGTGTGTCCGCATGTATCTCTCTCTCACACACACACACACACACACACACACTGAAAAGGCATTGTACTCTGCCAGCTGAGACCCGAACAATAAAAATAACAAATAATAAAACTCTTCTCCGTCTCTGCCTTGTCCCTCCAGGACAGACAATCCCTGTCTCTTTCTTTTCCTTCACAGCTTCTTCTTTCATTCTGTCTTTCTTTCTTGCTTTCTCGCTATGCCACATAGCACCAGTACAAGGTGTGTCTCTGTTTTTTTGGTATGTCTCCTTCTGCCACTGTTGGGTTTTGTTTTTGCAGCCGACACAGACAGAAGTCACTGGATTTATTTCATTGTTTTATATTCAAAGCTGCTCTAATCAATATTTATTAACTATGCATCAAATGAGAGGTGTCACTCTGCCGAACCTGTAGAGAATTATCACCCAGTCTCAGTGTTTCCAGCAGCAAACAAGCTCTCAAAATCCACAACAGACAGACATGGTAACACTCCATTTCCTCTGCATGGTACGGCTCAACTCCACTCCACTCAACTTTTGGTACCAGGTGCTTTTTTCTATTTCATTTTCAAGTGTAGATAGTATCTTGTCAGTATAGAAGGAATTTTGGGTTTATCTTCACAGCAAAACACAATATTTTAAAAGGGAGTTTTTAATAGATAGTATTACATGACACATGAAGATATTTTTAGAGGTCTGAATGAAAGTTGTTTTACTTAAATAAACACATTAATTGGGTGTGTTTTTTCTTCTGTGCAGAGTTTGTATGTTTTCCCCATGTCAGCGTGGGTACTCCAGCTTCCTCCCACAGTCCAAAGACATGCAGGTTAATTGGTGACTCTAAATTGTCCGTAGGTGTGAATGGTTGTCTGTCTCTATGTGTCAGCCCTGTGATAGTCTGGTGACCTGTCCAGGGTGTACCCTGCCTCTCGCCCAATGTCAGCTGGGATAGGCTCCAGCCCCCCTGCGACCCTCAAGAGGATAAGCGGTTATGAAAATTGATGGATGGTTATCTTGCCATGTTTGGCATTTTTAATGTTCATATTTTGTTCTTTTCTTTGTGATTTCCTGCTTCATTGGATGCTTTTGCAAAGCAACAGAAGAGACACAGAGGAGAGGGATATTGCTGTAAACCTAACCTGATAAAGGACAAATAATGTGCAAGGATTTATGGTTCTCATCTATAATAATATTTCTGTTGAAAATTTACAGAATATATCAGGCTGACAGAATAATACCAATACAAGTTCAGTTAGCTGCATCTGTTTTGCTTGCATTCGTAATTTGTATCCAGTCCCTCCTTTTGGACATTCATGTCCCTCAGATTGCAACAGCTTTGGTGATCCTTTAACTTTCCATCTAGCGCCATTATCAGCTCAAAATTTAATTTGTCCAACATTGAGAATGTCAAACATTTGCTGCTAAACATCAGCATATTAGCATTGTCAATGTGAGCATGTTAATGTTTCCATGTGTATAACCTGAAGCATATTTCTACACTTAACACAGTGTAAGTCCATTCTGTTGTGTGACATTCATTCTGGAACAGCTTTTAGGCATTTTACTGATCTTGGAAAATGTCAGGTTGTCAGCCTTGCCATTTATATTCTGTCACACAACAGGTAGCCCTGTAGTGCAATTTCTTGGTTCCAGATACTTGTTTATTTTTCCATAAGGGCCTTCTTTCCGAAACTCTGTACCTAGATCCTCCAAACAGCTTTATTTGAAGGTAAAAGTGAGCATACTTGGAATGTCTTTGCAATAGATACAAGTACCAATGCAGTAATTGTAAAGTATATTGGGGAGGACACATTGTATGTTTTCCTATCTTGGTGATTATCTGCCCCGCCCTGACTGTTTCACCTGTTCCTCATCAACACTGCTGTCACCTGTTCCCCGTTATCTCCCTGCTCTCCTTGTGTGTTTATTCTTTGTGCTACACTTGTCTTTTGTCAGTCTGTCTGCATTGCTTTCTGCATTGGTCTTCTATACTTGTTGGATTCTCTCCGTCTCCCTCAATTATCGGTTTGTCCCTAATTTTGTCTTTTGCAATCAGCTTTATTTACCGTGTGTACTGCATTTGAGTCCTTTTGTACCCTGAAACGTGACATAAGCAGATATAATCACAATCATAAATAAACTTCACAAATTGCCGCCATTTTTTCTGCTGGTTCTGGTATTATGGTGTACTGCAGTTCTGTGTGTGGTTTGTGAAAGTGGTGTTGCCGTACCCATCAGAAGCTGTTGCTCGATGGCTGTGGGCACAATCAACGACAAACACTTTTCTGTCTCTATTTTGTTACTTTCAAATGTATTAAAGTAGAAAACTAGACTTAAATGTTTTTGTAAATTGTTGTGTAAAGTCTGAGCTTAACCTCCTCAGACCCTGTGTCCACATACGAGGACATCAAATTTTGGCTTGTCTTGACTTTATAATTCATTCTACTTAACTCAGACCTGTTGTCCTCGTTTGTGGACATTTTTTGTGCCATCTAGTGGTAGTAAGAGCACAATACACTAATTCACATAAAAACAAGATGGCAGACATCTCTGCCAAGTCAGTCTGCAGCTGATCCTGACACAAAAGAGGACAAGATCTAAAACATGATCACATTTCACGATTGAAACTTGTTGTTACTTCTTTTTATTTATAGTTAATAATGTTTGTAGTTTGATATGGCAACAAATTTGACGAATTTTAGCAAAAGTAACAAGCTAAGACACTGTTAATTAGGAAGTACTTGTTTGAAGATGTTGGGATTTCATTGTTGTCTCATTTGAGGACATTGGGACCTTATTACCATTGACAATGTTTCGTTTTTTATACTTATAGAGTCCTACTGATCCCAAATAGCTGGGAAAAATTAAAAATGCATACCAAGTAAAAAGTATCCTAAAATTAGATCTGTTAATGTTCCCATCAATTGTTGTTGATGAGAACTTACGAAACACTGTACCGATAACAACACTTCACTTCAATTAGGACATGCACGAAAATAATGTTAATGTCCATACACCATTTTGCACTGGAGCTAGTTGTGACAGTAAATAATATTTTGCTGGAAAGTGTCAGTACTGTTTTATCTTCCAAATGAATTTAGCTAACGTAGAGGTTAATTTATTACCAGCCCATCAGATCGTCAACCCATGCTTGTTGACCCTTCACCTCTTTTTTTATTCACCCTTTCGTTTCCAGATCTCAGGTATTAACTTGGTGAGTGCAATGTAATTATTATTGATAGAAATAATAAGATACAGTTGTAGAAAAACTGGAATTTTCCCTCAAAATCTAACCACTGTGTCCATGCATGAGGACATGCAGTAAAACCAGGGTACAGTAATGCTTGCTTCCCAGATACTCACTGCTGTTTGTGTGTGTAATCCCCATTTCTCTCTCTCACACACACACACAAACACACATGATCAGTGAAGGATGCAGAGACATGAAGCTCCTCTCTTTCGCTCTTCGGCACGTCAGAAGCATTTTGCCGGGTGATTAATCGCAGCGGCGAGCGTTCGAGCCCCGCGGTCGGCCCGGGGGCGTCGCCACGATCCCTGCACCTGCCACTCTGATCCACTGACCCCCCCCCCTCCCCAACACACACACACACACACACACACACACACACACACAACACACACACGCTTATACACAAACATAAAGCCACTGATAAATGTAAAAATGAACAGGATACGCAGGCACTTGGCATGGAGGAAAACATACATAGACAGAAGACACAGCTACATAATACAGAATAACTTCACTACAAAACAACAAAAATATTACACAAAAAATATACAATTACCACACAACTAATGGCTGAAACCCTTGATAAAAGAAAGTAAGAAAAAATACACCCCCTCCTGTAAGTACACAAAAAGGATCAATGATACAAAGAGGACGTTCAGGATAAAAATGTAAGAGTAGCAGGGGCTGCAGCACACCACATCATGAGATGACTCCAATTCTGGGACCGTTGCTTTGCTTAAGGGCAATGGCAGGGGGAGTCCAAACAACCAAGTGCAGAGCAACTGGAGCACCTGGAGGAAACCCATGTGTTCACAAGGAGTATGCCTGTCTATTTAATGCTGTACAGAGGTGAATCTTGCCAACCTCTAGTATTCAGAACTATTCAAAACCCTCGTCATCTACCATCTATTGATATGTTGATTTTCTTTGTGGTTATTACGTTAATAATTTGCAGGTATAAACTGATAGTTTAGTATGGTTTATTAGACCGATGAGACAAAACTGATGAATCAACATATCCTCATACAACAAATTAGAGCCATTTTCGGTAAAGTACCTTTGGAACCCAACGTAACCCTTCAGGCATGGTGCTTAGACCCATGGTCCACTTTGCGTTTATACTGCAAACAGTACTCTTTCCTGTGGACAGGGTTGTTGTCACTCACTGCTCCTTCCAGCACTCACTGTATTTCCTCCAACATCAGTCTGCACCTAGTTTATTGTCCACAGAACAGAGTTGCAAGCCAACGTTTCCAGAACAGAATAAAACAGGCTGCAGTGAGAGTCTCTCTCCATGGGATATTTGAAAATAGTGGGTTTTCGCATTTGCCCACAGGAAAGACGCTCCATGATGCTTTTTTTTTCTCAGAGTGAGGATTGGGATATATGCAGTTTAAATAATCCATTCAAAATTGATATATATTTTTAACTGCTTGAAGAGCCACTCATTACTAAAAGTATATGTCATCCAGGAGAGACCATAAAAACTAAAGTAATGGTCAAAGTCACATTGAAATTTTAGGTGTGCTGATGGATTCACGTTGTCAACTCATGCATTTAGTAACATTACAAGTAAACGTTCCACCTTAAAAGGCACCAGCAGTCAGCCCAGTGAATTAAGTTGCAGCCACAGCTCAGCCCTGAGCAGAGTGACCGTCCGCTATTGACCGATCAACAGACTGCAGTGTTCACAGCTCCACCTTTTAGTACAAGATCTGTGTGCTAGGCACCCCAACAGAGGAGGGACCAAAAATGGGGATGGTACGCAACAGTTCCATTGGTACCAATGGTACCAATGGCACAGTACCTTCCAAAGTTGTGGATGGTACAGTACCATCCACAACTTTTCACAGTGGAAAATGAAAAAAAAGTATACCGAACTGAACTGTACCGTACTGTACTGCTTGGTGGAAACGGGGCTATACTTAACCTAAAATTTGATTGGGTGTAGGAAAAGAAGCATGGTGACGATGTACCTTAAAGTGATGAAGTTCAGTTTGTTTAATGGGGGACACAAACACAAGTCTCCTGGGGGAAAGACCTGTGTTGTTTGACACATCCACCGCCTCAGCCTCCCTCCCTATGCAGACTTTTGCTCTTTATACTACTTCCTACTTTACTTCAGTCAGAGCATTGGTCAGATGATTGTAGCCTTCCCAATTATGTGGGTTATACAGCAGGTATATGTACAAACAGTGCATGAGAACAGCTTGGATTCACTGGCTATCATAATCCATTGTTTAAAGGTGGTGCCCTGAGGTGAAGTTAAACTCTGTTATTCGATATACTGATAGCCAATTCAATATCACCAAAAACCACCTCATTTAAAAGCCAGCTCAATACATCAATATCAGACAATCAATTTTTTTATTTTTTTTTTAATAACAGATTCCTTTTGGTCGTGGTACACAACTAAATTCCTTCCTGGTATTTTCTCTCTTTCCTGTTTGCTACTGATGTAGTGACTTTATGTCATTTAGGTGGTTTATTCCAGATTTCCCCCGCTCATTGTTCTTTATCATTCATCAATAATGACGCCCCCCAAAAATAGTGTGTAGTAGAAAATAAAGCAGAAAATGATCAACGTCTTCTGGACATTTTTTCTCTCAGAGGATCGCTCTCTCTCTCCGTCACATCCTCTGCACTCTCACCACCTGAGTTGGAGGAGGGCGAGCATGTGTCTCAGGCCCACACTACATCTGTTACACTCCAACGTGTGTGTGTCACACCACCGGTTAGCATGTGCGTGTGTTTATATATACTCTTGGTGGTGGTGGTGGTGTGTGTGTGTGTGTGTGTGTTTGTGTGTGTGTGTGGTGTGTGTGTGTGCGTGTGTGTATAACAGCAGATGTCATTTGCTCTGAAATCAGCAGCTGGATCCTAAGTTCCCAGTGGGACCTTTAATGTCTACAACACACACGCGCACGCACACACACACACACACACACACATACACACACACACACACACACACACACACACACACACACACACACACACACTACCAACCACCAGCCCTACCTGTAGACTATACACACACACAGGGAGATGTCATGCGGGACAGTTTGTGTGTGTGTGTGTGTGTGTGTGTGTGTGTGTGTGTGTGCGTGCGTGCGTGCGTGCGTGCGTGCGTGTGTGTGTGTGTGCGTTTGAGACCAACAGGTTCCCTGGTAGTTGCAGAGGTGATGAGGTGGTGGTGTGTTTGTGTGTGTTTGTATGTGTGTGTGTGTGTGTGGATATTAGCAGAGCTGACCTGCTGACCGTTAACATATGGAGCAGGTTACCTGCATACATTATCCACTGGTAACACACACACACACACACACACACACACACACACACACACACACACACACAGATTTTATTTTATAAACAAACCTTTGAAAGAAGTTTTCCAGAGTTCAGAGCACAGTGCAAACTTCAACTGTAAAACTCCGTGTTTTCTTTTTTATTCAGCAGAAACTGACGGAAACAGAAGCTTGAAGTTGAATAAAAATTACATGGTAATATAACAATGACAATTGTTGGGCACTTGTTGACGCAAATTGTTGCATTCTTTTCTTTCTTTTTTCCATTCAGTTTGGTGAAATTAAAACAATGTTTTGTAAAATAACAATAAAATTAAAATAAAACTCCCAATGAAAAAGTACTAAGGCTTTTTTTTTCTTGATTTATTTGCACAAAACTAAAAACAACAGAAATACAGCAACAAAAAAAGATCAAGTTGTGCAGATGAAATCCTTTGGGGCTTATAAGGAATCTCACCTCAGTAAGCATGATAAGCAAATACAAAAAAGAAAAATAAACAAACAAGCAAACAAATGATTTTTGACTGATTTGTCTCTTTGAAGAAATGTTTTGAAAGTATTTGTCTGTATGATGTTTATTTTCAGTACATATCACAAAACACAAAATTGAAAAGATGATGTAATTTAAAAAAACAAACATTTTTTCTACAACACATTTGCTGTACATAAATTCTATATTTAAAACCCAATTATACAATAAATTAAATTAAATTAAATAAAAAAAAAAAGTGGATTTACTTAATAAAATTAGGTTGAAGTGATTCAGCTCCATTACCAATTTAATTATCCAAGACATGTTGATTTAAATCAGTAAAATTGGTGTAAACTCTTGCCACATTTTTTTTTTATTTTAAAGAAGGTATTTGTTTTTACAGTGTGCTGGCACAGTGGTGTAGGTGGCACAGTGTTTCAGTAGTTAGCACTGTCGCCTCACAGCAAGAGGATGGAGTTTGCATGTTCTCCAGCTTCCTCCCACGGTCCAAAGACATGCAGGTTAATTGGTGACTGTAAATTGGCTGTAGGTTTGAATATGTACGCAAATGGTTGTCTGTCTCTATGTGTCAGCCCTGTGATAGTCTGGTAACCTGTCCAGGGTGTACCCTGCCTCTCGCCCAATGTCAGCTGGGATAGGCTCCAGCACTTCCACAACTTTGAACAGGATAAGGGGTTTTGGATCATGAATGGGTGCTTACATTAGCACTGACTAGCATGATGTCAACAGAAATGCTAATACAAAAGCAGTTGTCTTCTTAGGGGCCATCTTAACCGCCTGGAAAACTCACGTGCGACTTTTGTGCCTTTTTTGTGCTATCTTTCAAGAGTGCAGCGGTGGGTTGCCAAGCAACCTTGACAAGCACAGTATTGTAGCCTATTTACCTGAAATCCTGAGTGCAGAGCTGATCTCTATCCATAGGCCATAGAGAGATCTCTGATCTCTCTATGGCCTATTGTCCGTGGGACAGATGTAAAGCTCTGGGTAGCCATGCACCAACTACCTCTGCGTATTTATCACAGACTGATATTAATGAATGAAAGGAATGATATCTGTTCACTGTGACTGGTTGGTCTTCGTCACATGACATGTGGTACATGCTGCTGCATTCCAAAAGTTGAAGTCGTTAAAGGGGCTCTGACATGCGTGCGTACCTTGATGGTGATGCTCTGGTGTTGAAAACAATGAAATTGAGGGCACAAAAAACGCAGAATGTGTACGGCCCCTTAGTATTAGCATTTCCATTGTAAACAAATTAGTGTATATTTATCATTATATTGTTTTTCCAGTCATTATGTCACAATCAAAAATTTTAAAATTTAAACCAGCAGTAGCTAAGTAGTGATAATTATAAATTTTGTGTTTACTTGATAACATAATTGTTATATTAATCCATATTCCTATTATACATTTTGTTTGTAAATGATGATGTCATTTGTCACATCCCAGAAAATTTAGGTCTGACAGCTGCAAAAAAAAACAAAGCCTAGGCAGGAACTGTGCAAACTCTGTATAATTCAATGCATTCAGTCATTATTAGATACACAACAATTTCTCTCATACAACAGTAAGGGTGCTAGGGAATGAAGAATTTATGCCTATTATCTAAGGCAACGTAGTAAATTTAATTTAACTGACACAAGCAAGACTAGGTAATGTTGTTCAGAGTTGTATGATATGCTCCTTTTTCCTAGTTCTTTTTGTTTGTTTTGTTTCTTTCTTGTCCCATGTGGGAAGGGAAGGGAATTTAAGGACTGAAGGAGCGAGAGGGAGCTTGTTTTAGACAGTTGATTATCCCAGTAAAGTACATGAACAGATAATGGTACAAAATGTTTATGTAGGAGAACGGTGGGGGATTTTTACCATGTCACAGATTACTGCCAGGGACACTAAATTTTGCTCACCACCATTTTTCAATGTAGCAGGCTTCTTTACAAAGACTGCAGCTGCAAATAAGCCCAGGCACGGTTCATCTGATTAGCATACAGTGCTGCTGAATAAGATCTGATGGTGGGCTGTTACGACACATGTTGCACATGGAGAAGACAAAAGAGGAAAGAAAGAAGTGCAAAAGAAAGTGTTCTCTAAACTTTAAATATCACTTAAACAGAATTCATTTCCGGAACGTTGTGTTGGGACTGGCTGCAGACTGTCAAAGATGCCTGCCATCTTGTTTTTACATGGATTTGTGTATCGTGCTGTTACTACCACTAAATGGCACAAAAAGTGTCCACGAACGAGGACAACAGGTCTAAGTAAAGTAGAATGAAGTATAAGGTCAAGTAAACCCAAAATAGGATGTCTTTATATGAGGACACAGGTCTCAAGACGATATAGTGGGACGTTGTTAACGATCTCATTTGTTTTGTTTTATTTATTTGTTTTTTTTAAATTGAGAGCGCACACTTTGGTAATAGAGATACCAGAGAGCGATCCTCAGAATTTGGCATGCTGTCCCATGCTTCGCTGTCCTCTGTTGTACTTCTACTCAAATTGAGCTGCCATTGGAGCAGGGAGGAAGACCTGCTACAGGAGCTGGGATGAACAAACAGGAAGTGAGTGGGGAAGAAAACGAGGGACAGTGGTCTGGAGAATTGTGGGGTGATACATCCATGAGCTCTGCTGTGTGCCTAGCTGCCGTTATGGAGATTGTACATAGAAGACACACGTCTCTTTGGTCTAGACGTTACATATGTATGTACCTGGATGGTGTTTGAGCATCGCAGTGATGAAATTAGTAACATGAATTTCCACCTTTGCTGCCTCTTAAGTAAATAAATAAAGACAAATGTGACTGACCTTGACATTGGTGTTTCAGGTAATGGTGTGTTGGACAGCTGACTTCAGGCTGTCTTTATTACAGGTAGCCTGTGGACGCTCGGACTTCCGACAAGGAGGAGTGGAGCTACGGTGTTGCGACACCATTTTAGCCAGAGCCTGCTGCCAGATAACCCTGCCAGACTGAGATAAGGACAGTTGATTGTTTTAATTCTCAAGCTGCTTTCCCAGACATTTTTAAGAACATTGTTATGTGGGCCTTTTATAATTCTTATGACTGCTGCTTTAGTAAATAGTATTTTAGTATTTTAACCTTTTGCCATTTAGGGTCATTTCTACACCATTAGTTGGTTTTAAGTACTGTAACTAGTTTAATTTTTGCTCTAAATTTTTTTTTAACTTAACCCAGTCTTACACCTCAGCTGTTATTGACGTAATCTCCTGATATTTGCTTTGCCTTTCTTTTGAAACAGATTTGATCACAAAAAACACTTGTTAACACTATACAATTAAAGTGCAACTCAGTCTGACAAAGTCCACCGTAGACTGATGAAAACTGAGCCAAGGCAGCTGAGTCTGAGATGTCCTCAAAGGGCCACCATACAGAGGACGAATCCTTTATATTTAGGATCCTCAGGAAAAACTAGTGGTAGAGATCTAAGAATTATAAATGAAATGTTTTTCATCCTTTCACTAGATTGGTTTTGTGGGATGTAATGCACCTTATATATATAGATATATATATATATAATTTCCTCTTGCAGTGTGGCCATTTCACAAACATTCACCTTAAAATGCCCGGGGAGTTTAGCCCTGTAGCCAGGCACCATATGGCCGTCTCGTACAGGATCTAGCCTCGTCCTGACAATTAGGACCACGGGCTAAAACCCTGCTGGATCTGGAGCACAGCCAGATGAGAGGAGGACAGCGAGAAACTGAGAGAGAGAGGGAGCAGAAAAAAGAGAGCAGGTTCAACATAAAGACCCAGGGAAAAAGGGAGTCAAAATGGATATAAAGAAACTGGTAAAGACGGAAAGAGCGAAGACACAAAAGAAGCATCTAAGTGACGAAGACTCTGGCGGTGGAGAGGAGGAGGGGAGCAGGATTGGGTAGTAATGATGATAATAATAATAAAAAGAATAAAAGTAGAGAAGGAAAAACTGACTAAGTGGGCTAAACAATGTTTAGCCAATTAAGCGTTGCAGAGGAATCCATGTGCACAATGAGCCACCCATGACTGAACGCAGAGACAGAGGCAGAGCTGCTTAATTACAGCCTGAAGAGATGGGAGTCTTCATCAGAGCGGAAACAAGAGGGAAGGAAGGATGGAAGGAAGGACGGAAGGCAGGAAGTGCCTTTTAGTCTGAGAAAGGAAAGAAGGAAGGATGCGAGGAGAGAAGGAAGGAAATAAAGACTTATGAGCTGATGTTAAGTCAGGAGTTTGTCTAAAAATATTTATAATGCCTATTTATTAAGCATTCCTTCTGATGTACCTGTGAAACACACACACACAAAAAAGACAAATATAAATCACCTCACAGATCACACCCATGTAGCCACACATACTTGTGAATAAACAGAGAGCAGGGGGAGAGGATAAATTATGGTGGTGAAATAAAACCACAACAACCCAGGAGGCTTATAAAAAAAAACATCTCACCTCCAAACAAAAATAACACACAGAGAAAATAAACATCAACACGACATGAAGTGTATTCAGCTATAATTTAACCAAGATCTAAAAATGATCAAATCTAACAACCGAGTGCAAGAAGTAGAAGTCAAAGTGTGTTTGGAAGCTATGCATAAATATGAATAAACGTTTCAGTGAGGAATCACCATGAGTGTGAATAAAAAGCAAACTACACAGTGCAGTGAGTAAATGTAACCAATAAACTTCGCAGTGTATACGCCTGCTGTGAATTAACTATCAAGACAAAAACAAACACCGAATAATATAGTGGAACCAGCCACAACTCATGATTTACCTCTAGCATTCGGGGCTAAGGCAGGAAGTTGCATGTTCTTTTTACAGCAAGGAAAAGTGGAAGGTGGGGATGGTGGTACCTACAATTTTAACCTATAAACTTAACCATAATAATAATTATGAGTAATTTCAGGTGCAGATATGTTAAAAATATGATTTCAGTCAGGACCACTTTAGTCAAAGAAAACTGTATTTCAATTGCAGTAATTATATTTGGCGGTGTGGCTCTGTTCTGGGGCCTCTCTGCCTTTCCTCAGGCCTACGCAGAAAGTCTCTTCCATGTGCCTGCGTGGAAAGCCTAGGGTGGGGAGAACACACCTCTCTGCCCTTCCACGTGCAAACAAGGAAAGCCGAAGAAGGAGACAGCACACCTCTCTGCCCTTCCACGTGCAAACGAGGAAAGCCTGAGGCGGAGAAAGCACACCTGTCTGCCCTTCAACGTGTCCACGTGGAAAGACTTAAGGCAGAGAGAGCACACCCCTCTGCCCTTCCATGCGCCTACACAGAAAGCCAAAGGCAGGGAAACCAGCAGCAAAGACCCTCAGAGAACAGAACAGAGCAGCATCAATGACAAACAGAAATGACACTGACAAGTCTGCCGCAGCTTAAAAAGGAGGAGCTGGGGTGGAGGCGAGTTGCGAAGCTGCCTGCAGAGGAAGCAGCAACAGTCAGCAGGCTCAACGCAGTTTAAATAGGGCACCCTGAATGAGATTCAACAATTGGTTGCATAGAAAGGAATCATGTGATCTATCAGCTGCTCCATCAGTTGATTAGGCTGTGTGAGATGCCTTTTATTTTGTGTTTCTCAAGTAATGTGTTTTTGCAAACATGTAAAGAATTGTTTATATGTCATGTTTCTTAAAGGGAGTTTAGTGGAATATTTTTCACCAGCAGCAGGATGGGAAATAATCTAAAAAAGAATCTAGTTATAGTCTATCAAATATTTACTAGGGAAGATCTAAGATCTCTGGAAGTCTTTAAAAAGTCTTCTAGTGTATGGTAGGCATTAGCTGTCAGGTGAGCTCCTGAGCCATACAAATGAAGCTCTAACGAAAGTTCAGTCAGGAAGACAATACTTTTCATGCTTAGGCTGTAAGTTTCTTTCTCACCCTGCCATTCACTCCTTGCGCGCATGCTCACTCACTGCCTCTGGGTCTTGCTGCAGTCCTGCACGCCCTTCTCCTCCCCATTACCACCTAGCCTTCACAGATTCATCAGCCTCATCCGCCTCAGCAGTCAGCAGCCTCAGAGTCATCAGCCAACACCACCACCACCAGTGTCTGGACTCCATGGGGGGATTTATACTGCTGTCGCTCAGATGTCCTTAATTACGAAATATCTCCCTCTGGTGTCCAAGCGCCAAATACTTGAATTAAAAAATTAAATCTTAATCAGCACAAATCATTTGTCAATCTGTACACTCATATTCTGTAATAAATATTATCTTTACTTCATTCATGTCTCTCCTGATTGAAATATCCCATTGGAATGTGTTACAGTGTTGTAGTGGTAGTTTGTCTTTCATATGTTGTCTGTTGTAATCTGTCTGTTTCTTATGTTTAAACAAATGTGCCATAAAAAGAGTAAATGAAAAGTCAAAATTAGCAAGTGTATTAATACTGTATTCACACTGACTTTATGGACTGAATAAATAGTAGAAGACAGACTGGATAAACTGTAAATTAACACATACCACAACTGAAACAAGAGTCCACTTTGTATATGGAAGAACTGAGAATAAATAGTATCACTTCATACAGTTAAAAGCAGTTTGAACCTGGTTTAATGTTACATATTTAATGCAGAATACAGTAGATTCACTTCATATGTCTGTGTAAACTCTAACTAAAGTGGTAAAATTAATAATACTAAACGTTTAAGTTGATGGTATGTATCCCTGTCCACCTGATATATGAGGGTTACATTACAGTCCACTGGAGGGGAGGGGGGGAGAGAGAAACTTCTTCATTTATTTTCTGCTGTGCTGCCTGGCACACATGTTTAGCCCCGGGTGACGGCGAGCAGGAAGTATTTCTAAAAACAGGGCAATTCTGGAAAAATCACTGGCAGCTAAATCCCCCCCTCCTCCATCCCCCCCCCTCCGATGTCTTTGGCTGGGTCATTGCATAATTTAGTAATCAACTAAATTAAGGTATGGAGAGATGAACTTGCAGCTCGTGAGCATTTGTGTCAAGTTCATCGGCTTTTGCTGGAAAACGGCGTCCGGGCAGCCGCCGTGCTTTAATGAATCTCAAACTGCCTCCGATTTTCATCTGCAGCGATGAGGGAGGGAACTAGCTGGGGCCCCTGTACACACACACACACACACACACACACACACACACACACACACACACACACACACACACACACACACAGGAAACAGGCACCATTTGGTGTTTATGTAAATGTGCAAAAACAAAATGGCTGACTGCCAAATCCTGTCAGTAAACAAAGCTTGTTTAAGTGCCAGGCAGAGTGTTGTTAAGGTGGACCGCTCAGGATGGAGTCTGAGCAGTAGGTGGCCCGGTGAGGCCGAAACACCTTAAACGAGGGTGCTGGTGACCAT
Source organism: Cephalopholis sonnerati (assembly GCA_019142605.1). Taxonomy (NCBI): domain Eukaryota; kingdom Metazoa; phylum Chordata; class Actinopteri; order Perciformes; family Serranidae; genus Cephalopholis; species Cephalopholis sonnerati. The sequence continues at coordinate 25,248,981 of JAGQAX010000019.1, forward strand.
GTAAAACAGCCATTAACTTGTGATCGGATGCAGGAGCGTTGGTCTGCATCTCTAAAACAGGAACATTGTTCCCGGGCCTCTTGGTTTGGGGGATGGTTGGTTGTCATGGCAGCTGAACAGCCAATAATCATTCAGAGCAGAACAGTGGATCTGATCTACATCAGCTTTTAGGTTCGGACTGAAGGTCCATTCACGTCAGGCCATCTAAAGGCAGAGAGATCACTGTAATCAGAGCATAGTCTGCAGCCCGGGGGGAGGCAATGCCTGTCCTAATGAGAGTTTGTGCCCCACTCTGTTTCATATTATAACAAACATTAAATATGATAAAAGTGTTGATGATTATTAAATACACTTAATTTGCAAACAAACTCATAAGTTAAAAATACATGTGAGAAAAATCATTGTCATGCCAGGATCAGGTAGCCATCCCTCCCTAATTAACCCCTCTGCAAAATAAAATTTGACAGTGTCATTGTTACTAATCGACTGTTGACGCCATTGATGCATGGCATGTTACGGAGTGAATGAAGTTTAACACAATGGACATACAGAAATGGCTCAGGCCCCCACCGAAATCAGAACCAACATCAGTTTCCAAAGTTTCCCAGGCAACTTCTCAAAGCATGAACAAAGCAAGCTGAAGTTAGCTTAGCTAATGTTCTCCACCGCCACCAACTCCTCCACCTGAGGATCTCAGTTGTGAAAAGCCAAACCAGATGAAACGGGACAAGTACCAAAACCGCAACTATAATGGGAAAAAATGTTCATTGTTTAGTAACTGTTATCATAGGAGAGAGTGGTCGGAGTACTTGGAACAACACCAGCAACAGCGCCAGGCTTTGGAGCCAATTTCACATAGTGGCCAAACTGTGTAATTACAGCTTCCAGTGCCATCACGTTTTTCCCATTGACTTCCACTGTGAAAGAGAGATCTGATCTAGATATGTCGATGCATTTCTTTAAGCGTCATAGCCCGCACAGAATGATCCATTTTACTGCCTGAATTTAATCCATTCCATCCAATAACATTTCAAAAGTCTAGAAGAGCTGCGCAGTTAAATTATTTTACCTCCATTCAAGTTAGTGCTAAACTGGGAGTAAGCTGCTCGACCGGCAAAAGTCTCTCGTGCACCTCCTGGAAGATCCAGGTAATTTAATCACAGAAGTCAAGTCTTGTGGCTTCGTGCACAACTTGTGTTGGAATGAACAGGGCGCTGTCTTCGACACCACATCCAGTTCTCCAGGTAAAGACAGATACAGCTTTCATTTTGCTTGTGCCAATGTTGATTCAGTTTTCACCGTAAAGGGTTATTGCAATTGGTAGAATTCGATTGGATCTAACAAAGGCCTTTATTTACATGGTGCTTCCTCGAGCATCTGACATGTGAGGCCATCTGGAGGGAGTAAGAGAGATGTAGCACTACTGACACTGAGATTTCCACTTTGATTAACATAAAACCACAGGACTTGTCCTTTCTCTCCTTGAATGTATGGAAGAGAAACAAGTAGCCAAAGTCAGAAAAACTATTCCTCGCAATGCAACTTATAACAACCATAACACATACAAAACAAACTGATTGGAGCAATGAGCTGTGTCTTTATGGATGCCATTGTAAGTGATGTAGGCACACAAAGGTTCAGGGTCAAAGTCGATGGGACTGGTGATTCCACTAGGTGTGAGAATATTTCTATTGTAATTTACTTTATATCAATGGACAGTAGAAGGTGACTGAGCGACAAGAGGAGCTTGGCTGAGAAATTCCTTATTTCAACTGTTTCGGTCACCAATTTCAACTTGTGATTGTCCCTGCTATGTTAGCAGAGGACACAGTCAGTTACTTTTTAATGTTTGTGGAATGCTTTAAGATATTTTTGCTTCTAGACTTACCAAACAAGTAGGCGCAGGCCAAGGATGTGGACCTACTTAATGGAGTGTGCTCAGTGCCACAGAGTGTGTTCATGAGCTGAGATGTAAAACTGGATTTATTGAACACTGGAATACAGCCACCAACAACAATACAACACCATAAATCATCAAAAAGAGACATACTATAATTAGGAACCTTGAAGACTGTGTGGTTGAAGAGGGAGTGGGACGAAACGACACCAACAACAAGACAGAGCTGTAGAGAAGTGCAGAGTTCAAATTATTACCTTCAAACCGAACATCAATTATTTAGTCCCAACTTTGAATTAATTTTGCTAGTTTTGTACTTTTCCCTGGGCTGTGTTTGGTCCTCCTGATGTCTGATATGTTAGGAGGCACATTTATCTACAGTACATGGCGTATTGAGCAGATGGCTCCTTTGTTTCAATCATTCTGTCCAGTGTTAGTGTTATTTTCCTGTATCTTTGTCAAGAGATTGCTGCATTGCTTTGTATTAGAGTGCCTCTGGAGTGGTCGTCGAACCGCAGAGAAGTACAGGTGGGAATCTGTTCATGTACCAAGGAAGTTTGAAATCCTCCTCTCAGTGTTGTCCCTGTTGCAATTCTTGTAAATTAATGTAATGATGTCCTAATCTATCTGAAGAGAGAAAATAAATTGTCGATTCTGATTTCTTTCAATCTGTGTTTTTTTTTTTTTTTTTTAATCGCTAATAATTATAATAACTGAAAGGGTTTATCAGATTTCTTCAAATGGGATTGTATGACGTACTTACCCATAGTCAGTATAATACTTTCATTGCTTTACCTTGCTGTCAGACAGCCCTTTCCACCCACGACCTGAAGCCATTATATTGCTCTCTTCAAAGCTGCCAGGCTCCTTTTACAAAAAACAGTGATTTTACTTCACAGCACACGGGAGTTGCCTCGGTCAGTTAGTCAGTTAGTTAGCTAGTTTGTGTTGTTATACAACTTTATTTATATTTATATTTTACCTATGTCATCATGTGGGAAAATGTATTTCTAAAACCAAAACGGCATTTTGACGCTAAAACATATGCCTAATTATACTAACATTGACTGACACATCACATTCTCACATTTTCTGGTCTTAAAAGGAACTTTTTGTTGTTGCAATCAAACATATTTTGCTATTAGTTTTTTTTTTTTTTGTATTGTTCTTTATCTTTCTGTACTTTGAGTTCCTAATAACTTTGTGAAAATTTTATTCGTTAGAGGTGTCAAATAAGCCCAAAAAAGTTTTTTTTGCCTCTCCCTGCACTGTATTTTATCATTCATTTTTCTCTTTTTTGCCTTTTTTGTGTTTTAATTGTGCAAAAAATAAACCATAAACTCTAAACAACACTTCAACCAAAATTTTAAAGTTTGAAGTTATATACATAAGGAACACTACCTGGGTGCTAAAGAATAATTTAAAAATGTAAAATAAATGAATAAACAAATAACTTTTTAAAATAATGGACCCATCCTTTAACTTTTTTTAATTTTTGGTTCCATGTCTCATTTAATCCTGACTGTTGCACAGACTTTGTAAGAACATAGTTTGATTGTCCTTAACATTGCATGGAAATATCACACACTCAAATATCATGTGGAAATAAAAACATATTTCGGGGGTGTTTCAGTTGTCTAATTTTGACTGATTTTGATTTTCTAAGCAGAAGAAAATGAATTTAACTTATATCAACTATTTTGTTATGCAGTTTATGTCCACTAGGGGTCACCATTAGATGGAGCCGTGAACACAGTGTGGAACCGAGTTGACACTAAAAAAAAAAGTTAAACCATTTTGTTGTGATTTACTTAAAATAATATTTTCTGTCAGGAAATCTGCCATTTAATTTTCAACCAAATATGACTTTTAGTCATCTGGAAATTGGGTTAAAGCCAGGATGGCTGCTTTGGACGCTAAGAATGGGATGAACGACTAAATAAATAAATAAATAAATACATAATTAAAACTATCTTTGATTATTTTTATTCACCAATTTCTTTTATACATGCGGCCCAAAAGAGCCCCACTGAACACGGCGGGTGGAAAGGTCAAGTGATGGCAAAAACCGGAAATGAGCGAGGATGAAACGTCGCCGGGCTAATAGCAATAGAACAGACGTATTCTCTAAGCATGCCACCGCCGAGGCCGCACGTGAAGCGGAAGTGCTCCTGTTGCCCTGGGGAACGACCCACGGGAACGACATGGACATAACAGACTAGGGAGACAAACACGGGGAAGAGGCCAAAGACCCAAAGACTCGGACACAGGCTAACTAAACGCCATTAGGGGGAAGCAACAGGTGCGCGTGTGGCTTCAGAGGATGCTGAGTACAGTTATTGCACCTGCCCAAAGACGTTTCTGCTCACCTGAAGTTTGTGTGTCATCACCTGAGGAGAGTCAAAGGACAGTTTGGAGGCGACGGAGTGACACATGCTAATAATGCTGGACTCTGAGGATGTAACTGACAAACCGGGAGAACTACATGAAGGTAAGAAACACTTATTTTTAATAAAAATAAATTACATTTTTAATAAATAAGTCTGTGCAGCGCTTTACCGTAATACACGCTGTGGCCTTGCAGCGCTTTACCGTAATACACGCTGTGGCTGTGCAGGGCTTTACCGTAATACGGTCTGTGGCTGCGTAGAGCAGATGTTTTTATTAATATAACATGTGTTATCACTCTTATCATGACATTTTTAAAATGAAAGTTTTTTAAAGTTACTTCAAAGCACCATTAATAAATCAATTTAAATGGGAAATAATCTAAGATAATGTGATGTGTCACACAAATAGGTTCAAATTAAGGTTCTTTACAATTAAATAAATGACCTTTTTGGGTAGAGATTGCCTCTTTATTAGGAAATGGGTGTGCACATCACATTGATAAAGTCAATTAAAAATTCATTTATAACTTTTTGCATTGGCCTAGTTGAATATTGCAAGAGTAATGTGTGGTTATCACAGAATGCCACGGCTCACCTGGACTGGCATCACAGCACACCATTTGAGAACCACTGGCCTAGAGTGTTACTGTAACATTGACTTGACTTTGGTATGTGCTGTGCCTGTGCAGTATATACTGTAGTATACGCTGCGGCTGTGCAGTGCTCTGTTGTAATATACTTTGTGGCTGAATAGCGCTGTTACATTGATATGTACATGAATGTACAGTGGATATTTGTGATGAATATAGAGTGTATAATCTCAAAGCACCTAGTGCTCTGCTACTCTCAGACTGTGTATTGTGCTTTGCTTATGGTACTCTGTTGTGTGCTGGTGTTATGTGCAATACATGAGTGGCTGATGTGCAATACTGGTAGATGTAGTATGTGTTGTTATGTTTGCATGGTGTATGCTTTATTTCTTCTGGACTATTATTGTAAGGCAGTTGTGCAGCTCATGAGTCCAAGACGAATTTCCGTACAGGGACGATAAAGTATAGCGTATACAGTGTTTCCCACAGGATTTTTGGAGACCATGGTAAACTGACTATGTAACCTTACTGATAAAAACACTAGTGGTTTGTTATGGTGAAGGGTTACACTTACAATATGGCTAAGGATTAGTGGTTAAACATTTCAGTAATCAAAAGAAAAATTACTAATGTACATAGTTACAGATATGCAAAGGGAGTCGCAAGGTCAAAAAAGAACGTTGAAGAACCAAAGAATTCTCAGTAGGCACTCCAGCCAGTGCGCTACAAAGTGCCGTTCATTTACCGGAGGAATTTTATATCTGGCTGATTTTTGGAGACTATGGTGGGGCAAATTAGACTATGGCAGGCTGCTGTAGTCTCATCAATGTATGGGAAACACTGGTGTATAGCATTGTATCGTATCGTATCGTATCGTATCATATCATATCATATTGTAGCATAAAATTATTGCCAGCATACCTTATTGACTGTAGTGATTTATACTTTTTAAAACCAGTTAATAGTTTAAAAAAAAAAAAAAATTGTTCAGTCATTGCCTATGTAAAAGTGTGTGCTCATCTTTGGAAACCCTGTGTCCTCTGTAACATCGAAATATGTGACCTGTCAAATTTTGTGACCATGTGACCAGAGGCTTCGTGCCTATATCCTCTGTGCTGGCACCTCTCGTGCATGGCAGGCATATGTAGTGCTGTGGCAGATTGTATATAGCATGTAATTTCACATGTGTGTGGGGACCAGAGCTGTCTGGAAATCCCACTTCCTGGCTGTGATATCCAATCAAAACTTCCAAACTTGAACAGCTTCAATTTCTTTCTTCCAAAGAGCATCTTGTTCACTGTAAAGTGCAGTGGTTATTGTCTTCTTGCAGCAGGAAACACAACTTTTGTGATAAGTGACAAAACCAGTCAGTCATCAGATTTTCAGAGTCTCCAGTGTGTCCCTGAAGGCCTCAGCAGGTATCTTCCACCACTTGAGTGTGTTTAGAGGCTTAAAGGATCACACACACCTTTCAGGGAGGAGATTATGTGTTCTGTACTTTATGTGTTCAGGGAAATACAGATACATTAGCTGTGTGTGTGATAAATTGGTGTCATTGAGTGTGATATATTTAGGCTATTTCCTGGTACCTCAGAGGCAGCAAAAGGCTAAATCCACCAAAGGACCAAATTTAACAAGGAAGGTTTATTTTATTTCGTCTTTGCTTTGCAAAGTTATGATCATGTCTTAGTTCAATAACATCTAAAATTTGAATATTAATTAATTAATAAACTGCGTATTTAAATTTTTAATGTGTTTATTTTTCTGGTATTTTTGATGTGCATATTCTGTTGCATTTAAGTAGATTGATTTTTTTTTTAAATGAAATATGAAACATTTAAAATATTATATTATATGAATATGTATTGTCCTCCTGCCTCCTCTTTTTGGAAACAGCAGCAATAAAGCATAAATGACCTTTGAAATTAAGATTTTTTTTTTTTTTTTTAAATAGCTCTTTTAAAACTTTTACTGTATACTCTTTATCTTTCTCTCTACTCAGTGCATACATTTTCCTTTAGTCCTGTATCCTTCTCTCTCTTTCCTTCCTTCCCAGTCAATATATGTTAACCCCTACACTTCCGCACTCTGTCCTAGGGCTGGGCAAAAATTCATATCTCGGTATTTACAGCCTTACTGGCGATACATGACATATATCTTGTTTTCAGTTGCAAGTTGAAGCCACATTTTAAAAACAGACTGTGACAAAACATAAAATGCAAAGCCCGGGATTTTATTCCCCTCTTTGAAAATATGCAGCTGCACAACAGTTACACCTCCAAAGCACTAGTTGGCGGCAGCGTTTCTGTGAAGTGCTGTAAAGTTTAGTTGATTCAAAACACACCCAAAACACACATAAACACGGCTTAATAGCAACAATTTTAAACACAAGTACACAAATCAGCTTCACTATAACTCGCAGCATTCACAGACAAAGCACTTGTCTTTTGCTGGACACATTTTCCCCACGAATACAACATGCTAATGATTTTAGCACAAGTCTATGGCCTTTTACATTGTATAAATTAGCCTAGCAGCTACCGGACTTTTTCTCAACTCATATGAAGCCAGGGACAACAGCAACATTTAACAAAGGTAACATTATAAAATTCGGTTCATTACAACTCAACGTTCACTGACAAAACAACTGTCTTATACTAAACATGTTTTCCAAACAAATACAACATGCTAACATTATTAGCACAAGTCTATGGCATTTACATTGTATAAATTAGCCTAGCAAATAGTGATGATTCCCTTTACTCATTTGAAGCCAGGATAAATCACACACAAGACTTAAAATGCTATTTTTGTGGATACTTTATTGTCTTCACAATTTATTGTTTCTTATCTGTGAAATTAAAGTAAATAAAAGCTTTGTTTTCACTGAGGGAAATGGTTACAGCTTACAATAATAGATAGGAAGTCTGCATCGCTGTGACCTGTAGTTACATTTCTGGGGAGGTGCACATCAGGTTACGGCTCTAAAAAGTGTTGCTGGAGAACTTGTGAGTGAGTGAGTAGGGCGGAGAGTGTGAGAGCGGAGAGATGCACACTGGTATGCGTCATGTAATGCAACTTGACCCTATATCGATATAAACAGTGTTGTCTAAATATGTGTCTTGCTTGAAAATGTATCAATATATCGTATATTGTTGTTTTATAGCCCACTCCTACTTTGTCCGAAACTTTTGTATCACCCTCCATCCATCCATCGCACCTGGCTTCTTTCTGTCCCTCCTCTCCTTCTTCACTTTTGTCATTCCTTAACATAAGTCCTTCCTTTCCTTCCCTCTGTCTCCAACTCTCTTTGTTCATCTTTAGTTTTTATTCAGTCTCTACATCACATTGTTGATGATGCAGAAGTTTTTATCACTGCGTCATACATTTAACTCCTTCACAACCTCTCTTTCATCCCTCCTTTCCATACTACCTCCTTTCCAGTGATTCTTCCCTCGCTCTTTCCTCTTCGTCTTCTTCACTATTTTATTGCTTTTTGACATAGGAAGTAGGAAAAAGGAAAGGAAGGATTGTTCCCTTCTATTTGCCCCTGGCCTTCAGTTTGTGTAACCATGCAGCAGAACTGATAATAATTAGCAAATGGGGACTGGATTAATTTGGTCCAAGTGGTGGCGGCGGGCGGGGCCCCGCCCCCTGCAGCGCGGCGCTGTTTGCTCAGCTCGTGGATGGACGAGAGGGAAAGAAAAATACACTGGCTAATTATTTCAGATAATGCAATTAAGATATGCATATTTAGCATAAATTCCACAATGGAAATGTAGACGTCAGCAGATAAAAAGAGTGTGTGTCTGTGTGTGTGTGTGTGTGTGCGTTTGTGTGTGTTTCCTGCACATGGCTGGGTATGTGCAGTAGTCTCTGGTGGCGGGTAGCAACATTAATCTCGCCTTGTTTTGGGTCTCTTAACTGCACAGAGGTTATAGTCTGTACCTGAGCATGCATATGTGTGTGTGTGAGCGTGTGTGTGTGTGTGTGTGTGTGTGTGTGTGTGTGTGTGTGTATGCCTCGACTAAAAATAAACACATTTGAAATCTTTTTTTAAAAATGTTTATTTATCTCTGTCATCCTCAGCTCTGCATACTCATTCTTACACACACACAAACACATACACACACACACAGACACACGCACACACACACACACACACACACAGTGTATGCAATGGGCCAGGTGCAGTGGCGTGTCTGTCCGCAGTGTGTGTATTTGCGTGCATAAGTGGTTGGTGTGTGTATCTACCTGCTACACTAATGATCTGCAGCTGTCAGCAACACACACACACACACACACACACACACACACACACACACACACACACACACACACACACACACACAGTGGAGAGACAGAGGGGTGGGGAGAAAAGAATAGGGGAAAAAAGAGGAAGGGAGAGAACAGGAAAGATGGAAAATGAAATGAAAAGATGGAATTGAAAACAAAAGATGGGAACAATTAAAAAAAGAAAGGGAACAGGCAGAAAGTAAAGGGGAAAAAACAAAAGAGGGAAAGTAGGAGAGATGAGGGATATATGGATGGAACTGGAAGGAATTTAGAAACAACTCAAGGAGAAATGAAATAAAGAGAGTGCAACTATCTGGAAAGAGAGAAGGAAAGGAGAGTAGGAAACAGGGAAGGAAAGGTGAGAGGATAGGATGACTAGAAGGAACACTAATGTGAAAGTAGAAGAGATGAGAAAGGAGACACAAAGGAGAGGAGGAAGAGAAGGAGAGGAAAAAGAGGGGAGAGAGTTGTTGGCATCTGTCCAAATACCAGCCTCTTCCTCTCCTCTGTTCTGGTTTGAATACTGCTGCATGTCATTAGAGCTGCCAATCAACAGCTGCCAGCGCTCTGCTGCAGCGTGCAGCTCGATGCAGGGTGACAGCTGCAGCCGACGCACAAACCCTGAACGCTGCGTGCTTCAGCTTTTTAAATAGGTGGCACCCACAGGATTCCCAGACTGTACCGTAACCTGCCTGATGAGGTCAGCAGGTCCTCGTCAGGACCAGGGTCATTATTCAAATCTTAGACTAACTTTGGTGGCAAGATTGGCGCCAGATTAAAAGTTGGCATTGTACGTTCCTGAAAATAATGTATATGTTCCATTTGCATAGTATTATGTTGCAGATACGTTGAAATTTTATATTTGTTTACGCTTTAAAGGATAACTTCGGCATTTTAACCTGGACTCTATTTCTCTATGTAAATTGATCGAGATTGATGTGAACAACAATTTTTGAAACTGGTCCATTTTGAGGGAGCCAGCAGTGGTTGGTAGCTGCAGAACAAGCTGCAATGGAAGCAGCTCCATGGAACACTCTCCCTGAACATATTCGAGACAGTACTGGCCTGTCCCACTTCAAATCACTGATTATAACACTTCTCTTCAAAACAGCTTTTAATGTGTGAATGATGTGTGTATTTCATCGTAGTCTCTTTGTGATCATTTTTAACCAATGTAAAGCGTATTTGAGTATCTTAGAAAAGTGCTCCGTAAATAAAATGTATTGTTATTACTGTTATTCTTATTATTATATCAGTCCCTTCAGGATCTCATGGCAAAAAAAACCTTGAATTTGTGGCCAATTTTGTCTAAAATTGCGATAAAAATCGCAGCATTTTTATGTGATTTTTTTTTTTGCGGAAATTGTGGGAAATGACAAAGATTGCAACTCAGGAGAAAAAAAAAATCATTTTTTTTTTAAACTACTGCCTCCAAAAAAAGCTATGTAATCACTTGCTATAATAATCATACTGAATATTACAAAACAGCTGCAAATGTTTCAGTTCTCTTCTTTAGTTTTATTTAATTAGTTTCAAAACATGGACTCCAATAACATGAGTGACTATTGTAGCTCTCAAATCAGACAATGTGACTGTAAAACAACATGTAAGCTACACCTTATGTAAACATGACATTTTAATAAATTCAACACAAATTGTATGCATTTAAACAAAGTGACAATTCTTATGTCAATACAGACGGTTTCTCCATACTGCAATGCCATTAGCGTGATGTGATGACGCAACTGATGATGAAGCCCCAGACTTTAGTTGAATTTGGTTTATAATTACAATCGCAAGATCACTATTTTCTGGAGGGACTGTAATATTAGTATTATATTATTATTATTTTTATTATTAATCACAAGGGGCAACTAAACATTGTCAATAAATGTCCATTTAAAGTGTTTACTTTTGACACTCGGATTGGTATAACAAGTGTCTGAAATGTCCCTTTACCTTTCACTTGATCCGATCTGTTTGTTATGACCTTTGAAGTAGAAGTTTATTTAGTTTTTGTTTTTATTTATTCACTTTTTGGTGACAGGGAAACCAAGAAATCTACACTATAAAAAAGTAACCTAAAGGTTTTTAAGTAATTCAGTTCTTAATTACACTACCTTTGACTGAGCACAAATTCAAGCGTACAAATTTCTACATTATCTTTTAAATAAACTTCTCCCACTTTTTTTTTTTTTAAATAAAAAATATTTGCTTTAGAAGTTTTTTTTACTGTATATATCATAAGTCTTTCGATGCAAAGGAGCAGCGGCTGTACTCTGAGCTCCTCATCCTATCTCTAAGGCTGAGCCCAGCCACCCCAGAGAGGAAACTCATTTTGGCTGCTTGTATCAACGATCTCATTCTTTCAGTCACTATACCCAGAGCTCATGACCATAGGCGAGGGTTGGGACGTAGATGGACCAGTAAATCGAAAGCTTCACCTTCCAGCTCAGCTCTCTCTTCACCTCGACGGCCCGGCGCAGTGCCTGCATCACTGCAGAAGCCGCCCCAAACCGCTGATCCATCTCACGCTCCTTTCTACCCTCAGTCGTGAACAAGACCTCAAGATACTTGAACTCCCTCGCTTGAGGCAGTAACTCTCCCCCAACCTGGAAGGGGCAATCCACCGGTTTCCAGCAGAGAACCATGGCCTCAGATTTGGAGGTGCTGACTCTGGTCTCGACTGCTTCACACTTGGCTACAATCCGCTCCAGTGCATGCTGGAGGTCACAGTGTGATGAAGCCAACAGAACCACATCATACTAGCCGATTTCGATGCTGATAAGTCTGCGCGTCCTTACTAAGAAGGTAGCTCAGTTGGCAACACTGCTAAAGCTGGGATGATGGTCAAAAGTCTGCATGGTTTAAAGTCCTGTCTGGATCTTTGAAAACATACAAAGCATTTCATGATACCTTTAAGATAGCCTTTACACATTTTCCTCTGTGCCTACTGAAAGAAATAAAAACTTATTTTATCTTGAAAACAAAGGAAATGGTGAATATTTGAAGTGAGACTTTGGGAACTTCCTGATGGTGCCAGTTGTGGCTGGAGGCAGTTTTTGTTTCTCCTGCACTGCCTCCACATGATGGGCAGCAGGGTCCTTTTTAAATTTGATATTTCTTTCTTATTTGTAGAAAGGAAAACATTGGTTCTCTCTACATGCACACATTTTACAAAATGCCCTGACACGTATCTACCTGAAGAGAGAGCAGAGAAAGGAGAAGGGCTGTTTGAGAAGAAAAGCAGCTAATGTTTCCCAAACAGCTCTTTCATTTTACTGTTCACTAACCTGGGCTTGTTTCCCTTCTGTCCCATTACCATCTTGTTGCATTCAGTCTCCTTTAGTGCTATTATTATACACTAATATGTAATTAAAGTTTAATTGTGTAGTGCTGGGAGTACAGTATATAATTTGATTGCTTGCATGATAACCATTTATGAAAAGTATTTGTACATCATTTGCACAACCGGGTTACATCTCACTATGGATTTTCTTGAATATCATATTAGATGTAATTACGTCTTTATGAAAGCCAGAGAATATCTGGGAATTATCCAAACACCTCACAGAAACATGAGACGGTGAATTTCCTGACTAGTTTTAGATTTTCATTCCGTCAGATGGTGAGAACCAGGCTGCTCAACTTCAGTGTTAAGCAACTGAGACACCATACGAGACTTTCAACACGCAGTCTTCATATTGCTTTATTATTTTCCTTCTCACTGTAACATGAGCATTCACTGGATTCTCTCATTCATGGTGGCCAGTTACTCAACAGCTACCAAAAATAGTGGACAGCCCTGCCTTACGCAGCTGCCAAAAGAGAAATGTTTATGTATACACTGCATTTTGGTGACTGTCAATTCAAACTGAACATCAGGTTTAAGAATATAATTTGTTTTTAAAGCTTTAAACAACAATAAATACATGCCTTACAGTCAGTCATTAGAGTCTTATTTTAACAGAGAGTACAGTGACCAGAATCCTATCTGTCATATAGTGGTGTGTATGGTCTCCCTCCCTGACTCTGTAAGGCTGCATTCACATCACAAGCAAATGTGGACCAAATCAGATTTTTGAGAGCAGGGCTGTGCCATATCATCTTGTTTACAATAATACCGGTTTAATTTTTAATATAATATGAAAAATTCATACTGTGATATTCGCGATAGTTCGACTTGTTGATATATTTATGTCATACTGTTACCCACGGCAACAACAACAAGCATGGCTGAAAGCAAACTTATTATCGACTCAGTGGTGGTTCCAAAAAGAGGAGCAGCTTCAGTAGGGTGGAATAAACTGTGGCGTCCTGACTTCTCAGACTCTTTTAGCGAGTTACCGCTCGGAGGGAACTCAGTCAGTGGCTCCTCTGGCAGCAGCACAGCGTCTCTCCCTCTCCTCTCTCGCCATGCGCACAAGGGAGTAGGTGTCGTTAAGTGATTCTGTCATAAACCTTTGGTGATGTAAACCTACATGATGCTCACGACTCGACAAAAAACTACATACATGTAAATGTGCAGTAGTTATGGTATCATAACAGCCTGTCACAGGTTACAGCGTGATGATTAGAGGAGTAATAGCAGAGCATAAAGGGCCAGGTGGAAAAAAAACAAGTCAGTCATTTAGGATTTTGCTGAAAAAAGGAAATCACCTGTTGATTTATATATATCCAATCAGATCTGGGTCACCCATATATGTGGTCTTAAATCTGATACATATCTGATTACTAGCTGTGTGAAGGGTAATATTGGAATTCATGTGTGTTGTTTCAGGGCAGAGATATGTTCACACTGTCAGATATGGGTCTCTTCAAACATGAATGTGAACAGTGGAGACAGAAGATCGGCTCTAGGAAAAAAATACACTTGAACATTAAGCCCTGTGATGTAAACACAGCCTATGCTTGGTGTATCTGTTAACAAAGACTCTTAACAAGTCTCCCTCAGTGTGTTTTGTTCTGTCAGAGGACCAGAGAGCTCAGGTCTAACTGGTTCTTTAATGAGACTGTATGTTGGGATGCTGATAAAGTTATTAATGCTGTAATGGAACTGACTGAAGGGCTGAGCTGAGACTCCACCACAGATCACTTACCTGCCTTATCAACAGGCTGCTAATGAGAGTAACACACACACACACCTGAGATTACTTGACAAAGATTCAAGCACTCTCTTGTGCATAGAGTGTGTAAATGCAAGCTCACAGAGAAGAACACACTCACTCTCTTGCTCTCTCTTTATAAAGTTGGTTTAGTATCTAAAAATTTGAGACAAATTCTGCATTAAATTTTTGATGAAACAGACTTAACTTTGAAGTAACGCTTGTGTTATTTACAATCTTTTCATTTTTTAAGATATGACACACCAAACATATTATTTTTTGTAAGACAGGGATAATGTACAGCAGGCAGGTCATTATTGCGAAATATTGCCCTAATGGTGTTCATTTCACATAATGACCCACTTGCTGTACATTATCTCGCTTATTACACAGATAGTTACTAAAATAATTAATAAGTTAACACAAAATATATTGAGCATCTGCATTTGCTATGTTCTTCCACCTAAGTTTTCCAAGTTTTACTTTAACACTTTCACCACCATTGACGAGATTTTGCATAATTTATGACAAAACCCGAGATATTTTGACAATCAGTGTTTTCGCTGTTATAAGATAGGGGATGCTGTTACACATCTTGTGAAATAGAACAGCACTGCCGTGTCCAAAAACAAACTAAGACGAAGGTCCACTGGAAACCAAAAGAAGATGCTCATGGAGATGTTGATGGACTCAAAGAAATCCTGTTTTGATCAACATTCCAAATCCGATTTGGACGATGAAGCAAACAAGTTTGGCGGGACGAAATAGGATCTCCATGGACATTATTATTTTTTTATTATTTTCATTTATGCAATTCAAACTGAAATAAGGAAATAAGAAAAAAAAATGTAAATGTGACATTTTCTTTGTTGTTCTTTGACAAAAATGCATTTTTTCTCAGCTTTTTATCTGAATTTTTTTTTTTAATGATAATGCACAAATTTTATGTGATGATAAAAAAAGGAATGGAGTAAGATAGAAGAAATGATTTTTGTGTTTTAAAACAAAAGGTCTCTTCTTTAATTTGGTATATATATATTTATATATATATATATATATACTGTTTACATATTCATAGAACAAATTATTCTGTGGGTCTTGAGAGGTTAGTAAATATGATCAAAAATGCTGACGGTGGCTGGTAACTTCAAAATAATACTGTAGCGGGGAAAGTGTTAAATTGTCTTCCTCTATAAAAATGATAATACCATTTGTGTTGAAATGATAATACCACATTTGGTTAAAGTTATATAATTTAGCAAAGACAAATGTCATTTTTGTCAAATCATATTTCCTTACTTCAATTTGAATTGTATAACTGAAAATTGTAATAATAATAATAATAACAATGAAAATAACATTCTTTTTGACGTATAGCGGAACGCGCTGCCACGTTAATGATCGTTCAGTGTTCTGTTGTCTTCCTCTCCTCTGTGGTCGTCTTGTCCGTGTGTTCATGTCACCGTCATGGAGATCCCGTTTTAGCCCACCAAACTTGTTTGCTTCTTCGTCCAAATTTGATTCACAATGTTGATCAAAACAGGAATTGTCGGAGTCTGAGTACATCAACATCTCCACAGCTTGCGCACCTATAAACTTTTCCGTCTGCGCCGGCATTTTTGTGCAGTTCACAAGCTGCTACATCTTCTTCCGCTTTCCTCAGGATCTTGTTCTTGTTTTGCCGTCTTTTTTTTGAATTTGCAAACAGTGTTAAACTTGGAAATCTTTTTTTTTATTATTATAGAATGATTTTTCTTCCAGACGCTTAAAAAAGGTTTCTTTTCTCAAATTTAACCCTCACACCACCTCTGTGTTTCAAATGTAATGGGAATATATTGGAGGCATACTAGGGCAAATGTAGAGTTTGACAACGTAATAGGATTTTTTAAGGATATCACATATACATTTAGCATTAGGGGAATAAAGTATGTATTGATTGAAGATAAAATTACGTAGCAGTTTGGACACTAGGCAGAACCTTTAACCATTCAGCATTTCTTTAAGATGGCAATGTTCTTTCACACACCTGCTTCAGACTAAAAAGAAAGACAAAAACGTAACGTCACCAGCGGTCAGATTTTAATCTGATACCCTCATTCATCATAGCAACGCTTTCCAGACGGGGAAACCCAAACGTCAAAATACTGGGATAGGAAGAATGTCTGTTGTCCTGGCGACTGGGTAAATATTTAAGAATGTGGGAAGTTTGTTCAAGTCATGGCTGAGGGCTGTGTCTCACCCTCCTGACATCTGTCTGTCTGTCTGTCTTTGTTTTCATCTGTCTGTCCTTAAGTTGACTTTCTGTATCCTTTTCTTCCTCACCATCCATTTGTATGCCTTTCTCTCAGTTCAGTGAGCTATAGAGTAAAGAAAAGAAAGCAGACAGTGTCAATAAAGTGAAACTTCAGTCTCAAATGAAATCATTAAATGGTTATTAGACTAAGTACCTCTACGTGCTTCATCATCTGTTGAGGATGTTGACTTTTTGCTTTGGACCTGTAGCTTTAGTTTCAGCATCGTTTACATCAACATGTCATTGAGCTATTGTATCTTTTAACATTAAAGGGATAGATCATCCAAAAATAATACATAATACATATTACAGTACTTCACATCCCTAGGCTCTCTAAGGTCCTAGAAAACGTCCTCTGTCGAACAGCGTTGAGGAGCAAAATGCCTGAAAAATGGAAGCATATCAGTGCAAACAGACTTCGACGGAGGCCAAACACACAGCAACAAAGATTATAAAATTAAACAAAGCATTTTGAAATTATTACAGTTATTAGTTATAGTAATTATTACAGACTGAAAAGTGTATCTTATTAGATAAAACAGGTGTTGACAAAGTTTTCTTTTGGGGACCTAATTTACAGTTGAAAAAAAAGACAGTACATTGCAATACATTGCAATATTTTTTATGGCAGTACTCAGCATATTGCAACATATTTAAAATCGCAGTAATGTTGTATCGTGACTAGGACATTTTTTGAATAACCTTTTTTTTTTTTTTTTTTGCTGTTTGCACCGATATGCTTTTATTTTTCAGGTGCTCCACTATCCCTAACATTATTCTATAGAAAACTTTTTCTGGGACCACAAAGAGCATGAGTGTATATCATATAAATTATATTGTTTTGGTAATTTAATTTCTTTATTTGGCTAGCTGTAGCTGATAAAATGTGCCCACTTTGACCTTGGCTAAAGGCATATTCACACTGGGGCTCAGAGTTAGAGCGATTCGAACATGAAGTCAGTACTATTTTCAGATTTCAGGCTGAGTGAAGTAATGGTGGAAAGAAAGTTCAACTTGGGTAGAAATATTTCTCACAATGGAGGAGGATGACCAACTCCCTCTTCATCTCTCTCTGATTACATCTATATGTGTCTCTCTCTTGGCCCAAAGCAGCTGCTTCAACTCACCACTCCAATGTGTGTGTGTGTGTGTGCGCGCGTGTGTGTGAGGGATCGGATAGCTGAGCATATTTTCTCACCAGCTGACTGTATGGGAAATGGATTATCCTAAAACCTGCAGGTTTACATTTCATTATATTTCCGCCTTAAAGCCACAACTCACAGTATATCACAGTATCGGACACGCAGTTCACTCAGTGCCAAAGGCTACTGATTGCTCATGATATGTAGTTATTGACAGTTAGAAGAAAAGCAGGAAGGCACTGAATACTAAAAAGTGAGGAACATGTAGTCTCAATATGACTAACAAAGTGAGGAAAATGGTAATACATAGTGATTATTTTGTCAATGTAAGTTACCTCTATCAGTTACTATGGCTCGCTCCCTCTCAAAGACGCACATACAAAAACATGATATATCACACACACTCCTTTGCCCATCCAAACCACACTGTCCTGGCTTATAGTGTGAGCGGGCCATTTGTTTGTTTTTGTATCTGTAGGGCTCCAGACTGTGACTATTTAGTTGCATTTTGTGACCATGGAGCACCAGTGCGACATGCAAATATTGTTAAGATATGACTACAGAGCTGTTAATTTGCTTCCAGGTTACAGTGAATAAATCATCATGTTTAAAGGCACCGGCAAAACTCAATGATTTTAATAATAGTGTGAGAAGATGAGGTGTGTGTTTTTGTATCTGCAGGGCTCCAGACCACCGCATTTTGCTACCATGGAGCACCAGTGCGATACGCAGTTATTATTAATGTATGAAAGTGTTTGTTTGTTTTCAGATCATTGTAGATTAATCCTCATGGTTAACACAGCTGTGGTAACAGTTAAACTTTCTGCTAACTGCTAATGTCTAACTGTTGACCTGGAACTTCCTGTTAGACATGCCTCGAAGTGGATGTAGTTACAGTGTGCTGTGACCTTCAGGAATGACTGACCTAATAGATATAAAATGGTATCTAAAGTTCGCTGACATAAGCAATTGAAATGGAAAGTCAGTTATACTCAAGCACAGTAAGCTAAAATCGAGACGGCAGTCGTTTCAGTTGTGGACCCAACTGCACAGTCCACTAGCCTTTTTTTCATTTGCCCGCTGTGCAACGTTAAATGTTCTGGGGGTTGAGGTAATTTGTAAAATTTTCTTCATTTTGTATTGATCACATCTAACACGAGTTTCAGTTTTCTGATGACACCTGCAACCTGCAGTTCATCCATACCATTTATGTAGTCACATCCCTCCATTTCAAGTTCACGTAGAATATGGATTTATCACTTCCTGCCTTCTGTTTGAATTTTGTGAGTCATTATAGTCACTTGAATAACATGTAGAGCCTGGTATGATTTATCTGACATATCTTAGGTGTGATGTTACTGTGATGGCAGCACACACACACACAAACACACACAAACAACCTCCACCTTTGTCAGACTGCAGGTGCAGCTGTTCAAGTTGCTGCTGTGGAGGAAGGTGTGTGTGTGGGGGAGTGCTGGACCCCGATACCGGGAGGGAAAAGAAGGATGGATGGATGGATGGATGGATGGATGGATGGATGGATGGATGGATGGATCAGTTATATTGTCATGATAAAGTTTTACAGTCAGATTTGTGTGTGTGTGCTTGTTTGTTGTTGCATATGTTTCTAATTTTGTTTCTGTTGTATTTACAGAATGATAAATGAAATGAATGTAAAATGAAAAAAGAAAGAAGGGAGAGTGGATAGAGAACTGAGATAAAGGAAGAGCAGCGAGACAGAGAGAGAGAAAAATGAGGGAGGGAGGCGTTCACCATGAACATCTGGCCCTGCGGCTATAAAAGGACTCCCTGACACACACACACACACACACACACACACACACACACACACACACACACACACACACACACACACACACACACATTCCTCCCCTGTGTAAATCTGTCTGGCCAGGTGAGGTTTAAACTCAGCAACATACGATCAAAATTATAATCTGAGTCAGGAGTTTAGTCTGAGAAAACAAACAGGAATATGTTCACAGTTCTGAGACTGAGCTCACTGGAAACAAGTACATTTTTAGACAAAAATGTAATTAAAAAAACAAAATTGTATATCTGTCTATAACCTCCACCAGCAGTTGAGGGTTAAAGCCTTTGCTAATTAGTAATTTCGTAACTAGAGGAGGGATCCTGCTGATCCAAACTAGCCAAAATAAAATGAAAAAAAAAGAATAATACATTTATATTTATAATTTCACAAAGATAATGCTAATAAATGCAGATGCAAACACTTATTAAATACATGTGTCATGCATTCAGTGTCTGAGCAGTGATGTCCACTTACACACTGTAGTTCAGCTAATTCACAGGCATGTTTTTACTTGAGACCAACTCGTCAAATACGGCAGCCTGGTCAGTGGCCCTACACATCAAACTATGATACTATATAGGTAGGTGTTATCTGTTTTTTCATACCCTCCTGAAATTTTACCGAGGTATACCTTGACACATCTATCAACTTTCCCTCCCACCCAGCGTGGACTTTCTTGTCCTTTCTACTATGTTATTGCTGTCGGGTGCCTTATGCATCGTTATCAGAAGCTGAAGAGGTTGATAAATAAGCTGCCAGACATAGAATTTAAAGAATGTGAAGTTGAACTGTTTAGTTGAACAGGACACATGAGGAGAGAGGACATCACAAACAAAAAAAACTGCACAATGCTAAAACAAGGACTTCGAGAAGTGATTCCCGTACGCCCAGTGGAAGTAATGCCATTGAGTTAAACTGTTAGGAAAAATGTACTTACTAACTGTAATTCCAAAAGCTTTATTTGCAGTTGAGCAAAATGTTTCCAAATTATAGACACAACAGTATAAAATACTGAGCGTATCACATAAATCACACAATCACAATGCCAGAACTTCAGTAGTTGATACCAATACCAGTAAAATTCCACAATTCTTGATACTCTTTTTATTTTTTAATATTATTATATAATTATTTTAGTCATAAGGATTTTAATGTACAAACTGAGGAAGAACAAAACTGAACCAAAAAACACATAGAAATTCCTAAAATGTTTTGTCGAAGAAAAGAAAAAAAACCATCCTGGACAGTACAAACAGTGGGGTGTTGGCTAGCAAACAGCCTGGTGATCATCTCCTTGGGCCACCCTGGCCTCGTCCCCTTCTTCCTCACCCTCATCCTCTTCTTGTCCCCATCTACTGCTTCTCTCCTCTTGGACTTGATCTTTTGCACGATGTCAACCATCACCATCCAACGGGAGGCTGTCGGGAAGGATAAAATAACGAATGTTGCTGCCACAAATACTCAGTGATTCAGGGTCATTTTCACCGCCTTCAGGTGGGTGTTCATGCTCATATCAACAGACAAATAGAAACAAATCCTCCACCAAAGACAAATATTGCAGCGCTTGAATAAAAACACAGGCCGCCGCTGTTGTATTTTTTTACATTTAGGATTCTCAATACTCAATTTGATACTACAGTAAAACAAAAACAATACAATAAATCCCATGTTCTTAAACATACACACCTTTATTAATAACGTTTAAGTTAGATAAAATTGTTATTTTCAAATGAATCCCTGATGATCCGCCTCCAACAGAAAGTCTGTGTGGGTTCATCAGATTTTGTGGGCGAGGAAACACATATTGATATATAGCCTATAATATATAAACCATTTTCTCCTCCGTTGTCGTTCAACACATGTACGTGTAAGATGTGACGGTTTGTCTTTGTGTTCCAGGCAAGTCACGCCAAACTGTCAAACCAACATGGCGGACCGTGTGGGGTTAATGTTTGTTTACGATGACTTCTATCGCCAAAGGTGCCGGTTCTTTGCTCATTTGAGCGAAACGTAGGAGGAGAAACGGCGCATGTATCACCTGCATCAGCACCGCATCCATTGGGGCTGCCATTGTTGTTTAGAGGGCTGTGTGACGTCAGAAAGTGTAACTGGGAGTACATCGATCTGGTATGAGTTCACAGGTGGTAAGTTACGGGTTTGACTGCCATTCCAGTGCACTTTCATGGGTAGAGGGTTGGAAAAACACAGGTTACGGGTTGCCTGGAACGCGCTATAACCCAAAGTTACAACAACCCGGACAAACACATAAAACATGCAGGGCTCAGTGCAGAATAGACACACAGCGCTAGCAGCCCTAGTGTAAATATGCCGTGCTTTGAGTCAGTGAGTCCAACAGAGCCGTCGCTGCAGCTGCATTTGTTGCCTTTTTTCATGTGTTGTTGTTGTCCCTCTGTGCTGGTAGGCGTTCTTCTCTTGGCATTTAACGACAGACTAGAACACTTGTGGGCATATAAGCTGCCCCGTCAGGTCCGGAAGAATTACATCTCTGGCACCCACGGCACTGGAGAAAAATTAGTATCATTATGTTTTAGAATTTTGGCATCAACTTGGTACTGAAGCATCAGTTCTCGTGACACCCTTAATTGCATATACGTAAAGAAAGACGGCAACTGTGTACTGATAATTTACAATTTGAGTGTCAGAAAATGAGACTCTAAATCTTATGCATGGCAGTTTTTTCACTTTTGTTTCTTTCCATATTTTGGTTATTTAAGAAGAATGCACAGTATCAGTGCTCTCTACTGCAGCCTGCAAACACTTTTTGCATTTTATTCAAAATTTGTAAATCGTTCACTGTGCTGTACATCAAAGATGGTTGTCAATGGGTTGGACAAACTGTTTTCTTCCATATGTCTCTGTCTTAGTGCTTTTGACAGTTCTGTGGTTCAGCTCTGAGTGTTGACACTTGTTCGCGCTGTCAGCAAGTGTTTAACACCCACACTGCCAAAAAAAGATAAAAAAAATCTTATGTTTTATTTATTTTGTCTGTTCTGTGGAACTTTGTGTGTGTGTGTGTGTGTGTGTGTGTGTGTGTGTGTGTGTGTGTGCATGTCTGTGTGATTAATCTCTAAATAAGGTCACATCCCGCTGGCCGAGGGTTGTCTGCAATCTGCTGTTCTGCAAATCAAAAGGTCAAAGGTCGCACCAGTCAGAGCCATGTTCTGCAGCTCTAATTTTACTAATGAAATCAATTAGAATTAAATCTATAGACTTAATATGAATGAAATGTGATGAACTGAGGCCAGAGCAGAGCAACAATCTGGAATCATCTCTGTGGAGGATTAAAGGTTTTACACTGATTATGTGATGTCATCATAAACGACAGGTCATGATGAGGTCATAGGAAAGATGGAGACATTCTTGAGTTTGTTTTGACTGAAGAAATAGTTCATTTCATTATGAAAGATGATATATGAAAAAAACATATGGTCTGTTCTTTGGAACAGCATTTCCAGTAGAAATGTGTTTAAAAGGTCACAAATGGAACTGTAAACCAAGTCCAGGATGAACCAACTAAACTCATTACTCAAGATTATGTGTTGTGAATATTTGAAACTGAAACAAGATATTTCATATTTTCAAGGTCTTGTGTCCTTGTATTTGACTAGGGTGGATTTCTGATTTCAAGACACAAAACTCTTGAGTCTGTTCAACTCTATTCAATGTTCTGCAGATGACCACAGATAAAGTAGTTGTAAGCATCTAGTATGCTCGTAATATTTGAAAGGTGTGCAGGCCAGGTTTTCTCCACCAAATACGTATCTGGCCACACAACATTCAGTCCCTCCAGGATGTAGTAGTGTTAAGTTTGCAACACTTAACACAAATTTAGCCAATCCTTTTGAATTCTTCGCAATCTTGCAACTTTGTCGGAACACCAAAACTATTTGACTATTTAGAACTGTGTAAAATCTCATTTAATTGTACAGGTGCGTGCAGTGTATTGACTCTCTCAGCCCCACTCTCTTTCTTTGTTTATCCTGAGACGGCTGCTGCGGGAACCACAAAAAATTGAGCATAGCATTAGTTCAGGCAGGACACGGTATCAAGCTCAGCTCACATCCCAGCTACATCAGTTGATCTCAAACAGCCGATCAACTGATGCAGCAGCTCATTCATGGAAGGCAGTCAGCTGATTGATCACATGGCCCTTAGGCTTTCCATGTAGGCGCATGGAAGGGCAGGGAGGTTTGCCTCTCTCCACCTTAGGCTTTCCACGTAGGCATGCAGAAGGACGGAGAGGTGTGCTCTCTCTCTTAAAGTCTGGGTAAGGCAAAATCAGAGATTTCTTTCTAAACGTAATGTTAGGGTCGGGGTTAGCATGTCTGTGCCCTACTGTATAAAAGCTACGTTACTGCTAACATTAGAGCGCATAGTATTTGTGTCATTTCTTTCACCCAGTGTGTGTGAGCAGTGAGTACGCTATGTGCCACAAGCTCTCTGAGGTCTTTCAGTCTTATAAATACATGACGAAACATCTCTGTTAAATGCCACAGTCGTAAACATAAGCTAAACAGCCATTTCAGTCTCTCTGGCCATATAGCTACCATGCTCACTGCTGTGGGTGTGTGCTTTGTGCTAATGCTAGCTATTTAACAAGAGGGTACCGTCATGCAGCAGCGTTCGTGCCGTTTGTGCAGTGCAACTACTGTGTGTGCTCCTGGATTGGTTGCTGATGAGAGTCTGTGGCTACACAGCAGCTCGTACTTCAGCTCAGGGGTCATGTCTGTTATAATGCTACTGGGTTAGCTGCTGACGAGAGACTGTAGCTGTGCAGCTGCTCATTCTTTGGCTTGGTGTGTTTTTATTCACCGCTCTCTTTGCCATCGAACTTACAATTCACGGTGAAACCAAAGTGGCTCCAAACACCAGACCTGTAGGTTATCTAAAGATCTTCTGTTGCTGGCGTTAGCGACCATCTTGCAATGCGCTAGCTTAGCTTAGCTTAGCTTAGCTTAGCGTGCTTCCTCGGTGTCTCAGTGGAGTAGAGTGTTTCGGTTTAAGGGTGGGAGGACCAGGGAACATGTTGCCTGCTCGTCTATGCTGCCTTGTTGAGCAACGTGGCACTGAGAACATTATATTTAACACAGTTTAAGCTATATTTTGTTTTCCAAGTGTAATAAGATAATAAGATAGTAGGACAGCATGCTGTTAGCTTTGTAATGCTAAAGCCTGGGATGGAATAATATAGTACTTTGTTATGTGTCCACTCATCCTCACATCTTCACTTTAATTTGACCTTTCATTGCATATTGATTGATGGATTTTGTTTTCTTTCATTATTAATATTGAGCTGTTGGTGAACTGTCTGTGTTGCCTACGTCCCATGTGTCAAGTGCCAAGTTATACATGTGTGTGTTCTTGTTGTCATTTAGTTAGACCAGTTTGCAGTTTGCTGTATTTTGCATTCACTTATCACATGGTTTAGCTCCAGTTTTACACATTTGCTCTCTTTTTTTCTCATTTTTGGGAAAATAATAGCCACTTTTTGAAATCATCTAAAGCCTGTCTTTGTATCTATCCACCCAGTCCCTAAAACTCTTAAGCAGTATTGTCTAAAATGCTGATTTATCGATACATATTGATTCTGAGTATTTAAAGCAGTTTCAATACTCATTTTCTGCAGTATCAATACACCCATACCAGCTGCACTTTATTGCTCTCTCCTATTGTTGATGTTTACTCCAGTCGTTCTGCTGTTCTCTGCAGCCAACCAAGAAAAACAAGTTATTGTTGTCATATTAAAGCCTTGTTAAACATTTGAAATTGTGCGCAAGTGTCAGTTTATCCTCTTGGTATGTTATCTCAATATTGTTCAAGATACTGTATCGAAGTTTGAAATTCCAGCTTGGCGACATCACTTCCTCAAAGTGACCTCCATGTAACTGTCCCCAGTTTGATTTTAATGATCTCATTTGTCTCTTCTTATTTCCCTGCTGTGAACTGTCTAAAGACTCACAAAAAAACACAATCTTACTGTAAAGAATAAATCTTTTCATGCGGTCAGTGGTCAGGTGGATTTCTGTCACTTTTGAGACGGTCCCTGAAACTTCGCCTCCCATCTCTTCTTCTTCTTCTTTTTCTCTGATGGACTAATTATTGTCGTTGTTCTGCCGCTCGCGCTGCTGGCTGCCAAATGGAATTAAAAACCAATTATTGATAAATGAAGAGTGGCTTTAGCTGTGTGTGTGCGTGTGTGTGTATGTGTGTTTGCGTCTGGAACCGAGCCTAGACCAGAGTACTACATCTGTCATCCAAACGCCGTGACAACCACTCATGTGTGGCGTCGCATCCTGTGCATTCAACACACACATCTGCACTGCAGCGCCTTCGCTGCAGGAGTGTGTGAGTGTTTCGGGTGTGTGTGAATATGTTTTATTGGGCATCTGTGCTTTCATATGTGTGTTCAGATGTGTGTATGATGCATACCTGTGACATTTTAGCATGTGCATATGTACATGTATGCAGGTGTGTGTGCAGATGTGTGTGAGTGAGTGAAGACACGTGCTGTCTGCGTCTGTGTGTTTATGTTGTTTGTGTTTGTGTGACAGATTGACGTGTGCACAGATGGTGGATGATGAACATATGAATTTCACTTCACACTTTACATGTTGACATGACAACAGTGTTAAAGCACATATAATATACATAACGTTTATCAAATTAAAGCAAACTTTATTGATACGTGTGGAGTGTTCTGATCCCTGCAGCAGCAAATATAGCAGGATTAAGCACAGGAGAAATACACTGGATCATACAACAAAAAAGACCCTTTATGTCTGTCTATCCTGGAAGATGGATCCCTCCTAGTACCATTAAATCAATCAATCAGTCAATCAATCAATAAATAATTGGTTTACTTAACACAAAGAAATTCATGAAAAAATGAAAATACAAAATTGAATAAACACAACAAAAATGAAATAAAGTAGAAAAAGATAAGAAGACAAAAAAAACTCTGGAAGCATGTCACAATACAGAAGCAAAAGACATTCTAACTAACTCCCATTTCACCGGGACAGTGTAAAGTACAGTACTTGAGTAAATGTACTTAGTTACATTCCACCACTGAAGTAGTGTCCATGGCCCTGTACAGTACATACTGCTAATGATTCACAATGCAATGCTTCACATTTTATAGATGCAGAAATTACAGTTGTGACTCTACAGCTGTCAGTGATGAAAAATTATGAATTGAATCTTAGTTTACTGCTCACTACAAAGTAAAGTATTGAGTGTCTGTTTTATAGGGAGTAGTGAATGAGTAAACAAAGGGTTTAACTTAAAATTTGTAGCAAAAAGCAGGCAGAACAGGAAATGGTATTGACATGGCATGACAAAATGCATAAACTGCTGCAGCGTACATGGTTAGCAGGTGGGCAACATCAGCAGGTCAGTGGCGGCTGCTGGTCTCTCAAACAGGGGAAGCTCACTTCAAGTTTACATCATAAAACTTGTCATATTGTAGCGAGGCAGTAACTTATAAAAGGAACATTTAATTGAAGCTGAATTCCTCCAATCATCATGCATACACCGAGCGTCCTCTCCTGCCTACCGCGCCATTAGGTCCCATGGAAGCTGAGCCTTCGTGGAAGTGATGATTTTGTCGCATTTATCCAATGACCGTCTCGCTTTGCTGCATGAAAAGACCTGCTCAGCGCTGTCTCATAGGAATGCTTGGAGGCTCTGCATCCACCGTGCTGACACGAGAATGAATGACAGGGAGGTCATGTTTGAAAACTGGTGATAAACAGCTGATGTTTGAACATCATAGTCATGGTGTTAAATGCATCCTAGCGCACGTTTAATGCAATGTAAATTCTTGTTTAAATGTGAATTCAATAGTGCAGATTTGACCATTTGTTCTATGAAATTTTAGGGGAAGTTCAACCTCTCTTGTAGTCTCAGAGCAATCGCCCCTGCAGCAGGTGCAGTCTTTGACCCTGGAGTCATTGTTTTGAAACTAATTAAATAAAACTAAAGAAGAGAACTGGAACATTTGCAGCTATCTTTGTAATATTCAGTATGATCATTATAGCAAGTGATTGCATGACTTATTTTTTGGGGGCAGTAGTAAAAAAAAAAAAAAAGGTGAACAAAGCCGTAAGCTGCCCCCAGTGATGTTTAGTTCACCTTTTTGGTTAGATGCCTGAAATAAGGTCTGTGGTTCACACAAACTTATAGGGATACTTCACCGATATTCAACCAGCTTTGTATCAAAACAATGTGGGTAGTATGTGTAAATTCACTGCGGTAAACCTCTCTCTTCATCAAACAAGTTCCTTGATAACCCTTTCTCTCTCTCTAATTCAGACCTGATCTCAGAAATCTGATTAAACGGTAAAACCTAGGCAGTGCTCATCGACTGTAAATCAAGGTTTGGTCAGGAACACATTTCAAAGAAAACTTTATTTCATTTGCAGCTATATATTTGGCTGTATAGCTCTGTTCTGGGGCCTCTCTGCCTTTCCTAGGCCCACACAGAAAGCCTAAGGTGGAAATAGCTCACCTCTCTGCCTGTCCACACGCAAACGAGGAAGAGAGGGCAAACCTCCCTGCCCTTCCATGCGCATAAATGGAAAGCCTAAGGCAGGGAGACCAGCAGCAAATCAGCATGCCGAATATGGCTTTCCATCAACGTCATAGTGGCAACGTTTGTAGTTTGTTTACAGCCTAATGTTACCTCTTTACTCCTGGTGATTACATGTAGGCTTCAGAAAACATTAAAGTGGTGGATTATCTTGCTGAACAAAACATGTAAGTATCATAAATGTTTGTGTGTACTTCCACATCGGCCCACGGAAAAATATCATCCCTGCAGCACTTAATTGTCCTTCTGCTGACTGCAACCAATCAGTATCTCTCCTTTTCTGCTGCTTGTATTATTTCAGCATGCAGTTATATAAAGAAGGATATAAAAAAAAATCAGTAATTCCTGTATGAAGAAGTCAGTCCCGCCCCTTTTACACAGGTCTGTCATGTGTTAGTCAGAGTGAACTGTGCATGCGGTAAATGAGGGATGAAGCTCAGTCAGAGCTAATGCTGTGTTCAGGTACTTTTTTTCAAATCATAAAGTTGGACATTTAGTAGTTTATTAAGGGGATGTTAAACTTGTAAAAGTGTCTTGTGAGAAAAGGCCTCCATAATATCAGGGTTTATAATTTCTGACTTGAACACATAATCAACAAATTTCCAAACAGTGAAACACAGTGATTCATTTGTAGGGCTTGTTATTTTTAGGTTTTTGTGTTTATTTTGATTTGAAAAAAGATGAATACATAAATATGTGTGAAAACTGGATTGTAAAACAACATTTGAATCACAAAACTCTACTTAAAGTATTATTTTTCTAATGAATTTCAGGGAATTTGAGGCATGATCGGGGGCTAATTAGCATTTTCTTGCCTTTTTTTTTTTTTAAAATTCCCTGTTATGTAAAGCTGAAAGGAAACCTGTTCTACTGTAAACTGGTAATAAATGTTGTCTTGCAACAGAAAGCAACATTTATGTGAGCAGGGACATAAATCCTGCATGGAAAAAACAGCCTAGAATGATCTCCTTTTTTAAAAAATCCATGAAAATGATGAGCCTTAATAACATGATTAATTCAGACACAGAAAACACACACACACACACACACACACACACACAAATGTCTACATGTGTACAGTTTAAAACACACACACACACACACACACACACACACACACACACACAGACACAGTAAATTATTATTAAACCCAGTGATAACGGCCTCACTATGAATCCATCAACTGATCTCTATCTGTAAGGACCAGGCTATTTTTAGAACTGCTGCAAGGGAATATGTGTGTGTGTGTGTGTTTCCACATGTATATCTGTATATATGTATGCATGTGTGTGTGTTGGTGGGGGTCGTGGGACTGGAGTTGTTTTCCAGAAAATAGTTTTGTAATTACATCTGCGAGGGGGGAAACTCGTTATCTGCGTTAGCGAGCGGCCGACGGCGAACGCTTTGAAATATGGCTCCTCTTCAGCGCGGCGACGCCAAAATACTGGTAATAACTGCTGATAAACAAGGCGAGTGTAATTGCATCTATTTGCATTTTTAAATAATGCCGCTGAAAAATAAATGTGTTTGCTGTAGACAGTGGCTGCTAGGTGTAAACTGCAGAGTCGCTCACACGCAGGGGGAGCTGCTTTTATTTTTTATATATTTCTGCATGTTTTCATTTCAGATTATCATTTCAGCTTTTTAATAAGCTGATATATTATCTCATTATTTTTAGGATTAATATTACCATTATTTCAGAGGTTTAAATTAGGGAGATGCCGCTGCCCTTCAAAAAGTTTGAAATGCCTTTCAATGACAGAAAACATTCTGTTTTGTTTACCCATTTTTCTGGTGCTTTCAGTGAAGCCAGCTTTTATTTTATCTGACTCATAATTACCCTGTTTGCTCTCAACACTTAAAACCCACAGTAAGTTAAAGAGGAGTGCCACATTAAATGCTAATTATTTTTTGTCCTGTAATTACATACAGTTGATTTTTAATGGTGTGATATGTTAATACTGGTGATTTTAAACCTCCCTTTGCTGCTCAAAACTAGCTTGTATACAACTTCTTGTGGGTGAAAGGTCAGGTAAGCTGAATTCTGTGGCCCCTTCCTCGGCCATGATGAAATAGCCAACACTGAGATCATTGCTGCAGTGGCTGAAACAATAGTGATAATATGTCAAATGACAAAACCTGAATCAGCAGCTGTCTAAATGTATATACTTTTTCTGTTTGTGTAATGCATGATCATAGCTAGCTCTCAGTAAGACACCATACATATGACTGGACCATGTGGGAATTTACTTTGAAAGGACAGATACAGGAAGAGGCCACGCTCAGCAGTCAGACAGGACTTACGTTACAAACCAATCACAGCCGACAGATATCTTTCCCTTCTTCTGTAAATATTCAGTCTGATAAATATGGAAAAGTTGATCATGTTAGTGCGGGGCTACCCAGAGCTTTACATCTGTCCCACGGACAATAGGCCTACACACTTATAAACAGCGCCTCGAAGAAGATCAGCTCTGTTTCAGGTAAACAGGCTATACAATGCTTGTTAAGGTTACTTAGCAACCTCAGACGCAACCTACCACCATGCTGCCCTGAAAGCTGGCGCAAAAAAGGCACAAGAGTAGCACCCAGCGCCAGACCTCGTGTTTTCCAGATGGGTAAAGACGCGGCATGTGTCCGACCCCTAATTTCCAGGGCTGGTACCTGCGGTTATTACACAGGCTAGTTAATAACATGTCAGGCAGGAAATCCAAAGTGTGGGATCATTTTGAGAAGGTGAAGGACCAACCCAAGGTGATATGTAAACTCTGCAGGCCAACATTTGCCTATCATTCGTCGACCACAAACATGACATACCATCTGAAACATGGAAGTAGCTACATGCCCATTAGCCCCTTAGCACAATCATTACTGCTTTGCTGACAGGGTCATTAACAGGCGGCTCGCTCAGTGTGTGACGTGCACTTGTAGATAAAATATAGGCCTATATTAATGAAGGTTCATTAGTACGGTTTGTATTTCTCTGTAATGTAGCACAGTGTTAACAATGTTACTGATACTATTCTTTCTCACACCTTCAACTCAAACCATTGTGTTGCCACGCCCAAAATATATCATTTAATAATTAAATTTATATCGTAAACACGCAGGCGACTAGTCGACTAATGGCCCTAAGTGACAACTGTTTGTTGGCTAGGAAACTTCTCAGTCGGGGGCAGCCCTACCAGTGTCCTCACAGTATGATATTATAGCGATTCATCAATACGATATTTGCCGATATTATAAAGTCTGCCACAATACAATTTTGATTCGATGTGATTCAGTGATATAACACAGTCAATTACAGAAGAAGCTTCCACCCCTTTCTTTTTAACTTTTTGTGATAAAAGATAAAATTAACACATAAATAATGTAAATAATTTTAACTTTTTAAGTGCAGAAAAGCTTACTTTAAACTGACTCCACTAACACACATTACACAGCACATGGGATAAGTTAACCTTCAGGGTTTATTTGACAGAGAGACCTTTCTGGAAGAAATGTTTTCATTTTGACGTAAACCACCATCTTTTTCATCAAACTTCAGGACTATCTGGCTCAAAGCCTTGAAGGCAAACTTCTCCCAACAGCCATAAAACATGGATTAATAACAAAATCATTTAACAAAGATGTAAAAGTCAGCACAGTAATAACCGTCAAGGTTCATAGACATATCGTTTTTTTGCTAGTCACTCACTGTAAGCACAAGCATGGTTACATTGCATATATTAGCCTAGCGGCTAGCTGACTTTCCTCCATTCATAGCTTAACAAATTAATGTATTATTTATACTTTTTCTTAGTCACTGTTGGTTAAAGTCACTGCATCTCCTGACAGAGCAGCTCGGTTGAATTTCAGCCTGCATGTACATTTTTACAGCTCAACATTATTGAAACCGAGCAGCTAATGTTGCTGTAGTGAGAGGTTAGCAGGATGAGATGCCGTCCAGGCAGATAACGTAACAGCATTGTATACATTCACCATGTGCTCTGTCTGTTGACCCCTTTTTCTTCTAAAATATTTCCACACTCCTGATTTATTCCCACGTAAATAATGTTATCCTCGTTGTCTTTCTTTTGGCTGCCTACCCTCTGCCTGCCACTGTTTGACAGTTACAGAGACTTTCAAAATAAAAGCGTACCCTGAAGATGACGATATAAATGGATGTTTTCACTTTGCATCGATGATATTGGATCATTGACCATTGAATCTATTAACAATCCAGAACGATTGGCCACACTGGCCTTTATCACAGGACTACAGCTCCTGTTCAGTGATCTCATGTGTCTTTTGTCATCAGATAAGGCCAAATGGCTAATGTGACCTTGCAAACACAGATGTTGCAAACTATATTTACACACACACACACACACACACAGTGCACAAGTTTACAAGATAAGGGTAATTTATCTGAACAGCTAGCTGCAGATTTTATTATTAGCAGGTACGTCTGCTGACCAAAGGAAGCAACCTCTGCATGGCTGCAGAGCGGCGTGTACACATCCACCTTATCACCCTCTGTTTCTCTATCTATATGGTTTTTACTTTACCTTTTCCATTCTTTCTCTTTCCTCAATCTCCATATAACTCACCATCTCTTTCACTTCTTCCTCTTTCTCAATATTTCTGTTTCTTTTCTTCTACTTGTTTCTTAATACCTATATTATCTTTTACTCTTGCTCTCTCCATCTCTGTCTATTTCTCCTCTTTTCTCTCTTTAGTTTTCTCTCCTTCTCTTTTTACCCTTTTCCATCCTGTCTCCTCCTCTATCTCTTTGCTTTTAGCCTCTTCTGTATATCTCAATCTGTCTTTCCCGTTTCACTTGTCTTTCTCCTCTCTCGCTCAATCACTTTTTACATTCCCCATGTCTTTCTACTTTGCTTCCTTCCCCTTTTGTCTTTTTCACATTTGTTTTCCCTATCTTTTTTTCATCATTTCTCCCCTTCTTTCTATCTCTCTCCCTCCTTCACATGTATAACAGTGGTGGGGGTGTTTGGGGTGGTTTAATTAATACCACAGCATCTCTCCGCTCTGCTCCCCTCTCCGGCTCCGGACATTAATCAGAGGTATTTTCGGGGGAAGCGAGGCGGCGCAGGTGCAAATCGTCGGGGCAGAGAGAGAGAGTCAGATGATGTATGGAAATACACGGCAGACCCTGATCCGGCCGGCCAATCATCATCCATCACCATCCGGTCGCCAGGCGGAACAAGTTATTCCCACCAATGGAAAAAAGGGAGGCGACAGATTTGCGTCTTGCTCATCACAACAAACAAGGTGGACGGTTTGTAAGTGGAAAACAGGAGGCAAAGTTCCTCCAGGTACATCTGGACTCACAGGAAAAAATGTGTTTTTGGTGCCTCCTCTGTCTTTGATCAAATTGTGTTCCAGTTAGTAAATTTCCTACATTTCACAGAGCCTCAAAGCATTTACAGATTTAACACATTTAACCATTTTTTATATTATGAACAAACATGTATCACATTTGAGCTTTTGCTGGTGCTGTTCCCCCAGTTTCCACTATTAGTTTGTCCTATCTGAAGAATGGTTGTTCCTTCAGTCCCATCAGACCAGCTGACTACTTAGCTGACAAAACAGATTTTTCACAGCAGACATTTTGGTATGTCATAGCAGGGAGCACACAGGTTTCATTGGTAATATTTGGAGCTACTGATTTCCATTTAGCTGCTTTGGTTTCGGGTCGCGGTACAAAGTGTTTGCATGTCACAGTTTGGTCAATAACCTTGATGCGCAGCTAAAATGTTAGCAATAATGTATAGGCCATTTTTTCATACCTTCCTGATATTTCACCAGCGTGTACAGTATTGTATATGAAGGTATTACCCCTCTCTACCCATCAGCTAGCTGGCGCCGGCAGTTATCCCTCACTTCTGTGGGTGTTTGTTTTGTGCTTACACTATGCACTGGGGTGGTTTGTAGCTGAGTGCGAAGCGGTTGGGATGAGAGTCAGCACCTCCAAATCTGAGGCCATGGTTCTCGGCTGGAAACCGATGAATTGCCCCCTCCAGGTTGGCTAATGCCTCAAGCGAGGGAGTTCAAGTATCTTGGGGTCTCGTTGTAGAATGGAGCATGAGTTGGATCGGCAGTTTGGCGCGACTTCTGCAGTCACGCAGGGCCGGCGCCGTGCTGTCGTGGTGAAGAGATTTACCACGATTTACTGGTCCATCTACGTCCAACCCTCACCTATGGTCATGAGCTCTGGGCAGTGACCAAAAGAATGAGATCGTGGATACAAGCAGCCGAAATGAGTTTCCTCCGTGGGGTGGCTGGGCTCAGCCTTAGAGATAGGGTAAGGAGCTCGGACATCTGAGGGAGCTCGAAGTAGAGCCGCTGCTCCTTCATGTTGAAAGGGGTCAGTTGAGGTGGTTTGAGCACCTGATTCCGTTAGAGGTGTTCTGGGCACATCCCACTAGTAGGAGGCCCCAGGGCAGACCCAGAACACGCTGGAGGGACTACTTATCTCATCTGGCCTGGGAACGCCTTGGGGTCCCCCAGGAGGAGCTGGAAAGTGTTGCTTTGCTTGGCCTGCTGCCCCTGTGACCTGGCCTCGGCTAAGATATAAATATTTTAGGATTAAGGATGTCTTAACCATGGTAAAGTTGGTGCGTGACATGAAAGAAAAGCATTTGGTGACATTTTGTCGCTGATTAAAATGTGTAATTTCAGAAGAGCAACATCCAACACAAGTGTCAGCGCCCAACCATAAATCAGACTTTAGTCACCAGGACATGGCGCAACATTTTGAGAAAAAATGGTTAATAGGTGGTGAAGATCTCTATGAGCTGGCCCCTTTGTCTTGGAATCCAACAATTCTGCCTTCTATTATCTATCCTGATATGGTGATGGTGTACAGTGTATATGTCTCTAGGAGGAACCAATGGGTCTGATTGCAACAAACAGGGTGGGTAAAAGACTTATTAGGCTGAGCAGCCATACCCTTTAATTACAGCTGAAGACAGTAACAGAGTTGACACAGTCAGATAAACACCAGCGGCTCAGATCAGGGTTTAGGACATGAATTAAATATTACATTGAGTAAATTAATTGTCGATATTACTAATCAGCATATAAAGGATGATGATGGTGGTCATGATTACAGAAACAATGAAAGGACAATAACAAGCAGCAGGCGACTGATAACTGTAATGGTAATTGCTACACCAATAATGTCAGTGTTATCTGATTAATTATGATAATGTTGTTAAACCAGGCGAACGCACTCGCTCACTCCTCTAAACCTCCCTCTCTATCTCGCGCTCTCTATATGAATATAACTCTTATATGAATGCCACTGAAATTCATGGATTTACATAATAACTATCGTAACTCTTTATTTTTCCTTTTAAGTATCCGGGCATTTATGTTGCATTGCTTTACCATGGTACACATATTCTCCCCTCCTCTCTGTCTTTCTCTCTCTCACTCACACACACACACACACACACACAGTCAAATGCAAACATGCTATCAGAGGTGTGTGTGTGTGTGTGTGTGTGTGTGTGTGTTGGGTCAGGCCTGGTGAATGCAGATCAAATAGTTCCGGCTAATTGGGAGCTTTAATTCAGTATCAGGCTGACTTACCCCCCCCCCCACCCCCCTCCCTTCCCACACACACACACACACACACTCACACACACACACACACTTAATGTTATTACTTGTCATTCAGGGTCTATTTAGTCTAGTCATTATTAGAGCCTAATACGCTTCATGATTAACATTTAAAGCCCATTTCTTATAACACACACACACACACACACACACACACACACACACACACACACACACAAAGGTAATCCTTTCGTTTCAATATAGGAGTGCATGTGTGTACGGCAGGGAGTCAAGAAAATGTGTAAATTAATTAATTAATTAAAGTGTGTAATTGTGCCTGTATTTGTGTGTCTGTGTGTGTGTCTGTGTGTATGTATATCTTTGCACATCTTAGTCAGTAAATATGTCAGATGTGTGTGTCTGCAAATACTTTAGTTGACTGACTTTAACATGAAAAATATAGAATATAAAATACAACCTTAGGTAATAAAATTAAAAATGTAAATATGATGTAAACTTTAGGTCTTGTATATTTGCATGTGTTTGTGTCAATGTCTGGACATAACTGCTTTTGTAGACTCGTGAACTTTTCAGGGAAGCCTGGGAGTGCTTAGTGCTGTTCAAATCCACAAATTACCCAGTCCACAAGGGGCCTCAAGCGGACTTTCTGCAGACTTCCAGAGAGTCTGCTTGGGGTGCAGACCTCAGCAGACTTCCACAATTCATTGCAATATGGACATGTTGTGTGTTATAGCAGCTGCTTAAAAAAAAGAAGTGTAAAATAGTTATTGATAGTTAGGCCTGTCAAAATGCTACTTGGTTTGTCCATGCAACCATTTTCTAACCACTTATCCTGTTAAGGGTCGCGGGGGAGCTGGAGCCTATCCCAGCTGACATTGGGCGAGAGGCAGGGTACACCCTGGACAGGTCACCAGACTATCACAGGGCTGACACCCATTCACACTCACAGTCACACCCATGGACAGTTTAGAGTCACCAATTTACCTATCCCCAATCTGCATGTCTTTGGACTGTGGGAGGAAGCTGGAGTACCCGGAGAACAAACCCACGCTGACACAGGGAGAACATGCAAACCCTGCACAGAAGGGCTCCTGCGGATCCCTCGATCCTGGGTATGAACCAGGAACCCCCTTGCTGTGAAGCGACAGTGCTAACCACCAGACCACCGTGCCGCCCTACTTGGATTGTGTAGGCCAGAAGTAATATTCAACCTCACCATGATACAGAGATATGTATAAGTATGGGCTGTAGAGAGAATGAAAATGCGTTTTATTATGGTACCCTATCAGTCTGTGCAGTGTAATAGGCATGAAAACAAGGTCTTCTAAAGTAAGTAATACCCAAATGTTTTGAGTTATAGTCCTGTCCTTGTTTATAAATATTTCTGATTTTCAACACATGTAGCCTGTTATATTGAGATGTATTAATACATTTTTGTTCAGTCACAAAAAGATGCTTTACATTGGATTTATATGTTGTTATCCACAGGACAGATGAGTAGGTACTATTCATCAACTTATATGACATGTATATGAATATGACAGCAGTGATAGATGCTATTGGTCGAGGCCAGACCATGCCGGTCAAAGTTCACCAAATGCAACACAATGCAAGGATTTGAATTTGCTTTGCCACCGGAGGTGAATATTTTATTGGTCTCTTTGCTTAGTTACTTTCCTGCACGTGTGAGTGCATACTTTTACCTGCAAGGTAGGCCAGGGTAAAGCTATTGGAGTCTAATGGACAGAATGCTGCATCTTCAATACTATTCTCTGTTTTAACTGGAACTACTTTCTACTGAAGAAGTAGCCATAGTAACTGTAGCGGGAGCAAAGTAGGAAGTCAGGTGACGTAGTATAAAGAGCAGGGATGGGAAGTAATGTGTTACAAGTAGCGCACATGACTAAATAGGTTTTTTTTTTTGTAAGGACAGAGTACTTTTTAAGGTCATTTTAAAAACTGTTCTTCTACACTTCACTGGAGTATATTTTTGAGCAGGTAATCTACTTTTTACTTTGCTACTTTTGCCATTTATACCTTTGTTACAAGTCTGCTACAACAGATAAGTTTGCACTAAGAGCACCTGTTGCATGTTATCTCCAATGGTCATAGTGGTCTTTCTGGGAGACAATGGCAAACGACTTATTCTGTCGTTTAGGTATGAGGACCTGTTGACAGAAGTTGAATAAGAATGACTTTGATACAGTCTGGCTGGAAGCTTGCTGGCACTGTACTTTTCTAGGCCCTGATACCAACTCATGGTATGTCTCAAAATTCAATTGCCAGTCAGCATTTATGTCCAAACACTAATAAAGATATGATGACTTCTTATTCTTGAAACTCTGGACGTCGCAACTGGTCAGCAAAAAAAATCTGTTTTTTGTGATTTAAGGGACAGATTCACTTTATTCCCATGAATTTGATCACTAGACTGTTTGTTATTCACAACCCACGGCTAATGTACCAATTGTGCAGATTGCCTGATTGTGTGTGACAGCCCAGACTCTTGACTGATTTCAAAACTTGCCAGGAACTCCAGTTCCTTCTGTTGTTTCTTCCAGTTTGTATCGTCTTCCTTCAGGAAGTGAAGTCATTCGGCATCAAGATAAGAGCCTTCTTTCCATTTAGGTTAAAATGCTAGGACAAATCAATTCCTCCATTTGTTTACATCCACTCATCACTAACTTTGTATGCAACAGGTTCTTTTCACGAAAGACATTTTCACATGTTACAGCAAGAAAATAAAAAATGGCTGAATTCCTTTTAGCTGCTTCAGTTTCAAGGCCCTGGTTTTGTGAATGCTGGCTCACTGTCACAGTCATGGCTTACAGGGTCTCCGTCTCAGACACCGTCTGTAGCCAGAAAGTAGTAGGGTAGTAGGGTCAGTAACTTCTTGGTTTATGCTGTCATCTCTTTCATTTCTGTCACAATAATGTACGATTTGTTTGATTGACTTATTCAAGCAACGCTGTTGCCACAGTGAGTGTATTAGCTGTACTTGTAGTTTGTAGCTGTAACTGCCAGAAAAAAAACAATGCTTTATTCAGATTATTTATTCTCTTTAATTTCTCAAAAAATTGGTCAAGGATCTGAACCATCACTCAGTCCTGGTCCCATTTTGTGATGCCCAATTTAAAGCTGTCTGCCACACCAAATATGTTCTTTCAGAAAGAAAGGTAGTCAAGTATTATAAAATTGATAGCCATAACATAACAATATGGTATTAATCAGTTTTCCAGGAGAGTTATTCTTCTGTTTTGAAGAATTGACAGTGGGAAAAACTGAACACAGCGTCCGTTCATGCAGGGCACGATGTCAAGCTCAGCTCACATCCCAGCTACATCAGCTGATCTCAAACAGCCCAATCAACTGATGGAGCAGCTGATTGATAGAGGGAGTCAGCTGCTAGATCACATGATTCCTTTCTATGCAACCAATTGGCAAATCTTATTCAGGACGCCCTATTTAAACTGCTCTGGCCTGCCTACTGTTGCTGCTTCCTCTGCAAGCCACTTTGAAACCCGCCTCCACCCCAGCTCCTCCTTTTCATGTTGTGTCTGACTAAATGTCATTTCTGTTCGTCATTGATGCTGCTCTGTTCTGTTCCTGGGGGGTCTGCTCTCCCTGCCTTAGGCTTTCCATGTAGGCACATGGAAGGGCAGGGAGGTTTGCCCTCTCTTCACCTTATGCTTTCCTTGTTTGCACGTGGGAGGGCAGAGAGATGTGCTCGTTTCATGTAGGCGCATGGAAGAGGAAAGGTAGAGAGGCCCCAGTACAGAGCCATGCCATCATATAAAACACTGCAAATGGAAATAGTTTTCATTAACTAAAGTGTTCCTGGCTGAACAAGCAACTAACAACTCTATGATCAAAACATAAAGTGACATGTTTATGACCGTTGCAGTTTCAGCTTTCATTGATATATCATTTTTGGAAAAACACATTAAACTATCGCTAATACATTTTAAGTTTCTGTAGTTATGCGTGGCTGTGTGTTTTTGTTCATATATGTGTAGCTGCCTTAGTGAATATGTCTGTGTACACGCTCATCATAGGCCTGAGTGTGTGTATGACAGCAAAGCGGCTAAGCTTATGCTCTGGTATTCATTTGGGGGGGAGGTTATCCTCCTAAGGTTGTTCCTACATGGCCGCTAATCTCACTGCTGACTCTCCTTTTAATTTAATTACAGTAAACTGTATTAATATTTCATTAAAGTATTAGATGGAAGAACGTGTGTTTTAATCAGACCGATGCTGCTGCAGCCGCGTTCGTACAGCCTCGTGTCGCGCTCTGTCCCTCCCTCGCCATCATCGGCTGTCTGCTCATCCGTTTGTTCTCTCGAGACTTCCTCATCCTTTCATCCCCTCTTCTGACAGAAGCTGGCGTGCACATACACACACATGCACAAAATAACACACACATATAAAAATACTGAAAGAAATACACTTATGCAACTGCACACATGCAAGAGCGTCGGCTAAATGCCCAGGAATAAATGTAAATTAGGTTTTCTATAAACCCCCCCCCTCCCAAATACACACACATACACACACACACACACAAACACACACCCTCAGCTTGTTCTCTCCACAGGCCAGGGCAGATGTCTCTTGTCAATGTGCACAAGCGTCAAACGACCAGCCTGTCATATTTTCATATTTAACTATTCATCTCATTCTAATTTATGGAGTTCGAACACACACACATCCACACACGTACTCACACGTCAAATATTTAACATTAAGCATGAAAGGTTTCTTGCAGGACACTTGAAGTATTTGCATTTTATCATGACCTTAAGTGTAGCATCTATTACCTACAGTTAAGTGACTCTTCTCAAACTGAACTGTTCAGGTCTCTCACTGTCATCACACTGTATATAACGGAATGATAATCATAGTTTGGTCTCAGTTTGATTATTATTTTATAATAGTTCTTCCTTATTATTTTCCTGAACATTATTTTAGAAATTGTTGTGCTCAGATTTTTATAAAACAAAGTACATGTTGCAATAGTGAACATAAATATGAAACATTTTGTTGCTGTTTTATAAAACACTGTGAAACATGCCTTACAGGGTTTTTCCATAGATTAATTCATGTGTGGTGGCCTGCCATTATAACATCTGTCGTCACATATTGATTTTTTTAATTTTGGTACTGGACCGTTTATTAGGTGCACTGTCTGAATATATATATACTGTTGTGTTATTCGCTGCACCACACTCTTGGAGCACAGAGTGTACTCTGGGCACAGACGGAGCAGCAGAACCCCACGTGCAGTGAAAATTTAAATTTATTCATTAATTTTGCTGGGTCTAAAAATGTACTTTCACTCGTCTCTGCACAAGCTGCTTCTGTCATCCATCAGATCCATCAAGTCGAGTCTCTGCTATAAGTCAAATCAAGTCTTTGTTGGGTCAAGCAGGTCACAAGTCAAGTTTTAAAAAGTTCTAAAGATGGTCAGCCAATAAGCTAAAGTTAGCTGGAAAAAAATCATTCATGCACCTTGTCTTTGTGGGTTTTATAGTGATGAATGAAGTTGGATGTTGTAATGGTCTTGTCATGGATTTTTGATTATTGAACTTCTTTCTGGAAAATGTAGGTATACAAAAAGTCAAGTTATTTCAAGTCTTTTTCGTTAAGTCAAATCAAGTCTCAAGTCATAATTACCAGTTCAAATTTAAGTTGCCTTTTATCAGTGTTAGTCACGCAAATCTTAAGTCCTTGAATTTGCAACTAAAGTCTGACTTGAGTCGAGTCATGTGATTTGAGACTCCTAACTACAATGGCATGCAATAGTTTGGGCACCCCTGGTCAAAATTTGGTTTACTGTGAATAGTTAAGTAGGTAGAAGATTAACTGATCTCTAAAATGCATGAAGTGAAAGATGAAAAATGCTTTTCAATATTTTAAGCAAAATCTGTTTATCTTTTTTGTTTTGTAAAATTTTTAGAGTAAGAAAATTAAAGGAGCACCATGCAAAAGTTTGTGCACCCCAAGACTTTTGAGTCCTATGACAATTTTTAACAGGGTCTCAGACAATAACTAGTTTGCTAGGGCTCTGGTTTGTTCACAGTCATCGTTAGGAAAGACCAGGTGAATTTCAAAGCTTTATAAATACTCTGATTCCTGAAACCTTGTCCTGTCAGTCTAAACAGCTGCCTAGCACTCTGAAAACTAAAATAACTGATATCCACAATGCAGGAGAAGGCTATTAGAAGAAAGCAAAGTGTTTTTAGGTAGCTGTTTCCTCAATTCGCAATGTAATTAAGAAATGGCAGGAACTGTGAATGTCAGGTTGAGGTCTGGAGGACCAAGAAAACTTTCTGGGACAGCTGCTCGTAGGATTGCTAGAAAGGCTAATCTAAGACCCCATTTGACTGCAAAAGACCTGCAGGAAGATTTAGCAGACTCTGGAGTGGTGGTGCACTGTTGTACTGTGCAGCAACACCTGCACAAATATGACCTTCATGGAGAAGTCATCAGAGGAAAACCTTTCCTGTGTCCTCACCACGAAATTCAGTGTCAGAAGTTTGCAAAGGAACATCTGAACAAGCCTGATGCTTTTTGGAAACAAGTCCTGTGGAGTGATGAAGTTCAAATAGAACTTTTTGGACACAATGAGGACAGGTATGTTTCGAGAAAAAAGGGTGCAGAGTTTCATAAAAAGAACAGCTGTTAAACACGGGGGTGGATCGATCATGCTTTGGGCTTGTGTTGCAGCCAGTGGCACTGGGAACATTTCACAGCTAGGAGGAAGAATGGATTCAGTTAAATTCCAGCAAATTCTGGAAGCAAACATCACACCATCTGTAAAAAAAAAGCTGAAGATGAAGAGAGGATGGTTTCTACAACAGGACAGTGATCCTAAACACACCTCAAAATCCACAACGGACTACCTCAAGAGGCACAAAGTGAAGGTTTTGCCATGGCCCTCACAGTCCCCCAACTTGAATATCATTAAAAATCTGTGGATAGACCTCAAAAGAGCAGTGGCTGCAAGACGGCCCAAGAATCTCACAGAGCTAAAAGCCGTTTGCAGTGGGTGAAAATCCTCCAAACAAGAACTGAAAGACTCTTAATTGGTTACAAATGGCGTTTAGAAGCTGCAATACTTGCCAAAGGGGGCGCTACTAAGCACTGACCAGGCAGGTTGCCTTAACTTTTTACTTTAAAAATGGCTGAATTTTTACTTTTTTGTTATTTTGAAAATGGTTAAAAATTAAAAAGTGATCTTGCTTAAAACATTGAAGAAATGTTTCATCTTTAACTTCATGCCTTTTGGAAAAAAGTTAATCTTCGACTTACATAACCACTCACAGTAAACTAAAATTTTGACCAGGGGTGCCCAAACTTTTGCATGCCACTGCAGCATTTGATACTGTCGACCACAGTATTTTGATAGACTTAAAAAATGGGTTGGTCTCTCTTACACTGTTTGAGCTTGGTATAGGTCATATTTAACTGATAAAAAGTTTTTTTCGTCAGCCTGGGAACTCGTGTCAGAAACTTACAGCATTAAATGTGGTGCTCCTCAAGGAAGCATTCTCTGACCAATTTTGTTTTTATTATATATGTTTCCATCAGGAAACATTATTAACCATCACCACATTAGTTACCATTTTTATGCTGATGACACACCATTATACATGTCTGTCACACCAAATTCCCCTGATGCACTGGATGGTCTCATTGCGTGTCTCACTCATTAATGTATAATTGGGTAAAACTTATAAAAGCTAAATGAGGACAAAACTGAGATTCTTTTAATCAGACAAAAAGCAGCAAGATTAAAACTGCACTCAATGTTTGGTGGCCTTAGCAAGCACATTAAAACTGATATTACTAATCTGGGAGCGATTTTAGAGGCTGATTTAAATTTTGATTCTCATATTAACAAGGTCATTAAAACATCCTTTTTTTCATCTCCGGAACATTGCCAAGGTCAGACATTTTTTAACCTAGAATGATGCCAAAACACTCAGTCACGCTTTTATTACCAGTCGGTTAGATAACTGCAGTTACTTTTTTCACCGGACTACCCAAAAAATTAATATGAAAGTGTTGTGTTGACCAAAACAAGGAAAATGGATCACATTACACCACTGCTAAAGTCACTACACTGGCTACCTGTATCTCTTAGAATTGATTTTAAAGTTGTTGTACTTGTTTATAAAGCTTTAAATTACCGTGCCCCTCCATACATCAGAGACTTCCCATCATTTTATGTTTCAGCCAGATCACTAAGTTTCTCCACTGCTTTACTTTTAAATGTTCCTCATGTGTCCCATAAACGTACTGGTGAGAGCTCTTTCTGTTTTTACGCCCCTAAACTGTGGAATTCGTTACCTCTGGATATTAGAATGGCAAGCTCTCTCGGTATTTTTAAACATAAATTAAAGACCGACCTTTTCTGGCTTTTAATGTGGAGTAACATTAAGGCCTTGATTTTTAAGTTTTAACTATGAATTTTTACCTACTTTTATTTCTCCTGTTCATTTTTTTCTATTTTATTTATTTATTTCCTCTCTCTTCATTCTATTGAGTTTTAATCATCTTTTATTTTAGTTTGTTCTGTTTTGGTTTGTTTGCTTTTTTAATATTTTATTGTTTTGTTTTGCCATGTGAAGCACTTAGGGCTGCATGTTTGCATGAGAGGTGCTATACAAATTAAGTTGAGTTGAGCATTGCTTTAACTCTGTGAAGCTTTTCTTAAATAAATGTATTCTAATGTAGCGTAGTTTGTGGTAACTTGACTAGTGTAGTAGTGATCTACTTCATTGTGATGCATATTATATATTAGTATAGTCCTAGCTAGTTTGATAAATTGTACTGCCATTCATGTTTTTGTCCATATTTATTGTTTTTAAGCAAATGAGGAAAGTGTATCTCGCTGAGCTTCTCTATCACAAACATTTTATGACTAAGCTGCTTAGCTTCAGTAGATTTAATAAACCATGACTAATTAAGTTAATAACTCAGTAGTATTAAGAGGTTTCAGAAAGTCTGAAATGGTTAAAAAAAGTGTAAACTGCAGCTGTTTGTGTGTGTGTGTGTGGAGCAGATTGTTGGTTTAGATGTTAAC
The DNA here is from genome assembly GCA_019142605.1 of Cephalopholis sonnerati. Taxonomy (NCBI): domain Eukaryota; kingdom Metazoa; phylum Chordata; class Actinopteri; order Perciformes; family Serranidae; genus Cephalopholis; species Cephalopholis sonnerati. The sequence continues at coordinate 25,293,814 of JAGQAX010000019.1, forward strand.
AGGGTTGGCACCAAAAAATATCAATACTAGAAGACTGTGTACATTAGCTGCATTCTACTTATTTGTTATTTTTGTCTAAACAGAGAAAGACAAGCAGTCACATTCACAGACAGAAGATTAGCTACATGTGATTAGAAAAGAGCAGAGAAAGAGTGAGGCTCCATCACCCCTGCAGCTTCATCAAAAATTACATTTTTGTTATTACAGAGTGTGGGACATGCTAAGTGAAGGCACTGTTGGGTACTGGTACTGAATTTCATGTACAGGTACTGGTTTAAATGTGAACAGATCCCAGCCATACACCTGATGTGGATACATATATATATATGATTTTCACATACACACACACATGCACACATATTAAAATGTGTGTGTCAGTAGTAATATTTGAAGCTTTGATACACAGATGGTGGTGCTGTCTACACCTGCCCTCCACTGGGACCTGAGTGTGTGTGAGTTTGTGTGTGTGTTGGTCTTCAACACTTGAAAGAGACTTGTCAGCATTCCTCTCTGAACTACCTCTGTCGTCTATTAATCTCTCTCTTTCATTCTGTCATCCTCCTCCCTCTCTTCCTCTCCTCCTCTTCCTCCCTTTAACTCTCCCTCACTCTTTTTAGCCTTTTCCTCTCTCACCATAATCTATTAATCTCTCTTTCACTCTTCCTTCTCCGAGTTATCTCACTTCCTTTGCCCTCTTCCTCTTCCTCTCTCACACTCCGTCCATTCCCCTAAAATTTCTCTCACGCTCCTCTTTTCAAAATTTTGTCATAAATCATCACAGTTAGATCATTTACATTCAGACCAGTTTATCTATAAAGCACATTTGAAAATAACAAATGTTGATAGGCCTGTCACAATAACTGCTTTTATTGGACGATATATTGTCCCAGAAATAATAACAATAAATTATATTATCGTCATTTTAAGACCAGTTTATGTCAGTAACGAACATAATAATGCAAGTACACCCTTTCGAAGAGCAATGAACTTTTAATTTGCAAGAATGTTCAAGAATTTAAATTGAAAAGAAAATAACTCTATAAAAATTCATATCGTGATACTCACGATATTTTGACTTGTTGACATATTTGCATCATACTGTTACCCACGGCAGCAACAAGCATGGCTAAAAGCAAAATTATTACCGAGCAGCTTCAGTAGTGTGGAATAAACTGTGGCGTCCTGAAAGTTTTACGAACAGCCCCGGACTTATCAGACTTTTTTAGCAACTTACTGCTCAGAGGGAACTCATTCAGTGGCTCCTCTGGCAGCAGCACAGCCTCTCTCCCTCTCCATCCTCACCGTTTGCACACGGCAGTCGGTGTCCTCAGGTGATATTATCATAAACCTGTGGTAATGTTAACCTATGTGATGCTCTCAGACAAAAAACTACATATATGTGAATGTGCAATAGTTCTGGTATCATCTGTCACAGGTTACAGCGTGATGATTAGAGGAGAAATGGCAGAGCATAAAGGTCCAGGTGGAAAAAACAACAACTCAATCATTTAGGATTTTGCTGAGAGAGAAGGGAATCACCTGTTGATTTTTATATATAAAGATCCCAAGGTACATTTATTTTTGTATTTGTGAACTGTTTAAATGTGAATTTGTGGTAGATTTTATTTTGTTGAACTATTACTATTGTATACAGAATCTGAATCTAACTCTGAGTTACTGTTGTTGTTCACAAACTAAAGAAATGAGAGATCAGTTTTGTTAAGTTTTTCCTGAATTTTGAAGGCAAACTTTAAAAGTATATCACTTATTTTGTTGCAGTTATATTTTCTTAAAGAATAGTATATGTATATACTTTTTTAGAAATTTGTCATATTGTCAAGAATATCGTTATCGCAAAAATACCCTGAAATATCGTGATATTATTTTAGGGCCATATCGCCCAACCCTATTATGCAGTAGAGAGGCTGCTCTCCACAGCTGAACACCTCAATAATACCACAGCAGAGAACGTCGCCTCCCCCTTATTTTGTTATCGCCATGCATCAAATGAATTAATAAATGTAATTAACTTTTTAAAATAAAAACGTTGCGGACCGCTTACCATTCAATAATACTTAGTAATATTATACTATTTCCAATGAAATATTACAGTATGCAATCAGTGGATACTATGTTGCCTTAAGTATCCCACAGAAGGTTAGCGTGCGCAACCGCAAATGGATGCAATCCGACTGATTTAAAAACTAGGCTATGGAAACATTTTGGCAGGAAGGTTGAAGGGAGAATGGACCTGTACAAGAGCCAGATGGTTTGCAAGTAAATTCATCTGTTAATTTAATTATGGATCACCACAAATCGAGTATGTAATTTTTTTAAAGGTAGCAGGTAGGCACACTGTCAGAAAAATAAATCATGTATAGAAGTAAAACATTTTGATGCACTGTGATGCATTGATAATCATTTTATCATAGAATCGTTGCCGTCTAAATTGTAATCAACTCAAATTGAATCCTGAGATGCCAGGAGATTCCCACCCTATAGTGTTGGTCTGATTATAACTATTAATAAAAATGTTATTTTTATTAAAAACAATGGATTTCACCAAGACAATGGACCTCCTGCTGTGTTTCTGTGTGTGTGTGTGTGTGTGTGTGTGTGTGTGTGTGTGTGTGTGTGTGTGTGTGTGTACGTGTTGCAGCATAATAACCATGCTCAGAATTGATGTACACACGTTACCCACATATTCACTATTTCCTGTGTTAAAACGTACGCATTTAAATACTGCAGCACTCACACACGAGCATAGACGTGTACACAAACACAGACAAGTCATTGCCAAGAGGAAATCAATAGGTGGTGTGATGTGTATTTCTTTCAAGTGACTAAAATATGTTTTCTTGGACGTGAGAATCAAAACTGAAGAAATTCACATATGTTGCGGTCCAGGCAAGTGTGTGGAGGGGGGAGGGGGGGATAAGGGGCTGTGTAAGGAGGAGTAAATGCAGACAGGGAGAGAAAGGTTTAGGGAAAAGATAAGAGTGAGATTATTCAGTTTGTACAAGAACAGCAGCTCCTGAATGTTAGAGGGAATTCAAGGAAATTATTTCACTGGCCAAAGAACAACAAATTTAAGGAGAAGAAAAGCTTTTACTGTCACGGATACTCTGCTTTTGATATGATTACCGCAACTGATGCTACAACTGGTAATGGCACTACCAGTTCTTTTGGCTGTGTGACCCTGCATTCTGTCTGAACATATCTGAGCCTACATACTGGTGTTTCTTAGAGTATTATTGCTGTATGATACACCACCATCATTACATGCAAGGTTTTGACATTGACCATGGCCCAGTGGCCTACAACCATAACAGTTAGTGGCTACCAGATATCCCTTATGGATGGACTCCTTTGTGGTCACTAAGTTTTACCAGGTCTCTCTTTATCTGCGGATCTCAATGAGATTACACCGGATGTCAGGAAGACATCTGACTTGAGGCGCCCCCCAGCTCACCATGTACAAAGGCTGTGTTCTTGCCTCAGCAGTTGTGGGTTTGGTTCCAACGCACGGCCGTTTGCTGCATGTCATACTCTCCCTCCCCCTTTCATACTGTATCTGTCCTACCAAATAAAGGGTTGTGGTGGCAGCAGGCCAAGCAAAGCACCCCAGATATCTCTCTCCCCAGCAATGCTTTCCAACTCCTCCTGGGGTTCACCAAGGCGTTCCCAGGTCAGATGAGGTATGTGATCCCTCCAGCATGTTCTGGGTTTGCCCTGAGGCCTCCTACCGGTGGGACATAACCGAAACACCTCTAATGGGATCAGATGCTCAAACTACCTCAACTGCCCCCTTTCGAGCTGCCTGCGGATGTCCGAGCTCCTCACTCTATCTCTAAGGCTGAGCCCAGCCACCCCACGGAGGAAACTCATTTCGGCCTCTTGTATCCATGATTTCATTCTTTCGGTCACTACCCAGAGCTCAGGACCATAGGTGAGGGTTGTGTCGAAGCAGAAGCAGCACCAAACCACCAATCCATCTCACACTCCATTCCACCCTCATTTGCGAACAAGACCTAAAGATACTTGAACTCCCTCACTTGAGACAGTAACTCTCTCCCGACCTGGAGGGGGCAATCCACTGGTTTCTGGCAGAGAACCATGGCCTCAGACTTGGAGGTGATGACTCTCATCCCAACCGCTTCACACTGACACCGCCCCAGTGCATGCTGGAGGTCACGGTGTGATGAAAACCAACAGGGCCACATCATCTGCAAAAAGCAGCGACAGAATAAAAACAGAGAATTGAACTGTTTTCATTCTGTCACTTAAAAATACAAATGATAGAATGTACGAAATGGTTACGAAATGCAGGGGCTTAGTGGCCCTGGGGGGCCAGTGCTTAAAAATCCCTGCTTATACATGTATTGATTCTGTAAGGCTCCCATGACTACTGTTATTTCCTTGCATGGTCTTAAATACAGCTTCAGTAATTTTCTCTGTGAAACATAAACATTTGGTTGTCTTCCTCCAGTTTCTTGGTGTTGCAGTTACAGCGTGAGGTAATAGCTGGTGATTACGACAGACTGCTTACTGCTGCATCAGTAATTAACCTTTCAACTATTAGTCCTGTTTAAACACACAGCCCAGTGCTAATGCAGCACGCTCTGTTTAAAAAGCAGACTGGGTAATTGGATTTTTGGCACGAGAGTGGTCAGTCAGTGTGTGTGTGTGTGTGTGTGTGTGTGTGTGTGTGTGAGCAAGCAGGTAATTTATGTTTATACAGTGTGTGTTTATAAATGATAGAGAAATACCAGATCCATATGAGAGGCTCATGTTTATAATGTGTGAGGAGAAAGTGGAAAAAAAAGTGTGAGTGGAGTTTAAGTGTGTGTTTGAGAGAGAGGGAGAGAGAGACCCTGACATCAGCTGGCTGGCTCTCAACAGCCAATTTTACAAAGAAAAAAAAAGCAGGAAATTAACATTCCCACACAAACGCCCCCGCCATTTCCACCACAAACCTGCACCTGTTGCAGAGTGTGTGTGTGTCTGTGTGTCTCTGTGTGTGTATTCCAGACACATACAAGAGTATTCTGCCTATATTCTAAGAGAAATTAGCATCTTCTACTTTACTATACAATAACAAACCTGCTCCTTATTTCTGAGGTATGATGATTATATTGACAGTACAGCTGCCCCATAATACTCAACCAAACATTAGTCGACCAGAAAGGTTATTAGTGCGCAAGATTTCATTGAGCACTTAGTCGCAGCAAAAAAAAAAAAACAACAACCCCAAACAAACATGAAACTCTATTAGGAGCTGCGCCTTGTCAAAATAAATCAAAACCTATATGACTGGATCATGTGGGAATTTGATTTGAAAGGACAGACACAGGAAGAGGCCACGCTCAGCAGTCAGACAGGAGTCACGTTAACTTACAGGGCTGGTACCTGCGGTTATTCCACAGGCTAGTTAATAACATGTCGGGCAGGAAATCCAAAGTGTGGGATCATTTTGAGAAGGTGAAGGACGAACGCAAGGTGATATGTAAACTCATCTTCATTGGTCGACTACAAACATGACGGATCATCTGAAACATGTCAGTAGCTACATGCCCATTAGCCGCTTAGCACAATCATTACTGCTTTGCCGACAGCATCATTAACAGATGGCTCGCTCAGTGTGTGACGTGCACTTGTAGATAAAATATAGGCCTATATTAATGAAGGTTCATTAGCACGGTTTCTATTTCTCTGTAATGTAGCACAGTGTTAACAATGTCACTGATACTATTCTTTCTCACACCTTCAACTCAAACCATTGTGTTGCCCCGCCCAAAATATATCATTTAATAATTAAGTTAATATCATAAACATGCGGGTGACTAGTCGAATAATGGCCCTAAGTGACAACTATTGGTCGGGTAAGAAAAACTCTTGGTCGGGGGCAGACCTAATGTCCCAAACTGTTACTGTTACAGCTTTTTGCTGTTATCACCTGTAGTCGTCTGGTGAAAATCATCATGTATGCATGATGTGCACAGGGGTCTTGGTGATACCCTGGATGTTGTCACGGAGTCCTTTCCTCCTTGTTTTTTTGGGGGGGAATTCTTTGAAAGACTCCAGCGCCATTTAGTAAACTCATTTGTTTAAAGTCTTTCAAAGTGCACTGTTGGCTAGAGTCATTATCGTCTCTGTTTTCCTCTTATGCCTTTGCCACTCATCTTCAATCCCTCATTTTTTACATTTTTATAATTTGACAGACTTGGAATGCAAAGAGGATCATAGCTTTTGTATATTATTGCTGTTTGGCAATTTCAGTAGACAACACAGGTTAAGTTGGCATTAAAATATAGTTTAATAGACAACTACTGCCAGACAAGAACTTAAGTTTTGGAAAATTCAGCAAAACCCAGGATGAGTTTTAATGCTTACTTTTTTTGTAATTTTTTTTTCTACAATACCTATGCATGGCATGGTTTATGTTAGGGTAAGATCATTGTTTTGGTAAATACACTATGGCTGGGGTTAGGCAACTATAACACTTGCTAAAGGTTAGGGAGTGATGGTGGGTTGGAATTCATGTGTAATTGCAGGATTGTGACAGGTCATTGTCACATCAGTGAACCATGTGAACTGGTCCTTAGTGTTTTCTAATGTTTAAGTAATTGTTTTATTGCTGGACAGCAGTACCAAATCTCACCCTGCACCTCAAACCAACATGACGTATTTCCACTCTCTTCTCCACTTCTGGCTGAGCACTGAGAAAAAAACTAACAGGCTCTTACACAGGTTGTGTTCACAGCATTTTGTACCAGCTCTTGTCAGTGTGGATGCTTGTTAGTGCGAATGCTCATTAGTGTTAATTGGCATGGATCTATTAATAAATGACTGGTACTGTAGAAGGGAAAAGGTGGTTGAGGAAGACGCTCTGTCAGATTGACAGTTAGAGGATGTTATAGCGTTGGTTTTGACGTGACTACAAGTATTTTACATCTCCAACTAGTGTCGAGAAGCTCCTTCACACTTGTGCGCTGACAGCAGTAATAACCTGCAGTAAATTCTTTGCTTGTTACGTGCCTGATATTTGTTTCTTTCTTACAAGACATGTTAAATATTGATTCTTATATCTGAATCAAATTTTTTGACAAAGCATCCTTCATCAGCAGCCCATGTGCGTCTGCGTGCCATTAAAGGGTAGAAGAGACTGGTGAAGAATGACAATGAAGCAACACTTGCATTTTTGTGTGCTTGTGGTTGTGTGCATACTTGCCAGATTCACATGTAAGCGTATAGCAGTGAGCGTGTGTATGTGTGTGTGTGTGTGTGTGTGTGTGTGTGTGTGTGTGTGTGTGTGTGTGTGTTGTTGCCTGTGATGTGTGTCACTGTGTTTAATGTGTGTGACAGCAGGTCTGAGGCCGTAAAGCACCAATAAACCCAAACCTGAAATCATCAAGAAGGCGTCTTGCTGGGACTGAGAGACGTGGGGACACTAAAGCAGAAGGAGAGTTTGAACATCATCAACACTGGGACAACATCAGCTCGGTTATTACACAGCCAGAGTGTCCTAGAGTGTGGGACACCCTTGTGTGTATCCCAAAAGAGTGTCTGTGGTTTTGAAGTGTCATGGTCAACTATCATGTATGCTTGGAATGTTCAGTTGTCCATTTACTTTTGGCCAGGTTCAGACAGGTAGACACAAACCCATTGGCTTTATCTTGATAAACTGTTATAAATCTTAAGGTTTTATGACATCAAACCCTGTTTTTGATACTGTGTGTGGTTCTGCAATAGCCATTCAATGTAATTACATTCAGTAGTTGCATCTCTATGAAGTAGTTTTTTTGATTGTTAGTGGCGGAGTAAAATTGCCTTCACATGCATAAGTGATTTACAAGAAAAAACGCATGTGTAGAACCCAAGGCAATTTAGTTAAATTGATATCACCCTGGCAGTTTACTGTTCACTCTATTCTCACTGTATCAGAGCTGTGTTAAAGGGACAGTTCACCCCCAAATCAAAAATACGTATTTTTCCGTCTTTCCGTCTAGTGCTGTTTATCAGTCTAGATTGTTTTGGTGTGAGTTGCCGAGTGTTGGAGATATCGGCCGTGGAGATGTCTGCCTTCTCTCCGATATACTCAACAGCAAAGTCTCTTTCCAGAAATCATTACCTGGTTACTTTACACCTGCAGACTGTACCACTGCACAGAAGAAACGCTTGTGCTTGTGACAGTGTGAGATGTAAACATTTATGCCGTCCTCTTTAGCGGACCTGTGACACTAGCTAGTTCTGTTGTGCTATGTTAGCTAGCAGTAGATGCACTCTTCCTTCTGTGTGACGATACAGTTTGCAGGTGCAGTTCATTAGAAAGAAAACAGTTCTTACACAAAGCTGCTCACAACAAGGTCTGTGGATTATCTTGAGTAACCTGGTCGTGATGTCTGGAAAGAGACATTGCTGTTGAGTTTTTTCAAATGTATTTTTCAGTGAATTATACAATGGTTTGTATGATATCTAACGAATTATATTACATTGTTAACGTAAAGTTACTAAGGTTAGGTTTAGGAAAATAAACATGATTAGGACATACCTTAAAATAACGCAAAGTTTACCTGGTTTCACATGGTTTTGATGAACGGGGTCTTGGGGGAAAGTCCTGTGTTGTTTGACCCATCCATCACTTTAACCTACTTCCTTACCTGGACTTTCGGTCTCAGTACTACTTCACCCGTCAACACATTTCTCAGGTAATGGCAGTCTTCTTAATTACGTGGGTTAACTTATAAATGCATTACTGCCTCATCATTATGTGAGTTATATACCAACTATTGTGCATTACTTTTCAAAGGTGTGATAACAGCTTGATTTTTTGGCACTTTGAGCCCCACAAGCCGAGTGCCATCTAGTTGCATTACATTGGAGAGAAGGCAGACATCTCTACAGCCAATATCTCCAACACTCAGCAACTCACAGCAAAATGATTGATAAATAGCACAACAGGTAAAAGGAAATATATATGTTTTTGATGTGGAGGGTGAAGTGACCCCTGAAGTCGCTGTTAATGCACTGCTGCTGTTTCAAATTAAACAGTGGTTACGGCAAACCATGATCATTCTTCAAATGATGTGTCTACAAGACAAGACAGGCTATTGTGTCGAAAACCCGTGCACACCATGAGGGCTGATTTTGTTGATAGTGGCATGATGAAAAGGCACATTTTTACTGTACATACAGTACATACATACAGTACATTTCACAGTTATTACCAAATTATGTTAAATGTTTGCCAGATCAGGTGGTATCTGTTTATGAGTTATAAGAAATCATGGATCATTATTTCAAAGGAGTAGATGTCTACTGTAAGTGATCGGCTCTATTAGATTTAACAATGCGTTAATGGTGAAGCAAGCTAATCCCTAACATTGCTGGTTGAAAAGGAAAACAGCCAATGCTTTGAGATTGCTGCTGTATCCGAACGTAGGTTGGTTTTTCAAACGGGGCCTACTACTTTGTCTCGTCTTTACTTGTCAGGGCATAAGGACTGGAGGCTTCGCCATAACCTTTGTTGTCGGTAGTTCTTTTATCACGTTGTAGTTACAGTTTAGTCACGGAATACAATTTGTCAATGAAAACTTTAAAAATTTTCTTTGACAAAATTAACACTGATATTGTCATTTGATTTATTGTAAATACATAAATGCATAATATAATGTTACTGCATGCATGTATAACATATAGATTATACATGTTTCTGTACTAAATCTCAACTGTTTTTGTTGCAAACACAAATGAAGAAAGGTGTGCATGTGCAGGGTGTGTGTGTGTTTTGTCAGTTAAGTCACACATGCATATACCTACACACTCAGCCACACCTGTTATAGCAAAACCCTGGCAGAGTTTTGTTGTGCCTGTTCGTCTGCTTGCCAATTTGAAGCGTCCCTCGTCCGTCTCCGCTAATAGACTTTGTTAGGAAGCCAGAGGTTCAGCACGTCTTAAATCACTCCGCCGGTCCAACTCTGACAGTGTGTTCTGTGATGTTTAATTAGGAATAATGGTTTCTAATATTCTACCAATTAGGGCCTGTCTCCCGTTCAGTCAGGGGAGTTGTGTTAAGTGAAAAAGAGGCAGGAAAAAAAGGGAGAAAATAGAATAAAATGACTGTATAGGTAATGCCAGGTTGGTGCACCCCTGGGGTTTTTATTTCAGTAAAAAACTGGCACCGCTGATGGATTTCTGACTAATGATTCATTTAAGCTCTTCTCGAAGGAAATCACTAATTAAAACGAGGCTGAAAGTCCAAACGTTCAAACCTGCAAAATATGTTTAAAAAGAGGAAATTAAAAAAGGGGGCTGCTGGTAGGTACCTCTATGTGTGTATGTGGAGGTGTTGCTTAAGGCAGCGATTTACAAAGGCTGGTTGGTGAACTACATTATGTTAAATCATCCTGCAGCCAGAGAACCTGCTGTGTTACAGTGCCAAAGCCTGAGTGAGTCTCTAATGTATCATCTGCTGAATCAAACATGGAGGTTTCTCAGCCAGGTCACACTTCAACTAAAGAAATGGATCGAGAATTGGTTTGTCCAAATTTCTAAATGTGCTCAGTAACATTTAGCGCTGGGTTTCTCTTAAACCAGGCTCAGTTCATACATGTTTTCAATACCGATTTTTTAGTAGGTTGCGTCAAATACAAAAGGAGATTTCGCAGATAATTGACCTGCAAATTGAAAGCAAGTAAAGGCATTTTTGGAAATTGAGGACATTTTTTAAGGTGTGATCAAATTTTGGGAAATTAGGGCTATTTCCTTGGGAGTGACAACATTTCTTTGGAAAATGAGTTGAGGACACCTTTGGAAAGAGGACATATTAGAGGAGTGAAAGGATATTAAGGACATGAGGACATTTTCTTAAAGTCGAGACATTTTTGGAAAGTGGATATTTTTGGGGAGTGATGATATGTTGGAAAAGTGACGACGTGTTGGAAGGAGAATATATTTGGTAAAGACATATTTGAGGAATGACAACATTTTGGAAAAGATTTTCTTTCTGTGTGTGTGTGTGTGTTTCTGGGGGCATTTTGGAAAAAGGACATATTTAAGTGACATTTAACATTTTAGAAATGGACATTTTTTTATAAAGTCAAGACATTTTAGGGGAGTGGGGAGAGTTGAGGACACTTAGAAAGTGAGAGTATTTTTGTTGGGGGGTGACATTATTGGGAAAAGGAAGGACATTACTTAAGGAAAGTAAAGACTTTTTGGAAAGAAGACATTTTTTTACAGTCAAGACATTTTTGGAAAGTGTGGACATTTTTGGGGAGTGATAAATCTTCGGAAAAGTGAGGACATCTTGGAAAGAGAAAATGTTTGGTAAAGATGTATTTAAGGAGTGCCAACATTTTCGAAAAGTGAAGACAGTGAGGGTATTTTGAAAAGAGGACATTTTAAAATCAGGACATATTTTGTGGGTATGTGAAGGGTGGGTGGTAAGGGCAATTTGGAAAGAGGACATTACTTGAGGAAAGTAAGGAGATTTTGGAAAGAAGTCATTATGGAAACACATTCAAATAAAATTAGGGCAAACAAGCAAACAAGTTATTCATACTTAATGACTCTGGTATTCTGCAGTACACAAAGTACATAAAGTGTTCAGTGCCACACTGAAACCACTGTGACTTCCTTTTCTTTTTAGCAATGTCCAGTTTCCTTCTGAACTGCAGTCCCTGTTGCTCTAACTCTCCATCCGTTCTGTGGAGGCTGCAGAAAATCATGTACTTGTGTCACGCATGCTGTCTCCAGCTGCTTCTTCTCACCTGTTTGTAAGGGGCAACACCTGGAGGGCGAGCTCTTAACACCTGGGTGTTTTAACGCTAAACCGCCTAGATTCATACCCAACAGTGCAGGCGTGGGACCAACCAATAGGAGTCACTAGTGCTTATCCCTCACTGGCTTTCCACCTGTGGATACTGTATGCACACAATCTATAAAAAGTGTTATAAAAATACAATCCATTTACCATGACCAAGACAAGGGTACAGCCACTAGGAGACCAACACATTCTCATTCTGTCCTTGTCACATATTGACGTTTGGTCATGGATTCAACACATTGAGATGTGACGTGCAAGGTACCCTGGGTGCGTTGGTTCTTTACGTTCTGAGACACTGTGTCAACTGTGGCCTCTTACATGCATTGTCTATTGTCAAAATACACTCCATTTTCACAAGAAACGTACAGTTGCATACAGTCTTATTCACGCACAAAAGAAACGCACAATCTTACCTTTAGCCAACACATGCACGTGGTTGGGTTTAAGCAACAAAAGCATGTTGTTGGGTTTGGCAAAAAAGAACAGGGTTTGGCTTTACAGTCTAACAGGAAGTCAATACCAGGCTTTGGTGGTTGTTGGACCATCCACCACCTCTCCTGCTCACCCTACTCTGACTTTGAGCCCACTTAACTTTCGTTGTTGTCCCACCACATTTCCCCCTGATGCCACCTGGCGCCATTAAACAATGACGGCAACTTTTTTTGTCTTTGTCTAACATCGGAAGTCACTGTCCAAGCATCGGAATTTCAATTACTTCAGAGTGAGACCGGTATGGGGAGACACACCACATGTTGACTTTAATTTATTTTTTCTTTTTTTTATATGTATATATATATATATATATATATATATATATATATATGTGTGTGTGTATATATATATATATATATATATATATATATAGATATATATATAGAGATATATATGTATATGTATATGTATATGTATATATATATATATATATATATATGTATATATATATATATATATGTGTGTGTGTATGTATGTATATATATATATATATACATACATACATACATAAAAAACAAATTTAACGACACACATGTTTTACTGTACTTTAATATGCACAATTTAAAGTATTTTAACTATTAAAAATTCAGTTGGAAACAGTCCCAAAAATAACTGTAAAAGGTGAAGTCCAGAAAATCCAGAGAAACTGGGACATTGCACAACAAAGATCAACGACATGACTGCTGCCCAAAAGTGAAGCCAAAACATCTGCATCGCCCCCTGGTGGCTGGCTGCGATGTGGGTAATAGACCCCGTCCCTTCCATGTTAGCAGATGGAACATGGTCCGAACTAAAAGATCAAAGTAAACATCAAGTAAATTTCTCCCAAAGATGGTTTCTGTCGTTTTGGGTAGCTGTTATCATGCTGCTGTGTTCTTGTGTTCATTTTTTGAAAAAGTATGGTTTTGATTAGTTATTTGATGTTATAAAATGTGGGGTTTGGCATCACAATTGACATCTGTGTGTACCAATTGGAGTTGTCGCAATCAATGGCGCTGATTGTGATTGGTCAAACGACGGGAACTTGATACTGCTGAAATGCCACTTGGCAGACTCTGGCTCCAAATGACTTCATCAGTATAAAATTACATCTGCCTTATCATATTGCAAAGGAATTATTTGATGCTTTTTAATACTTTTTAATACTGTATGAGCCACAAAAATAGAAATAAATAAATAAATAAATTGGAAGATGGGTATTCCACCATTGTGTATATCTCCAAACCTTGGCAGACAAAACCAAAACTATCTCCATGACACTGCCACAGAGAAGTCAGAAAATATGGTATGTTTCTGTCATTTCATGGCATTGATCCTGTGAGATATGATTGAATGCAAGGATGGGTAAATGTTTGATAGAAAGCTAAGGCCACAATGTTATGTTTTGATGTGAAGAGTGTAAGCAGTTAACAAGACCTGCCTCTATTATGCGAGATTTTGGTGTTGTCTAATTGCAGTTATACTTTTTTTTTAACCATGTGTGTGTTTTCTACTTGCAAACAACAATACAAAAGGAAAAATAGGAAAGCTTTTGAAATTGTGTTAAATGTCATATCTTTATCCTACGTAAATGCTGTGTCAGTATAAAATATTGTCTGCCTTTTATGCGTCAGATAACAGTAAAATATATGCGAGTCATTTGTGAAAAATGGTGTCAGGGTATTTTTAGTTATTTTTTCAAACGGGGTTTGTTGATAAAAGCAGCAGAGCTGTTTCACAATAAAACACTCTGATTTCAGTTTCCCTTATTGGGTCACTGAAGGCTTTTGTCCCATAAATAGGACCAAGCACAGACACACACTCACACACACACACTCACCATGTTCACTGTTGTCTAAAGCGACAACGGAGGAGCAAACAAACAAATAAAAAAAGAAAGAATCTCCTCGAACGGATTTATCAACCCACTGAGAGAGAGAAAGAGGATGTTGTGTTTTAGGATGTCCGTTTAGTAAAAGTAGGTCACACACACACACACACACACACAAAACAGCGTCTGACCTGGACCAAAAAATTACAGCTTCACATTTGAACACACGCATGCATGTGCACTTACATTCACATACTGTTTATGTGTTGTGTTCATTTGACTTCATTTGCATTTTTTTTTCTAGATATTTTTTGTCCTACAACCTCAACCTTTAAAATTCTCTCTGTCCCTCTTGACGTATCCCTGAGGGCTCTATCTGTGTATTTTGTGCTCGCGCATTTCTATGTCTGTTTCGACCAGTGTCAGGTTCGGATCTTGTGAGCGAGGATGGCTCTATATTTTTGGAGACTGTGTACATTTTTAGAAAGTAAGCACATCTATGGAAAGTTGGGACATTTTTAGGGAGCGGTTACATTTAGGGAAAGGGAGGACATTTTGAAAAGAGGACATGTTTGGGAAGTGAGGACATTTATGGAAAGTGAGGAAATATCTGGGAGTGTCCACATTTTGGAAAACTGAGCACAGTTGGAAAAGTCAAGGTATTTGTGAAAAGCAAAGATATTTTTGGAAAGTCGTGACAAGCAAGCAGGCAAGACGAGGTTGTAACCTCGGCACTGTGTCATTGAGAACTGTCGGGATTCTTGGGAGCAATTCTTTAGTACACAAGCTCTTGTGTTAAGGATTCAGTTTCAGGTCGATCAGCAGATGGATTTTGTCTGTAGTTAAGCTTTTGAAATAATGCTGAAATCACATATAAGCTATAAAATCCTGTAGTTGCACTACATTCTCACTCTGACCTCGTTACATATCGTGTTTGGTCATGGACTTTGGACGTCCACATACGACATTAAAGGTACCCTGGGTGTGTTGGTTGACGTTCTGGGACACTGTGTCAAGTTCTGCCTGTTACATGCATTGTCTTCTTTCAAAATACACTTCCGTTTTCAAAGAGAATTTACCATTTACATACAGTCTCTTTCAAAATAAACGCACTACGTCAGTACAACACCACAAATTGACGTCTTTTTTCCTTCAATAGTAAACGCATGTGGTTGTGTTTAGCCGAAACATGCATGTGATTGAGTGTAGGCAACAAACGCACATGGTTGGGTTTGGGGAAAAAAGAATAGGGTTTGGCTTTACATTCTCACGGGAAGTGAACACCAGTCTCCAGGGTAGAAGTCGGTGGTTATTGGACCCATCCACTGTCCCACCTGCCCACCCTACTTGGACTTTGACAAGGAAAACTGACATTGACAGCATACAAGTGAGATTTTTTACTAAAAGATAAATGCCGGTGTCTATAAAAAGACAGTGACAAATTATTTATTAAATCACAATACAATGTTATTGGGATTTTAAATGTGTTGCGATATGCTAAGTATTGCGATAAATTATATTGCGATATATTGCAAATTATTAATGTTTTTTAACTGTAAATTACGTCTGTAAAGGAATATCATAAAGTTTTCAGTCTATTTATGTCACTTCAGCCATTTTTTTGCAGCAAAATGTATCTAGCGGACTGAAAAAGCAATTGATTATATTACTCTAAATTCTTGAATTTGTGATATTAAGAAATTCATGTAATTTAAAAGGTCGATACTTGTCATTTGTGTGGCGATATGATATTGCCACATAAAACTATTGAAAAAAAACTGAAACTGTTTGATATATTGAGAATCAGTTTTTGTCAGCACACAACACTTGTACAGACTGTATTTTGTCTTTGACAATCTTCATAAATACAATACAAGCATGTGCGCATGTCTTTATCTCCATTTTAAGTTTACATCATGTCTGGAAAAATCAAATAAAATAAGGAAAAATGACAAAAACACAAAAATAAATGCACTTCTAGAAAAACTGCACAGCAACAGAAAATAGCTGCCGTTTCCAGGGCGCGCTTGATTAATGTTTTTTGGTGATTTTTTTTTTCTTTTCTTTACCAACGCCTAATAAAAGGTTCACAAACCATCTGTTTCTCTTTCCCCCTGATGCCTTGCCCAAAGGTCCCCCCCATCCTGGGACTGGCACCACGCCCAAACACATCCATCCATCCCTTTCTCCTCCTTCTCCTCCCCTACCCACTCCCTTGCTTTTTTCTTCTTCCTACCTTCTTTGCCTCACATCCCTCTTTCTCCTCTGTCCCTCCCTTTTTTCCCTTTACTTGCTTCTGTCTTCTTCCTTCCTTGTTTCCTCCATTTCCTCTCTCTGTCTTCCTTCCTCATCCCTTTCCTTTCTTATTCCATCCCTTTTTTCTCTCCTCTTTTTCCCTTCTTTTACCTCCTCCTCTCCTTTCTTTCGCACTTGCTTTCCTCGTTCTCACTTTGTTCACTTCTGTCCCTTCTTCCCTTTTCCTTCCTCACCTCTTCTCCCTCCTCTTCCCACCCTTTTCCCTCTCCCTTCCTTCCGACTCCCCTTTCTCTCCATTCTGCCTTTCCTTCCATCCTCTCCTATCACTTATCCTTGCCTCTCTTCCTGTACTCACCTCCTTTTCCCCGTATTTCTGTCCTCCCTTCTTGTCACCTTCCTCACCCCCGTCTATCTTTCATTCCCTTTTATGTTTCTAAATTCTTTATTTTATTTTTCTTTCCTCCCTGCTCCTCTTTTCCCTCCTTCTTGTTAACCAATACCTATTGCTCATCCTTCATTCTTACCCCTCTTTCTCTCCCTCTTCCTCCCCCTCCTTCCCCTCTCTCCTCTGTCTTCCTCTCCTACCCATTTAAACCTCTCTTGCCCGTTATGCATATTCATAAACCTGCAAACATTCCCATCCAATAGCGTTTAATCCCTCCCTGTATTAGTGTGTGTGTGTGTTGGTGTGTGTGTGAAGGGTTAAGGGGAAAACACACATACACACACACATACACACACACCTCCTCCTCCTCCCAAACATCTAGCAGCTGGCCGACAGATGGGGCCCGCAGCCAAAAAAGCAGCAGCGGCAGCGCCACAAAAATAAAAATTTACAAGACGCCAGTGGAATTTATTTAAGGGCAGGAGAGGGCGGGGTGGGGGTGGGGGGGCTGCACCTCCTTACACCTCCTCTCTTTTGCCTCCCCTCCCTCCATCACTACCTTTCTCCCTTATTGCCCAGACTGTGGTAATGTACATGATTCTCTGTGCTCCTTCCATCGTATGATCAAAACCTACCATCATCTGTCCATCTTTCCCTCCTTCACTCATTCACAAGTTTTGGGGTTTTATTGTTTTAATTTTTTTCTCTAATCCTTATACATTCTTGTAAGATACACTTCTTTAGTCCCCAAAATGAAGTTAAACTTCGTGTAACGGCTGACAAGCACACTTATACTGAAGACTCTTTCAGCAGAATTTACAGTATGAATCATCATCATTCTGCCCTATCACTGAAACCATTAGGGTTACTTCGCAGTTATTTATACATCCCTTAACAACACATTCTCACTGCCAACTTGTCAATTACTGACATTTGATTAGTGGCCCTACACATCAAACTATGACACTGCAGGTACCCCTCCAGCGTCAGTTTTGGATGCTCAGAGACAGTGAATCAGCTTACTCTCATTACATGCATGGGTGTTTACAAAATATACTTCCATTTACTCAGGAAATGTAGAGTTTTTGCTTGTTAAATGCATACAGTCTCTTTTAAAAAATAAAATTTGAACGTTGGTAAAAAATTATGTTTAGATTTACTTCCTCAGGTTTGAGGAACAAAAGTACATGGTTTAGTTTAAAATAATTAAGATTGTTATTAACATAATGTAATGTGACATATGGCACTAGCATAGTATGCTACAGAAACTAGCACACTAGGTTATTATTATAACTTGATTCACTTTTGATTTCACACGAGACATGAACAGCAGGCTCCTGACTAAACATCCAGAGTTTGTTTGACCCTCCCACATTATCCACCCACCCTATGCAGACTTTCTTGTTCTTTATACTACAGTAGTTGCCCACAGCATCAAAAAATGCTGCCACCCATTGCGTCTTAAAATGCTGCCATGGTTTGTCTTAAAGGCTTTTGCATGTTTGTTACTGGTCCGGGGACATGCATAAGATACATCACATGACTTATGCCACTATTCAATTTCTCATTTTTATATATAAAGCCTAATATCACATTACACAGTTTACTTTAGAGGACAGCATGGGCATCCCTCTGTCCTTGGACACTCATGATGGAAAAGGAAAAGTCCCCCCAAAAAACCTTAAACGCGGAAACAATGGTCGAAAACCTCAGTAAGAGCAACTGAGGAAAGATCCCTCTGCCATGACAGACGGACATGCAGCAGCTGTAGAACAAATGAGCATAAAAAAAGTACAGTAATCCATGTGATAAAATGATACAGAGAGAGATGCACAGCAACAACAACAACGACAATAACTACAATAACAGTTATTATAGAAATATGAATAATAATAATAGTTCATGATGTAGTATATATCCTATATGTATATATTACTATATGATAGAATATATGTGTGTGACAATAATAATTATAAGTGTATAATAATAGACAGCAATGTAACCATGACCCAAATGAAGAAGGCAAATGGAGAAGGAGAGAAGGGGCTCAGCGTGTCATTGGAAGTTCCCCGGCAGACTAAGCCCATATCAGCCTAACTAGGGGCTGGTTCAAGGCAAGCCTGAGCCAGCCCCAGCTATAAGCTTTATCAAAAAGGGAAGTCTTAAGTCTGCTTTTAAATGGGGGGAAGGTGTCTGCCTCCAGAGACAAAACTGGAAGATAGTTCTACAGAAGTGGAGCTTGATAGCTAAAGGCTTGCTCATAGTGTCAAGAATTGCCACAGCCTGATGCAACTCATGCTGCTGCCAAAGGCCGCCTTGTAGCATCAGTATCTGATACTGGGGGCCGCTGACTGAGTGTAGATAGTGAGTTGGGAGTGAAACCAGATTGCCATTTAACAAAAAGCGCTGCATTATGATACTATGAGGAAAAAGTAGTGCACATGAGCAATAGGGACGTGACATTTTTCTTTTCTATTAAGGGAATGACATAGTCCATACTGTAACACAGAAACACACACTCACATAAAATAAGAAAATAAAAGTACATCTAGTAATATAACTAATAGGGAGTGATTTCAGACATTCTTCGTCTTGAAATTTTCGAGTGAAATTTGCTGTCTATTCTGATTGTCCATAAGGAAACAACATTTAGAGGCCAAAAAAAAAAAACATTGGGCCAGGCCCAGGTGCAAACCACACCACCAGGTCCTTATGTCCGAATCAAGATTATTTCCTTTTCTATAAAAGTGCAGCCTGTACGCATAGCTAATTATCAACAAAACCTTCCTTTCTCAGAACAGCCTAACCACAGTTAACCAGAAAAGAAGACAAAACTCAGACAATTAAACAAAAATGGCCAACAGTACATAAAAGGCAGTGAACACCGCAGCAGGTGCAACAAGCATATAAACATCAAATGGCCTCACATCCCTTCACTCAACAACAGAGTTAAGTATCACCAAGGCCGAGAACACATATAGGAAGTGACACAAACATCACAGCAGTGGCTTTGACCCATAAACTCATACTTTAAAGCACAAAGAGTGCCTGTGCAGTTTTTGCACCAGCCGGAGGAAGAGGTGGGTATACCCCTTGGACTACACCACTGCACATCATCTTAACAGGTGTGCTTCATTTGGCTACCTATTTATATCAGTAAGGGTGGGCTAAGTAACAGAAACACCTCTGTGTGTGATGCAAAACAATTCAACAGCGTAACCAACTATATTCTCCAAACCTGGCTCCATCTGGCTTTTCTATTTGGCCTTCACTCCAGGGTCAAATGACTCTTCAGAAGAGGTGTGCCATATCATCTTGTTCATGATAATACCGGTATAATTTTGTATTATTGTATGAAAACTTCTTATTGTGATATTCGCAACTTGTTGACATTTGATGTCATATTGTTACCCACGGCAGCAACAAGCATGGCTGAAAGCAAAATTATTACAGACTCCGCGGTGGTTCCAAAAAGAGGAGCAACGTCAGTAGTGTGGAATAAACTGTGGCGTCCTGAATGTTTTATGAACAGCCCCGGACTTCTCAGATTCTTTTAGTGAGTTACCGCTCAGATGGAACTCAGTCAGCGGCTCCTCTGGCAGCAGCACAGCGTCTCTCCTTCTCCTCTCTCATCAAGTGATTTTGTCGTAAACCTTTAGTAATGTAAACCTACGTGATGTTTTTGGCTCAACAAATAACTACACATATGTGAACGTGCAATAGTTGTGGTATCATAACAGCCTGTCACAGGTTACAGCATGATGATTAGAGGATCAGTGGCAGAGCATAAAGGTCCAGGTGGAAAAAACCAACTCAATCATTTAGGATTTTGGTAAAAGAAGGAAATCACCTGTTGATTTATATATAGAGAGAGATCCCAGTGTATATTATTTGAGTTTGGGAGCTGTTTAAATGTGTAATTTGTGGTAGATTTTATTTAGTTGAACTATTAATATTGTATACAGAATCAGAACCTCACTCTGAGTTACTGTTGTTGTTCACAAACTAAAGAAATACATTTTTTTAGGTTAACATGTAAAACTATATCACTTATTTTGTTGCAGTTCTTTATTCTTATATTTGTGATAATACTTTTTTTTTGTAATAATTTGACATATTGTCCAGAACATCGTTATCACAAAAATACCCTGAAATATGTTGATATTATTTAAGGGCCGTACCGTCCACCCCTACCCTCTGTGATGGAAAGATGAAACCCAGATGGACGCCTTAATTTTAGCCCCTTTGGTGCAATGCAGAGACGAGCCTGCACAAAATACGGTTTCTTTTAGAATACATTACGCCATAACTCCTATAGCGTTACCTCCCAACCTTGCGACCCCTGTTGCTCTTGAAGTGCACTTTAACTTATAGTCAAGACAGTTGTGTTTTTTAAGACTACTTTCAGTTCTTCTTCACTCCCTTCATTTTGTTTGTTTACTTTTGTAAAATTTACATCCAATTGGCCATGTATGAATATTCTCAATCTGCTTTCTTTATTATTATGCTGAGTATATTTCAAGTTCTACAAGTAAAACATTTCCTCAATCCATCTGACACTTTCCTCCATCATGTCTACATTTCTGACCCTTTTTCGGTCGGTTTGTTCCGCTGCGTTAATCAGAGCGTGTATGTGTGTGTGTGTGTGTGCGTGTGTGTGAGTGCGTGTGTGTGTGAGTGTGTGTGAGATATATTAGAACCAATGTCAATTTTGGGGAAATTTGCTCGGCCCTCCCCTCCATTTTCTCCATTTACTCTGGTAACACCCATACCTACACACACACACACACACACACACACACACACACACACACACACACACATACACACACACACACACACACACACACACACACAAATTGAGAGTAGCAGAAGGAAAGAGGAGGGGGAGTCAAAATGAGGTGGAAATTGGAGGAGTGGAGTTTAAAAAAAGGAGTGATGGGAGGAGTGGGATGATGTTTTCAGTCTGCTGAGGCTGCAGGTGGATTTTCTTTGGCCAGATGACCTCTCTCCTTCTCTTTCTCTTTGTGCGTCTACCTCACACTGCCTCTCAACCTCACTGTGTCACTCCCTTTCCTCCTCTTCTGTCGCAACTCAAATGGAAAGGGCAGAGTTTGTACGAAAAGAGGGACAAGGATGGAGGAGATGACTGATGGATGAGAACAGGATAAAACAAAGGAGGAGATGAGGGAAGGAGAAAAAAGGAGGGAAGGGAAGGGAAGAGGATGTAGAGCAAGAGATGAGAACGAGGGAAGCTGAAAAGGAAGAAATAACAGGAGAGGAGACTAGAAGGAGACTCATCCCCAGGGGGCACTGTTTGTCCTTGTAGCAAAACTACACACACACGCTCCAAATAGAAATTAATGGGGAAGAAAGCACAAGTCAAAATAACTTTATAAGTTCACAGACTATAAGGAGGACCTTATGTTTTTCATTTTCAATTTTTATTAAGAATTCAGAGATTAGGAATAGTTGTAGAATTTTGCTGGGTGCCCGCACATGTGGGATTAAAGGGGAATATATTTGCAGACAGGGGAGCTAAAAGATCACCAAACACGACACATATAATAGACTGTTTCATTTGGAAAAGAGCGAAGGTGGAGCACTTAATATACTAAAATAGAGCTTTGCTAGAAAATATGGGATGAGGACAAAAAGGCCAGAGCATATCCAGATTGAGGCTTGATCACGCTGGCTTAAACAAAACATTATTTTTGTCAGGAAACATTATGTCACAAGCAGATGTGCATTAGAATATAGTAGAATAGTAAACACAGTTTAATGAAAGTTGTCAAATATAATAAATAAAGGTTAAGATTAAGGCAGGACGAGAATGGAACTTAAAGGTGATAATCCTGTTGTGCATACTCCGGTACAGTAGGTGTCGATATGCTCGTAAAAGTTGGTTTTGCAATCTGCCAAAAAATGTGTTGAAAAAGAAGAGGACAAATAACAGGTCAAAAATAAACTAACTTCACTTTTACTCACTTGTTATTCATTTTAAATGCTATGGACATGATATTATTACGTTTATTTTATAGTGTAAAATGGTCTTTTCTCCTGTTTTTTCTTTCTCTCCCTTTTCTCAACCTCTTCACCTTCTTCTTTTCTTTGTCCTCTGTATTTGTTCGTCTCTACTTCTTTTCGTTGTTGTGCTCCTCCTTTTTCTTCTTTACCTGTTCTTCTCTGTTTCTTCTCCTGCTTCTTCTTTTTCTCCTCTACGTGTTCTTCTCTGGTTCTTCTTCTCTTTCTTTTTTCCTCTTCCTCTTCCTCCTTCTCCTTCCTCTTCTTCCTCTACTCTTCCTCCAACTTCTTCTTTTTCTCGTTATTCTCCTACTTCTTGTCCTCCTTTCCTTCTTCTTCTTTTCTTTTCTTCTACTTGATCTTCGTCTCTGCCTTTTCATCTTTACCTTCTTCTCCTCCTCCTCCTCTTTTTCCTTTTCCTTCCTCTTCTACCTCTCCAAGCCTTCTTCTTCTACTTCTTGTTTTTCTCTCCTCCTCCTCCTCCTCCTCCTCCTTTTCCTTCTTCCTCTCTGCTTGTCATTCTTCTCTGCTTCTTCATCTTCTCATCTTTTACTCCTTCTCCTTCACTTTTTTCTCCTCCTTTTTCTTTTTCTTCTTCTTCTTCTGCTTTGCCTTCTTTTTATTCTTCTTCCTCTTCTTCTTATCCATATTCTTCCCTATGATTTATATAACTAACTTGTGGTGGAAGAAGTTTTCACATCCTTAAATAAATCAACATTACCTTAATGTAAAACAATACTTTCTTAAAATAAGTATTATCAGCAAAAGTATTCATTATGTTACATTATTCGTTTTTATTTTTTATTGTAACCTTATTACGAAGCTGAATTATTGACCTGATGATGGGCCCCTAGACGATCCTCCAACAGAGATCTTGGCTAAGCCCCAAATTTTCTCTGTTCCTAGAGACGCTCCTGTGTACACCGGACCTGTGGGCTGCCACCACCAGCAAACACTGAAAGGTTGGAAACAGGTAATTCATTTATTCATTATACTGCTAAATATTATTAATGTATAATTAAATGTTCCCTGGTCTCCCGGCATTCTGTTGAGTATCCCTCCTGTAGGCAAAATAAATACAGTTCATACAGGACAGTTATTTAAAACTAAATATGTCAGTCTCATCGTGGTGATACAGGGAAAGTCAGGAGGGTTCATCCTCTGTGAACCATGAATGTGTGTACAAAAAGTCATGGCAGTTGATGTGATGGTTTTTGAGATATTTAAGTCTGAACCAAAGTGGTGGAATGATTGAAAGACCCACAGTGTCATTCCTAAAGCCATCCTGCCAGCATGGCCAAAAATTAAAGTGAAATAGAAAGTGCAGAATGTCAAGGTTAAGAGTAAAGCAGAAAGCCAATTTAAAGGCTTTTATCAGTCCCTCCAAAAAGTCGCAATGTTGCGATCGCAAAAATTGACGCAAATTCAGCGAAAGTCCGCGATATTTCAACACTGCAATTTTTCAAAAGTCCTGCATTTTTTCTGCATTTTCCAGCTGACCAGAAGTCGTCACGCATGCAACGTCATTTGAAACATCATCAGACACGTCATCAAATGGCGCTAATGGCATTGCAGTATGGAGAAACGCTCTGTATTGACATAAGAATGTGCACTCTTTTTAAATGCATAAAATATGTGTTGAATTTATTAAAATGTTATGTTTACAGAAGATGTAGCTTACACGTTGTTTTACAGTCACATTTTCTGGTTTGAGAGCTACAATATTCACTCAGGTTTTTTTTGGAACATAATTGGAGTCCATGTTTTGAAACTAATTAAATAAAACTAAAGAAAAGAACTAAAACATTTGCAAAGGGCATTTTTTTTCTCCTGACTTGCAATTTTTACCATTAGTCAATTTTTGTCATTTGCCGCAATTTCCCACCAAAAAAAATCACATAAAAATGCAGCAATTTTAGACAAAATTGGCTGCAAATTCAAGGTTTTTTGGCACAAGTTCCTGGAGGGACTGTTTTATACTTTTAAAAGAGGACAGAGGTATACTTGGGAGTGCTTGTTCCTAACAACCAATAAAAGCAATGGAAAAGTTGTTGATAGAATAAGAGAACCAAAACACAACAAGGTCCAATTGACCTTTTTATCAGCATCTGCAGCCTGTTGATTGGTCGGTCAACATTCATCTGATTGCAGTGAGATTTATCTAGGTTATGATAAACTTTCAAGATTTTAATGACCTCATTACTTTTCCTTCTTTACCACCCGTAGGACAAACTTCACACTTTTAGCTCTAAGAATAACTGAATCATAAGCATATTTTTCCTGTCAAACACTTTCATATTGAGGCTTTAATGAACCCTGCAGCCTTGAGAGAACTCTGCACAGCGTGTTGGTCTGAAGCAAGACAAGACATGTAAATACAGATTTAGTTTTTAACTGTGAAAAATAAACGACCATGCTTGACTGCAGTCAAACATTCTGTTACGAGTCCAATGAGATCAGGTGTGTTTATTTTGTAGACCTTTTCATCCCTTCCCCCTGCTGCCCACCTGCGCTGCACCTGACGTCAGCCCCACTGAGACACACACTCATGGTCAACATAACAAACACACATACAGGCAAAGGGGCGTTCAAACACACATGCTCACAAACACACAAAACGCCCCTGAGCTATACTGTACAGTACATCATCATCATCATCGTCATCATCATCATCTCTGTCTCCCATCTGAATCCTTTTCAAAGCATTTATTCCTTCAAAGAGGCATTCGTGGCAACTAGAACCCAACTTGTGGCCCACACACACACACACACACACACACACACACACACACACACACACACACACACACACATTTTTGTCCCCATCTGGTCACCATTCAGCAGGATGCGTGCTCTCTCTGTAGCTGTGTGTTGAAGCGAACACTCTCACAACCCTCAGTCAGCTCTGTGCTGCAGAGGTTCACTTATTGATCTTTGACCTTTAATGACCCCTATTGGTGGCGAGCAGGAACTGCATTAAGATTAAAAACTGCGTTTCTTGCAACTTTCACTAGACCGTAGCTGTGTTAAAAAGTTTATTATTCATTATGACCATTAACAAAAGTAGATCCAGAGCAATTTAACTACAACACCAGTGCAAAGCTGTGCACAATAGTAAAACAAAGAAGCTTCATGCCAGAAATATGAAGTTTCAGCCTGTGTAAACTCCAAGAATAATAAAGGAGTACTGACATTTCCCCAGAGTCGGCCAAGAAAATGGATCAGATTGATTTTCACGCATTCGAGACATAGATAGGGCCGTGATGTGTATTGCCTAGCATAGTACAAAGACCAGAAGCAGAGGGAAGCTGCTAGCTTAGCTCCATCAACAGTGAAAAAGAACATTAAAAGATCCATTGCAAATTCTGTAATTTTCAGCTCATGTAAATTCCTGGAGGGACTGCCAAACATTATAGCTCTGCCATTATCAACAATAGCTCATAGTCTAACATCTAGGCCTAAATGAAAATACCAAACACAATTGAGGTGCTTTCAAGAGCATGCCAAACCAACAGGCGGCGATATAACTGTAAAGCCATATGATGTTGGCCAATTAAAAGCCCAATAAAAGGTATTACCAGAAGGCTACATAGAGGACCGACCTCTGTAGTGCATTCTGACGACTCTGTTCCTCCATATAGTAAAAGAGTAACTGCGATTAAATGTAAACATGTAAAATGTCCTGTTAGCAACATTAGCGCCAGCACCATTTTGGCCACATCCACAACTGACCTTTCGCCCCTTTGTGATGGTCCGACAAGCTGTCAGAGTAAGCATGGAGCCCACACTGTAACTAACTGCACTCCTTGACGAAATATCATCATATTTTTGTAAAAATGAACCAGTGATTCCAGAGAGAAGCAGACAGAGGGGTCTACAGTCTGTGTTTGAAGGATATATCCAGGATGTCAAACTGACTCAGCAGCAACAACAGGTTAAAAAGACAAAGATAGTTAGAAGCTAAAGCCCAACTATAGGCTACAGATCACAGTGTAAAAGTTTCAGAACATAAGACAGCGAGTATCTTACACACCGCTTCGGACATTGGTGTTTGTTGACATTGTTGCTCCTGGAGGTCGGGCCCTAGCACCTCCTTTCCAATGATGACATGCAGATTGTGAAAGACACCAAACCATGAATTCATGACTCTATAATTTGCTAGTCTGACACGGTGACCATTGTAACCGACAAAAATACGGTCTCGTCTGAACCCAACATAATTTACAGAAGATGCGTCACTGTTACCGAAACTGTTTGTATTAATAGGGAACAGAAATTGGACTTTTTACACATTTGAAACCTTTCAACTTCCTACACATCCACAGGTACTTTTTCTTCAACAGGAGTAGATGATTTTGTGTGGGTGTGTGTGTGTGTGTGAGAATGCCCAGGGGCCCAGGTTGACAGGATCTAAAATAAGCAGCTTTCTTTCTGGTTTCAAGCAGCCACCTGTGGACAGCACCCTGTGAGTGTGTGTGTGTGTGTGTGTGTGTGTGCGACATGCATGTGTGTGTTTTCATTGGACGTCTCACTGTGTGGTTTGTGTGTTTCAGTGCATTTTCATGCGTATTTTTGAGGGTTTTCATGTCCTGCCTTACAGATTTGTGTGTTTTAGTGCATGTTCTCATATTTGCCCCCCCCCCCACCCCCACCCTTCCAGTTTCCCTTATTTGGGAAGGTTGGGTTACTGGTCATCCAGCCCTCCAGATGTTCTTACAAACTGAGCTGTTCCACATGTAGACTCCAAACCAAAACCAGTGGTAGAAGAGACTTCCCAGAATACATTGCCAGTGGGGCAGAAGAAAGCTGAAACCAGTAAAAAGCACCAAAGATTTGTACAAATGTAGGCATCTCTTAGGACAAATGTTTTTATAAAAACAAATTTGTTTGAATATCATTGGAATATCTTCATATAAGTACTCAAATTAAACCATGTGTCAAACAATTTTTGGTGTTTTGGAACATTTAACTGTGCGTCATTCTGGTGGTTGTAGAGTGACTGTATGATATGAAGCCGGTTATCCACCACAACCAACATAGCACATGCACACTTCACCTTTTTGCTGAATCTGACATTCTTCTCTCACTAAACAGATGTTGTAATGGAGAAAATAAGAGTTGTATAGACTGAAAATGCGGTTGTGTGCGTGTGTTGATGAAGTGCTTGTGTAGTCCTCACCCACCCTATCCCCTCTCTCACCCCTCTCTCCCATCTTCCTGCGGGTTGACGTCAGTATCGGTGGTGAACCAGACCACAGTGGCTGCCTGCAGAGCCCTTTGATCCCACACTCCACTCTATTAGAGCTCTCATATGGACTTCACATCACACACACACATGCACGCGCGCACATAGACACACACACACACACACACACAAACACACACACACACAGATGGTCTGTAGCCTGTAATTTGTCTGTGGTTAATAAAGTTCTGTTTGACAGACTGACTGAGTGATGAACTGAGCTGTCAGGTGCATAAACCCTATACACACATAATACAATATCATATTATTATTCTGTACTTCTACATCATGATGGCACAGATTGACATTACTAAAATATAGACCTACATTATTGTTTAAAAAACATTATCATACAGCAGTAAATAATGTGTATGTAATATACTATAGGAACATTATGCCACTATCTATAATTACACCATGAAGTGTAATTAACGTCCTTTAAACCTTTTTGGCATACCATAGAACTACATTATTGTACCATAGAACTACATTTCCAAAGAACTACATTGTCACATCATGTAAGTGCATTGTCATACCATAGAACTAAGGCACTACTACCGTACCATAGGACTTCATTATCACACCATAGAATGCATTTGCACACCATAGAACTACATTATTGTGCTATTGAACGTCATTGTCATGCTATAGAACTGCATTGTTATACCAAAGAACTGTGGCACCCCTACCGTACCATACAGCCACGCTATCATACCGTAGAACTAAATTTTCACACCTTAGAATTACATTGTCGTGCTATAGAAAGACTTGTCATGCCACGGAACTACATTGATGTGCTATAAAACAACATTATCATACCATAGAACTGCATTATAATACTATATACCCCCTTTACACCTTGCATTAACATGCGTTTTTTGCAATCAGATTGCAATCGGATAGCGCATGACCACATACATTTATACCTGGTGTTAATATGCGTCTCTGGTGTCCACATCCAGATCCGTTTGCTATCCGATAACGCTCCGTCCAGTTGACTTCAAATCCTAGCGGCACACTACAACGTCATATCATGTGCGCCACAATAACAACAACAACAAGATGTTAGCCGCCCGTGAAGTCGCGTTATTGCATGGACACTTTTGTCGGACCAGATGGAGAGCAGACACTTCGTCTCACTGTGATTTCATCCTCAGCTAGCGTCCGTGTTTTCTTTTTCTTGGCAGTCGCTACCCGGTGACTGTCGTTGTTGTTATCTTCTTCCTCCTTCTTCCTGTGTCCAGCTGGTGCACCCTGCTTACGTGTTTTTGTCCATGGAGTTGTTGCATGTGGATTGGAGACGCATTTGCATTTACACTTGTGTTCGATGTGGTCACAGTGCGTCTCTGACCACCTTCAGAAGTGGTTTGGCAGATCGGATAACAATACATCCTCAGTGCGTTTCGAGTGTATTTACACCTGTACTTTCATGTGGCGAAGAGCAATCAGATTGCAATCCGATTGCAAAAAATGCATGTTAATGCAAGGTGTAAAGGGGGTAATAGTGATACTATGTGTTGTCATACCATAAAACTACATTGTCATACCATATAAATACATTAGTGTACCATAGAACTACATTATTTTTGCCAAACATCAACATTGGCTCACCATAGAACTACATGATCCACAATATCAGACCATAGAACTGCATTGGCACACCCTAGAACTAGGGACTTGGGTCAGGAACCGGAAAGTTGCCAGTTCAAGTACTTGACCGGACCAAGGTTAGAGCATGGACTAGTAGCTGGGGAGGTGCCAGTTTGCCTCCTGGGCACTGCCAAGGTGTCCTTGAGCAAGGCACCGAACCCCCCAACTGCTCAGGGCACCTGTACATGGGCAGCCCCCTCGCTCTGACATCTCTTCTTTTAATGCATGTATAGGTCCTCTTTGTGCATGTGTGTATATTTTGGGCCTGTGTTTATATGACAACGGGGGGAAAAAATTGGATTTTGCCTCCGGGATTTATAAAGCACATCATCTTCCTTCTTTCTTGTTCTTCTTCTTGTTCTTCTTCTACTTCTTATTCTTCCTCTTCATTATCAGGCAATAGAACTGCATTACAACACCATAGACACACCATGCATTGCCATACCATAGAACTACCTTGTTTTGCTGTAGAACTTCATTGGTGACCATAGAACTACTTTATCATACCATACAAATACATTGTCGTACCACAGAATTTCAGTCTGGTATGATAGCAGTACATTGTCCTTCCATAAAACAACATAATCATACCATAGAACTTCAGTCCCATGGAACTACATTACCATATCATGGAACTACACTGTCATAACAGAACACTGTGCTAATGATATTGTCATACTAGAACTACATTATCATACTAGAAAACTACATTAACATTAACTACAGAAGCCACACTATCAGAATTCCATTGGCATTCTGGAACACAAGTTTCAATCTACAAACACTATCATACTAAAGAAAACGTATTATTGCATAGCATTACATTATACCATGCCATAGAACTACATTATCATTATGGTCACCTCAGTATATAACCGTCTCTGAACACAGGCAGGGGTTACCAACTCCTGATCACATGATGTCAGCTGAGTAATCTCCATGACAACTGAGCAAACTCCATCTGCTTTTGACGTCTGTTAGATGTGGTGAGAAAACTCTGAGAAAAAGCTTTTTGGTGAACCATTGGGTAAGGTTGATTTGTAAAACTGCCATTTCGTAGGTTAGCAATGAACTTAGATGCCAATTATAAGTAATTTGAATATGAAACTAATGCAGTATGAGTGCACATACCTGCAGAGGAGTTTCATCTCTGTGGATCAGAACAGCAGAGACAGTTGTACATGGAAGAAACCTACAGAACAATTCACAGCCAGAGGCTTGTGGGGAGAAATCTGTTTATTTGTGTATAAGGTGTCACCTTCTTATTAGAGTCTAATAAACAGTTTTCCACTCAGGTGAACAGTGTGGACAATTATTCTCTGACAACTTCACAACAACACTATAATCGAGGGGAAATAAATAATTCCCCGGTAGAGATCAAATTATCAGCTCACATCGCAGCTTTTCATTCTGCTCAATCTTTAGATTTTCATGCGCTTGTTCGGCTCTCCCTCTCTCCCTCTTCTTTTCTCACCCTCCTCCCTCATCAGAGGTGAAAATTTACCCAAAGGGAGTCTCTCTTTCCTTCCCTCTCTCCTTCTCTCATCTTCACACCTTCCTCATCAGCTCTGTGAAGTTTCCCCCAAAGGTGTGCTGCAGCTCGCTGACTCGCTGCAGGAAATGATAACAAGCTTAGAAGAAAATTTTTATCACCTGTTCAAACTGTTTATTTTCAGACTTAGAGGCTAACAGCTTTGTTTAAGGAAATTAGAACGCACATATTGCATTTATTGTTGCATGTTGCAGCACTTTCTATTTATTCCCGATTCCATGGTTGTTTCAGGTGTAATTAAATGAGAAGTTAAAATATCTGCAAAGGCAAACTTTTGTTAGATTTTGTTGCCTTTAAAAATAAAAATAAAAAAATGAATTTCTTGTTAGTTTTGCTTTATATGTAGCTGCACTGGATTTTAACACTAATCAGCCAGAACATTTTGGATGATCATTTAAAGTTTGAATGTCTATTTAACATATGTGATTCCCCCCTCCCCTTTCGTTAAAAAAGAGGCTGTTAAGGTGAGAAATTCTCACTTTCACAGCTTTTGTCTTCTTTTGCTGCTCACCCTCTCGAGCTGCTGCTGTTACATTGTTCTCTTTGCCTTAGTTAATGTAATTAATATGTCAGTGGGAGTTCATCTGAGCATCCAAAGTAAAAATGTGTTTCTCTATTTTTTGTGAAGATTGTTCCTGTAATTACCTAAGATGTTCTTGGGTGTATTAATGTGTTGTGTAATTTCTTGGCATTTTGAGGATTTAATGGAAGGGAACTGAGATGAAACAAATTGAAATGTCATGGACTAGGTTGAGGAGCAAATAAGGAGGACGAGGAGGAGGTAGGCAGGCTCTGTTCTCAGTATGGAGCTTGATTCTCTGGGTTGAGTTGTTAGAAGGAGGATGTTAGTGAAGATACACACCATCATGGTCATCATCTCTCCACCTTCATGCTTTTCTGGATGAGTACCACAGCAATTGTAGCAACAGATGGATACCACCAGGTGGACCGCTGAGCTCCATTGGAGATTCTCCCAATGTCTATCAGGCTGTATACTGATGTAACACTGATGCACCTTTCTGAACAGTTTCAGTTTATAATCTATACGCCAGTGTTCAGTGCCAGAGCAGGAAATGGTGTGCAATAACAGGGTGGAAAGTTTTGATGCCCAACCCTAACCAAGCCTTCACCATAGTTTTGCCAGAACTACAGTCTTGATAAGCAAGACTCATGCTGACGCATGACTGAGTATGCACAAGTGTAATCAGACGTAAACGTTGAATTGAACTGAATAGATTGGCCCGATGTGTGATATCGGTGTTGGAATGGTCCCTCCTTCTGTTTTGGAGGGACTCCATCGATCTAACACATCTATAGACAGGTCTCAGTGAGTACAATTGAAAAGCAACCCAGTCTTACGCCGCTGTCGTTGAATACCAGCGCTTGGGCAGTGGGACAATAATAAAAGTTTAGGGGGCGAAAAGTCCCACTAGGGTGGGTAGGTCCAACAACCATCACCTTTCACCTGGGAGACAGAAGTCCGCCTTTTGTTTGACCGTAAAGCCAATCCCGCTTCTTTTTCCTAAACTCAACCATGTGCTTTTGTTGCCAAAACCCAACCACATGCGTGTGTTGGCTAAACGTAAACACCTGCGTTTGTTGTAGTGCATTTATTTTGAAAGAGAGTCCTTGAAAAGTGCACATTTCCTGTGAAAACCAAAGTGTATTTTGAAAACAGACAATGTATGTAACAGACAAAAGTTGACACAGCATCCCGGAGCGTCAGCGGCCAATGTGCCGAGGGTACACTGCGTGTCATATCTTGACAGGAAAGTCCTGTAACCAAATGTCGATATGTAACGAGGCTGGAGTGAGAATGTGTTGGAAAATGTTCTACAAAAGCTTTTTGTCTCCATAAGGAGCTGCATAAAATACTTTCCTTTGAGTCAGTGTCAGTTTTGGCTGACAACTACAAGTGTTAAAAAAAAAAAAAACAAAGCAAAAAAACAGGAGTTAGAAAGAAGCAATTTAACCAGACCTCTGTAGCCCACTCTATCCCTGTTACAGGCCAGAAGCTTGATGCTTTGAACTGCTACTACTACCATACCTAAAACTCCAACTGAACTGTCAGTGGTTAGTGTTGTGCATGAGTCAGGTTCCACTGAAAAACATGACACATTGAATGAAAAATGTGCCCACTGGGTCTGCAATAACAAGTCCGAAGGTCAGCCAGATTGGCAACAAATTGCAAACAACGCATCGATTCGAAGCTTTCGACCAGTCCTGGGAAATATCTGCGAAAAGATGATCAAAAGATTTAATTTCATTTCATAAAATGGAAGACGTGAACATAAACTAGTTCATTTGTTGTGACTGAGAACTTCAGAATTCAAATTATGAGCTATCAACTTGAACTCACATCAGTGATCCATGTTCTTGTCTGGTGCTTTGGGTTAGTATATTTTATTATGTATACTGAGCACCGTTGAATGAAGTTCTTAGCCTATCAATAAAGAGAAAGAGGAAAAAAGAAAAGGGAAGAAGATGGGAAAGCAGAGGGTAAAGAACATCAGAGGAGGAAAAGCAATGACAGAATTCAGAGGAGGATGCACATTTCAGATAAGAAGAAACACACCTACTATACACTATAAAAGACTTGGATATCAACAGGTTTGTAGATATGCTCAAATATCACAACACCCACCTTTTTAAGAAGGTGGTTTAGTAATGAAGGAGGGAGGCTGTGTTTGCAAGGTGACACAAGTCCATCACTGTTGGAAAACTTTGGTAAAATTCAGTTTTGATGCAAAGAAGTAAGCGGCTTCAGCTGTTCCACTTTTCTGTATTTTCATGTGACAAATGAATGTTAGGGCATGTTAATCAGAATATGCATGTAAAGAGTATAAGTTGAATATTCCTTTTATTAGCCATGTAAACAGCTTAGTAGGAATATTGTCTTCTACAGAACAAGAGCAAAAACCTGACTATTTTGTGCATGTACACATCACTATTGTTTACACTGTCTAAACGACTTCATCAACATTTTTTTCTTCTTTCTTTGTGAATTTTCGATACAAAATTGTGCAAAACTAACGGCCACTTCTTGCCACTTGTCTGCTATGTTTGTATACCCTAAAAAATCATGTTAAATGGCGAGAGATTTGTGAGATTTCCTGATTTAAAAGTCAAGGCTTCAGGTGTTGGTGAATGGAATCTGTAGTGTAGGTGTGCTGCTTTGGCCAAATTGTTGCTCTCCACACACTGTAGTAACAAATCTGTTAAATGTATCATCACATGTACATATGTGTGTGGTCTTTCACATTTTCAACATCTGTTGAGATTTGAAAAAATCTTTGTGTTGGCCAGATGTAAATGACTCCCTGACCAAGAGTATTACTACATTGTGGGTTTATTTTCAGTTCAAGTCCTATTAATAACTCCATGATTTCTCTTTGTTTTTAAAATCCCTAATTCCTGTGTTTACAAAATGCTAATTCTGCTTTATTAAAACATATGTTGTAACTCTATCTTTTCTATCAGTAATAATAGCACTGAATGGACCAAGGTAACTGCTCAGATCTAGAAACACAATGAAATCACCAAAGAGAAGTCAGACGGTCAAGAAACAAGCACTGATTTGGAAGTAAAACCCATAGGCTGTATAAAAATAATGGACCTAGCCCTGAGGATGTCACCCATTTGTATGTGGCCTCGAGTTCGGCATTTTGGCCATCGCCATTTTGAGTTATTGGAGCCAGAGGTGACCATATGTGGACAAAATATGATGCGTTTTGCGTCATCTTGTGGTTCTGAGCTAGTTCTGGGGCTGTTGCTTGAATTACAGACTATACTTAGGCGTTTTTGTGTTGCCTGACACACGTGCAGCCACCGCAGACACAGAGTACAGAAATGAATCTCTCTCTCTTACTCTTAAACTCAGACCAAACTCTGATCAAACTGTAAAACTAGGCAATGCTGATGAAATACAAACTGAGATTATGTCACTGCATTGCCTATTTCTCGCCTAAAATGTTTGTAGGAACACATTTTAGTGCCCTGTTTAGCTGTAATAGTGAGAGTTTGTGAACAGGCAGTTGGTATCATACTGTTTCCTGCATAGTGAAAACAAAGGCTGAAAAAACTGAGATCAAACCGTAAAACTAAGCAGCGCTAATCAAATATAAACCTAGATCCTAGTACTGAGTTGCCTAACATGTTTTAGCTTACTGTTTAACTGTAATATGAGATTGCTGGCAACAAGCCGCTGTTGTGTCAAACAGACGAGCTCGGATAATGTCACCTAACAGCGAGAGTGTTTATTGGTCAGGTGCAGCACAGTGCATTCTGACAGTTACAGGTTACAGGTCTTGAGCAAAAGCGAATGCCACAGCCTTTTCTCTGTTTCCTCTGGTCATATAGCACAAATTTCAGAAGTATTTCCATCTTGCATAGACAGCCTTGTTTTACAAAAAGACAGTGGGCTTGTTTGAGATTATTGGGTACCACTTGGAAAGTGGACGAGATCCGAGAGACAAAATCTTGTTGAGTCAACATC
Organism: Cephalopholis sonnerati; assembly: GCA_019142605.1. NCBI lineage: Eukaryota > Metazoa > Chordata > Actinopteri > Perciformes > Serranidae > Cephalopholis > Cephalopholis sonnerati. Next base: position 25,329,550 of record JAGQAX010000019.1, read on the forward strand.
TAAACCAATCAGCCGTTCTATCAGGTGAGAGCCAGGCGTTTCCCATCATGCTCCGGGTCTTGCAGATGGTGGAAAGCAACTGCAGTGCCTGGCTCTAAACCTGCGGCTGCCTTGCTCTTGTGACATTATCGAGGTCCACTTTTGTATGACATCAGAGCAAGTCGGGATGAAGTCAGACACAAATCTAACCAGCATGCATTGTGCGGTGATCGCCTGTGATCGGATCTGCACAGGCTTGGCTCATCTCGAATGGGCCTGGTTTTCCCAGCAGTGAAATACTTCTTTAATCACCACAAGGGAAATTCTTTCCCAGTGACAGCCCTACTCTTTAGCAATTTTGGTGCATCCCAGTATCTCATCAATTAACTTGTGAAGTACCGCTAGAAATGTCAGACAAAACCACAACAATAACACCCAAATTATGATAAACAGGAATTATCCTTTATTGTCCTACTACCTTTAAGACAACTACATGTGCATTTGCATGTGTGTGTGTGTGTGTGTGTGTGTCCTAAGGCTGAAGCAGGTTGAAGAAATCTGTATTCTATTAACTGGTTTAGCTGCAGACCCAGCCCTCCTCTCACCCCTGTTTTTGGTGCACTGATGCTCACAACCTGCCGCACAGCCACATCTGGTTGTTCAAAGGCCCCTGTGTGTGTGTGTGTTTGTGTGTATGTGTGTGTTTTAAGGTATTTTCCCAGCAGCTGCCTGCAATCTCTGCAAAGTGCTTTGGTGTCTCTCTCTCACACACCAGCTCATACAAACACACATTATTAAAACCATTAGTTGCTGTGAAACAAGGCTTTTCTCCTGCCTTAGAGCAGTACTCTGTGTGTGTGTGCGTGCGCATGTGTTTGTGCGCCCATGTGCGTGTTTGTGTCTGTTCTGACCAGCAGAAAGGAATGCAGATGTTAACCCATAAAAGTAAGAGGTTAATGAGGAGCAGACATTGTTGTGTTCTTGCTTCACATTTGGAGCAAAGCAACTTGTTTTTCGGTAAAACTAAACACAAATCCATTTTTGAAATTAAGTAAATTACATGTACAGTTGGTTTTTTAACATGCTCGCAGCTCTGCTCTTTGGTCTGTTAGTTCAACAAAGTGTTGTTCCTTGTTTTAGTAACAGGAGGTTAAACTGCTCTCCTTATTATCACAGTTTTCAGGTGTGGCCTTGAATAAAAACGTCAACTGTTCTTATCTTTAAGACATTACAGTTTCCACCTGTGACATGAAGTATCTGTTTCTCTGTTGCTGAGACAACAGGCGCTTTCTGTAACTGTGTTGCATAATGAATGAATGTTGTGTCTGTGTGTGTCTGTGTGTGTGTTTGGTTCGTGCTGATTGTAAGACAGACCACTCTGCAAGAGGACAGACCAACCGTGGCTGATTCTACAGGTGTCTGTGTGTGTGATAGTGACACAATGTTTGGGTTCGACAAAAGGAGACATTGTGTGTGTGTCAGAAGGTCAGCAGTGTGTTTTTTATATGAAGAAAGATAATTGGTAAAAGTTCAGTTTCACCTACAACCAGGGCAAAAGGGTTTGGTGTGTATGTCTCTGAGTGTGTTCCCTTGTAACTTTTGTCCTTGTAAGGACCAATTAGAGTTCTAGACTTTGATAGTGAGAACATTTTGGCTGGTACTCATTTCATCAAAGGGCTGTCTAAGGCTTAAAGGGTCAGTTCTCCCAAATTACAGATAAGTGGTTTTATTTGTGCAGGTTTTGAGATGTCTCTGTCTGGGATGTCTGCTTCCACACCAGTGTAATGGAGATTGATGGAATTTAATGTGTGCTGCATTTTAATTTGTGGAAGATTAATCAAAACGTGTCCATCCAGGACAACTGTCCCTGGTTTATCTACAGAACACGCTAGGAACGATTTTTTTATTTGGATTTTATCTTTGATGTTTTATGAATTGTGGAATTTGGGTAAATTGTTGAAGATCCCATAGAATGGTTTAGTTTTCATAATGTGATGTAATTCTCTACACACATACATTTACATACAGACCTAGGCCCTGATCACACAGAGATTGACTTGCTCTTGAAGCTAGCCTCAAATGGCCATTTAAGAAACTGCAGTTCAGTCAGGAACACCTTCGTCAAAGAAAACTTTATTTCCATTTGCAGTATTATATGTGGTGGTATGGCTCTGTTCTGGAGCCTCTCTGCCTTTCCTTGAACATATGCAGAAAACGTCTTCCACATGTCTATGTGGAAAGCCTAAGGCAGAGAGGGCACACCTCTCTGCCCTTCCATGCGCATATGTGGAAAGTCTAAGGTGGGGAGAGCACACCTCACTGCCCTTCCATGTGCCTGTGTGGAAAGCCCTGGGGAAGAGAGAGCATACCCCTCTGCCCTTCCACATGCAAATGAGGAAAGACTAAGGCAGAAAGAGCAAACCTCTCTGCCCCTCCATGTGCCTACATGAAAAGCCTAAGGCAGGGAGAGCAGCAGCAAAGACCTCCAACAAACTTGATGATGGTGTTGGAGTTGAAAGTGGCTACACAGCTAGGTGTGTACATGGAGGAAAGGTTTTGAAGAGAAAGGATGGTGCTGCTGCCCCTTCTTCTGCCATAATAATGTTAACAATACTGTATATCACACATAAGCCAGAGACTATATTTTACTAAATTGCTGTAATCTGTAAATTCACCACTTCTAAGCAGAATGCAGAAGATAAAGTTATTTGGAGTCTGAGTGGACAAAGCCTGGCCTCCTATGGGCAGCTGCCTCCGTCTCACTCAGACTCACCCAGGGTCTTGGTGCGCAGCTGCCTGTACCAGAGAGCAGAGTGAAACCAAGGAACACTCACTCTGCACCTAAATGTGGGGACCACAGAGGCACACTGACCGAGAAAAATAGAAGCAATCAATAAAAGTCTCTCTGACTTAAACGAGTCACAGTCAACTGAGGCCTGGCAACAGTAGCCCATTAACCTCGCTGCTAGCCAGAGTGTCAAGATTGTAAAAGCCCTGTCTCGTAGTGGTTAATTTTAACTTTAAATGAACCCTGGTCTGCTTTCATGGATAGTTCGGTTTATTCTGAGTGGTGTGAATGCTCATTCGAACTCCGGTGTGAACCAAACGAAAGAAACCTGGTTCGCTTGAAAACTGGGGGTTTCGGATCACTTGCAAGTGAACTCTGGTGTGGTTTGACTACAGTGGGAAATGCAAACAGACTATCTAGCGAACCAAAGAGAGGAAGTGAACCAAAGAGAGGAAGCGATGTAGAGTGCATTGCATTTTGGTGTTTTTGTGGTGACCAAGTCGGCTGAAGGGGATGGATTTCCGTTTATGGTCCTGGCCAATCGATGAGCCTGGATTTTCTTCTTACTCGTGCTTTTTTTTCTTCCTGGTCAGTGGTCGTTTTGGGCAGTACCGCCCCCAGACGAGCAGCTATTGTAACTACGTGACATTGTCCAGGCTGTTTGGTCCGCTTTAAAAAGTAAAGTGTGAAAGTGAACCGAACCAAATGAAGATGTGAAATTTTTCGGCATTCCCCGCCCAATCGAGCCGAGTTCCCTGGACTATCCTGGTGTGAATGCGCCCTTAGCCTCGCTGCTACAGTAGCAGGAGCATCTTGTCAGCTTGGTGCTAAGAACGTGCTGTCTCCGAATAATGACAAATCTTCCACAAATAAAAAAATAATTTTAAGATACCCATTAGTGATGCTGACTGTGGTCAGAGGTAAAACCTTTAACACTGCTTTTTGTTAAGGTTAGTATTCACTTAAGACTACGGTCCTGTGCTAGAGGTGCATTGTAAAAAAGTAAAAAAGTAGGCTGTAAGTACATGTTTTTAATTTTAAAATGCTCTGCAGGGAGAGAATGGACATGTGGTAACCACCTTTGGTAATAGAGCCGTACATAAAATATTTTAATTTTAATTAATATTCAGGCAACTACAGTTCAGTGCAACACTGCAGATCTACAGTCACCACACTGGTCTTAATTTACAGAATAGCCTAGTGTGGACACATTTAACGGGATGAAACTAAGCAACACTGATAATTATGAAAAGTCTAAATGTAATTAATGAGAATTATTTCAGTGTGGGAACTGACGGTCAGAAAAAAGGATCAACAGGAGATTATATTGCAATCTGCTCAATGAGAACACACACACATTTATATGGAAACACACACACACACAGACTCCCACACATATTCTGATTAGATTTTTGGAAGCTGAGCTTTCCAACAATAAATGACCTTTTGTTTAAATATCAACACACAGAAGGTGCTCAGGCTCACAGCTGCCAAAAATCGGAGTCCCTTCATTAAGATGTGTGTTCATTATAAGAGAGTTGAACTACGATTATAAATATTTCCTCTAAACGTCCAACAGTAGAAGGTACAAACTAAACGCATTACACAACACAGCTGGCGCAATTTATTACAGTAACTACGATTACATGCACAAAATATGTCAGTTTTTTCCCTTATTCTGAAAAATGCAATGTTCCTACTGAGCTGTTTACATGACTAATGGAAATGAATATTCCACTAATATTCCTGTTTACAGGCAGCCATGCATATTCTGATTAACGTGCCCTCGCATGACATTTATCATGTCAAAATATGACAAAGTAGAAAGGTTGGAGCGGCTTTTGACATTTTGCTTCTTTACATGAAAAGAGGATTTTTTCAGAGTTGTGACAGACTTTATGTTTGGACTGTAATGCATTACTAGGACACATTGCAGTAATAATATTAATTTTTCCAGTAACAATTTCAGTAGTAATATTAAAGTTACCCCAAAACTAAACAACTGGTTATGTTACTTTTGTTATCACATCACTACTGACATGCAAAACAGCATCACATCAGCGGACTCATTTTCGTAATTGTCGCACTGTGCAGGCACCTCACAAATCAGCACGCTAATTATAAGGATGGAAGCGCTTACCATAGCAGCTGGAAGTATTCCCATTACTTTGATTTTGTTGGAAGGAAAGATGACAAGAACACTGTTGCTGCAGGTAGTTGGACTAAAACTAAATCATTGCAAAAAATTAATCCTCAAACCGGTTTGAAACAGCTTGGCTACTACGACCGACAACAATGTGAAGCTTCAGGAAATACACCCCACCACAGTTGAGCCCTCCTCGGCCATGAGTCTTGGGAAAATACCACTCACAAGCAACTGACGACTCCTGGTAAATACAAATAAATAAATAATTTGCAAGTGATCTAGCCTTAGCTACACTTACCAGCATTCACCGTCATTCACACAGAGGTACACATCTGAATTTTAGGGTAATAGGCCTTTCAGAGTAAGAGCCCAGCACTGCTTGTTGGACCATGTGAACACAACCTCCATCTTTCATCCATTCAGCCGCCTTCAAGAAAAGGTCAGCATTGCAGTATTTGCACATTTCCAAAAATTTGTTGATATCTTAGCTTTTTCAATTGTTTAAAAGCAGGTGTGTTTCTCCTTCCGAGCACACAACTAGGCTATTCTTTTGGGCAGCATCTTTTCCAGGCATATTTTAGGATGACTCTGGGGCAGTTTGACAACCTGCTGTCTATCGTCGGGCCATATAGCTCTGGATATCCAGCAACCGCTACCACCAGTTCCTCCTCCATTGTTTGCCAACTATAAACTTCCTGTCGTGACCACTACAGAAGGCCCGCCTCTCAAATCATCCGATTGGACAATGGGAAAAAAAGATGATGGAAAAAAGTGATTACAGTGGGATGCTTTTCAGCTCTGAGTTGAAGTATTTTCAACTCAAAGAGTTCAGAGTTCTCCGGCAAAAATGCGAGGCACCTAGAGTGCAAAAGCATGAAGCACGTCGCAACACAAAAACTACGAGCAAAAAGCTTCATTCTCATTAAAAACAACTTCAAAAATCCGCCCCAGCTGCTAAAGTTTTCGGTGTGATCGAGGCGTAAATGTGCTCCTAAAACTGTATCAGCATATCCCATGTCTTTATCGGAAAATGCTAAATTTGTTATAAGGCCCTATTTGAAATATACAAATGGAACATGCTGTTTATCTGACATGTATCAAGTTTGGAATACTGTAATATTCGGAATAATATTAATGTGCATGTAAAAGCAGTCAGTGTGGCAGCAAAAAAGAGGTTTCTTAAGGAATCTCAAGCTCTTTTTTTCATGAATAAGCAACATAAACACACTGACATTGTTACCAAGGCTGAACACTGTTGTAAAGTTGCTCTCACGCACTGTTTAGTTCTAATATCAGGCAGATTTTCCAAAGAAAAGAAATACACCAAAATCCATTCATATCCCACACATTTTGAAAGGCTGTGATTGTGTGACAAATGCCTGACAGTAGTAAAGAAGGAAGCTGTCCCGAGCGGTCTAGTTTGGAGGCAGGTTGGGGCGGTGGATGGATCACAAAGCGCAGGACTTTTGACAGGAGACAAGTATTTGGTGCTATGTGAACTTGGAGTGAGCTTTTATTTTAAGGTACTGTGTTTCTTCTCCAAAATCTAACCACTGTAACTTTGCGTTAAGGACGTGACTAAATCGTAGTATATTCTACGAACTGCTGTATGACGATACGTTGAGTAAAATCTTCTTACCAGTAAAATGTTCTCTTTTATGGATTTATAACTTTTCGATTGATTTAAAATATGATTAAAAATTAAAATGGATTTCCAGCAGTGTTTTTTCTCAGGATGTAAAGGTTGTAGTTCAAAACACTGAGTACACCAAGGAGTGCAGTGTGCGTGTGTGCGTGTGTGTGTGTGTGTGTGTGTGTGTGTGTGTATGTGTGTGTGTGTGTGTTGTGGCTTCAACAAACACACTTCTTGTATCAACTGAAGCATTTGAGCCAGAGCTTTGCGACTGAAGTGGTTCAGTTCTTTTTATACAGCATCTAAGCCCACCACAGCTCCACACATACACACACGCACACACACACTCACCACAAAGAGCAGACCTCAGCGGCACCCGTGGCTGGGTTGCATGTGTTGGCAAAATGAAGCAGCCTCTCTTCATCTATCTGAGTGTGTGTGTGTGTGTGTGTGTGTGTGTGTGTGTGTGTTGATTTGAGTTTGGTAGAAACCAACAAATCCCTGGTTTTAGGCCGCTCCCCATCTTCCTCTCTCACCCCTCTCACTCCTTTTCTCTATTTTTACTTTTCCTGCCTTCTCTCTCTCACTGTAGGTCATCCTTTCCCCTCTCTCTCCTTTCTGTTTGCTGACTCGGCACCTCTGCCTTCCTTTTAAACCTCTGAACACACACACACACACGAACACACACACACACACACACACACACACACACACACACACACACACACACACACACACACATACACACACACACATGCGCGCGCGCACTACCCTCAACATTGCACTTAAGTACAATAGTAATATTCAAATGTGCTCCCACATGGCTGCTGTGAGTCGTCCACGTCCAGTCAGCAGAAGTTGGAGTCGAACACGGCAACCTACATTTGTGGTTAATAAATCAAAAGAAGATAAAAATAATCAACTCTTATTTTTTGTTAAAGATCATTTTTAGGATTTTTTTTGGGCCGGATTCAGCAGATGGGAAGAATGGGAGAGGAAAGCGAGGAAGAACAGAATCTTTTTCACTTAGGATAATCAGTGATAAACATAAATGCACAGGATTATGACGATGTTAATGGTCATGGAGATGATGATGGTGATGAAGTTGAAGATCATGATAAAGGCACTGATGAGTGAGGTGATGCTGATTTTGAATATGAGAATGATAAATAAGATGTTGATAATGGTGATGCTGCTGCTAATGGCGGGGTGATCATTATAATGACAGTGATAATTAGCTTGTGTCTCTTGACCTGTCTGACCTCCTGATGGTGATGTCACCATGTTCCCAAATCTTTTATTATTAGTGATAGAACAGATGGACACCTCAAGATTGATATTGCGATGGTAGGGATGGGTATCCAAGCCCAGTTTTAAACAGGCCAGGAGGCTAAATTATTAAAAACCACAGTATTGATAAGCTCCGATCTAAGACTGTGAAAATAATGGACTTAGCTATGGTGACGTCACCCATCAGTTTGTGCCCATTTTGAAGCCTTGAGTTCGGCACTTTGGCTGTCACTGTCTTGGTGTTTTCGACTGAGAAGTGACCATATTTGGACGAGAGGCTGACTGAGAACACTGTCAGCAGACAGCCTGTCACTCAAAGTAGCCCACGCTTGATTATGTGTAACTTTTAAGCCTTTATAAAATTTAAACAGTTGAGGTATATAAAAATTTATCTCCCATATAGTTGAATGAATGTTTGAATTAGCCATAGAGACCAAAACTGTATTTTATACCAGGCTGTAAACATGTTTATTTCTACTGTTAAGTTGGCCATTTTAACATAAGTCCATGGAGGCTGACTCGCTTCTGGAGCCAGCCTCAAGTGGCCATTTAGAGAACTGCAGTTTATGGCACTTAAGTGTCGGCTTCAATTTTCAGCCCCAAAAAGTTGTTGCTTGGCTTTAAAACATTACCAGTTCTTTTATCAGTACTTTTTAATGTTTTGGTGTAAAAAATCTTTGCCAGTAAAAAGATGATGTTTTATCAATATGCGTATGCAACAAGCATAAACATGTAGAAAGTGATATTTTAAGCTGCTCTGCCTGCAGTCTCTCATCCAGCACCATGTTACTTTTTACACAAACTCAGCTTGTTTAGTCCAATTGTTTAGCTTAGTTTCCATGTATCTAGGATTGCAATGGTCGAGATTTTTTCCCTGGTACAATAAACATCTTTGAAAACATCGCGGTTTCACTGTATCATGGTATAACAGAACTATTTTTGGTATCAGTCAGAATCACCCTTAAAGGAATGAAAACAAACAGTGTTTTTTTAAACAAATATTTTATTTCTGTAACTGAAACTTTAAACTTTTTTTAAGGGGAAGTGTTTGTAAAAAGTCTACCATTTGACAATAACTCAAATAAAGGTGTGATTTTTCATCCAGTTGCATTTTTTTCAGTATCATAAATATTAAAATATATAAACGTACAAGCTGTTCCTTAACTGACGGTAATTATTGTTACATTGTTAAATGTATTTTTTTACTGTTTTGTCCTGTTTTATATCTCGTACATGTTCTTAGCCTTATTATTGTTTTTTTTTTTGTAAAGCACTAATTTTGTTTTGAAAGGTGCTATATAAATAAAGTTATTATAATGATAATTATTATTATTACATAGTATGATAATCGTCGTTTTCATATCACGGTATAACTTGAAACTGGTACACTGTGCAGTCCTACACATATCTTAATTTACCACAGCAGAGGACAAAAGGAATGACTGATACTGGAAGATAACCCCATTCTTTTTAAACTTCATTCAATATTTTGATGTCAGGAATATGATTTATCTTATTGATATTTTTAATTTCTTTCCAGTGAGACATTATTGAGTTTATATTGTGACTTTGCTGTTGTAAACATTACTGTTGCTGCTCTAGAAACATTTAGTTACATTTTAAATATTCAATAATACTGTTTTAAATTTTTCTTTTTAAAAATAATGTCCTTTTTAAAAAGTAATGATTTCGTAAGAAAAACAGAACTGATAAGGAGTGTCGATAACAGTAGTAATATGAATAAAATCTTAATGATATCCATCCCTTATTGTAGGGTTGACTATTGGTGCTGTCACAATTTTTTTGATCAATAATTATCTGTAATGTAGACATAATGACTCAGTAGGTAAAGGCAAATAATAGAACAGCTAGTAAAGTCTGGTAAGTTCAGAAAATGTAATCACTTCACTCTAATGCAGCCTTTAAAACCAGGAAAACTTATCACCTATGATATCCAAAATTTAAGACGATATCTCATCTCATATCACAGTATTGATATAATATCAGTATGCTGCCCCGCCTTAATTCATCTGCCAACTTCTCCACCTCAGCCTAGTGCAACAACTTTTTTGTTTTTTTTGGTGATTTACAGACATTTCTTCAACTTTTTAGCAGAGGAAGTTTTATGGGCAAATTCAGCATGCACATAAACACAAGTGGATACAACTGCACTCACTGAGAGAACAACTTTTACTTTATAAACAGAAGGAAGTGGCCTGAACTTGACCCCAGCTGCCTCGCTCAAGCCCTCTCTTTCTCTTTTCTCACTCTTCCCCTCACACACACACTCGTGCACACATACAGTACATACATACTGGAGACACCTGTGTAAACCATCTGCTTGGCACCCGCCTCCTTATCCCAAAAAAACACCCAGGCCAGGGATAACACACACACACACACACACACACACACACACTGCTCCTACTAGAAACATCCACCCTCACACTCTTAAGACTCACACCAACCCAGAATTCTGCAGGAGAGAAGCTTAAACGCGTGAGATTTGACACCTGCTGAGCTTCTCCCACTGAAAAGAGCCTCAGTTACTCCTCAGGTCTTTAACTGTTAATAATCGTCACTTTCACCTGAGTGAGCAGGTGGGGCTGCTCAGCCACATTCCAGTCAGATGTGGAAGTTGGAAAAGCTCATTACTGAAACTTCTGTGTGACCTGTATGAGTCAGACTCATAAAAACCATGGAAGAAACATGGCTGCCCTTAATGCCCCTTTCACACCCAGGGTTTAGCCAGGGTTGAACCAGTAATGATAACCAGCACTGACAATTGATTTGTGTTTCACAGAGTTAACCCACTGTTGGGGGGGGGGACTAGTCTAAAAAGTGGAAAACACTCAGAAAACAGTCAACATTTTGCACAGTTTATTGTTAAGTATTTGAAACATTGTCCCAAAAAATATTGTGTGCATTAGGAGCGCATTGAAGTCTCTAATAACAGACTTCAACAACCATGTCGGATTTTAAATGCCGCTGAAGTACGAGACATTTTTCCCCATGCGGTATGAATGTGAACGTGAACATTCAGGCTCAACGTATTCCATTAACTTCCTGAAGCTTTTACCTTCAACAAAGATAAGCATATCTTGCGAGGTCATTTTCATGATGAGCTGTGTAATCTTCTCTGACCAGGCGGGATCGAGTGTCTCCGGGTGAACAATGTCAGTTTGGGCTGTGTGTAGCTAGCACTGCTAGTAGCAGCAGCCATCGTTCCGTGCACATAAATTAAACAGTTACTAGTTTAACCAACTTACATTTCTGGTGCCGAATAGCGAGGGGGCGGACGTTTAATTGCTTAGACCGCTAGTTGTGTGCATCATCAGTAAGAACATTATATCATGTTAAAACAGCATTGCCCTCTGGTTTCACACGGGACACAAACTGCAGTCTCCAGTGTGAAAGTCTCTGTTTGTTTGACCAATCCACCTCTTCTCTGTCTCACCCAACGTGGACTTTCATGCTCTTTATTCCACATCAGTTGCTCTGAGTGTCAAGTGTTGCTGCCGATTGATTTAAATTGGAGACAGTTGAAAGCCCAGTGCGTCTAATTGAGACACCAGAGGGTGTCTTCTGCATCCAAATCACATATATGCAGTATTTGGCAGTATGGCTCTGTTTTAGGGCCTGTGTAGGCCTTTCCTAAGCCTTTGCCGAAAGCCTTAAGGCAGAGAGAACACACCTCTCTGCCCTTCCACACGTAAACGACAAAGGCCCGAGGCAGAGAGAGTGACTTTTCCTGATCTTGACTATATAGTGGTTGTCATGTGAAGACAGTGTAGAAAGTAAAGTTGAAAAATATTTGCATTTGATTCAAGAAAACATTGGCATTGGACATGATCTGGGGTTTTGCAGTATTCTCCAAAATTCCTGTTCTTATCTGGTGATGGAGATGCACAATTCCAGCAGGCTGAAACAAACTGAATCAAACAGGCAAACGTACTTATCCTGATTCTCCTTTTTTCTTTCTGGCTTGTTCCAAGTCGGATTCAACAAACTCTCTTAGCTTGACATGTCATAAAATGCTTGATGAATTTCACCTGCTTATGAAGAGGTGAGCATTCATGATATTTGATCAGTAGCCTAATGTACACCCCCACACTGCCACATAAGGCTGCCTGTTCCGCTTTGTTTGTGGGAAACTTTCATTCACATAAACAACAAAATTTTCACATGATGGAGCTTCTCGTCCTGCTTTTCGGAAATCAAAAAATATAACAAGTTTAGCAGAGCCAGTAGTCTCCCTCACAACAATTACAAAATGATAGTGCAGCTGTCAATTACGTGTCATCAGAGAGGAGCTGTACTGTGACAGAAGTTAAGAGGGAGTGATTTGACATGAGGTTAGATGCTGAAATTGTCTTTATAAAGCAAAGTGAAACATGACTAATATGAGATGCGGTCATGTGACTGTCACTGAGATATTAGGTAAGAGAATGTTGCAGCCTACGGTTATTGATAATACACAGGCAGGTGTTATCAAAGAGAATTCTGCAGAAGGCTGTCAGAGGAAGAGAATTTTCCAACAGTTGCTGAGATGTAGAAGCTGCTGTCCTGAAATAGGCCAGTAAAAATCATCTAAAAAAATCCTCTCAGTAAATTGGTAAGCCATAGTTATGCTGATGTGGAGAACAAGTGGTTCTTGCATGAGGCCCATCAGCTCTGTTGCCAGAAGAAAATGTGTTTTTCTGCAAACCACAAATTCGTTACATTTGCACATTTTATCTAACATTCGATAGTATAAGAGTTGACTTTGTCATTGGAAGGTGGAGGAGACAGTGGATGGCCTGTCACCTCGGCAAGATGCCTGCCAAGCTGCAGACCAGTGCAGACTACTGCTTGAGACCAACAATCAACATAAGTGGTTGTGTTTTGGTGAGGCATCCCTGCTCCAAACGTGGTTGTTCTGTAGCGACCCATCTGGGTTTATCCAGTGGGAATAGTACCACGAAAAGCAGCTGTTTTTTACAGAGACATCGCTGCATTTCCTGCCAGGATAGTGCCACGAAAAATGACTGTTGTTTACTGAGACAGTGGTGTGTTTCCTGCTGGGGTTGTGCCCCTAAAACTGTGCTTAAACGCCAGAGCAACGCTGTCACAGTACGCACGCATCCCCAATCCCCTATTGTTCAGGGTGCGATGGCTGCACCCCAAAATAAACCGAGTTTAACTTTTGGAACACAGCAGCACGCACCATGTCATGTGACGAGGACCAACCAATCACTTAATCACAGCCCCTGGAAGAAGTTCAGCTCTGCACTCATGATTTCAGGTAAATAGGCTGTGATACGGTTCTCATTAAGGTTGCTTAGCAACCTCAGATGCTTCCTGCTGCCATGCTCTTGAAAGCTGGCTCATTAAGCCACAAAAGTAGTGCCCAGCACCCTGCCTCGCATTTTCCAGGCGGTTAAACACATGACATTTGTACGGCCACTAAGCCAAAGCATAGCTACATTTCTTGCTCAGATAGTGGCATGAAAAACGTTTTTTTTTTTTTTTCTTTTTTCACTGAGACAACAGCATGTTTCCTGCCGGGTTTGTACCCCCAAAAGAAGTGTTTTAAGCCAAAGCATCACTGCATTTCCTGCTGGGATAATGGCACGAAAAGCGTTTTTCTTTTTTGTTTTTTTCTTACAGAGCTATTGCTGCATGTTCTGCTGGGATAATGCCATGAAAACCAGTCGTTTTTGTACCGCAACATCACTGTGTTTCCTGCCAGGAAAGTGCAGCGAAAAGTGGTTGTTATTTATCGAGACAACGGTGTGTTTCCTGCTGGGGTTGTGTGTTTTTTGTGCTTAAACCTAACCACACATTAACCACAGCATTGTTGAAACATAACGTTTTATTCTGGTGATTGGGTTGGACCAATCATTTTACCCAGTAAAGATAAAATGATTGAGAACCTATAAGCCAGGGGTGTCAGAGTCATTTTAGTTCATAGGCCTCATGTAGCCCAATTTGATCTCCAGTGGACTGGATCAATAAAACCATTACATTTTTTTCCTTTTTTAGTGTAAAGAAGTACATTATACATTATGAAAACATTGATCCATTTACAAAACAAATGATGAACAGCCCGCAATATCTTTAGAAAAATTGTGTGTCAATCCAACAGCATGTCTCAGTTTTTCCACATTCTGTCAATTTACTACTCACTTTCATGACGTGCTTTTTTTATTTTTATAATTTCCCCTCCCACTAAGGTGAAAGAAGCAGGTTAAGAGCACATTCACACTGGTGATATTTGGTTTGCTTTGAATGAACCCTGGTCTGCTTCCACGGATAGCTCGGTTCATTTGGAGTGGTGTGAACGCTCATTCGCACTCTGATGCAGACCAAACAAGCGAAACCTGGTCCGCTTAAAAACTGGGGATCTCGGTTCACTTGCAAGTGAACCCTGGTGCGGTTCACTTATAGTGGGAAATGCAACCGAACCATCCAGTGAACCAAAGAGAGGAAGTGACGTAGAGCGCAGTGCATACATATGATTTACGGACATATATGTGATCTGAAAACTTTTAAATCCTTGCAGTACCTCGCTTGGCATCAATGTTGTAGTCTCTAGCTCTCTGCTGTCTTTTTTGGTACCACTGCATTTGTCTCATGTACAGAGCAACATGCTGGATAGGGAATGGAAGGGGATGGATTTCTGTTTTCGGTCGTGGTCAGCGGTCGTTTCGGGCAATACCGCCCCCCAGATGAGCAGCTGTTGTAACTGCGTGAAGTTGTCCAGGCGGTTTGGTCCGCTTTAAAAAGTGCAGTGTGAAAGTGAACCGAACCAAATGAAGGTGTAAAATTTTTCGGCATTCCCCACCCAATTGAACCGACCCTAAGTCATCTCCTGCCTTACAAACCATTTACAAATCTGAAGGTTTATGTTTCTAGATAGGATTCAGTTTCAGATTCCCTTGTAGCTTACTGAAGCTGCTGGTTGACAATATTTTGCACAATGTAAGGTGTTTGTTTTTTCAGACATCTGTATTCCGGTCGGGGTAAAAAGCCTCTGAAGCAGCGTTTTACATAAAGTATCTACTCACTGTTTAACTTGCTCCTGAAACCTCTTCCTGCATCACTATTTGGTGTGCAAAGTCATCAAGCGGGCCGGATTGGACCCTTTGGGGGACCGGTGCTGGCCCCTGGGCCGTACGTTTGGCACCCCTGATATAAGCAATGCCTCATGATGGGTTCTTTAATGTGTTTCCCTCTATAGCTGAAATAGCAGACATATTGTGAAATAGGAAAAAAATGTTTGCTAAATACAAATAACAAAAAAGTGACAGCAGCTTCTTCCTCTGTGGTGGATGGTTTGACTGTTTTTAGGAAGAGGGCGCTCAATGAGTTCAACTAGAGGAGGAGGAGGATGGAGGAATGTTCCAGAATGCTGATACTGGGGACAGATTATACACACACACACAAACACACACACGAAACAAACTTGAGCCAACACTCATCCACTCTCTTGCTTTCCTCTCCCTCTCTTTCTCTCCAATCTCCAAGAGCACTCACACTTTTACACACTCATATACTTACACACACACTTATACACACACAAACACACACTCAGTGATCCGGGTGGAATCAAAGGGTATTAGCTGTGCGGTGCTCAGTTCCCCCGGTCCTTTCCCAGCATTCTCCACAGCTGTACGATTACACAGGTGTTTGGCAAAAACACACTGTTAGAGACCGCAGAGGGGCTGAGTGTGTGTGTGTGTGTGTGTGTGCGTGTGTGTGTGTGTGCGCGTCTGAGGGAGAGACAGAAAAAAAATGAATATGCATGTGTGGTTGCATGCATTTAGTGTGTGTGTGCTTGCACAGCTTCCCTGCAGGAGTGTGCGCCTTTATGTGTATATATATGTGTGTATGTTTATACCATTAATTCCTCCCACTGACTCAGCCCTGCTATTTCCTTGACCACCACTATCATCACATTTTAAATTCTCTCCTGTCTCTTTTTTTCTCCCCGTCTGTCCCTCAGTCTTCATTCATGTCTGTAGTTTTCTCAGAGAAGCTATCAATGCTACTTGAGAGCTGGGGACTTTAAATATGTGTCACGAGGTGCGTTGCCATCCACCTGTATTCATACACATTTTCAGTTCACATAATAAACCTGAGTGTAGATGACAAAAAAATGAGAAGACAAAATATCAAAAAAAAAGTTGTAACATCTGTTGAGGTTAAACCTTCTTCTTCTAACCACTCATTGTTGCTCCCATCTCTTAATATTCCCATAACAGTAGTGAAGGGAAATGTGCATTTTCTTTTGCAGATTTTCTGGAAATTCATTTAAAATTTGCATCAAATTTGGAGGGAAACTACACTTTGGCTTCAACCACTGACTGTTGGTGCATGGGCCAAACTAATATAACTTCCCGATGTCTTTGAAATCTCAACATTCACTCGTCTCCTGTCATGCAATAACTTTGCGTGAGAGAAGGAGGTGAGGTGGGCCTCACAGTTTGAAAACCTGTGGCCTAAAGCAAGAGAGAGGCTTAAACAATATTAAATTTTACTTAAAAGGAACAGTGTGTAAGATTTAGGGGAATTTAGTGGCATCTAGTGGTGGGGATTGCAGATTGCAACCAGCTGAAACTTCTGGATAGAAGCCGTGACCCAAACTAGCCATAGAGGTCTCTTCCTCTCCAAAACAAACAGAACAGAATCTATCCTTATTTCAGACGCAGAAGTAGGTCCATATAAAAAATAATAAAGGGACATACACACAACATACTAGACAGGTTAAAAAATAAAACACACACACCTAAAATACATACAAACACGCTCGCCAGAACAGTTTATTTAACCTGTGTTAAAATCTTCAACGACCTTTTTTCCATGACGAAAACGAGGCAATGACAAGTTAAAAAATAGATCTTGATAATGAAAATTAAGATGAAATATACACTTCATTTTTACTGCCAAGACGAGATGTGGCGAAAATGTTCGTGGTGGACTATCAGACATTAAAAGTCGAGAATGGCCATACTCGTGATTATCTTCAAATGACTGACATGCTGGCTGAACACTAGCAAATAGTCTGCGAAAGGATGTTTTGCTAGTCAGCAAATACACATACACCGAAGCAGCGTCAGCCATTGGTAGGAGTTGTGAGCTGTAATACAGCAGTAAATAATCAGCCATGTGTGTCTGACTGTGGATGGTGGAGCTGTTGAATGGATTTTGTGGAGTTCGTTAGTTGCAGCGGTGGCTGTTGGTGGCTCCACTTGTTAGCGGCTGAATGGCAGCGGAGCAAGCAGCCACCATCAGCCGGACTTCACAGCTGATCCCCGCAGGACTCCACTTAGATCTGGACTGTTTCAAGATAGTTTATGGTATGATGCTGTTTGACAGGCAGGTAGGAGGCTCTGTTATCTGTGAGAGTAGCTGTGCTGTAAGTAAACAGTCTGACCTCAGCGGAGTTTTATCTGACAGAGATGAAAGGTAAGTTTTAATCACCATCTCTGTGAGACATGAGTTTAAACCTTCAGACTAACATGTTGCAGATCAAGAAGAATTAAGGCTTTAATTAGATTATTTTTCTGCTTTGATTAGTCAGAGTTTACAATAAACCTGGGGACAAATAGTTGTCTCAAATGAACTATTTGTGGTGTTAAAGTTTTTGAGACCATAAAACCAAAGATGCTGAGCTTTTCAAATAACGATCTGTAAGTGTGTGCTCGTAAAATTACCCCTTAAACCGGTCAAAAACTGGTGGAGAAATGACAACTTGTAAGTGTGTAGAAAATATTTGTAGTTATTGAAAAAATGTCTAAATGACATTTTTCTACAATCTGTCGCCTTGATTCTAGTTTGATACATTAATTAGCCTAACTTGATTAGTTTTATGACAAAAAAAAAACATATAGCAAACATAATCACTAAAGTAATGACTGACATGAAGACTAAAACTTTTTTTGTTTTCATCAACTACAACTGTGAATCATAAGTGTGACTACAAGATCTTCTTCTTGTGACTTAAGACTTAATTTAACATTTCTGTCAAAATTAACTGATTTAAACCAATAAAAAGACTGAATAAAGCAGTTTCACATTTTAAATCAGTGTCTCTCCTACGGTGTTCAGTGAATCTCAGACAGTCTGCTAGCCCCAGACCTGCTATAATGTATGCTCACTTTTTTCTCTAATAACTTAAGAGCCAGATGTTCTGGAGATTTTTAGCCAGAGCCGAATTATTTACAGGGGTCTCTTCCTCTCAAAAACAAATGGACTTGGTGTTTTAAACATGTAAAAACAGAGAATATAGCAATTTTTCTGTGTTTTTCTAACGCTAACTATGGTAGCCGATATGAAGATATGATTGGCCCCATCTAGAGTGCGTGTTTGTTTTTTTTTGTTCTGGGCTACTGTGGAAACATGGCAGTGCAACTTGGCGATCTCTGTAGTTGAAACACCGCTCCCTACGTAGACATACGTGGCTGGTTCATTGGTTACAAAAACACGACTCTTATTGTCAGGTGATTATACACCAAAGAAAAGAAACTTATTACATGTTCCTTACCCTGCACACTGGACATTTAAATGTTAACAATTTACATACAGGCCAGCATTCCCGAATTATCCAGTTGTTCCATTGACTGACTGACACCAGGAAATATGTTTCACATGCAGCTTATTATGTAATAACCTCTATTTATCAAGGATGGTTTTTGCAGCTCAGTTTTGACCCAGATGTGACAGGCATGCTGTGTTCTGTGTCAAACCATAACTGTGCATTCCTGCTCTGTTTCAAGGTTGAATCACTCAGACTAAACCAGGATATGTTGTTTGAATGTTATGTAACTCTTTCCTGCGTTCACATGTCGATAATGAGAGAGAAACGGCGAAAAGTTGACAGCTCAGCTTTTGTTGAATCGAAGATGAGATAGGGTCAGACGGTCCTATGAACTGGTGGGAGAATGAAAGGAATTAAGAAAGAAGAGTGTTTGTATTAATGTGCTCACATTTCATTTAGCATTGGCCGCAGAGAATAGATCACAGGCCATGAGAGTCGAAGCAGCAGTTGGACTACTCTCATATGTTCATGGAATAACACAACCTTTGGTTTAATCCTTAAAGGTGCAGGATATAGGGGCATCTTTTGGCAGAAATCGTCTATTGTTTTCATAACTATGTTTTCAGTAGTTTTTAATCACCTGAATATGAGAATGTTTGTCTTTTTGTTACCTTAGAATATATTAATATCTACATACAGAGAGAGGGTCCTTGTCCACAGAGCCTGCCATGTTGCTCTACAGTAGCCCAGAACGTACAGATCAAACACTGGCTCTAGATAGGGCCATTAACGTTTTGGCCGGCAGCCACCGTAGTGCTCTATATACTGGCACGCACAATGAATTTTCAGCTGGATGCAATCTGAAACATTACCTCTAGATGCCACTAAGTCCTACACACTGGACGTTAAATGCAGCATTGATTGATTGATTGATTTTTTGCCAGTTAAGGGCAGTGGAACAAACTAGAGTTGCTCCGATACCACTATCAGGTAAGCCTCCAGTACTGGTTAAATGCAGGATCTTTTATCAGCAAGTGGACAAGACTATGTACTTATCCAATGATAAACTTAAAAGCAGTTATACACTTGGATAGAAGTAAATGGTAAATGGTATAGTGCCTTTCTAGTCATCTGACCACTCATAGCGCTTTTTACACTATGAGTCACATTCACCCATTCACACACACATTCATACACTGGTGGCCGAGGCTACCATACAAGGTGCCACCTTTTTAACACACTCACACCGATGGAAGCATCATCGGGAGTAATTTGGGGTTCAGTATCTTGCTCAAGGATACTTTGACATGCAGACTGGAGGAGCCGGGGATTGAACCGCTGATCTTCCAATTGGTGGACGACCCGCTCTATTTCTGAGCCACAGCTGCCCCGGTACAGTTTTCCTAGAAAACAATTTTTCTTTTCTGCTCTAAAAAAGAAGCCACTGTCAACTACTGTACTTAGAGCAGCAAAGAAGAAATGACTTAAAGTAAATAGTGTAACACTGGCCAATACCAAAATGTCAAACTAGATAATAAAAGAAAGTTCAGTCAGGAACACTTTAGCCTAAGAAAACCCTTTCCATTTGCAGTTATATTTGGCAGTTTGGCTCTGTTGTGGGGCCTCTCTGCCTTTCATAGGCCTACGCAGAAAGCCTCTTCCACATGCCTATGTATAAAGCTTCCACACGCAGACGTGGAAAGCCTGAGACAGAGAGAGCACACCTCTCTGCCCTTCCATGCGCCTACATGGAAAGCCTAAGGCACAGAGAGCAGCAGTAAAGACCCCTGGGAACAGAACAGAGCAGCATCAGTGACAAACAGAGATGACATTGATAAGTCAGACACAGCATGAAAAGGAGGAGCTGGGGTGGAGGCGGGTTGCAAAGCGGCTTGCAGAGGAAGCAGCAACAGTAGGCAGGCCAGAGCAG
Source organism: Cephalopholis sonnerati (assembly GCA_019142605.1). Taxonomy (NCBI): domain Eukaryota; kingdom Metazoa; phylum Chordata; class Actinopteri; order Perciformes; family Serranidae; genus Cephalopholis; species Cephalopholis sonnerati. The sequence continues at coordinate 25,349,838 of JAGQAX010000019.1, forward strand.
TTTAAATAGGGCGCCCTGAATGAGATTTGCTAATTGGTTGAATAGAAAGGAATCATGTGATCTATCAGCTGACTCCCCTCCATCAATCAGCTGCTCCATCAGTTGATGGGGCTGTTTGAGATCTGAACTAACGCTATGCTTATTTTCTATGGCATTCATTCTGTGTATGTATTTGTTAATGTTTTACAAAGGATTTAGTGTGAGCCATGCCATACAATTGTAGCAATCATTTTAATCCATACGAGGTTATTGGTATATTGCTGTTCATTTTTCTTCTCTCTCTTTTTTTTTTTTTTTACACAGTGGTATCAGATCGTTACTTTGTATCGGCCAATACGCAGGAACCGTAATTGGTATCTGGAAGAAAAAAATGGTATTGGAACATCTCTACAACAAGGTATGCAAACAACTTCTTATGTACACCTCCTACAGACAGAGAACATGATCATCCCAATAGAGTCATGTTTGTGTCCTACTCTTTAGCTCTGGTTTGGTCTCCACCAACTCCAGAGAAAAATATCTGGCTCTTTAGCTGCTAAATCTCTCACCTTATTCACCAGCTAGTTGCTACTTGCGTCTCTCTAGTGTTTGGTGCTGGATAAGTAGGATAGTCGGCCTTCCAGCTGCCTGTTTCACTGCCATTTTTCACTGGCCATTCAATGAATGTCCTTTCTGTATTTGCCTTCCTGTCTTCTAGTTTTCATTGTTACAGTGAATGGCTTTCATCTGTGTGATTCAAATTGTGAAACCACCAATGAGAGAGATGCAGACGCCAACATTCGCCAACATTAGTGTGCATGTAAACATAGTCACTGTGACACGAAGGACCACATGATCGACTTGATTTTTCATCCAAGTAATGTGGGCTGAGTAATCTTTACAGATTAAGGTTTGTTTGTGAGGTTATTGTTGCCTGCGTGTGCATGATGTCAGAGCAAATCGGGATCAAGGTGGCTGTAGTTTTTAGAGCCAAGCACCATATTGCTCTCCACCAACTGCAAGACCTGGGTTGCGTTCCGAATCGCATACCGTTTCTTTTTACTTTTAGTAGGTACTGCAGCTGCCCTTAAAAAGTATGTACTGTTGCATGCTGTATGCACACAATCGAGACATACTACTTCCTCATAACATTACGGCCTGAACTTTGACCCTCTTGCTTTCATCTCCGTTACCTTGGAGATAAACAATCGCCACTTATCAAGTGCACCAAGGTTGATGGAGATCAACTCGCAGAGCTCTACTGTTATTACTTTGTAATGTGCGTAGTTTAACTTTAAAGTTGTAACTGCACAGATCGTAGATTCTAACATATTATATTTGCGACAGCTAGATTTCATCTGCAGTTCTCTGTCATTGTTACTTTTATATCAGTGCCCTATTGTGGTTTGTAATATTTATTTTGTTTGCTTAAACAATGAATATTCCTCTTATTACTATTTCGACTGGCCATCAGTCAGTGTCATCCATGATTGCAACCTCAGACAGGTGTCAATCAGCTGTCAAACAGCTGTCATCGGTTTGCGGCTCATTTGATGTAACATATCGTCCGCTGCATAGAAAAGCATGCTGGCTTGCATACTGCAAAATCGGACTGGATGTAGTAGAACATCCTGGTATTTCTGGCATACTGCATTTGTCTATTATGTATTGGGAGATACTAAATAGTTTTCTGGCATGCTATGTAGTATGGTAGTATGGGTACTGGAATGCACAGCCAGGGCATGATGGGAAATGCCTGGCTGTTGCCTAATCAAAGAGCTGATTGGCTCTTTGTTTTACAAACACGACGTTTTTTTTTTTTTTAAATCCTTACTTTCTGTGTCATTGTAAAGTTTACTGCTAGATTGTTGGCTGTTTAATCTGTTAACAAACTGATGGTCTGCAAACTCCAGGTAACCTACAGATGGATCTAACAGGATATAAATATTTCTGTTACATCCTGTATGTTCTTTGAAAGATGCTGGACACTGTCTGATTCGACTACAGCTCGTTTTTCATCCCCCCTGCTGCTGCCACCGCTTGATCTTGCCCACGTTCCAGGCAAGGTGCAGTTCATCTCAAACAAGCCTAATCTTTTAATGGCATCCACTTACAGTGATGGAATTACCCTCACATTCTCACTCCCAACAGGTCAAATACCGACGCTTGTACAGTGGCCTGTCACATCAAAAAATGATGCTCCGGGTACCCCGCCTGTGTCAGTTTTGGACGTTCAAGGATAATGTGTCAGTTTATGCTAGTAACATTCATTGTCTCTTTTAAAATAAAACACACTTTGTTTTTGGTTATTTCCTTGAGTTTATGCAACAAAAGCACGTAGTGTGGTTCAAAAAGAAACATCACTGGCATAGTATACTTAACACACCAGCACACTGCATCGTTACTCAAACAACTTGATTGTCTTTTGGTTTAAAACTTGACACCAACAGCGGGCTCCCAGGTGAAAGTCCAGGTTGTTTGCCCATGCATCTACCCTACCAGCAGCTCCAAGCAGACTTTCTCACTCTTTAATATGGTAGTTGCCTGGAGTGCCAACAGATGTCGTCACCCTGAGGCCTGTGCCAAGAAGCAGGATTTGAAATTAGTGAAGTAACTTTGGGGTTAACTCTGGGTTTTCAGTACTACGAGGCTGGTTCTCTTTTTACCCGGATAAATCACCACGGCAACTTATAATGAACAGCTAACCTGCTCTAGAGCAAGTTAAGCTCGGGGTAATGGATCACAGCCTGTCAATACCCCGATGTCTGAACAATGAGATCACTGAAGAGAAAGTATCCATGGATGAAGGTCCACAGTCTCAGGTAAAAAAAAGAGTAGCCTATACTATGTATTGTTATCGGTCAGTAGAATGATTTCATTGTTCCTGGGCTCTGTTTCCACAGTTTAAAAACAGCTTCTAACAAACGGAGAGATTGTTTACAACACTAAACACGTGATTTTAGCAGTAATTTAACTTGTGCAAAGTTTACTTTAGTCTGCAGTGATCATGTTGCTGTTTTACACTCTGGTTCCATCACTGCAGTTTACAATAACATGAGACACCTACATGATGAGAACTAAGATAAAACAGATAGTATTTTATTTGGCTCCTGTTATTATAAATGCAACATTTCAGCCAGATAGACCTCATCAGTGATTAACCAGGCTACTTTTCCACTGTTTACTTCAGTAGCAGAAACAGTCATTACTTTAAACACATTACTTTAAAGTGTTTTATGTGACACATTCATCATCTAATGTGACAGCAAAAAATACTTAATACTAATGTCACATAGGCCCATGGCTCAGTGATACCTGCTTGTAATTTAAGTCTTGGCCGAAGGTGAATTTTTGGATTGTATTTTCGATGTTTCAGCTTTTCTGTTACAAGATTCCAGAGTATTGTTTATATCCCACACCACTGGCATTTTACTGCCTCGCAGTCCCAAACTCTTTCGGAACCGTTTCATCTCAAATGATGTGAAGTACCGTACTTCATTCATGGTTCTGTTGATGTCACCTGTAATTAACAACCCCGCCCCTTTCACATGAACGCACTGGGTAAGTTGGCTTCATAGCACAGGCCTCAGGTTGTCTCATTCTGCCGCTAAAGGGTGCCTCTTTGCGTAGGTGTCTGACACTGACAGGCCCCTTACCAAGCATTAGTATTGGATGAGATGGGAGTGATACCAGGTTGAATTGATGATATCCACTCAATTCATGTCTATTGTGTGTGTGTGTGGTGGATTTGTTTTTGGGACTCTGGGACAAAAAGGCTTGGGCTGGCGAGGCTGGTGCCTACTGAGGGCATTTTAGGGCTCTCCACAAAACAGGGCCACACTTTTGGCAAATAGCGCTGGACCTGCCTTAGTTTATATTTCACTTTATGGTGCAGTTTCCCGAATGAATTTTCATTTAATCAAAGTGCAAAAAAATTCAAATGTGTGGCTTTTTGGGGACCAGGCGTCTGGGGTCCTTCCTGCTTTGCCTAGTTGGCAGACAGCCATGCTGCTGTCACTATATGCAGTGTCGGTCAGGTGCGTCCCGGCTTCATAAAGTGGATAAAGAGAGTTGCGTTGTGTTTACTGTCCACTTCATGTCTGACGAGATCTTCCAGTCAACACTTTTAAAATAAAACCCGCTGATGAAACCCACCTCGGATCAGGAACCCAACACAGATTCAAACACGCTTGCACTTATGTATTTTGTAACAACAGTGAGTGGTTGTGTGCTCTCTTACTGCGTTCTGCATAAGCTGTTACATGGCTTGTAGTTTGTTTGAGAGTGAAAGGCTGTGAAGGGCCAACAGGCAGGACCACTTTACACTGCAACAAATAAGCCTTTATGTCGTACCTGCACCTGTGTGTTTTTGCTGGCTTTTTCTCTGAGAGAAACCCGCACATGCAGGGTGTAATTTGCAGAAATAGGCCAGTCATTTTAAACCTGCAGGCTGTGGGCTGCACGGAAAAAAAGAGGGGGAGAGAAAAAAAAAGCAAAGTACTGCAAAGTATTTCCAGAGAGGTGGGTTTTGGCACTGTTGTAGTTTAAGTGGTGACCCATGGGGGGTTACCATGCAGGTCAACACTGCACTTGTTTCAATGCACTTGTTAGTCTATTCAATAAAAGAAAAATATCGTATAAAAATATATAAAGAAAGATGCATGAATAGATGGGCATGTGAAATAAATAAAAATAAAATAATAATAAAAATAAAAAATAAATAAAAATGCAAAGATGAATTAAACATAAATATATTTAACACTTAAAGAATTTGTTACATTTTAAATAATGATTTAATAAAAGTTTTATCTAGTTCAAGGTGAAACAGAAAAAGGAAAAAATAAAAGAATCACCTTTGCCTACCCCAATTAGCCCAATTAACCCGTTCCAAATCAAACCAGCCAATCACCGCACCAATCAGCCAATCAATCAAAGCAACAAACCAATTTTTCTTTAAAATATATTTATTTTTCCTGCACATTTTCTGCTCTCTCCTGTAGCAGCAGCAGCTCGGCGCGGCGGTGTTGGACGAGAACGTAAGCTAGGTGGCCGCACGAACACATTTATTACACCGAGGCTGTGCCAGACGCACATGGGATCCGTCCTGCGTACCCGGGGATCTTCAGCACCCGCAGCCGAGCGGAGGGGACCCTCAGCCCGGTCAGGAGCAGCGCTCACCCTGCCTGGACTCTTCCTCTGACACACAACACAAACAACACAAACAAACAAAAAACACCAACACATTTGTGAGATGATCTTTTTCCTCCCCGGGAGGCTCGCGGAGACACAGCGTGTTATTTATTTATATCGTGTGTGAGCCTGACAGTCAGCCGCGGCGGACTAACTGCGTCTTAACGCGGAGAGGTCGGACTTGTTCGGCTGGAGAAAACACACCAAAAACACACGCGATAAAAAACACTCCCGTCCTGTCGCACCCCCACCTCTCTTTTCTTTCTTTTATTTCCTGTCAGTTTCTTCTTGCGATTTATTTCGTTGCTGCCAAAACCAGGAACCCCGGGACTGAGCCCCTGCGCCGAGGATGAAAGAAAACTAGAATTGTGATCGAGGCTTGTGAGGTTGTTTTACTGGATTTATTTCGCTGTGGAGGAAAAAAGAGACCCGGGAGCGGAGCGGTGCGCAAAAAGCAAAGCCGAGGTCTTCCTCTCCTCTCCCTCCCTCTATCTCTCCATCTATCAATCTGTCTACCTGTCCTCTCCTATCGATCTATCTCTTCATTTGTTTCCATGTTTTTAGGTCCGTGCGATTTTGCTAAAATGCATCATCAACAGCGGATGGCAGCTTTGGGAACAGACAAGGAACTGAGTGACTTGCTGGATTTCAGCGCGGTAAGGACACAATCCTCTCCTTCTGGCTGTTAATATGAATATAATGAGTAATATGATGACAGTAGAGGAACATAAACGCGTCCTTACAGCCACCACTGTTTACATTTCTTTACTGTATGAGTTGCACGGCACATAATGCTGCACATTTACAGCCTTCACTCTTTCAAGTCTTTCAAGTATTTGCACAAAAGTGTGTTTATGTAGAGTAACTTGCAGAAAAGTCAGTGCATATTTGTATTTTCATTTTTGTTTGTGTGTGTGTGTGTGTGTGTGTGTGTGTGCAGAGAATTGTGATGCTGCATTAGTAATTTTGTTGTCTTATAGATGCGAAACAGCGATTTGAAAATGTTCCCAACATCCATGGTAGTATATCTCATTTTAAGTCCTTTTTTCCTTCATGTGTAGCCTGCTTTTTTCTGCCCATGATAGGATTTAGAAAATGTTTCTTTATTTTTTTTAATGTCTGTGTGTGAGTTTCCAAGCTGCTCCATGCACCGTGTTGTACAGAATATTTCAGATGCAAAATGCTCGATGTGGAATCATGAACCTGCATGACAGTCACAGACAGACAGGAATGTGTCACACTTTTCTTTCCGCAGTCTAAATGTTCTTGCAGCAGGCTGTTAAAATGACTGTTTAAAAGTTTTTTTGTTTTTTTTTTGCCTGTGTTGTGAACTTGACGGACAGGAAATAGTGCCCCCCCCCACCCCACACCCCTCACACCCCCTGCTCTCGGCCATGTTTTCCCTGCGCCTCTCCTCCTTTGGGAGCAACTTTGTTCTGAAGAGGAGGAGGAGGAGGAGGAGGGGGAAAAAAAACCTGAAACACCCCAAAATGAAAAAAAAAAGTCTGACATTAATCCTGTTATGAAACGTAGAGACAGCATGAGTAAAATGACATCAGAAAATATCACAAGTGTGAGGCTAGTGATGCTGAATGAGATGCAAATAAAGGAGAGGATATCACATTTATTTCTTGTAATATTGCAAGTTCCTGCAAGATTAGTGCAATGCAATAAACAAATAAGATCCCAGCTGAGGCCTGTGTGTGCAGTGTAGGTGACTGGAGTCGTCAGGATATTGTAGAGACGTATATTATCAGAAGATCTCAGTATTAAAAGAGTCTGGAGATAAAACCCTCGTTAATGTACCTTTCAATCGCTATTGGAATTGTAATGCAATAAACAAATATAAGATCACACAGGAGGCCTAAATACACACTAAAACTGACCATGTAGCAGTGTTACAGAAATATCCTAACAATATCAAAGGAGATTTGAATTCAAAAGCTATTAAAAGAGGAATATAACCTGCAAAATAATCCCCTGTAGCTGCAGTTTAACATAAACACCATAATCTCTGAATACTATAGGAACACTTGGAACTGTTGTTGTGAGATTTTAAACAAAGGGCATACCATAAGATCACTATTATCACTATTTAACATCTATAGGAATATTGCAATAATTAAAAATATATGCTGTATTGGTTATATAGGCCTGCATATATCACAAATGCATTCCCTATAGAATATTATAGTGTATGAGTGCAATAAATGTCACTGTAAAGTCATCATGTGGTGGCACTTTAACAGCAGTGAGGACATTTTATAATTACATTTATTTTAAAAAAGGCATACAATAAAATAAATTGATGACTGATTATCACAGATATATGTAAACCCATGTAATAATATTATTGGAATATTTTTTAGGTGTTTTAATGTCTGTTTATCAGGAAAAAAAGCAGATAATATCACCAAATGTGTCACTGAGAGCCACAGAGACATATGTAGGAATATTGTGATGATACAGATATGCAGTATACTTTATATAGTAATCATTTGTATGCCATAAATTCTCTTACTCATTATTTAATAACTCTTGAGTTTCTTAACAGGTTTCCAAAAATGTCAATCAGCCTGTCTTAAATTATATTTCTTGAAAAAATATTCAAACAAAGGAGGGCAGCAGCAGCTCGAACGTGTCTCTTCTCATTAAAAACGCAGGCCGGTCGCATTAATTTATGCGATCATCTGTCTTTGCACGCCCACAAGCTGACACCCGCAGCTCAGAGTGGGTTCGACTGGGATATCGATAGACCTGCTAATAATCAGAATTAGATCTTTTATCTCGCAAACATTTGTTTTCTCCTCATTCGTCGCAGCCGCGAGGGAGCGACCTCAGCATCCAACATACACACCTTACAGGCCCCACAGGCTGTATTAAGAACAATGCCAGATCCAGTGTTTATTGTTTTAGTCGGGGTTTTAATTTACTTACATTGTGGTGTGTTCAAAAAGAAAAGGAAACCTCCCCTAAAAGCTCAAGTGAAAGTGTGAGGCTCCGAGTGTGTTCACGATCACTGAGATTCCCCCATCAAACAGGCCGACACACAGGCCTGGTGTTTATCCAGAGAGGTTATCTATCGGGGTCAGATGTCTCACTTTGATGAAGTGTTTTCTTGGGGAAGCTTTACAGTAGCTCGTACATTAAAACAACAGGAATCAGTATTCAGCTTCTGTCTCTGTCTTAACGTGGGCTTATTTTCCTGTAGATGTGTAGAGCAGATGGTGACTAGTTCTGATGATTATCTCATATGTTTAAGTCAGATATGAAGTAGATATGAAGTGTTTCATTCCAAAATCAGCCGTCCAACATTTGGCAAAAGTGACACGTTTGAATGAAAACACATTTATATTAAATTGAGCAGGTGATTTAAGCGATCCTGTTTATTTTTCACAGATGCTGAATGAGGAATTTGATTTATTTTTTTTTCCTTGTCTCCCAAAAAATGTTCCCACAGTGTTTTGGAAAATAAACCCTTCATATCTGTGTTCAGCTCTGAGCTGAGTTTGTGTGGTCATTAGGGCTGGGTGTCGAACATCGATGTGCTTTGAGTACAGACTGAAATGTGTCCATAGCATCGAGAATTGGAAACACTTAAGTGCGGAAAGCTGGCATGAAGAGGTGGTGGGCTCGAGTCACGGACCTTTTTACTTTAGACTCGACTTGTATTTAAAAAATCCTTTCACCTTAACTTTTACTATAATTCTGATGACTCCTGACCTTTCTAAAGATTTTAATGTATTTCTGTATATTTACCATGCTGTCTGTGAAGGTGTGTTCAGACCAATGCGCTGCTTGTTGCTTGCATGAATATGGCTGCTGGAGTGTTGCTTTTTTTGTAAGTAACTCTTCTTCCAGCTTACTGCAGAAAGCAGCTAACGCTAATGTTAGTGCTAACTTGGTTCATGGTGAAGTCCAACCAGTAGCTGGAGTCAAGTAACATATTCAGACCTCACCATGTAGCTGCATGGTTTGGTTTGGTTTGTTTCTTTACAGTACTGGCATTGAGTCGTAGACCTTTGGGTGCCTAGACAGCGCCACTAAATTTGTCTTTTATTTCTAAATCTCAGTGATTTCAGGAGACATTCAAAGCTAATAAACTTAAGCGACATAACATCACGGAAATTCTTCATTCAACTTGAGACATTTTCAGCTGCTATGGATGCAAATTTACCTCTTTCGCATCTTTGCATTGGCTTTGACTGTAATCATGCCTCGAAAAAATTCCCTTGCACTTGGTCTGAACACACTTTTACTGTTAAAAAATTATAAGATTTTAAATTTATTGAAAGCAATATACTGACTTGAAGTTGAAACACAAATGACTTACATTTGCTTTTGGACTTGTTGGCCTTGACTTTGGACTTGGCTTACTTGTTTTACCATGGAACTTGACTTGGCTATCCTTGGTCTTGTCTTGGAACCAGACTTGGGATTTACCTGTCCTGGAATCTGTCCTCCCATGGGACTTGGGACTTGCCTGTCTTGACTCAGAACTTGTTGGACTTCTATTGTAACTTTATGCTAGCCTTACCTTTTATGATTAGAGACTTGACTCTGGACTTGTTGGCCTTGATATGGGGCTCAACTCTGAACTTGTTGGACGTTGTTTTGGGACTTTATTTCGGACTTGGCTGCCATCGCTTAGGACCTGACTCTGGACTTGCTGGTCATAATTTGGGACTTGATAGCAAAGATAAAGAATTACTTGCGACTTTCAATACAGTGACTTTGTCCCACCTCTGCATGCATGAAATTCTTGGTCAGATTAATAATTAGATTTTCTCTGATTTTCTCTGATCAAAGTCAAAGTCTTGCTAATTTTAACTGAAATTAATTTAAACCTCTTTTTTGACTACTTGTGCTAATAGGAAAATATTTGACATTTGAAACTTGGCTCATTTTCTTAAATGAAAACCATATTTATATAACAAGTAATGTCTTCAAAAAAATATGATTTTGGCATTGGCTCCAAGACTGAAGCTAGCATTGAAATGATACCCAGTGATACCCAGCCCTAGTGATGATGTACCTTTTGTTTTCCTGTTAAACATCCACCAAGAGTTTCCTTCCAAAACGAGATATTTACTATATTAAAAGCAGAAAACAAAGCTCTAATAAGATGCAAATAAAGAACATTAAATTTAAAACATTTCCTCGCAAGATTATAATGTGATGAGAATCTGGCAGCAGCATTTTTTTCAGCCAAATGTTGCCCTGGCGTTTTGGAATGAAGCTTTTCATGTTTAGCCGCAGTGATGATTCTGTAGAGATGTGTCTTGCTGTCTGCAGTGTCAGTGCTCTCGGAGGTAATGTGCGCTCTGTTTGTCTTGTAGATGTTTTCCCCTCCTGTTAGCAGTGGAAAGAACGGGCCGACCTCCCTGGGGAGCGGACATTTCTCCGGCTCAAGTACGTCAGCTTTCTCCTTTTTTTCCCCCCCTACTTCTTCTTCTTCTCTTCCTCTTTTCTTTCAACTCCCTCTCAGCCTCCTCCTCTCTTTCCTCTTACACCTGCTCGCTGCTGCTTCGCTTGCTGTTTAAATTTTCTTGTGTGGTTATGCCCATGTTCTGTACATTCAGATGCAGTTTTGGGGGGTTTTATGCTGTTTTGCTTTGTGGATTACTTTTTATTCGAGGAGACTTGAAAAATTGCAGAGTATTTTTGATATGCTTATATTCTATGAATGCTCTGTTTGGCTTTGTTGTGGAGCTGGTTGGTGTTTTCTGTACTAAAATTTTGCTTAAGATGTCACATGTTGCTCAAACAATGAGGTGGCCTGGTCTGATTATATGGCTTTGATTATGGTTGAGTCCATCTCTCAATGCTTCCCTGTCTGTAGCACTCAGCCCCAAGCCCACTGATTCCTATTGAAGATATGCATCTCTAGTAAGAGTCAATAAATGTATGGTTATAATTATATAAAAAAAGGCAAGTAATCTCCCAAAATAGCTGGGCACTGTAGATTTAGCAAACACTACTCAAACAAGGGAGTGTATTTGTTGGGGACTATTTTCAGCGGGTGGACTGATACACACCGGTGCTTGATTTTGACCAGAAAGGTTGAATTTTACACTAAGTGACTACTGGTGTTTATTTTGTTCTCATCACCTGTAATATACCTGCATATCTGTGCTCATGGGAACTTTGTAGGTGTGTTTGTTCTTACTTTACATCCTAGTAAATGACATATGAATGTTGTGGTTTAAAAAAAGGCCATGAGGTCATGATTTGGTTTGTCATGTTTCTTTATTTTTGGGCATCAAGTTTGTTTTTCAGCTGCTCAAGTTCATTCCTGAAGGAGACTTCCTGTTTTCCTGATTTGCTGCTCTCATGCTTTCCTGCCTCTGTGTGTGTGCATGTATGTGTGTGTTGTGGAGATCAGTTCACTGTGTTATTCTACACAGTGGTGTTTTTGGTGTCGAACAGGCACAGTTTGGTTTCATCAGTGGTGGAACGTGGTGGCTTTGATTTAAAAATGTGAAGTTAATGAGTGTTAATGTAAGGGAGTTGAGAAAGCTGCTTCATGTATCAGTCAGCTGGTCTTTCACCCATACACTGAACCATTCATTCATTCATTGATTCAATATATTCTTACTCCAAACTCATCAAATATGGCCGCTCAGTCAGTGGCCCTACTCTTTAAACTATAATGCTTGAGGCACCCCTCTAGCATCAGTTTTAGACTGGCCAATTTCTGCTTGTTATATTGCTACAGTATCAGTTAAAATGAACTTCCGTCTTCAAAGGAAACCTCGGTCTTGCCACCAGACTTATTTACGTTAACGCAACAAAACTACTTGGTTAGGTTTTACCTGGTTTAAAACCCTAGTTGACTTTTGGTTTCACAGAGGACACAAACACCAGCCTCCTGGGTAAAAGTCCCGTGGTTATTTGACCCATCCATTACCCCTCACTCCTGCTCGTATTACTCTACTGGATGCTGTGGATGGTTTTACACTGGAGTTAGCTGAAAGCCTGGTGCGTCTTATAGAGAAGCTACAAGGTGCCTTGTGCGTGGATATGAGAAGCCAAGGCCACTGACAAGGCTGCTGTATTTGACACCCTGGGAATGAGAGCAAGTTGATTCAGTCAGTCATTCTGGATGCCAGTGAGTGAAAGAGTCAGTCTATAACTACTCAGTGTGTTACTGATTGATTGAGTCAGTCAGTCACTTAGGCGATCATCAAGGCAAAAGATCAAATAAATGTGACTTTCCAGAGTAGTAGAATCCTCTGTCAGGGTATTAAAACTGCTGTGTCTCAGTTAAGCCTTCTAACTCATTGAGGTGTTACTCACACTATTGCAGTAGTTCCCAACTGGTCCAGCCACAGGGTCCAGATTTCTCCTTACTTATTAGTTCAAGGCCCAAACAGTTCAATGTATTCAGCGTCATACTTGCGTTTGGCCATGATGCCAAGCTAGTTTGCGGTCTCTGTCAAGTAGTTGTCTGTTGGTAACTCAGTCTACAGCAGGAAATGGTTTTTTTACAAAAAACTGGCACCTATCTCAGAACCTATCGGCTATCAGTGTGATGACGATAAACTTCTGGGCCATTATTTCGGGAGATCAGGTGTAGCAAGCAGATAGCCGAACCAAGACTTCGTCTTTAGTGCGCTGGTCATTTTGGCTAATATCTATAAGCAAATATCTGTGTATGAATTCAGATACATTTTTTAAAAGCTGATATAAAGCTAACTTGTGTGTTCCGTCTCTCCTCACACACTTTTTACCTGCCGATCAAAGTGATGGTCAATACCACTTGGACTACACACGGAAACCAGAACACTTCTGATACCAAAATCTTGTCCCATCACCTACAGATTTTGCATCCATATGCAGATGTCTTATAGAGATTACACCGGTCTCAAAGTAGCCCCTTGTATTGTTTTAACGCAGGACATGTTTGAAAGCCAGCCTAGTTGGCGCGGTTTGTTAATATGTATCTGTATGCATGTGTGCTCTGTTGTAGAGTAGTTAGCTACAAGTAATTCAGCTGGTAGTTTAACTGCATTTTGCAGCAGCTTTCTAATAGTTCATCTACATTCATATTTGCATTGTTATAATTTTTATTTTCTTTTTTTTAACCATTTTTATGTAGTTAGATACCAAACTTACAAACGGTTTTGGACCATAAAAGAAAAGGAATATTTTTTTATTATTATCATTTTACTATTGCTTCTCTACTGTAGTCATAAGTGTTGTTTTTTTGCTATTTATTAGCAAATGTTTAAAGAAGTTGTTGCTTGATATTTTTAAGTTACAAGACTACCTAAGTCACCTGGACTGTAGCTTCTGAAGGCAGGTGTCTGACTGATGAACATTGTATACAAAACCAAAGTTGACATACCTACACTTTCCCGTGAATAGTGGGCTATTTTATTTTATTTTTTATTTTTTGCTTTGTGCATGACCTGTGAGCTAGTGGGCACTTAATGCTGTAAACTCAGTTGAGTTGCATTTTAAGCAACTAAAGTAGTAAGTAGTAGTTTGAACTACTTTATTCAAGAAGCTTAAGTTAACCAAACTAGATTTCTCTCCAGGGTAGCTTTGCTGTAGTTTAACTTCTTCCAGTGTGAAGTACTTTGCGGCTTGCAAAGCAATGCTATCAAAGTAGCTTCCCCAACATGCATATATGTTGGGGGAGTTTGAACGCAACCTCTGTGCTTCAAAGTCAAAGTCATTGATCCTCTAGTGTTGATGATGTTCTGTTTAATTGCTGAGAGCTGGTGTTTTTCTTCTTGTATATGTCATAAAAACTTTAAAAAAGTCTTTTTAAAGATTTAGTTGGTGAGATTTTGGGTTGTCAGTTCACTGTTGTTCAGCTTGAATCAATTGAGTTTGCTAAATTTATCTCTAGTAATGTTATTTATTGACAGTATCTACAATGAGCATATGGCAGGTATTTATATTGCAGTGATGAAATGATATGATCCTGGTCTCCTTATTATAAAAAACACATCCTGCTCCTGCTTTCTCTATGGTTGGATGTGCAGTTCTATATGTTACCTCACTGATGTGATCATATATCAGGTTGTAGGTGGTGCAGCATTTCCCTATATTGAGCTACATGTGTGTTATGTTCCATCACATCTTCAGTGTGTATGAGACAGGCTCAACCTCCGGAGGATACTGTCTTTTTAAAATCTTTTCTGGAAGCTTTTCACAGAAAACAGCCGGGTCGTTTCTGTTGCTCCCGCTCGTGTTATTTGCCTCTAAACGGCGTTCGGAAGCCATTTTGTTTGTTGGCTGGAAAACAGAGAGATGCCGAGACGTCTTCTTTGTTTACTGCTTCGTTGTGCGGTTGTTGTTGTTTGTGCTCTGCGGTTTCGGTGGTGTTGTTTGCTCCCGTGCCGTGCATACAAATGCGAGGAAGGACGACAAATGTTACGATTTTGGGGAGGAAAAAAAAAAAGAAAAGGCCCGGTTTCTGTAGAATCTGTAGTTGGGCTTCGTTTTGCTGCTCCAGTGTGTATCTTCATTTTCAGATTGTTGTGTTGTGTTTTTTTTTTCCTTTTGATACAGGAACACACACTGGTGTCACACACGCATGCACTCATCCCTGTACACAAATCACACTCTGCTTCTCGCGCGCGCACGTCTAAACACCCACATGTACAAGATGCAACACACACACACATATACACACACACCCTCTGCTCACCCCTGCTGTGGCTTTCTGCAGGCCTCGGCATTTTGATGAGCCCGGCGCTGTTTGTGAATGCAGCTAATTAGAACTCTATAGACCTACACAACCATGAGAGCAGCGGTTTCCAAAGGCTGGGGCGAGGCCAGAGGCTGGGACATGCCGACACTGAACTCAGGTCCACACACTTTGTGTTTAGTTCAGGTTGACAGACGTGACTTTAGTTTAATTAAGTTAAAAAATATATATTTGACACACCTTTACAAACATTGTATTCATACTCACACCTGTCTAGTATCTCCTCCTCATCCACGCTTTTCCCTGCATTGTATTAATTCATTTTTATCAGTTAATGTCAGTTTATTTGGCATTTTAAAAACTCATAAGGAAGCAGCATTGCCTTGAGGCCTAAATTGGACTGAGCAGCTACTCAGGGGCCACCATTGGGCCCCAAAACTGGCAAATTATACCGTGAAAAAAACCCTTGTATGTTCAAGGTGTCAACAACCTCTGACATGAGGAAGTAAGGAAAGAAACACACACAGAGTTTGAGGAAATACTCTACCTGGATCCCAGTGTGTTGTTGGTGTCATTATCCGTATGGGATTTGAGAGAGCTTTATGACATTAAGGGGTTAAAATATACGCCTGTCAGGTAATCCTCAGAACCCCCAAAATTGGAGCTGAATTTTTAAAACATTTGTAATACTATCTTTAACTGTTATTTGACATGTTTATGAGCTGCCATAAGAGAGAAAAGAGCCAAGTTTACACTTTAATTTTATTAAATGTAATATTGTTGTGGCATTATGGGAGTAGTGGTCATATTCCACCAAGGGCCAAGATGCAGTCAACATTAGAACACACTGTTTACTTTTATTATCACATTTTTAACTTTCTTTTTAAACAGTAGCTTCAATTTCAATTTTGAGGGCGGTTTGGCAGGATATATTGATGTCAACATGACGAGGAGGTTTGTAACTGAAGGGACAGTGGGTCAGGACTTGGACCTACTGCATGTCAAAATGTAAAATGTGACCAGCTCTTAGTCAGCAAGTGAGTTTCAGCTGACTCAGACACATCTGACTCTGTGACTGCATAGTAGATTTTTCGAGTGTGTTAATTAGAGATGTGTGCGATTAGATGTCAAGTCCATTAGAAGTTCCTAGACAACAAAAATACTCACCGTTTAAACTTATCATTGAAATAATAATAATTTTTTGCAGTTATGATCACCCAGTGAAAATCCATTGTAGTAATCAGTAAGCGTTTCCTAAAGATTTATTTTCCTAAAGAATATTGTTTTAATTAAATGTATTTGTGAGCTGTTATTAAGTAAGACTGTAGTAAGATGATTTGTTGGACACTGCGCAGAGTTCATAGCACACGGTAAAAAGTACCGCACATTTCAGTGACATTTAAAATACAACTTGATCACTGACAAATGGGATTCACGATTTCAAAAGGCTCTTATGTGCACGATATTTTTTCAGACAATGTTCATTAACCATGTAGATAAAATCGTGCTAAATGTAGACTGTTTTTTTGTGGTTTTTTTCTTACTTTTAGACTTGTCGACCAGTCTAAGTTGAAACTCCCGTTTAAACATTGGGGAAATGAGTCGTTCGGAACATCCCTGGTGCTGATATGTGTTTTGGTACAGATGCCAAAATAGTCATTAAAAAAAAAAAGAATTAAAAAAAGCCAATTAAGGTAATGTTTTGTCAAAACACAAGAAAGAACCAAAAGTTAGTAAGTAAGTAGGGATTGAACGATAAAATTTGATCTCATGTCAGAAAATGTTAAAAAAAAATATTGATCAGTGTCTCCCAAAGACTGTCCTGTTTTGTCCACAACCCCAAAGATATTCAGTTTGCTGAATATCTTTCTTCAGCGGATTAAAGAAACCAGAAAATAGTCACTTTTAAGAAGCTCAAATAACACAACTTTGTTTATTTTTTCTTTAAAAATGACTCAGACCAATTAATCGTTATCAAATTAGTCGGCTGGTAATTTAACAGTGTAGAACTAATCAAGTATCATAATCTGCTATGTATTACAAATATTTTTGTCTTGAAAATGTGTAATGTGAAGGGATTTCAGTATGTTTTAGTGCCATTTTTGGAGTTTTAAGCGTATTTTGATTGTTATCAGGATGATATCAAAAATTGAATATTGAATATATGTCAAAGTTAAACAAGATTTTATACTTGAGAGGTATCTGTTGCATAAAAATCAGAAGTACAGACAGGCTAAGTGTAATTTAAGACTGAAACACACCAGAATTCCTTAAGTCAGTGGAAGATATAAAGGCCGTGATAGAAATCTGCAGCCTCTGTGATGATAAACGTTCGGGAGATTAGTATCATACTTTGTTTGAATGTCAGAATGTAAGCTTAATGACTTACAGAGAAAGTTATTTGCCAAAGTCTTATTTAAATTGTCCATCTTTGTTTAGATTAATTTTGTTATTACAGTCAGATAAGCCAAAAGTAGGCGCTTTTTTGACGAAATCTCCACACTTTGTTTAAGTCACATTGCTTGTACTTCAGCCACATCATGTGCCATTGTTTTGTTGCCGTATGTAACCCTTGCACTCCAAACCATGTGATATGGTCACGAGTCAAATTAATAAAGTTATTTGGCGGGGTTAATCATGACTTGAAATTTTCATATTATTCCCTGCAAGTAAGTGTCGAGGTTCGACACCCAGCTCTTACACTCCATCACAGTGATTTTACATCACATCCTCACTTTTAATCTCCTGTATTAACAGGTCTTTTGCCACCACACAGACATTTCCAACTACAAAGAACGCAGTTTGTCCCTGAATGCTTTGAAAAATAGGTGGAGGTTGCCAAACGGGGTTACAGAAGACAACATCAACAGCAAAATTAGGACATAAAGGAGACATGAGCCTGGATGGAAGCAGGAAACACAGAAGTGTATAAAAATAACACGTCAGTCAGACAGAGAGGTAGAGGAATAAAAGCAGGTTTTAGGATTTGGTGTATCTGATGCTTTTGAGGATAAGTAGTGACATTTTTTTTTCCAAACATGTCTTCACGTAGAATTAGAATTTTGAAATGACAACCTTCACACAATGCTGTGAATAAATTTTGGTTTTGAAGCCCTCTCCTCGTTCGATGTAAGTCCTCATATTTAGGGCGATAAATTCACCTTAAAACACAAAAGCGTCTAAACATAAACGCCACACAATCCCCACGAGTCCCGGCTGACACGCTCAGCCCACGGTCATCACCAACCAGGAAGTGGATTAGGCGTTTTAATTATTGGGAGATTTCGCCATTGTTGTTGTTTATTTTGGGATCATCCCTGGAAAGATAATGCACACTTCAAACTCTGTGTGTGTTTCTAATCTCCTCCTGGATGAAGCCGTTCAGCGAGCGGCTTCACTCTGCCTGTCAAAACCGCTGCCACCGCCACTCGTCTATTTCAGGTCTTGGCTGGTTGTGGTGTTTTTCCTTTTTTTTTTTTTTTTTAAACGCGTAACCTCACAGATCCGCTGTTTGTCTCCCTGTCAATGGTGTTGGAAGGGGACTGAGGTGTGTGTGTGTGTGTGTGTGTGTGTGTGTGTGTGCGTGTGTGTGTGTGTGTGAGAGAGTGTAGACGTGTATATTCATAGTAGAATGATGCTGGGCTTAAACGTGTGTCTGTCAGATTTTGAGTGTGTGTTTGTTTGTGTGTGTGTGTGTGTGTGTGTGTGTGTGTGTGTGTGTGTGTGTGTGTGTGTGAACGTGAAGGTGTGTGTTTAGTTGGGACCAAAACGGGGGATGGGAAGGGGGCTTTGGGGGCGGGAGGACAAACCATCATCCCAGTTGCCATGGAACATAAAGTTGGCAACGAGAGGTGGAGGAAATGTTTCCTCAAGTGTCAGCAGAAAGAAACAAAGGAAGGAAGTAAGGAAGGAAAGGAAGGAAGGAAGGATGAATGGGAAGCTGAGGAAAGGAAGATTAAGGGGAAGGAGAAACACGAAAGGAAAGATGGAAGAAGGAAGTGAAATGGGAGGAAGGAAAGAAAGAAAGAAAGGAAGGAAGGAGGAAAAAGAAACAAAGACGAGGAGAGGTAAGAAGGAACTGAATATGGAAAAAAGGAAGGATGGAAAAACGGAAAGACATAAAGAGGAAAAGGAAACAGAAAAGAGAATGGAGGAAAAAGGAAAACAGAAGAAAGGAAGGAAGGAGTAACAAGAAAAAGGAGAGGGAAGGAAAGGTGAGAAAGAACTAAAGAAGGAAGAAAGCAAAGATGGAAGTAGGGATGTTAAGAAGGACAGGAAAATGGAAGGAAGGAAAGAAAGGAAGGAAGGAGGTAAAAGGAAAACAAAGAAGGGAAAGTAAGATATAAATACAGTAAAAAAAAGGAAAGATTGAAAAACGGAAGGACATAAAGAGGAAAAGGAAACGGAAGGAAGGAAGAAGCAAAAAGGAAAACAGATGAGAGGAATGAAGGAGTAAAAAGAGAAAGAAGAGGTGAAGGAAAGGTGAGAAAGAACTGAACGAGGAAGAAAGTAAAGATATAAGAAGGGACAAACTGGAAGGAAACAGGAAAGGAAGGGATAAAAGGAAGGAATGAGGATGGAGGAAAATAAGAAAGAAGAAAGAAAGAAAAGGTAAGAAGGCTGAATTGAAATCTGAAGAAAGGAAGGTTAAGAAGGAGGAAAGACAGGAAAAAGGAAAGGAGAGGTAAGAAAGAACTGAAGAAGGAAGGAAGTAAGGGAGGGAAAAAAACAAAAAAGAGGGAAAGGACAGGTAGGAAGGAACTGTGTAGGGAAGAGAGAAATAATGGAAGACAGGAAGGACATAAAGAGGGAAAGTAAACGGATAAAGGAGAAAAGAGGAAAACAAAAAGAAAGAAAGAAACTGAAGAAAGAAAGGAAAGGTGAAAAGGAAGGAAGACATTTAAGGACGGGGAAGAAGAAACATAAAGGAAGGTCTTAAAGATGGAAGAAAGGAAGGGAAGACAGAAAGGAGAAGTCAGAGGAAGAACGACGGGAAAAGAAAAAGGAAAGAAGGCAGAGAAGGAAACAACACAGAAGGATAGAAAGGAAAGGAAAGGTGAGGAAAGAAGTAACAAAAAAAGTGAAGAAGGAAGGAGTGAAGGAAAGGGACAGAACTGACAGAAGTCTGGTGTTTCTTATTTTCATCAAATCCCACAAACAAACAGACCTCCATTGTTCTCTCCATCCATTAGCTGTACCTTATCCTGTCACAGGGAGGCTGGAGCCTATCCCAGCTGACATTGGCTGAGAGGTGGGAGTACATCCTGGACATGATGCCAGTCAGTCACAAGGCTGACACACAGTCACATTCACACCGAGGGTCCTATTTAGAGTCATCAATTAACCTGCATGTCTTTGAACCGTCCAAAGACAGACCAAACCAATAATGGGCCTCATTTACTAACAGTTACCAACCATCTTATATCCCACAAAGATTCAGTGGGATTCATCATTATAAGAACATAGGTGCTAAAAATTCTGCGGTTTAAGAACACGTCATGAATCTGACTTTTCTTAGGACCTTTTTTTAAAAACAAATAAAGAAAAAAATCAGTCTGGCACTTTTTATGTCTACTGAAGACAAAAATCTTAATAAACAGCTCACGTATGTAAAGTTTCTTTTTCATTGAAGAAAACGCCACTGAAACAGTAGGAGGAGGTGCATTTGTGGGGGACTATTTTTAGTGGTGGATTAATGCGCATAACTTGTGAGTATTCAGGCAGCAGGGCAGTGTATGTGGGATAGAGCCAAAGTAATCTACAGCAGTTGTTCCCAATGTTGGTGTGGGGATGGCTCTTTCTCTAATGTGAATGTGTGGTAATGAAGAAATAATGTTTGGACAGTAAACGAGGTGTGTAGCACAGAGGGATACGATATATCAGGCTTTGGATGTACAGAAAGTACCTGTTAGTAGATGCATTCATTGCTGGTTTCTGAATGGGATTTGTTGTCAATCAGACAAATGAAGATCAACTCTTAGGCAGACGATCGCAAAATCAATAGGCTTTATCCTTTTTTATTTTATTTTCTGCCACCTTCCACCTCTTCCTCTTCTTCCTTTCCCTGTCAAAGCCAAACAGAAAAACACAGCAGCCCCGTCGCCTCTGCCAGCGAGCTTCACGCATTAGCAGAGAAATTTGGGCAAGGATAGATACAGCCCCGATGGCATGCCTGATTTTTGTTCCCCTAATTGGCATAGCTTATTAAGTCACAGTTCACAGCGGAGAAAAAAGGGGGTTGCTTTAATAATACCCCCTCTCCCGTTTGATTTGATGCACTTGTACTGAGACAGATAACGCGCTTCAACGCGGCGAGCGACGCCCCCACCGCCACCCTCTTGTCTCTATCCAGTCAAATCTGCCTCTGTTACGCCTGTCACTCAAAAACACTCCGGCTGATCGCTTTCAAAATAGAGATGGAGAGCAGGAGCCAGTCGCTTAATACCTCACCCTCCCACCCTCCCTCTGCCTCTGAGGCTGTTAAATTGTCTCGTTTCCCCGGCAAGGAGATGCAGAACGACTCACAAAAACACCCAACCATGCTCTTAATTGTGGTGCGGATTAGGGATTAATAGGCGTTTTTAGCCATAATGGCAAATATTATTAGCCCCATTTGCTTTTCTAATGCTAATAATGACTCTGCTAATAATGGCAGTGATTTCAAGGTTAGCGTCTTTGAGAACTCGGCGTGGGTTTGTGCTTTTTTTTCAAAGCTCAGGAGATTGACGTGCCGCTTGCTTCGACGGGCCAGCTCGCTACCGAGTCGGAGCTCCATATGTTTTCCCAAAAGACGATGCTGAGATGTGCTGAGCTGTTGAGTTTATTTCAGTTTCTATTTTGTTCTGTTTGGTTTCTTAGACTGAAGTTTAATTGAGTTAAATTGTTTAGTTTGGCTTGTTTACTCTTTTTAGTTGCTTGTAGTGGTTTGAGTTTTACTTTAAGTGAGGCTGGATTTACCATGACAGGGACTGTGGGCCCCTTTTTGACCCATTATTTGTGGTAATTTGATTAAATCCAAATGAATTGAAGTATTCTCCATGTCAGTTTTGACACAGTTGCCCTCTGTAAGACAGGTACACAGGTAGTAAGGCAGAACCTGCCTTAAACCCTCAGCAGTTCAGTTCAATGATGAGTAAATCATTTTTAGTTTTCAGTTGTGTCTTGTTTTCTTCATCACATTTGCAATTAATTACTACAAACAATGTTTGAACCTTTGGGCCCCTTCGTGGGCAGCTGCCTGCTTTGCCCAGTTAGTATTCCAGACCTTAGTTTGATTTCAACTTGTGTTTGTTTAGACAGATCCAGTGTGGTTCATTTGAATTTACTCAAGTTTTAACATGTGTGATCACTGTAGTTTACTGTATCTTTAGAAGTGTTTATGTTTAGTCGGATATAGGTTACATCTCTCACTAAGCTTGGTTTTGGTGATTTGCTGGTCAAATGAGGAGGAAAACTAGGCTAAAGGTGGGCCAATTGACTGAAAGGTCACACGTCTAGCTTACAAACTTGTGACTAATGTTCAGTTTTGTTTGTTCAAGTTACCACCCCTCACATCCACCAGACTTTCGCTGCCTTAACTTCGTTCTTGTCCTGCTGGGTTTCTCTCTGATGCCGCAGAGCGACGTTAAACTATAAGGGGGACCAGCTGCGTATCGTGCCAAAGTTAAAGGGCAGCTTTTTTTGTCAGTGTCTGATTCGTCAGTGTTTTGCCCAAGCACCGGATTTTGATGACTTTGGAATGACACTAGGCTCTGCCAACATACAGTCAGGACCTGCTTCCTATTTAATGTTGTTGTTTGAATGCTTTTGGGTAAAAAGCTTATATGTAAGCTGGTTGTCTAAAAAAAACTAACCTTTCAACCTTTTGTTTGAGTTTGCCTAGGTTGTGCCTAGGTTTAGATTACTTTAGCTTATCGGTTATTGTTATTGTTTGTCGTTGATTTAGTGCTTTGAACGTTACTGCGGGTTAAAACTAGGTTAATCTGGGGTATTTCAGTTAAATGTCAAAACACCTGTTGGATGAATGGCCATTAAATATGGTGTTTATCTCCCCATAGGGTCAGCTGTAATCACTGTGGTGATTCCCTGACTTTTTATCAGATCAAACCTTTTGTTCATGACCAAATACCTGCAAGTTATTAGATATATCTGATTAAATTCAGGTATATTCACAAGTGTCTTTAAATGCGCAGTGACAGAATCTGCTCATTTCCTCCTCCTCCAATCAGCTGATTGAATACCTGCTCCCCCCCTGTGGCGAGCATGGTTTCAGTCCTCCGTCTTCAGTATCTTTTGGTGAAACCTCACAGCTCCGGGCCCCCTTGTCACCACTAAACAGCCCTTCTCTCCTCTCCGCGGTCGGTCTGTGACGTCGACGAGGTGTCGTGTGTTTCGGCGCTCGCTCCCACACCTGTTCGCTCGTACCGGCGGCGATGGCGGCACGATCGCAACCACCGAGCCTAATTACCCAGTCCTTAAAAAATAAAGAGACAGGGAACGTCAACCAGCCTGCCTGGCAATTACAGCGGCGCTCAACACCTCTCCGCAACAAACACCACTCCAATTAGAGGCAGCCAACTTATTCTGGGAGGCGGCAGTGTGTGTGTGTGTGTGTGTGTGTGTGTGTGTGTGTGTGTGTGTGTGTGTGTGTGTGTGTTTATGCTTGTAAGTGCAAGTGTGTGACAAGCTAAACTGTTTGGGGAGTTTAATGTCGGCATTGAAACTTGTGTGTTGTCTGTGGTGTGTGTGTCAAATGAGGGGTAAGTGTGTGCGTGTGTGTATGTGTGTGTAAGTGGCTAAAGTGAAGGCAGAAGAGGTGTGTTATGTGAAAATCTTGGCTGTTAATTGAAAAGACGAAGGTCTGGGAATCAAATGTGATGCTGCAGGAGCAGCTGATTCCACCCACGTCTTCGTCCTCTTACTCTCCTCTTCCTCCTCACTGTCTTTGCCCCATCACTGCTTGTACCCCTCCTTCTGTTCTTCATCCTAACCCTCCTCCAAGTCTTGCTCGTCAGTCCTTCCTTACTTACTCCTTTTCCCTCTTCTGCCTCATTTTCTCACTCTCTCATTCTTTAACGTTACTTGTAACATCAGATCTTGCCTTATAGTCACGTTTAGGCGTTTGGTGATTGTTGTCTGTATATTCATGTTATAGCACAAACAGGAAGTGCTAGAAGCTGATGAATCATAACATTTCATGGTGCAGTGTCACCAAAATGTAACAACTTTAGATTATGATGTAATATTATTTCAGTTAAAGGTAAACGGGGCTTAGGTGACGCCCACAGCGAACACCATGGCAGTATTACAGTTCTTGTAGACTTCACCCAAAGCATGATGGGAACACTGAGGGCTGGTTTCACCCCAAACCTGTCAGTAGAACTGTTTTGAAGTAGAAGATCACTTTGTAAGAAGGATCTTGGTCCACTTCTGAGTGGACTCAACTCTGTTTGTTTTTGTGTGTGTCGAATAAAAGCATGAATTAAAATGCTAAACTATATTACATTTTTTATATCCTGTACTCAGACCATTTGCTTATCTTAAACTGTATCTTAAGCAATCTCAGACATTTGTGACACAGGGTGCATTTGTATAATTTCACTTCGAGCGCCAGGGCGCACTCTGGCAGAAACGGGGCCTTTTGTATTTTCGGAGCAAAGGTTGAATATACTCTTTAGAGTACAAGTGGCAGAGGCTGTGGGCGCTGGGTTTGAGCTGATACGTGTCGACCGCAGTGAAAGTGAAACTTAACTGTTAGTTAATTCATATAGAAGCAAGGAAAGTTAGCACAAACCCTACCCGAAACAAGCCCATAGGAGTGTTGAGATACTGCAGCCCGGCCTGGTCCGAACCTGGCGGGTTGGGTCAGGGCTATCGGGGGGAATCAAAGCTCTACTATAAGACGCCTCTGTTTTTTTTCATCCCTTTTTTAACCCTGTTTGTCGTTATTCATCACATGGGTCAAGTTGCCATTTAACAATAATAGTAATGCTCATAATCAGTTATCTTTGTGAGTTGTGAACAGGCTTTAAGGCTCAGAATGGATCACTGACACTCTCACCTCCACCTATTCACGTCAGTCAAGTGGTGAACACCTGTGGACATACAGACATAAAACTCAAACTTCTTTTCAAATTTCAAATTGTGAGAAAGTTTTTTTTTTTTTTTTTTTTCATGAAAACTTAGATGCCGAATGTTAAAGTTTCAGAGTAGCCTAATGTAACAGTAACAGTACTCTGACATGTACTGGCTATGCCATGAGGCTGTGAATGAACGGGATGAAAAGCAAGTGCAAGCTGCGTTGACATGGTTTATTTTTCTGCTTTCTCTGAGAGATGGATTTTTAAGAAGAAGAGCCTAAAAAGAGAAAGAAGAAATGGAGAAAGAGGAGGGGATGGATAGTGAAGATAAAGAGGAAATCACACATTGCCACTAAAGAAGATGCTATAATACATAAGATTTTTTTTACACACACACAATACATTTCTTTTTCCCCAACATCAAAACAAGACTTTTACGAAATGTAACAGGAGTTTATCAAGGTTATCGTAGCATATTCTAAATTAAAAATATCCTGTTTTCTCCCCGTCCTCGTCGTATGCTTCCTCTTTTCCCTCCATTTTTTTCTCCTGCCCTTTCTTCTCACCTGAAACGACACAGATTTGCCAGGTTTGTGTATATTGTCATTGTATGTCGTCACAATCTCTTTGTTAAAGGTGTTTAATGTACAAATGTGATGCGAGTTGACTTGCCAGAGACACACTGAACCTTCACACCGCAGAGATCAGCGGGTTAAACCATCTGTTTCAGAGTTAGGGGTGGCATAGAGGAGAGAAGCAGCACGATGGTTCATCCCGGCTTTTGTTTTATTCTCAGTCTTTGGCAGAGCTGGCACCAGAGTGGCACTGCCAAGTCCCTGTGTGTGTGTGCGTGTGTGTGTGTGTGTGTGTGTACGGAGGAGATATATTTTCCACCCCCCCACCCCCCACCCCCCCCCCCCCCTTTTCCTCACACACACACACACACACACACACACAAATACTGACATACGTGCACAAACACACACACACAGACTGTAAATTGTCTGGAACACCCCTAGTGCCATCTGGTCTTGTGACGGGCCAGACAGAGTGTGTGTGTGTGTGTGTGTGTGTGTGTGTGTGTGTGTGTTTACTGTAAGTGTGTGTTCATGGAGAGAGAGAGAATGGAGAGAAAAAGAGAGAAGTGTGCATGCATGTTAAGATTGTGTGTGTGTTTTTGTTCATCCGTGTAAAAGAAAAAAAAAGAAAAATACACCCTCCAAAACACACACACTGTCACACACACAACAATATCAGCAGTAAATTTATGCCACCATCTCTGGCTGTGTTTGTGTTAATTTGGATCTTCTTCCCTGACGTTTAATTGGTGTTTTGGTCCAGTGTGAAACTAGTTTATTTTGCCTTGTTTTCGGGGATCTGCAGAACAGGAGGGAGGTTTTGTAGATGGAAAGATGCTGACCCCTGCTGAAGTGCCCTTGAGCAACACATTGACTCTCTACAACCTTCAGTAATACATCTGTGTAGCTTATCCTGACCTTTGATCCCTGATGCTGTGAATTTCTTCTCTGCTCAGTTTTGGCACCAGAGGATTCTTTTTGATTGTTTATTTGTTGTCAACATTTAATTCTTTAAATGTGATTTTGAGTGGTTTTATTCTTAACATTTCAAAATATATTTTATATTTTCGAGCCAGGCACTTGACCTCTGGGTTAAGTGCCTGGCTAAAAGGCATGTTGGCAGTCACTGGTAACAAAAGACAGTTTTGCTTAAGAGAGGAAGGAATGGTTTGCCTGTTGATTTGTGCTGGCAGCTTTCAATTGAACCTCCAACCCTGTCAGTGTTAGTGCCTTGCTCTCAAGATCTGAACCTCTTCCTCTGATGATTTTAATCTCTAACGCTGGTAGTGTTAGTACCTTGCTGTTAGGATTTGAACCTTTAACCCTGGCAGTGTTAGTGTTTTGCTGTAAGGATTTGAACTTCTTGCTCTTAGGATCTGAACCACTAGCCCTGGCAGTATTAGTGCCATGCTGTAAGGATTTGAACCTCTAATCATGGCGGTGTTAGTGCCTTGCTTTAAGGATTTGAACCTCTCACCCTGGCAGTGTTAGTGCCTTGCTCTAAGGATTTGAGCTTTTAACCCTGGCAGTATTAATACCTTACTGTAAGGATTTGAACCTCTAACTCTGGCAGTGTACCCTAACCCTAACCCCTGAGCAGTTTGGGGTTCGTTGCCTTGCCAAGGGGCACCTCAGCAGTGCTGAGGGGGCGAGCTGGCACCTCTCTAGCTACCAATCCACGCTCCATATTTGGTCCGGACGGGGACCTCAACCGGCGATTCTTCAGTTCCCAATCCAGGTCCCCATAGACTGAGCTACTTCCTCTCCACCTTCACCGTGGCAGTGTTAGTGCCATGCTGTAAGGATTTGAACCTCTAACCCTGGCAGCGTTGGTGCCTTGCACGTGGGAACTGAGCTGCAAACTGTGAAGCTTTCATTGATAAAATACTGCATTTTGGCAAACACACAGTGAATGTAGAAAGGAAGGAAAGCTGATGAGAGGAAGATGGGTCAGATCTTGACTCTGTGTGTGTGTGTGTGTGTGTGTGTGTGTGTGTGTGTGTGTGTCCGCTGAGACACATGTGGGTTGACCTGAGGAGACCAGACCGCTTCTTCCTCATTGGCTAAAGGACATCTGGCAGTCTGAGTGTGTATGTGCGTGTGTGTCTGAGATACCACATTGATCTCCCCTCTCACATTCCACACTGTCAGGACTCTGAATAGCGAGAACTCCTCACTCCAAACATTTCTCTCCCTCTCTCTGTCTATCCTCTGACTTTCTCACTCCCTCACTTTTTCCTCTTTTCATGTTTTTCCATTCTTTCATTCTGTTCTTCTCCCGTTCTCCCTTTAACTCTTTTCCTTCCATCTCGTCCCACTCACTCTGTCTCTCTCTGCTACTCCACTTAAAACTTGATATAAAACTGCCTTCTCTTTCACATTTTCTTGATAAAACAATAACATGGAGCTGATACCTTGACCAGGATTAGTGTTGGACTGATTGTGAATATCCACATCAACATTTTGAAGGAAACTTGAGACTGGACTTGAACTTCAACCACAGACGTTGAATATTACTCATCAGATGAGTGTGTTGAAAGGACTTTCATCTGAGTGATGTCAAAAAATACTTTTTATACAGCTTTTGAAAATGTGATAAAAACAACGCTGTTCAAGGACCAGGAAGACTTGTACCTTGACATGCAATTAGTTCACTGAAACTTGAGACTTGACTTGGACTTGTCTCAGAAAACTTGGGAGACATGACTTAAAGAAACACGAGGCTTGCCTTGGATTTGTCTCAAATCATTTGAGACTTGATTTGGACCTATCTAAAGGACTTGATAACTGACTTGAACGTGTCGACGTTGAGACTTTACTCAACAATGAAACGATGATAAGCAGTCCCTCCAGGATTTTGCTAGCCTTTTTTGGGATTGTTGCGGCCTTAAATGCTTGACTTCCTGGCATCTTTTCCAAAGATTTGCGATGCTTGTTGCAATGTTTTATGTCATTATTTTCAGGGCTGCAACCAATGAAATCTTGCAGACTAATGACCTTTCTGGTCGACTAACGTTTGGCCAACTATTAGGGTGCAGTCCTAATTACTTTGTAACGAAATTGCAAAATAGCAAGTAAAAATTGCAAAAATAGTTGCAATTTCTTATTCATTATTCATTGAAAATCGACGGCAACTTGATCAGGATGTAACAGCCTCTGTCATGGTGACTTGTTTTGTCAGTTGTTCCTGCCTTTCAGTCATTCTGTGTTTCACATTTAAAAAGGATTAGTTGTTCGTATTCCACTACAACGATACATGCAGTGCAAAATAATTTATTCCTGCTTTCATGAAGAACATCGGGGATTTGCCTTGCATGGTCTTTAGCTGTAGTTTTTGTTGGCATATTTGTTACAACGTTTGTGTGGCACATCCTCACAGACACAAACCAAGGAAGTGAGTCTGGTGATGTGCAGCGGACTGCTATGATTGGTGTAACTCAAAGGAAACAATGATGATTGGTCAAATTTGTGGAAAAGTTGCAGTGATTGGATATAATTGCAAGGTCACGCAGAATTAGTTGAATTTGCCCTTATTGTTGTGATCACAGCCGCTCTATGGGGAGTTTGCATGTTCTTCCCGTGTCAGCATGGCTTTACTCAAGGCACTGTGGCTTCCTCCCACAGTCCAAAGACATGCAGGTTAATTGGTGACTTGAAATTGCCCATAGGTATGAATGTGAGTGTGAATGGTTGTCTGTCTCTTGCCCAGTGTCAGCTGGGATAGGCTCCAGCCCCCCCGCGACCCTTAGCAGGGCAAGCACTTGTAGAAAATGAATGAATGAATGTTGCGATCACAAGATTCTGGATGGGGCTAGATAAGCCTCTGGGAGTAATGGTCAATAATTTGGGGGTTTGGGGTGTAGCCAGCAGATATCTGGCGCAAGATTTCCTCTTCGCACACACATGAATTTAATTTATGTAGCATTTGTGTAGCACTTTTCTTATCTCAGCAACCACTCAAAGCACTTTACAGCATTCACCCCATTCACACACATTCATACATCGCTGGCCAAGGCTACCATATTTATGGTGCCACCTGCTCACAAGATAATCATTCACTTACACTCAGGTGCAATTTGGGGTTCAGTATCCTGCCCAAAGACTGCAAGGGCAAGGGATCAAACCAATGACCTTCTGATTGGTAGATGGCTGCTCTACCTTCTGAGCCACAGCAATCCTAGTCCACTTAGCCGCTTGGGACACAACAATTCCTCCCGTTACCATTTTGGCTAATTTCTATAAACAGATATGTGCATATGAATGCAGATAGATTATTATATGAAGCTAATAAAATGCTAAATCAATGTCAGATGATAGCCAGTGGGTTAACTGCATTTTTGGTCAATTTGTTCGGCTGTTTTTGCTATACTCACAGACAGTTTACCTGCAGGCAACCAAAGCCCACTCAGACATGATTGGTCAATACTACTCGGACTATAAAAATAAACCAAGATGCTTTTGATACCAAAATCTTGGCCCATTGCCCACAGATTTTGCATACAAATGCGATATCCGTTTACAGAGATCGTGTCTTGCATTACTCAGTACGTGACTTAAGACTTGGTCTGACAAACACCAGATTTGACTTGTTGTGACACCTTGAAACATAACTTGGATTCGCCTTTAAAAAAAACTTAATTTAGACTCAAATGGTGCTTTCTTATGGCTGCACCACGCTAAATTATCCATGCATCACAATGAAATGTTAATTGAAAAAGTTGATAATTACTGTTTTGCATTTTAGGCTGTTTGTCTTATTTGTCAGCTTTGTGTCTGCAATAACTTCAGGGTGAAACCCTCACTTCCACACAGTGTTTTTAGCCTTTGGTTAAGAGGACGTTAAAGAGGACATTAGTTTGTTTTTGTTTTTTTTCCCTCCCCCTAGACTTTCCTCTTTTCTCCCATTTTCCGGCCTGCTGCCTGTTGGATGGCCATCCTTCGACAGCTTGAAGCCATTTGAAGGACCAATTATCCAATAAATGCGGCTTTATGAAGTTGTTTCCCTGCTGCTGTGTTCTTGGAAGGCAGAGGTGTATATCAACAAGATTTACTACACTGGAGCTTGAAAAGAAATAACCACCATTACGAAGAATGTGACACCTACTTCTGCAAAACAAACATAAACACATTTGCATTATTGTGCTTTATGATGTTAGTTGCCAAATCAAATCAGAAGTCAGTGGTTGGGAAAAAAAAATAAAAAGAAATGTTATATATTCACCACATTGCCAAATGTATATGGACACCCAGGCATTAAAGTGCACCCATGTGTGATTATTGAACATGTCATTCCAGACCCACAGACATTAATCTGCTGCTATAACAACCTCCTCTCTTCAGGAAAAGGCTTTCCACCAGATTTTAGAATGTGGCCGCAGAGATTTGCTTCCATTCAGACACAAGAGCATCAGAGAGGTCCAACTCCAATGTTGACTGATAATAACTCAGTCATTGTTACAGTGTTCTCCCAATAGCACATTACCAGAAGAAAATGTTGGGATTGTTTTTTAGCGAGTTATCGTTGCATTTACAGCTGCTTTTTAGTTACCAAACTGTGGGTGTTGTTTAGTGAACTGTCACTGTTTTTCTACCAGGGTTAGTGCTACGAAAAGCAGTTGATTTTTTACAGAGACATTGCTGTGTTTCCAGCTGGGATTGTGCTACCAAAACTGCATATTTTAAGCCAAAAGATGATCTTTTCCTAACCATAGCAAAGTTATTTTTGTGCCTAAACATAACCACGGTACCCTCAGTGTTGTTGAAATGTAAAGAAATGTCAAGTTTAAATTAGGGCTAGCTTTGAATACCATTTTTACAGCTTCAAAGCTTCAGTAATAATTATGTAAGAATATTTGAAGAATCAACAGGATGCAATGGGACTTGAGGAGAAGGCTTGGAGGGGATGAACTATATTCACACCAGGGATGTCAAACTCATTTTAGTTTGGGGGCCATGTACAATCCAGTTTGATGACAAGTGGGCCAGACCTGTAAAACCATCAACCATCGCATAAGAACTAGACCCCCTCTCTAGTTATTATGCTATGGTTGATGGTTTCTCTCAAAGTCACAGTGTTTATAATGTGTCTGTTTGGAATATGGTGGCTTATGTTGGTAATCGTCATTTTTTTTGTGCTGGTTTATAGTCTCAACCATTAGTGAGGTTGCTGTTACATTTTTTGAGACCAGCTGTATTTTCCCACGTAGTTCAGGATGTATGCAGCTTTGGTATCTATAATAAGTAGCAATTACATAAAGTGTCGAAGAAATATCTGTGATAATAGTGTATAGACGGCTAATGAAATTGGTGGACAACAATATCGTAGGTACAGTCTTCGGAAGGGCCAGATGAGATCCTCTGGTGGGCTGGTCATTTGACACCCCTGATATACGTTAATTTACCACCTGAACCTGACCCGACTTTAGTGGGACTTAAAGGAAGAGAAAGTGGGCTACTATTCTCAATGTTTGTGTAAGTTATTAACAGCTCTATCATCATGGATTGGACCCCAACACTAGATGCAAAGCGAGTGCTTTATATCACATGCCAGCCATAGGTAACCATCCACAATCCATGTCACCTGTTCCTTTTCTTTGTTGGACAGGCTTTAAGTAGGGGTCAGTAACCTCTAGCCGCCCAAACTGGGGAAGTTATTTCTTTATGGACCTGGCTTTGTGCACGGGAGTGTTGTCATGTCACATTGTATTTGCTCCAGACTAAAAGTATGTAGACACAGTGGTGTTCAATGAAATTTAGGTGATGATCTTTTTTTTTTTTTTTTTAATGGTCTTTATCACTTAACCATTAACCATACCACTATATTTCTAAGCAGTTTACTTTTTCTATATGAAACCTCTTTGTTGTATTTGTCTCTTGGCGGCATACCCTCATTTAATGAACAAATGACGGTCCATATGATATTCAATGAATTAGCACCCCCCAAAATTGTTTCCTCACGCTATGCACTTAACGTAAAGTTATGTAGGTAAGGTCAAGAAAGAATCATGGTTGGGCATTGTCACATTGCCTACTTTACGTTAACGTCAAGTTACGTGGGTTAGGTTTAGAATAAGAAACATGGTGACATTGTACCTTAAAATAACTAAAACTTGACTTTGTTTCACAAACAGCAGTCTCCTGGGGGAATGTCCTGTGTTTGTTTGAACCATCCACCACCCCAACCTGCTTCCTTATTTAGACTTTCCCTCTTTATACTATTTGCTTTTTTACTCCCCTCAGGGAATTAGTCAAGTGATCACAGCCTTCATGATGACGTGGGTTATATACGATTTCTGGTGCATTCATTTTTATAGGTATACATATGAATGGTGCATGAGAAGAGACTGCTCTTGGAAACATCAGCTGATTAAACATACAGTGAGGATGTACATATATGGGACTCTAGAGGTTTTTTCTTTTTTTCTCTTTTTCCACTGGCGTAACTCTCTCAGACAGAAGGCTCTGGGTGCGGCCAGAGGTTTTAAATACTTCAGTCCCGACTGAGGAAGCAGAACTAATTGCTTCAGTGACTCTGTAAGAGGGGAGGCAAGGCGAGACCAGGGGTCTGTCACTTCAACGCCTCTGTGTGTGTGTGTGTATGTGTGTGTGTCGGATAATAAGTCTATGAGTGTGAACTCTGTGTATTTCTGTGTGTTTGAACAGTGAGATTTGATTAAGACAACCTTGTTGCCCTAAATTAATCACCACTTTTACCCCCTTTGGAAAAAACAGTATCATCTGTGTTTTAGGAGCAGGAATCTGGAACAAAGATCAGTAAATCTTCAGTATGAGGCACAGGCATATTTTCAGGAAAACACTCCCTGTTTCCTCAATAAACTGTTTCCTTCACTGAATGAGCATTTAGGCTGTGAGAGCTGTGGAGTCTTTACCTTTTCTGGTGAATAGGATGTACCCTGAACTTCAGACATAACTTTGAGTTTAACCTTTACTTGAACTTGGAAAAGACAGTCAGGATGAGGAGTATGTGGGTTCATAACATAACAAAAAGAACTCTGATGTTGTCTTTTGTTTATTGTACAGGTGTAACAATAGAAATGCAAAGATGAGACATTGTGGTTTTTGCAGCAGATAGTGTTGGAGATATTTTTTCATCAGCAATCTTGAAAGTCCTCTCCTCATAGTCGGGTCACAGGTTGAAACTCTGAAACTGGATTGGTGAGTAGCCTGTTAGCTAATGAGACTTACGCAGTGCCGAGTCACCATGATCAGTGGTTGTTGGTCAACTGATCAAATCCATCTTCTGATAAAATCGGGCTGTTTTCCTTTTATCTCTAGCTCTACCTCTTTTACAACCAACAATTGTAGTGAGATACTTTGGAGGTCATGAGGGCATCTTTTGCTCCTCTCACATTTTACTCATTGTGGCCTTGTTTTAAACTGCAGTATATAAGTCCTGCACCTCTATGGAAATGGTGTAATCATGGCTAGAAGGAGGAAGAACTCAGAAATATATTTCAGTCAGAGCCACTTTTGTCGAAGAAAACTTTATTTCCATTTGCAGTATTTTATTTGGCAGTGTGGCTCTGTCCTGGGGCCTTTCCTAGACCTACGCAGAAAGCCTCTTCCATGTGCCTATGTGGAAAGCCTAAGGTGGAGAGAGCACACCTCTCTGCCCTTACACGCGCAAACAAGGAAGAACTGAGGCAGATAGAGCAAACTTCCCTGCCATTCCATGTGCCCACATGGAAAGCCTAAGGCAGGGAGAGCAGCAGCAAAGACCCCCGGGGAACAGAACAGAACAGCATCAATGACAAACAGAAATGACATTGATAAGTCAGATGCAGCATGAAAAAGGAGGAGCTGGGGTGGAGGACGGTTGCACAGCAGCTTGCAGAGGAAGCAGAAACAGTAGGCAGGCCAGAGCAGTATACTGGATGCACAAAGATGAAACTGATATCTATCTTCTCATTAGACCCCAGGGAAGAATGAGAACAAAAGGGTTTTTCCCAAAAAGTTAAACTGTTCCTTTTGGCACACTATACACCCAAAAGTATGTGGACAACCAAAGAATACACCCCTGTGTTGTTGAGCATGACCGTCTAACACCATGGGCATCAGTGTGCAGTAAAAACAGCCTTCGCTCTTTCGGGATGTTCACCACCAGATGCGGAACCTGGCTGCGGAGACTTGTTCCCATTCAGCTACAAGAACATCGGTGAGCTCCAACAGTGACGTTAGGCGGTAACATCTGACTCACAGTCTGTGTTCCAGTTAATCCCAAAGGTGTTGGATGGGGTTGATGTCAGGGTTCTGTGCAGGACAGTCAAGTTCTTTCACACCCACTTGGGAAAACCATTTCTTTATAGACCTGTCTGTGTCCACAGGGACTGTGTCTTGTTGAAACAGGAAAGGTTCAAACTATTGCCATAAAGTTTAAAGCTGATTTCTATCGTGAAGATTTCCCTTCATTAAAACTTAAGTGCCAAAACAATGAGAAACAGCCCTGGATCAAGAGCATACCAAAGTATGTAGAGAGGGCTGTCCAAATACTTTTGGCCATATGGTGTATTTACTTGGGGTCTATTCAAGTGCCTAATGCCTGGGCAAATAATGTGTTCAAGCTACTATCCTATATGTAGACGTGTGTGTCGTAGCGTGCAATCTGCATGTGCACAGACGGTCTCATTTGGCAGCCTGTCTGTAAGAATGTAACCTGAGACACACACACACACACACACACACACACACACACACACACACGCGCACACACAGGCGTTCCCACAGTACCTCTCTGCCTCTCTCAGATGTAAGCCTTTTGTCTGCCCTCGACCTCTTTTTTTTTCTCCTCCTCCGTCGTTGCAGGTGTTCATCATGAGGCAATAAAACAAGTAGTGACTGTTCTCCGTCCCAAACACGGCCCACGCTCACGCCGCTGCAGACCCTCTACCCCTGTAGCCCTGCTCCACATTTACTCAGCTCTTTCTAATTTGTAGCTCTGCATGTTTGAAATATGTGTGTATGTGTGTGCTTGTGTGTTCAAGTGGGTATGTGTGACCAAATATACATGCAGTAGCGACCATCTTGCATAAATCCTGTCTTGAGGCCTCTGCACAGGTCCATTACTGTCGTCTATCAAAAGGTATCATAACAACTGTCAACTTTTTATGTTAAGAGATTCAAAAGAGGTGAATTCCATGTTTATGAATGACCTTAAAGGATAAATGTTTATGATTAAGGGGTATATAGTAGCAGAAATGTAATATAATGTTCATGGATATGTTAAGCTATGTGTAGATAAGAAAGAAAATCCTCCGCCATGTTGTTCTGTAGCCTAGAACAGACAAGCCACACAGTGGTTCTAGATGGGGCTGTTCACGTTTTAGCATCACCTACTGTAGTTCTCCTGTATGCTCGGCACAACAGAAGTTTGAGTTGGTTGCACCGCTTAATACCGATGAATTGTACGCAGGAGACCAGGGGTGTCATATTCATTCTAGTTAATGAGCCACATGCAGCCCAATTTGATCTCAAGTAGGCCTGGACCAGTAAAACCATCACACAATATCCGAAAATAACAACACCTTCAGATTTTTTTCTTGAGAAGTTCATTTTGAAAAATGGCCTTAAATCATTGAATCAGTGAATGAACTTGCATCAGTATGTCCATGGCATCATGCTGATTGGCTATAGCAGTGCAAATTAGTCACTGAGGTTAAGATTTTTCAGCTCTTGTGAATAAGCATATGATGCAAAATCACGCTAGTCGCTTCATTCGTGCCGCTTAATTTGTGTATTTTGTGTCAGTCACACTGCGTCCATTCCGTATAAATCTACGTTGTGAAATAAAATAAATCAGGTCAGTCGGCATTGGCAGGAAGCTGAAATAGTCCTACTTTACTGCAAACCTGCATCACTACAACTCACAATTTGTTTGACTTTGTTTCATTTTGCATCAACTCTGTACACTGGCGGCAGCATGCAACGAATGGCCGCCAATAATTGTATCATAGTTCTTTGCGTGACCGTTGCTGACTGTTGCTAGTTATGCTTATTCCATCATGCCAGGTGCCACAGCGGAGAAATTTGCACCAATTGTAAAGAAAATCTGCAAGTATGTGGCGGCACAGTGCCAGAGTAGATCGGCCTGAATGGAAAAATGACGAGCACAGTGGAAAATATGCCGAAGGATGGCGCTTCAAGTAGAGGTGAGGAGAGAGTGGCTTCTTTGTGACAGCGATGCCAATACAATGAGCTGTGGCATTTACTGCAGGTAGTCAACATTTTATGTAGTTTCATTGAAAAATATTTTGGCCAGTAAATATTGTGAGTGTTCCAGCCATTGGCAGGCAGACCAAAAAGTTGACCCAATTGTGGCGGTTTGTTTTGTATCTACCATACTGCCATTAAGAATGAACTGGGTTGCAGGCATGTACGAGTTTTTTTATGCAAGCCAAAGCATCTAACTGGGCTCCTCACATGAGGAGGAAGACCTTGAAATGTCACACTGCCTGCTCTAAACAATTTCTCTTCTCAGTATTACTGACTGAGACTTATCACTGCTTCAAGGCTGCATGGTGTGTCATTTCTTTAAACATTCTTTTGCAAGGAATTAAAATAGAGTCACCATGAAGAGTTTATGAACTCAACAGGTTTTTGGATGACTTTTTTTTTTAAATAAAAGACTAAGTGTCTGCACCATTTAGCAGCCTTGCTTTGGGTTAACATGCTCACAGCAAAATGCTAACATGCTGATGCTTAACGTGTTCAACATTTTTAGCTTAGTGTGTTAGCCTCCTAACATTTGCAAATAAGTACTAATTACAAAATAGAGCTTAGGCTGATGGGAATGTCCTTAGTTTTGGAAGTATTTGGTCATAAACTAAAGTATAAACCCTTTTATTGTTAGTAAACAGTAAGACATTTTTGGTGGGCGGGGCTTAGCTGGAGCCAAAACAATTCTCTATAGACAGTAGCTAGAGCTAGCCAGCGACCTCTGTTGGCTTGGTTTAGACAATGGAGGAAGAATATGCATTCTGAAATACTCACTTTGAATGCTGGGAGCACTATGTGGAGCGCTATGGGAATGTACCGTTATTCAGAGCACCGCACTCTCGGAGTGGCCGAGCACACTCTCGGCACTCTGTCCAGGGGGATGGAGCAGCAGAGCACCGAATTCAACCATTTGTTAATTCACGTAGAAATATAAAGTTTCGTTTCATTGACCAACAGGGCTCTCATTTTAGTGTAGAGCGTCAAGCTGAATTTATGAACGCACCCTGTCAGGTCACCTGCTCCCTGGGACCGCGAGTGTTACTTGAATGGGTAAACACTGACCAACAGGACCAGGCTGGCCGACCCGTATGCTCTCACTCAGTGGATGGATGATTTGACAGGATTGCTGAGGGTGGGATGGCTGGCTTTGTGGTTGATTACTATGCCAATCTTACAAAGGAGGACGACACTTCAGTTTGTTTTGCTATTGAAGCTAACGTTAGCTAATGCGCTAGAAAAGTAGCATTACAGAGAAATCCCTAATTGCTGATGAGGTGAACATGATAACCCTTAATACACATAACGTTATGCATCCCTACAACAGTAAATATTTTTCCCTAACCTGATATGGAGTGTGTGCTGCACATGTGAGCATTTTTGATGATTGCCTCCATCCAGTTCTTTCATCTAATCACATTTAACCATAGTTGTCCTTTTTTTTTTGTTGACAGGCAGTGGCTGCTGATTTGCAATAAAACTTTTGTTTTGAGCCATGACTCCTTCTGTTCTATCTTTTTGTGTTATTGGGATAACACAACAAGATGACATTTTAAGTCTCCTATGTAGCCTACAGCCCTATGGTTGCGAATCATGTTTTGCGTCCAGCTAACAAAGTGACGTCTTTGTGACGTCGGTTCTAAAAGGGTCTATTGAAAAAATCAAATATTGACCTTATCATGGTGCTGGATGAGAAGTTAATGGATTGCCAGTTATTTTAATGTGCCCTTGGACATTTATCTTGCAATAAAAAAAGAAAAAGAAAAAAGCCCGCTTCATGGTGTCGCTAGCTAGAGGAAAAGTTTGAGGTTTATCAGAGCTATTTGATGCTGAAGTAAAACTACTAAGAAAGCTTGACTGAAATTGGATTTTGTTAGGCTGACATTAATGTTTTGGAATATATTGGCCAGTGCATGTATTTGTTTTTGACCTAAAAAGAAGATAAGCATCATATTTTGATAATGAGGATCCTGTGAATTAGGTTATTAAAGTATTATGGGTAAAAGTGGGACATTAATGCATTCTCTTAGACAAACACTGTGATTGAAATATAGTTTCCAAGTGACATCGAGACATGTATCTTTGACACTTTTGCCTTTATATTTCATTATTAGTCACTGCGTCATCAGTGCTACTTTGGCTGACTCACACATGCTTTTCCATTGTCATGCAGTAAAGATTACCTACCTGCTACCACAGTTAATCAGCTGTGTAATAAGCCTCTTTAGAAGACCACAGCTGAAAACATGGGTGTGTAAAAGAGAGAGCTAAACTGAAACTCCAACTGAAACTTGGTGCCATATTTAAAGACACAGTTTACTGGAACAAGGTGTACTTACGTACATTGTAATGTACAGTAATAACAGCCCTGCAGATTTTCATATATGATAATGATGCCTGCAACACGTCCCGTAAAATCCGACTGCAGCAATGGAACACATGCATTGCTGCACTGCAACTCAGTGTTTCAGAAAGTCATCTAAACACAAGCATATGTTTGTATTTAGATGTCCCAAAACGGCCTGAGAACGTACTGTCATGAACACTTTTAAATCCGTCAGTGGGTCAGAGGTCATGGTTACCGTAGATTTCCTGAATCTTGATTTCATTCTCCGCTGCCGGATCACTGTTTCCTCAAATCTCTTCCAACCATATGTAACTTTTTTTTGTGTGTGTGTTTGTGAGCTTACATGAATGCAGTTTTTGTTCAGCACCGTCATTTTTGTTTTTCACTGTGCTTGTGTTGTAGTGTGCAGACCAGACCGCAGCTCTCTTAATAGTAATAATGTGAAATGTGAAGCAGTAGGTTCTGGTCTCTGTCAATGTAATGACGGCAGTTATAGAGTCTGACAACCACACACACACACACACACACACACACACACACACACACACACACAAGCATGCCAGAGTGTACTTTCCATTTTGTTTACAGAAACATCCTTTATCAACCTTGTTCCGAGATATAAGCTCATTCAAACTTTGCTTATCAGTGTTTTTAATTCCAAAGTTGGAGTATGCTCACCTTTTCACACTGATAGAAAAAATAGATAAAGCTACAGGCTGTGTTATGACAAGTGTCACAAAACAAGCAAATTCCATTTATTTGTATCCTTACCAAATAAATTATTACCTCACGGAACATTTGCAAAACTTTCTTAAGTGGAAATAGACAAATTTCTTTCTTTACCCTTTGAAACCTGAGCAACATTACTTGTCTTAGTATTTAAACCTTTGAACCCTGAGCAAATTGGTGCAGTTTCCTTCAAAGACATGGGGAAAAAAGACAACGAGCAACTTGGTAAGAAATGTTTCACAAATTGCAAAAAATTATAATTGTTTTAAAAAAGCCAGGGAAAAACTATATTTATAGTTAACATTTTATATTAACTTATATTACAAAATTATGATCATTTTTAAGTTTGTTTTTTATTTCCTTTTTTCCTTTATTTAATTAATTTTCTCTTTCTACTGATTTTTTGGGTCATTTCTTCCTTTATTGTTTATTGCCTTCTTTCTTTGTTTTTAAAAGAAACCAATTTCCTCAAGTTTCGAAGGGTTAACTTATCATCTGTCTATTTTCTAACCTTATCCTCTTGAGGGTCGTGGGAGGGCTGGAGCCTATCCCAGCTGACAGTGGGCGAGAGGCAGGGTACACCCTGGACAGGTCACCAGACTATCACAGAGCTGACACATAGAGACAGACAACCATTCACACTCACATTCACACCTACGGACAATTTAGAGTCACCAATTAACCTGCATGTCTTTGGACTGTGGGAGGAAGCTGGAGTACCCGGAGAAAACCCACGCTGACACAGGGAGAACATGCAAACTCTGCACCCAAAGTAAATGTTGATTGCACAGTGTAATGGCTATAGAATAATTATACTATCAGTGTTTAGATAGCTTCCCTTTAAGCCTCACTTTCACTCTGCAACTCTGTCTGCCATTGAGTATGATCAACCAGAAAGATGAAGGCTTGATTTTTGGCGCAAAAGAACCATTGCGCAACTTTACCAAAGAATATCAACGTCAAAGTTTTTTGCAGTAACTATCCCCAGTAGAAGAAGAGCAGTGAACAAAAGCTGTAAACCTAGTGGAAACACTGAATTGTTACCCTGTAACAGTTTTCTTCAGGGTATTTTAAATTCATAAGTCATCTAACTTCTATGTGATAGTTTAAGTGATCTGCTTGTGCCAGCAGTGTCTTGTCCTTTAGCACCGATGAAGAATCAGTGAAGTGTTGCAGAACAGATCATTCAAAGCTACAGCATTAATTTATTTTATGGCTTAAACTCTCTCAATGTGGCAAAATTATAGCCCATAACAAAAGCTTACTTGACTCCTGTTCACATTAGCTCAATCACAACAATCACTAGCACCAGCACTGATCATTAGATTGTGATTGTATTAACTTCATGTGTATTTAATTACCCCTTTTGCAAGGCTGAGTGGCAACATGGTATCCAGAACTCTGTTCGCACTACTGCACCTATTTAGTGGACTGTATATCCTGGAAGTATCCCAGAGACTAGAAACTTAGGTGGTGTGTGCGCCAGGTGAGCAGTTCTCATTGGACCGAGTGGGCGCCATCTTGGGGTCCAGTTTCTTGCTTGCAGGTTGAGGTGTCTTTTTAATAGTGGTTGTCAATGGGGAAAATGGTTTTGCACCACATGTTTTAGTTTGTTTCCATTGCATTGAGTGTGTATATCATTAATAACGCTCAGCCCTTGGTGTCCTCACATCCATACATGACTCGACACGCTGTGTGAAGTCAGTGTTTATGAGCTCGAGATCAGTTGAAAACCGTCAGGAAGACCAGCGGTCTGTTTCCAACTTAATTCAGTTTTGTCTTTAGATGGCTGCTGCTGTTGTAGTTCTGAACAGTCAAACACACACACACACACACACACACACACACACACACACACACGGACGTGCTTTAATGTGTTTAGAGAGAGCAGCAGAGCTCTCCTTCGTGCGTGCCCAGACATGTATTATGTGGTTTTCAAAGGGGAAGCCTTCACTTTAGCATTTGTGTGTGTGTGTGTGTGTGTGTGTGTGTGTGTGTGTGTGTGTGTGTGTGTGTGTGTGTGTGTGTGCAAGTGGGTGTGGGTTGTTTTCTTGAGATCAATGAAGTTATAGAGTGCAGAGGCTTTTGACTCCACACACACATGCGCACACACACACACACACACACACACACACACACACACACACACGCACACACTCCAGTGAGGCCTGTTCTTAGTCAAGTGTCACGCTCTGCCCTTCTGACATCTGGTCCCTGGAACCTCTGGAGTCCCGCTTTGTGTGTGTGTGTGAGTGTGTTGAAGTCTGTGTGCATGTCTGTGTTTGATTAACTAACCATCCCCTGTCTGTATGACAAACCCTGCCAATACACTTGTACTTATTGTACACCAACCTCCTGAGCGTAGCATGCACGCTACACTCAGAAACTGAGAGTCTTGAATGTTAGGATCATGCAGCAGCTTCCCTGTCTGAATCAGGCCGCTCTTATAATTGTCACTTGAGAATGTTTGGGAATGAGGGTGTCGGTTTAGGTTAAGGTTGCTTTTGATAGCTTTATAACCATTAACCAGTAGATAAGCAGTTAATTTAATGGTTATGCTAGGGCTACCTGGGTACCAAGTGGGTATCGGCCCAAAATGGGTATGCTATCTAGGTAAACCCACCCATATGGGCAGTTAGTTGGGGATTATATGTAACCCATGAACATTCCCATATATGACCCATTTTTAAGCCCATTTGCTACCCACATGGCCCCCAAATACAAATATTGACTGAGACATTATCATAGAGTTACCGTTGAAGTGTTGCTCAAGCGCTGATGTAAGTTAATGTAGGTACGTTGTCACGGGCTTGTGTGTCTCTGCTGCTTGCAGTAAAGCACCTTGAGTGAACGTCGTCTTAAGTTTGTATGTGGACATAAATCTGTGCTGATGATCAGGGTCTAAGCCACATTTTAACATCACTGTTTGCTGCCCCATTGCATCCCTATGTGCACTGCAATACTCAGAAAGCTAGAATAGTGTCAGGTAGCTCAGCTAAATGACACTACCACAGATAGAAACAACATGATTGGCTGACGCTTCACCGCGTCATTGGAGCGCTGAAAAAAGTTGAGACAAGCTCAACTTTTGTTTGCAGCACATCGCAATCATCGGCAGCGGCAAGTGTCGGACGATCGTTTGTGGCCTTATGTCACCGGCTTCCATTGAAAATTAATTGTAGCCAGGTTGCAGAGTTGCTCATAGTGCGAACACAGCATAACAGAGCTAACAGAGCTAACAGTGGTCAACAATTCTAAAGGGGGTTTGGGGCTCAAAATTGAGCCGCCTACTAACTGGGGCAACATGGGAGGAGACTTGTAGGGTGGTAACGCCGCTGGTTACTAGTGGTCAGACCCAAACTGAAGAGTAGCAGATTTAACCTACAGGCAGACATGTGTTACTGGTCAAAAATATTCTTGGCAGTTAACCAGTTAATGGTAGACTATTGAAACCCTGATTTGTGACCTTCAGAAAAATGTGTTCATTGTTCTACAGCAGTTTCTTCTGTAATGACTGTTGGAAAATCGTATATTTGTGCCACTGTGTGTCACATGACCTGCAATTCTGCATACAAAAATCCCTCACAGCCATACAGAGCGCTGTTCCTAAGGAAATGTCACCAGCAAGCCAGCAACTGTTTTTTTTTTCAGGAAACTCTAATTGCAGACTTTATGGATCACTTCTGTTAGCCATCTTTTTTTTTTTAATTTATTATTATTTTTTATTCGACCATATTTGAAAATCTGTCACGTTTCTAGGCTCCAGACTTCAAGTAGCGTTAACAGGAGGACTGGGACCTGTGGCTGTGTTCTCATACCTCCATACATCATTGTTTTACCTGCAATCATGACGAAAACGCTGTCCTGGGGATTAATTCTGCGGCACTTTTCTCACCGTGGATATTTTAAAAATAACTGCAGCCCAGTGAAATAACAGCAGGCCCTCGGAGGATGAAAAACTCTCACACACACGTGTAGCATGTTAAGTGTGAATTAATTGGATTGCTGCTGTTTTCAGC
Source organism: Cephalopholis sonnerati (assembly GCA_019142605.1). Lineage (NCBI taxonomy): Eukaryota > Metazoa > Chordata > Actinopteri > Perciformes > Serranidae > Cephalopholis > Cephalopholis sonnerati. The sequence continues at coordinate 25,393,652 of JAGQAX010000019.1, forward strand.
CACACTTTATGAATCTCATCTGTGGTGGGATGTGGAGTTTGGTTTGCAACAATACAAATTGGCCTGATGGCAAACAAACTGGAGCAAATTAGCGCTGAAAATGTTTACCTGTTTCCTTAACAAGCTGCATTCTCACTCTGCTGAGGCTGCCACAGATTCTCTCCAGACTCTAACAGACTCCACCGTGTCGTCCTCTGACTGTGGGAATGTTTTACTCATCACACCACTGGAACACTTCCTCATGTGTTGGGTATTTGTGTGCGTGTGAGAGGAAAACTGTTTCAGACAAATTCTTCGCAAAGAAATTTCCATTTCATTAAAAGTAAAAGCTTTAAATTAAAATAACTGTTTGTTGTTACTACATGTATAAACTGCTTACTTGTAAGGGGGAGTTCTTCTCTTGGTGTGACACTTTAGGCTCTGGCGATTATGTGTGTTTAAATCAGGATCAGGTTCATGACCAGCTGCAGTGGTTTGGGTCGAGTTAAAGCAAAGTCTACGTCAGTTCAAGCAGAGTCAAGGTCAATATCCTCTTTCTTTTGTGTCACCTCCTCCTGATTCTTTCCTGGAGGGGAAAAGCATTACTTTTACTGTTCATGATTTCCTTTCACATATCTGTGGTTTTTAGGGGTCGAATTAGGAAGTAGATATTACATCCAAAAATTATAACCAAAAATATTATTAATGCATTATTTAGGTTTGGAAATATCCTAAATAGTTTTCATCCAATCAAAATAGAAAACTTTTTTATTCATTTGTTTTCATTTACCTCCAATTAGGTGACAAAATTTGGTCTAGTCCAGTTGAAAGGACTGTGTGGATAGCTAGCTTAATTGAAAACACTATAGCTAAAAGCTATAGCTGCTATGGCGGCTGGTATGTACAAGCAGAGCGAGTGGGGTGGATTTGATTTCAGGGATGGTGAGACTGGAAATGGCACAGTGGCATGAAGTTTCACAGGACAACCAACGCACATCTAGCTGCCGCTGGTGTGGGGTTTTGCATTGAAAATAATAGAGGCGTATTTTTTGGCATGCAGTGTTCGCCACTGGTGTGTTTTGGCCTTCATTCACCCATTCACCCACACATTCATACGCTGGTGGGCAAGGCTACCATACAAGGTGCTCATCAGTTAAACATTCACACGCACTTACTCACCCATGGCACGCCTATAGGGGGCAATTTTGGGTTTCAGTGTCTTGCCCAAGAATACTTGGTATCGAACCGCTGATCGTCCAATTAGTGGACAACCTGCTCCACCTCCTCCTGGTGTCTGGGCTGAGCAGTGATGCAACTGCTATATGCATTTCATGATATGGATAATGGTGGTTTTATGGTGTAGCCCAAGTTAGCCAGATAGCTAGCTGAACAAGCTTGTGCTTAGTGTCCTCAACTACCATATTCTCAGTCTCATACATTTAAGTCTGTGTTCACCATTGGTGTACACACTCTCACAAGGGATGCAGATGCAAAGTATAAAGCTTTATATTTCTTCTTACATTCCATTTTAATTATTTACCTGAGTGTATTGATGTGCTCAGTTGTGTTTTCGACTCCTCTGATAACCTTTTGTTGATTTTTTTTTTTAAATTTTATGCAATCCACTAGACAGTTATGTTCTGTTAAGCTTCAGTTACGTGGTTGTTTTCAGAGAAGAGGGGGGTTTCAGGACGTCCCAGGGGGCCTTCCGATGTTTCCAAGGGACTTGCAGATTAAATGAGGAACAGCTTCAACGGAAAGTGAGAAAAATGTTGTCATGTTTGAGGCTATATTTCACCACAGGTTTCAGTCTCAGTGCTGTCAGCATACAGTAGGCAGTCGTCAGTTTAAACCCACCTGATATTATTTCCACTCGTGTGTTTTTGTGTGTATTTGTGTGTACGTTTTTCTTCATACGTCTGCCACAGAGTAGCATGTACAAGCCTGATGTTTGTGAAAAGTGTATCCACTCTTCAAACGTTTAAAAGGATAGAGGTGATGACGGGTGGATTGATGAGAGGAGGGGAGGGAAAGAGTCAGAAAAGGAAAAAGGGAAGGGAGGGCAGAGGGAGGAGCGGCAGGAGGGAGGGATGAAGAGGAAAGAGAAAATAGAACAGAAAGGAGGAGGTGTGGGATAGGAGAGGAGGAAGTAGAGAGGGAAAATAAGAGGAAAAGGTGGAAGTAAAAAGAAAGAGAGAGTTGTCACTGGGGGAAAAGAAGAGAAAACTGTCTCTCTCTCGGCCTCTCCATTAAATTTCCCAAATTAAAGCGGTATTATCTTGAAATATTTAAAGGTTAGATGAATGTCGATAATGGATCTCGACAGCCATTAAGCTGTAATTGCTCTCTAATGTAGTTAGTGAAAGACATGGGATACAATTTTGCAGCAAACACAGAGGGGGTGGGGGGAGAGGGAGAGGGAGAGGGAGGGATGAGGTTGGTTTCTATTCATTGATTTTAGTCACAGCCTCTGATTTGAACCAGAGCTGTTGTTCTGTGCATTAAGTCTTAATAAGGCAAAAACAGAGCATGAATAACTATTCAGATAGAGAGGGTGTGAGGGGAGACCTGGACAGGGACTAAGCAAGATGGGCTGATGTGAGGGGCGTTTAGAGAGATAAATAAAGAATTTGAGAAAAACAGAGAGATTTAAAGGCACTAACGAGATGTCACTTCTCAAAGGTTCACCTTCTAAATCAAAGCAAAGCAAAAATAACTTGTGTTTTTAATTATTGTTGTTATTATCATTTTGTAAGACGTAGTTAAGCTGCTGTCTAATTTCAGTGAAAGCTGCAACATGTTGCTTTCGACAAACAACATCCCCTTTTAAAGGGCAGCACTCCCACTATGATTTAGAGCACTGGTTCTCAACGTGGGGATTGTGGCCCACCCAAAGTGTCGCTAAGTGAGTCTGTGGGGTCCTGAGAATAAGAAAAATGAACCAATAAATCTTGCACACTGGTCACTTCTACTTACTTTCATCATTAGAATTATTTTACTCACAAAGTACTCACAAAACGAACTCTAATGCAAGAATAGAAATGTAAACTGTCTACAACAGAAGACAAATGCAACTTCAAATCAATTTCTTGAACAACCAAGCTTCAAAAAGCCCACTGGTTCTCAAACTGTGGGGCGGCTGAGGGGCCACAGAGCCACTGCAGGTGGAGCGTGGATTACCAGGGGAAAATATGGGATGAAAAAACAGCGTTGAATGAATATGATTTATGTAGGGAAAATAAACAAGAGCTTGCTGATGCTGCATACTGACCTTTATTTCTTAACTCGGATTAAACATAGATCCTTTTTTTTATAAGTTATATCCCCACTTACTGACGATGGGGCATGATTTTCTTTGGCCTCTGAGGGTGGGAAATGACAAAAAAAAGTTTGAGAACCACTGAATTAACCTGTCGAAATATAAATTTAAAGTTAATATAAGAAAAATCTGCAAACTTTCTGTTGCTGCCATTACATAGGTAAGATGCAGCACTGAAGGACCGTCTGCAGGGCCACTCTCCTCCTGGTTAGTTCGCTGTCTGCCCAATGAGCATGAGCTAACACAGCAGCAGCAGCAGCAGCTAACATCCAACAAACTCTAACCCCCTAACTCTGTGTGTGCTGTGTGTGTGGATGGACTCTCACCAACAGTGCCTGGCACAGTGCATGGAGCTCACGTCATGTGCAGCTCTACTATGAAAGATTGAAAACGATTTTACCCATTTTAAGTAGTAAAAAAAAAAAGACAAAAGAAAAATCATGTTCACGTGTGGTACGTTGGGCGTTGATTTCTCTATTTTCTACTCTCTAAATAAATACTGACGTGCCAATTAAGTACTCACGCCTGTCCCCTGTAATTACGACATAAGTTCAATCTAATTAAAAGATTTAATGTAAACACACATTTTTTTTAATTGTCTTTGATTATTTCTTCTCTTTTCTTCAGAGGTAACAAAATAGCTTCACCTCCTTTGGAATTTGACTCAAATACAATAATCAGAAAACAGACAATTACGTTAATTGTAACTGCTCACAGAAGAAAATGCAACCTGTGATGAGGGGTCATACGTAGACAGTGTTGATTTGTTTGAAGGGATCTCGAGCCAAAAAAGCCAGGAACATTTGCATTGGAGTGTAATTACTCTTGTGAGCAACATATTCTTAATTTTATCGAACATATTTTAAGTTAAATAGGAGAATTCCTGTAATATTCTACAAAGTGACCAACTTGTATTTTGTTCTGTATTTATTTCTTGATTTCCTGTGAAGTCTGACACAGGTGTTCTGTATTCGCACTTTGACTACAAGCTTGTATCTCAAAAATGCGGGTGCTTTACTGTCATGGTTTTTTAGCTGCAACACCTGAGCCAAACCAGGTACCAGGTGAGCCATGCTTTCCTTCAGTTTGTTTTTGCTAGTAGTGAATTCTGATAAACATTTTGACACAAAAATGTGGATTACGCTGCTGCAGTCGTAACTGTTGTGACTCCAACTTTTCAGAGCCACCTACAGGCCTACAGGGGGTCAGTGTTTTCATAGTTTCTCAGTGAAGTATTCCTTTGAATACATACTTACCAGCAGTGTGGTCCATCCAGGAGGAATTTGTAACACGAGGAGGCTCCTCAGGGTGTGAAGTGTACAGGTCAGAACGTGATTTCTGGATTTCAGTACCCTCAGCAGCTGGTGGAGTTTTTGAGTGGAGGAACAACCTGATCAGGGAACAATCTGTTCAACAGACAGAAACTGTGTGTTTTGGGACAATACAGAAACCTGGATAAGTGCTTCTTCAGTGTCTTATATCAGGATGTAATCATGAGACAGAGCTGACTTTTGAAATGTCCCTGAATGCAGCGTTTGGTGGCGTTTTGATTGAAGTGAACACACACTTCTTCTTCTGCAGTAATTTAATCAACAAGTGCAGAGAAACTGGTGGTATGTCTGCAGAGCTGTGTCAGTGTGTGTATGTTGTGTTTCTTGCTCTGTGTGGGTGCGTTTTGCTGTTTCAGTCTGAGTGTGTGTGTGTGTGTGTGTGTCTCATGCTGATTGTATGTCAGTGTGTGTGTCGGAGTGTGTCCCTGCAGCCTTGCACCCATGCAGACATGCTAACTCGTTAGCGGCTTCTCACTCCTTGTTTCCAGAGAAGGAGGTGCCATGCGGGTGGCAATCCCACGATGCACCTCTCCCCAGTCGGTGTTAACGGTCGCCGTTGGTAACAACCTTGTCAGAGAAGGAAACAGGGAGAGGGGCTGTACCTTTCTCTGTTTCTCTGTGTCACCTTTCAATAATCACTCACAAATACTAATCAGTGTTTAATCATAAGTAATTATCATCTAAATTCATGTCAGAATTTCCTAAAATACCAAATATAACAAGCTGAATAGAGTTTCTGAAGCAAGCTTTTTATTTATAAAGTGTTTCACAGATAGAACAGCAGATGCATGCAATAAGAACATAGTTGTGTCTATTTCATGGAGCAAAAATATTGTACCGGATATAATTTTACATTCACTGTGATGTTGCTGTTTTCTAGATTTGAATATTTGACTCAACACGTAAGTGAAATGAAGCAGAAACAGGAAGTAGACACTACGTCACACAGTCACATTTTTTCCAGACACTAAAGTCAATAAATTTATGCAGCAGTGAGTTCCTGGTAAATGACGAGTGTGTGAACTGATAATGCATGATATTTAAAGATTTTATGATAAAGCTAATAACATTTAAATGCTGTGTTGTGGCTGTTAAAGCTGTCAGTACACAGAACGGTCATGTTTATTATCCAAGGTTTGTTTGACATGGAGAAGAAACACTTATTTATAATAGCGATTTATCTGAGATTATTTTCTCAATTGTTTGGTCTAAAGATGTCAGAAAATAGTCAAAATACCTGTCATAATTTTTCTAACACCAAATGTGGCATATTGAAATTTCTTGTTTTATCTGACTGAAGTCCAAAAACCAAATATATTTAATTTAATATCACATAAGGCAAAGAAAAGCAGCAAATGAAATGGTAATGGACCTGCACTTGTATAGCGCCTGTCTAGTCTTCTGACTACTCAAAGCGCTTTTTACGCTACGAGTCACATTCACCAATTCACACACACACATACACATTCATACACTGCTGGTAGAGGCTACCATACAAGGTGCCACCTGCTACTCATTATGTTAACACACACTAATGGAGCAGCCATTGGGAGCAATGTAGGTTTCAGTATCTTGCTCAAGGATACTTCCACATGTGGACTGGAGGAGCTGGGGATCGAACCGCTTCTGATTAGAGGATGACCTGCTCTACCTTTTGAGCCAGAGCCACCCAAATCTTTAAAAATTGCGAAGCTTGGACAAGGTTATTCATTTAAGGTGTTAAAATATCTTTTGGTGGCCAGGCATAGACGAGTGCGGATGAGCAGCTAACTTCTGCCAGTTCCCTCCGGTTTAGTGCTCGACTAACTTTAACAGGGATAAAACGACTTAATCTTGCGACTCTTCTGGACTTTCCAAATGTTATCGGACCAAATTGATCAAAAATTTTTGACGCTCTGCTGAATTATCTGCTCTTTCACAATGTCAGTCTATGGGAATAAATTCTCTTTGAACCCCATGGCATCAGGTTACCAACCCAGAAGTTATTTCTCGTTTCTCATTTATTTTATTTTTAAGGACAATGCACAATAACCAGCATTTCTGTAAATGTGCCAGTGTTAGCCAGCTGGCTAACTTTCAACAGCAGTCCTTTGGCAAGACATTTTGGAACCAATAAAATGATCAATTTCACAGAATTAAGGCACCACAAAAACAACTTAGCAATAGCAAACAGGAATTCTCAAGACAACACAAGCAACAAGTAACAGCAGAGCATCAGTACAGTGCAACAACACAACAACAGAATACAGCATGTTAGCAACACACAGCTAAGCATGACATGCAGAGCAGCAATAGACAGTAAACACAGATAACATACAATAGTCATGTAGCTCTTAATGAAATTTTAAAAGATGCAGTCACGAGTTGGCAATACAGTCGTGCATTAACACACGAGCCATGCACCACAAAGTTAGCCATGTTGTTAGTGAAACAGATATTTCATACATACCCATGCAGAGTTAGCTGCCTGGCAACGGGCAGAGGACATAAAGCAAGTTAGCAGCATGTTAACCAGAAATAACAACAACAGTGTTTCGGTGTTGATTAGAAATGTTCAGCCTTGAGCCTTTGTGTGAAGGTGTGATAGGTGTTACAGTTTCTTATATCAGATGGAAAATCGTTCTGTAGTTTAGAAGCTCTGACAGAAAAGCGTGATTGGCTAAAGTACCTGGACCTGTAAGGTCTCATCCCGTCTCAGTGCAGACCTTGTGAATCTTCTGTTTGAGCTTTCTATTTAATAAAGGTGCTTAATGATGAAGGAGCCTTGTTATTTTATATTTTAAATATCAGACAGATGTCCGTCTATTTCATTAGATCTTCCCAACTGAGGATGTCTTGTTTATCAGGGTTTTTGCAGTGATGGTGAATATTGGGTTTTCTGTCTTACACTTTGAGACCCTGCTTGTACACGGAGACAATAGGCTTCAGTGTTGTACCTTTTGCTTCGGGTCCAGCTTTTCATGCAGTTATCTCAAATATTATTTTACTATTTGGCCACTAAAATTGGCTGTCTGGGAAGAAAGCCTGAAACCAGAAGAATGAAGGCTGTTAAAGCATCAGATTACTACTGACGGCTTTGGAATGAGATATTCAATAATCACCATCATCATCAATTTGGATGTAATGTTTTTGGCGTCCACATACTTTTGGCCATGTAGTGCAGGAGAGGAGAGGAGGAGGTGCAGATTTTCCTTTCTCACGTCTCTGTTGACAGACTTTTAAATAATTACTGGAAGAGAGAAACAAACACATTAGTTTCAGTCTCACTTATAATCACTGTGTGTGTGTGTGTGTGTGTGTATGTGTGTGTGTGTGTGTGTGTGTGTGTGTGTGTTAAAAGAGCGTGTATGGTGTCAGTGCTTTGTTAACCACACAGGGTGAGTCTTGCTCTGTCTTTCTTCTGTGTCTTTATGTCTGGTTTTTAGCTTTAATCAGTGAAAACAGTGTAGAAATGAAAACTGACTCAGCTAATGTCATCAATTTAATGTTGAAACTATTAGTCTAATAGTGTATTAGTTGGTTGACAGAAAATCTATTGACAAATATTTAAATAATTGATTAAATCAAAGGAAACACGTCCAAAAATTTCTGGTTCCTGCTTTTCTCTGGTTTATATCATTGTACACTGAACGTCTTTGTTTTTCTGGACTGTCGGACAAAATCAAATTTTGGAAGGATTCACTCACTGATGGGCATCATTATTTTGTAACATTGCATGGTTTAAATCATTCCCAGCTTGTCCAGCCAGGGTGTCAATGTTTACACGAAAACAGACCTCTAAAAATGGAATTGTTTCTTATTTTCATTTTGAAAAAGTTCCATTTTCAGACGACAACGTTTTCATAACAATCTCCGTGCACACGGATCCACAAAAATCACCTAAAATGCTGTAGTATACATGCCAGGCCAGCAGTTGGCAGTGTGACTTTGTAATGAAACAACACGCACATGTGCTTCCCTCTACACAGTGATGATGTATAATCAAACTAGCAACCACATGAACGTTTATCTGGACGGATGACGACGACGACGAGCTGCAGTAAATCTACACTTTGCTGGAGAAGCGCTGATGAATTCAACAGGGTGAGCAGCACAGAGCTCGGGTGTCTGCCATTATTCTTGGTGGCACGGTGATGTACTGAAGTGTCGCCTCAAAGCAAGAGGGTTCCTGGTTCTATCCCGGGTGCGGGAGCCCCTCTGTGCTGAGTTTGCATGTTCTCCCTGTGTCAGTGTGGGTTTTCTCCAGGTACTCCAGCTTCCTCTCACAGTCCAAAGACATGCAGGTTAATTGGTGACTCTAAATTGTCCGTAGGTGTGAATGTGAGTGTGAATGGTTGCCTGTCTCTATGTGTCAGCCCTGTGATAGTCTGGTGACCTGTCCAGGGTGTACCCTGCCTCTCGCCCACTGTCAGCTGGGATAGGCTCCAGCCCTCCCATGACCCTCAAGAGGATAAGGTTAGAAAATAGACAGATGATAAGTTAACCCTTCGAAACTTGAGGAAATTGGTTTCTTTTAAAAACAAAGAAAGAAGGCAATAAACAATGAATGAAGAAATGACCCAAAAAATCAGTAGAAAGAGAAAATTAATTAAATAAAGGAAAAAAGGAAATAAAAAACACCCAATGTCAGCTGGGATAGGCTCCAGTACCCCTGCGACCCTCAAGAGGATAAGCTTTTACAAAAATGGATAGATGGACTTGTATTTGGCCATGTTGCAGAACTAGTCTGTTGTCCCTGTCAAGTAGTGGTCCATACGTCACTCACTCTACGGCAGGACACGGCACTTCAAAATAAAAGCTGTGTGTCAGAAATTCACTGTACTTACAAACACTTACAAACAAAGTGTGTTTTATGTAAACTTGACAGGTTCAACAGTCACTTGTGGTCCATTCAGAATGGACCCGCGACCTACTTTTGGACCACGACCCACCAGTTGAGAACCACTTGTCTAAATGATCAAACAATTAATCAAAGAAGCCCTTGTTTAAATGCTTTGCTTTGTGCTTTAATTGGACAGTACCAACAAAACTGCCTCCTCTCAGTCCGTCTGCAGTGCAGATGGCCGGCCGGTGACTGGTGACCTGCTGGTAGATAAACTGTTCTGCAACTGGAAGGTCACAGGTTTGATCCCTGGCTCGCCCACTGTGTCCATCAGCATCCATCTTCTTCCTGTCAGAGTGTCCTTGAGCAAGACGCTGAACCATCATCTGCTCAGGTATCACAGATTAGGATTTAGTGACGGACATAGAAACAAACAAGGATGCTTTTAGCTCATACGTGAGACACTGGATTGAGTGAGTCTGTTGTTTCTTGGCAACTTACTTGCAATTTTTTCTAAATGATGTTATCGGCCACGTAGCAGCATTGCTATGGGGATAGTAATGTGGTTAGGCTGTTGGTTGGTTCATTTGCCACTGAAATATCTGAACATCTACTGTATGACTTGCAGTAGAATTTGCTACAGATATTTATGGTCCTTAGAGGATGAATCCTAATGACTGTGGTAGTCCTTTGACTTATCACAAAGCCCCACATTTTCATAAGTTAAGCAGACACTGTTTGGACCCCATTTTAGCCTCAAGCTGGTCACCCCGACTAATTTTGCCAGATTGGTTGTTGTTTGATGTGGATATTTGAGGGTCCACTGGAATAATTGCCTCAACAATCAATGATCTGGTGGTCAGGAGATTGGTTGGATTTGTCACAGGTTAGATATGTTGATTTAGCATCTCCACAGTCTGATTTCCCACATGGCTGCTGTCTCAAATTACAATTTAAACTGTAGTGAGCTTGTTTTGATATTGAAGCACTTTATATGATGTAGCTAAAACTGTAGTCATTCTAGCCATCTGTGGATGTGTTGAATTAACAATACCTTTCCCTCTTTCTGTCAACTTTGTGGAGGACACAGTCATCTTCTTTGAATAAACTTTATTTGACTTGCCACTGAACAAAACTGACCAGGGGTTTTGTCGTTAATGGTCAGAGTGAGCAGCCAAGGTTAATAGGTCTGTACAGTGTCATCATAAGTCGCAGGTTCTGGCCGTGCAGAAAGGCGGATTGAAATGTGTCGTGTGAGCTAACACAGCGTAGACAATCAATAAAAACACACTATATCTGATGTGACATCTCAGCCTCTACAAGATGGGTTGCCACAAAATTTAGTATAGACATCCATGAATCTTACTGACTGGTGATCACCTGACCTTTTCTCCAGCGACATTTTGGTCCTTAGTGAAATGTCTATAGCTGTTGGATGGATTGGCATGAAATTTGGTAGGCTACAGATACCCATGTTCTGTCCTGAATTCTTTTATTTTTTTTGGTTCCTCAACTTCTCATTAAGTGCTGTCATCAGGTCCAATAAAGTTTGTCCAATTCTTTAGCCTACAACTGAATACATGCAGAACTAATGACACTTCCATTAGCTGCACCTTCTAATTAGTGTAATTAGCACATTGCTAATTAGCAAGACATGTTAGCTAAAGCTAAACTATGATGGTGAACATTGTAAATATTATACCTGCTACACATCAGCATGTTAGCAATGCAGTTGAAAGCAAATTAGCTGATGATGTTAGCATTTAGCTCAAAGTAGGCCTACTTTTGTGCGGCCTTACAAAGCAGCTAGCATGGCTGTACACTCTAGGCTTGTTTGTGTCCTCCTCGTCTCTTCTTCTTTTCCTGTTACAAGCACTTTAGTGAGCAGACAACTCATTTGAAATAAAATGTATGGTGCACCGGTTGCAGCACAGTGTCTTATGAATCAGCTGTCTGAAACACTGCTGTTAAAGAACAGTTTCTGAGCATCAGACTGACACGCTCAGTATCTGGTTCCTCTCTGTCTTCATCAGAAGGGACACAGTGAAGTGAAGGAGGAAACAGTCTGAATCAGCAGCTGTGAAGATTCTGTCTGTGCAGGTTGTAGCTTCTTCACAGAGTGACTCTGTGCGACAGATTTCTCAGTAAATGGCAGCCAACGCTGTCTTGGTTTCAGGGGTCATCTGTTATTAGCGGGTCGGACCAGCGCTGATGGAATTCACCTGTGCCCCGCTCTCACTTCCCCATCACCGCCACAAACCAACTGCTACATAACTAATGCACAGGGCTCTTCCTGTACAGGTGCATGTGGTGTGAGTGTGTTAGAGTGTGTGTGCTTGTGCGGCTATTTTTAATCCCATCCCAACCACAAAGATTCACGACATCCAAATTTATCATGTCAGACTGTGGTAGCCACTGCAGCAGCAGCACATTTTTCTGCTCTTTTCAGACCACAGTCTCACTCCTGCTTCAGTCTGAGACGAAACAATCAGGATATGTTCATGTTTTGTTTGTCATTAACAATCAGAAGGTTTAGTTGATGTAGTAGAGATGTAGGATGAATAATTAAATGACTTGTGCTGTTTGACAGATGTGTGTGAGGCACATTTTGGTGAAAACAGCAGTGAGTACATCCAGGAATACCTCTGAAGCTGAAAATAGCTGTAGTTACTGGTAAACGATGCAGGGTTTTTCTTCCAGTAGCCAACAATTATTGCACAGTATACCTATAAGGAAAGAGAAAACAGTGCACATAGGTTAAAACTACATTAATTAAAAACAAATGTTCATATATGGCTGTGCAAGGAGTGGCAGAGTCTCCAGAGAGGAAGTTCTTACACATGTTTACATTACAGTGTTTCTATAGTGATGTAGTATATGAGCTGACTTGTCGTAGGGAGGTGGAGGGGATGGTGGATGACATGTCACCTTGGCAAGATGCCTGCTGCTGTTCGAGACCAACAAACAACAAAACTGATTGTGATTGAGCAAGTCATTGTTGTGTTTCCAGCAGCTTTTTAGCCACCAAAAACTTGTTTTTTAGCAACCTGTTACTGTTTTTCTACTAGGGGTAGTGCCACGAGAAGCGGTTATTTTTTGTGCCTAAATTTAACTACACGTTAATCACAGCATTGTTGAAAGTTGTGACGTATTTGGTGCATAATAACATGGAAATGTAAGGTATCTGTGGTTTGCAGACACATACAGTGCAGGTGAATGGGTTGTATGCACTAACATTTTGTCATTGCCATACTCAAGATTCACTATAAGCAGCCCGGATAATCAGTGTTTTCTCCAAAGTCTTCTTCCCGTTAAAGCCCCTAAGGGTGCTTTCAGACCCAGAGTTGTCTTGCTTTGGTCTGAATCAGGGACTAATTTTGTTACAAAGTTGTATAATTGCCTAGAGTTGGTTCGTGTTCTCACGGCAGCATTTACAAGCGGACCAGGTCAAATGCCTTGTGCGAGAAAGCTACTCTCGATTGGTCAGAATTTCCATGTGGGAAAAATCCAGGAAGTAAACAAAACGTTGAAGAAGAGTACACTTGCAAGATAAATGTGACACTTTCTAATGTCACAATGGAGGGACAACTACGCAGGTTGATTTTAGCGCTGCTCATCGTGGACTATATTGCTGTCATTGTTCATTTGAGTCAAAGCATGCAGTTTGAAAACGAGGCACGCCTCCAACTAGAAAACAATGTTTTAATGCATTGGATGTGCTGGTTGGTTCGAATCGAGGTCGGAACACAATCTCACCACAAATGAACTGCGCCAGAGTTTGTTTGTAACCTGGACCTGAGTCCACCTCTTCAAGAAGGTCTCGACCCAGTTGTTTTGGTGCGCACCCAAGTGGGATTGCTGTGTTCACACCTGCCCAAAAGAACGGCACTTAGGGGGAAGATGAACTTGAGTTTGATTGAACTGAACCAGGGCAGGTGTGAAGGCACCCTTTAACAGTAATAACTATTAACAGTGATTTAAAGACAAGATGTGCCTAATAAAGACAGCAATGACTGTTCATTTATACATCTGGACATCCTATTATGCTTCATTGCACAAGTTGTTATGAGATCATCATAGTTCTCTTAGATATAAAACATCTGTTGTGTTTCAAAACAGGTCCATTTTAATGGAAAACTGCAATAACTTTGGTCTATAATTACGTTTTTTACCCAAACTATGAAGTAAAGGAGGCTAAAAAGGCTCATGTGAAGATGCACTGTCATGTAGTGGTTTCTGAGTTGTTACAAGTTTTTTTTAAATCAACTCTTGAACAGAGGTTTCAGCTTGTAAAGGCCTCCTGCTTTTCTTTTAAAGCAGATCCTCTTAAGATTTCTCTCTGCTGTTTGTTTCATAAAAGCAGTTGTCACCTTTTCCTAGCGGCTGATTTCTTATTTTGGAGCGAACCTCTCCGTTTCCTCGGCGGTATCAGCAGGAGGGGCGTGACTGGAGGACGAGAGCAGAGGAAGAGCTGATAGGAGTCGAACCCCTCTGGCTCGGCGCTCAGTCATGTTTACACTTGACGACAGGACGCCATGAAAGAGCGAGGAGAGGCGGAAGATAAAAGGGAAGAAGAAAGAAAGTAAAGAGAGGCAGGGAGAGATGAAGGGAGAAGGAGGGGGAGGAGCAGCGAGAGGAGGCGGGGAGGAGAGGGGAGAGGGGAGAAGAAAGGAAAGAGGAGGAATAAAAGAAGGAAAGGTTGTTTTCAGTGTTAATGAAATCAGATAAGGGTGCGATCCAAGATGAACGGTGTCAGTGTGACTCTCAGATGACAAATTTAACCTTAAAGCCTCGTGCTTAAGTTTCATTAGAGGCCTCAGGTAAAGCAAACATGCTGCTTTCAGGAGTGTTAGTCTTAATCATTAGCAATACATGCATGACAAGCACTGAGGCAGTGTTAACAGGTGAGTTTCACAACATCAACACTGAGAAAGAAGGAAATTGGAGCATTTGAGGTGATGATAGAACTACTAAAACTGTTCATCTGCAAACCTTGAAGTTTCTCCATCAAAGCTTTTTTTTACTCTCTTTTCCAAGTTGTTTGTTGTTGATCATGGTTTGTTAGTCGATCACAAAAAATGACCTGGCCAACTGAAAGTCATGTAAGCATCCTCCCCTGCATGCTGATTGGCTGTTGCATGAAACTAAATGTAAATGTAGTTATGACTGTCACCTTGTACATTCTTCAGCTAATGCAATACTTTCATCGCAGACATCTTTAAATGATGTTATAGCAATCAAAGCACAGATGGCATTTTGCAACAATAGAATGCTCCCCTGGGTCAAAGTTCTGTGTTTGTTGGACCCATCTACCTCCCTCCCATCCATCCTGACTGGACTTTTATGCTCTTTGAGCAGGATTTATTCTTCTGCGTAGAATCGATGCTGTACCCGACGCCATGGCATTACATGCATCTCCCCAGAAATGTAACTACATGTCATGGTGATGCAGACCTCCTGTCTATTTTTGTAAGCTGAAACCATTTCCCTCAGTGGAAACAAAGCTTTTATTTAATTTCACAGTTAAACAATAAATTGAGAAGACAATAAAGCCTCAACAAAATAGCATTTAAAGTCTTATGTGTGATTTGTCCTGGCTTTAAATGAGTAAAGGGAATTTCAGCTTGTCGCTAGGCTAATTTATACAATGTAAAATGCCATAGGCTTGTGCTAATAATGTTAGCATATTATATTTGTTTGGAAAACGGGTTTAGTATAAGACAGTTGCTTTGTCAGTGAACCTTGTGAGTTGTAATGGAGCCAGATTTTGTAATGTTACCTTTATTAGTAGGGGAACATTCCGCTAGCCACTAGGCTAATTTATACAATGTAAAATGCAACAGGCTTGTGCTAAAAACATTAGCATGTTGTATTTGTGGGGAAATGTGTCCAGCAAAAGGCAAGTGTTTGTCTGTGAATGCTGCGAGTTATAGTGAAGCTGATTTGTGTACTTGTGTTTGAAACTGTCTCTATTAAGCCATGTTTAATGTGTGTTTAATGTGTGTTTTGAATCAGCTTAACTTTATAGCCCTTCACAGAAACTAGTGTTTTGGAGGTGTAACTGCAGAGTGACACAGACTCACCACCGCACAAGTATAAATGCTCACAACAGCATAGGTCACGTGCGTAGACTATGGCGTAGGCTCTGCGTAGACGGAGATGTTTGAATTAGTGTTGATGGAAAGCCCGGTGCGTCTCACACAGATGCTAAACTGTGCCATTGTCACTAAAATCACGTTAGGGACACTGCCCAAGCGGTGTATTTTGACGCCCTGGGAGTGACACCAGACCGTCACTGCATCAGAGAATAATAGTTCAACCATATAAGCCCCTGTGAAATCACAACCTGACAAGTTTACATTCTGCTTGTGTACAGATTAACAAAGAATATATAGATAACAAGTGAAATTCAAAGTTGTTGATAAGTGTATTTTTGAGCTTATGAAACTGCTAAGCTAACTTTTCTGTCCATGCTTCCAGCCTTTATGCTGAGTTTAGCTAAACAATGTCTGACTTTTGCTGTAATGTAAAGACACGAGAGGAGTACCAGTCTTCTCATCTCGCTCTTGGAAAGAACATACTTGAAATATTATAATTGTAACTGACACTTGAAACGATTTAGGGTTAGTGCTCCGTAGCACAGATTTGTTTATCAAAGATTTGATGCACCACCTAGAGAGCCTACTGAGTGACCCAAATAAAACACACCCACTGTGAAACTGTGTGCCCAGCAGGTGGATTTTGGTAAGAATGTGTGAAAAAAGAGCAACAATGTTTTCCACACCTACTGCAGCATTATGGGAATACAAGTGATTCTCCAAAGAGGAAACAAAAGCAGATTTTGAATAGAAATTTGATCCTTTCTTTCTGCGTTGTCATCAGTGAGGGAGGGGGAGATGAGACAGGTAGGAGAGGGGGTCCACCTGCTCCTGTGTTTACAAAAGGAGAGATAGAGGAGGACTTAGCCACTACTGATAGAAGAAAAGAGAAAAAAAAAAAAACAAGATGGAGCGCTGTTTTTTTTTTATTTTCTCCGCTAATTAAAAGCAGATGTCAAGGTACAATTCTCTGAGCTTGTTTCACGCAGCACAACTGTCTCCTGATTTACTTTCTAGGCTTCTCTGCACTTGTTGAGAGACCGTTTCCCTTCTCCTCATCCAACCCACTGGACTTTCTCCAGTTTCAAAAATCTCCCTGCTCCTCTCTGTCTCTCTGTATGATTAAGCTCACTCGTCCCTCTGCTTGCATTAGCTGTAAGCTGGCAGGTGTCTATGAGATAGAGTTTTATAAAGCCAACAAACACAAAACCCTCCACTGAGAGGAAGGAGCCTTAATTGAATTGTCAAACACAAATCTACCCAGAGACTCCGGCTGACAAAAACTCATCCCAAACACTGCCTGTCTTATTGTCCACCTGTCTCTCTGTCTGACTGTTGTTTGTGGTTGCGTTCGCTGAGTCTGTTCAGGGGGAATCCAGGTACGACCCATTGATGCAGGTGTTTACCTCCAGGGAGGAGCTTTAAAGTAGTTTTAAGTCACATTTTGCAATCTCTTAACATAAGCTTTGTGTTGTGGAGGCTACTGTCTTGTCATTTCAGCTGCCATGATCACAGGCACAGGTGACATAACTTTGGCGTCCTAAATAGTATCGACGGGTTGTAGATACTAGAGGTAGTTTGTTGTAATGGGAAAGACGATATTTAAGCTAGTTTAGTTAGCTAGCTGCTAGCAGCTACCTGTCAAACAGAAAACCGGCCAACTCCACTTCGCTGTTTATCCCCATCCTCTCATTTGGTGTTTGCCAGCAAAAGTGAAAGCCAACCCCTTTGGAACGAGCTTTATCTGCTTGGCGTTTTGGTGCTATATTTTTGCATGTTGCTACCTGGTCACTGCCTCTCTATGAAGTCTCAACCTCACCTGTTCCTGTTATTGGCTGAGGGCTAAACACCAAATGGTTGTAGCCCAAAAACGTCCAAACATAGCACAATAAGAAAATGTCGGCATTTGATGTTTCTACAAACCATGGCAAAAAAAGCCAATTTGCAGTGTTGTACTCACGTAGTGGGTTTATTTTGAAAGAGACGGTATGCAAACATTCAATTTCCTGTGTAAACGAAACTGTATCTTAAAAGAAGACCATTCATGCAACAGTCACAACTTGACACAGCGTCCCAGGACATCAACAACCAACCCAGGGTACCTTGTAAGTCATATCTTGACATGGAAAGTGCATAACCAACTGTCCGAACCAAACGTTGATATGTTACGAGGTTTGAGTGAGAATGTGTTGGTTTTCAGTGGCACATCACTGTGTTTCCCAGCTGCATTTCTGTCACCAAACCTGATTATTTTTTACCAAACTTTTGTGGCATTTCCACCAGTATTTGTGATACCAAACCTGGATGTTTTTGGCCGTACATTGCAGCATTTCCCAGTGGCATTTGTGGCAGAACCTGTGTGGTTTTTAGCGATATATTGCAGTGTTTTCCAGCGGCCTTTGAACACCTTCACCACAGTGTTGTTTAGGAATGTAAAATTTCAACATGTGTAATGCAACGTATTCGTGGCTTCAGAAACATACAATACAAACATTTCCCTGGTGTTTGGGTTGGATTTTTAAGGGATACCTGCCAGCCAGTCAGAAGCAAGAATATGTATTGGCCTTGGCCTTACTTAAGCCTAGTTCACATTACACGATTTTCACGCCGATTTTGAGGTCGCAGAGGATCTTGAGAGCCATTAAGATGTCCTGGGGTTGGAGGTGAGTCGGCAGATAGTCTGCCACGACGAGTCCTCATGTGTGAACAAGCCTACGAGCAAGTCACACCCTCGTCTGCAACTGGGACTGCATATCTGGCATGCTAGAAAACTGGAGAGATCTGACACGACTGACAAAGCCAATTGGCCATCAGCCAATGAGAGGTTCTACCAGCCCCAGCAAGAAATCAAAGTCCTCCGCTGTCATCCGTAGCATTTCCCGAAAACCTGTTCAATCATTCAGCTATGAAAGGTACAATAATCTGGGTCAGAATACATGCATAGACTATATAGACAGTACAATGCAAGCTAATAGGCTAGCGGCACAGTGGCAACCGAGTTTCATTCATAGAACTCACCTCCAAATCTCTCTGCAGAATTTACAACCCGCGCAATCCGCGTGCAGCGACCCATTCCTTCACCCGAATCCTTTTCTTCTTTTCCTGTTTCTTCTCAGCGCAGAGCAGAGTGCAAACAACCTGCAGAGCTCCAAGCTGTCAGACATCCATGTCAAAGTTTAGCGCTGGGGAACTTCTTAATATCCTGTTTGGTTCACGTGTGACAAAACGTAGTTTGGTGACGTCACCATGTTATCTGGGGCTCCGTCGGCGAGGGCTCGCTGGAGAAATCTTATAGTGTGCAACGCAGTTGGCAAGACTCCCGCTGACAGAAACACATGTCGCCAAGTATGAACACTCAAAAGACTACAATAGTCTTCGCAACTCAAGACTGGTCGGCTAGTCGTGTAATGTAAACAAGGCATTATTAGACTTATTGCTCATTTTCGGTGATGTTTCCTGAGCCATAAATGTTTGGTCTGATGTCTTTTTTTTGTGCTGAGTATTCTAAGCAAGTTATCTTGGCTTGAATTGTAAATAATATGTGTACATATGTGGCTACGTTATTGCAGTATGCAGTGCTTCATTGAGAAATTGTAGCATCTAATAAAAGTAAAACAAAGTAAATTCACATTAGTAGAAGGCTGCAAGAGTTTTGATAACTTCCAGCTACTGAAAACATGAAGTGTTCCAGTCATCACTGCACAATCATGTCACTAATAAATCAGTAACCACTTCAATAAACCCTGTTTCCCTTTTTTTCATTCTGCTTACAACTAGTTTCCAGCCAGCCTTTGGCTCTGTGCCTTCATCTGCATTGTTCTCACTTAGTCTTTATAAAAGTTTTGCTAACTCCGCTGCTTTTTAGCTTCCGACCAGTTTGCACACAGATTTTTTTTTTCCTTTTTTTTCTTTTTTTTTTTGAGTTTCCTTTTGTTCCTCTGGTTGTGATGGTGTGTAGAGATCTAAGCCACAGTTGGCTCGGCTTCACATGGGCCTGTGTGGAGAGACGAGGGGGTTTGTCAAAGGAATCGCCTGCGCCGCTTATTCTTCCTCCACCACAGAGATGGAGGAGAGAAAAAAATAAATATAAAACAAAACAAAAAAGGAACGGCCTTCTTATTATCAATATTAATCTCTCTTTTTGGAAAGGCCTCTGTAGGCTCTGAGCTCGGCTGTCTTTAAAAACACACGCGACGCGGCTGATTCAAGAAAACCGTGTTTGAACTCGCTAATGTTTTTTTTCTCTCATACTTTTTCTGTCTCTCCCTCCCTCTCGCTCTCTGTCTCTCTGTCTACATGAGCTATTCTCTCTCTTCATTTAGCGTGCCATTAGCTCTCCAAGCTGTTGTTTGTTTTCTTTCTTTAATGTGCTTTTTTTGAACAAAACAGCAGAAAAACAAGCAAAAAAAAAAAAGACACAAATGACTGATATATAAAGCATGTACAGTTTCTGGTGTGTGTGTGCATGTGTGTGTGTGTTGGCTGCTGCGACTGTATGTGGTTGCATGGTTTGCAAATGTTTGCCTGTGTGTGTCTGTATGTGTGTTTGGATGCGTATGGAACAGTGTGTGTGTGTGTGTGTGTGTGTGTGTGTGTGTGCGCGCGTGCGTGCGTGTGTGAGGGCACTGGCACTAAACTTACTTGGGTCCAGATGTTCTAATTATAGAACGGCTCTGCTGCCTAATGACAGGAAACGCTGGCCTCTGTGTGTGTGTGTGTGTGTGTGTGTGTGTGTGTGTGTGTGTGTGTGTGTGTGTGTGTGTGTGTGTGTGTGTGTGTGTGTGTGTGTGTGTGTGTGCAGAAACAAGTTTCAGACACACTGACACATTGACTGAATGTGTGTGAGACAGACACATGAATGGAATTCTTGTCATTAACCTCTTGAACCCTGATTTCCTCCTTAAATTTTCCCTTAAGTAGCTTTTGAGTTTTTATGCCATGAATGTGCTTTGCCAGGCGTGTTTTGGAGAAAAAATAATTGCAGCGTGGATTACTTTCACTGGCAACCTCTGTGCTGGTCCAGGAGAGGTGACTTACACTGGGGATAGGGGTTGTTTAAACATATTTCATACTAGTGTCAAAATTATAACAATTTCAGTAATGAAACTATAATTTACCTTCTTTAAATTATTGTAGTTTCCTAATGTAAACTGTTTTTTTTTTACAATGTCCCTTCCTTAATTAAAGAATAAAGGCCAAAGTCCTCAAAGGTAAGAGATTTGTTTTACCTACCTGATCAAAAAGTAATAATAATAAAATAAGTGAACAATGTTTCTGATGCCACCTTTTTGTTCTGGATGGAAACAGAAACACAGGGCTCTATCTTAAACCTGGCACAAATCTGTGCACAGTGCTGCACAACTGTTAGGGGCTGTATACATGCCACATCTGTACAGGCAGCGGTCGACTGTACAAGCAGCTTATTATGACATATGTCACGTTAAGTTAGATTGGAAATGACTAACATGCCAAAAATTCTTCCCAAAACTAACCACTTATTTTGTTGCCTACACCTAACCAGGTAGCTTTGAAACTGACTGTGACTGTTTCATGACGTTAAGGACATGTTTAAAACTGCAACAGTCACATAAGTTGTTTTGGAAGTCAATGGATATCAACCTATTCTGTTGTTTAGGTATAAGTGAGTGTTGTCTAGAGTTGATTGCGCAGTGTTTTACTGCTATTTAAAGGGTAGCCTCTGGTTGTTTAGTGGGAGTAATACACAGTAATCACACTGATCAGACATCTTGCAGGTTGTTTCACAGAATAAAAGGTTTGCTGTTCTTAGGTAGGCCTATAAGAATAACCGCTGAATTTTTTGCCAAGCAACTCCATCTCAACTGAGGGAGACACTGTGCACATTTACACACAAGGAGCAGTGTAACTTCATTAATCATTTCAGAAGCTAAAAGTTTAGTTCTGTTTCCTCTGTTAAGTTTATAACTACAGCTAAATCAGGACCACATTAGTCAAAAAAACTTAATTTCCATTTGCAGTGTTGTATTTGGTGGTATGGCTCTGTTCTGGGGTCTGTCTACCTTTCCTAGGCCTACGCAGGAAGCCTAAAGCAGACAGCACATCTCTGCCCTTCCATGTGCAAACTAGGAAAACCTGAGGCAGAGAGAGCAAACCTTTCTGCCCTTCCATGTGCCTACATGGAAAGCCTAAGGCAGGGAGAGCGGCAGTAAAGACCCCCGGGAACAGAACAGAGCAGCATCAATGACAAACAGAAATATCATTCATAAGTCAGTGTCAGTCACACATGAAAAGGAGGAGCTGGGGTGGAGGCGGGTTGTAAAGCGGCTTGCAGTGGAAGCAGCAACAGTAGGCAGGCCAGAGCAGTTTAAATAGGGCGCCCTGAATGAGATATGCCAATTGTGACTCCCTGTCATCAGTCAGCTGCTCCATCAGTTGATTGGGCTGTTTGAGATCAGCTGATGTAGCTGGGACAATTGTGTCCTGCCTGAATCAACGCTATACTCAGACTTTACTGCATTACTCTCAGCAGAAACAGAAATAGCAGTGCGCCAGGTGCAGGCTCACCCGGCTTTTAAAGGGCATGAGAGATGACACTGATTTAAATCTAAATTTATGTTACACCTAAAACACACTTGTGATTGACTAAGGCAATAAATACAACCTCTTTGTCCCTCGTACCTTACCTTGAACCCAGAGTATAAGCTGCTTGAATAGCAAAAGTGGAGTTGGACACGCCCTAAATGCAATCGTGCCGTGAGCTTTAGACCATGTGCTATGGATTGTTAAAATAGGACCCACAGTCTCAGTGTTCTAGACAGTAATAATTCAGTGACAGACTTAAAAGGAAATCTTACTAGTATATTTCTTTCTTATTCTCAAAAAAAGTTACATTGTGCTCGTTCATCAGTGAAGTGAATTTTCTGATCATTGGGTATTTGAACAGCTTAACTTTTACTCAAAAGGGAAACAGTCAGCAGAAGTTCATCATAGAAACCACGGCTCAATAAAAAACAAATATTTGTCCTCTATCATAGAAACCTATTCATTTTTTTGCTCAGTAGTAGCCTTGATGATGGTCATTCCTGTCCTCTTTCTCCTCGTTACTATGGTAACAAGATGTCAATCGATGTGGCATCTCCATCCTCATCTCCAACTGTCCTCTCGATCAGAGCTCCGTAACCACGGAGACGGAGTGAGAGGAGAGGGTTTTTTTTTCAAGGTTTTTTTTTATCATGGTTCAGACGGAGCTGCTGTCTGCTGCTGTGCCTTGCTCAAGGGCTCCTCAAGGGAGAGGAGGAGAAAAAGGAGGGAGGAAGGAAAGCAAGAGGGAACAAGGGAAGAGAAAGGGTCAAGAAAGAAAGGAATAGAAAGAAAAAAAGAAAAGCAAGGGAGAAGGAGGGGGATGTAAGGAAGGAAGCAAGAGAAGAAGGAAGGGAAAATGAGAGGATAGAAAAGAAGGAAATAAATGAGGAAGAAAGTAGGAAAATGAAAAGTAGGGAGGAGGAAGAGTAAAGGAAGGAGGAAAGGAAGAAAGAAAGAACAAACAGCAAAGGAAAAGAGAATCGAAAGTAGGAGAACTGAAGGAAAGGGACCAGAGGAGAGAGGAAGGAAAGAGGGATTAAAGGAATCAAGAGCAGAGGAGGATCAAAGTATGGAGAGAGGAAGGACAAAGGGTAAAGGAGTAAGTCAAGGAGGGAAAGAAGGAAAGAAAAAAAGCAAGAGAATGCAGGGTGGAAGACAGGTTTTGCAAAGAAGGAAGCAAGGGAGGAAGGGAATGAAAATCAAGTAGGAGGAAGGTAGGATAGGCAAGTAGGGGAGGAGGGAAGAAGAGGAGTAAGGGAAGGAGAAAATGAGAGGAATAAAGAACAGCATAAAGGAAAAGAGAAAGGAGAGTAGGAGGTACACACAGGGAAAGGATAAGAGGAAGGAAAGGAGGATTAAAGGAATTAAAGAAGGAAGGAAAGACTGAAAGAGGAAATAAAAAGGGAGGAGTAAGAGAAATGTATAAAGGACAGACAAGGACAGGAAGAGAGAGAAATAAAAGCAACAAGAGAAGGAGAGGCACATGGGAGAATGAAGAGATGAAGGGAAAGAAAAATGACAAGAAAAAAGATGGAAAGAAAGGAGAAGGAACAAAGTAAGAAAAACAAAACAAAAAGACTTATGGAATGAAAGAAAGAAACAACAGCAAAAGAAGGAGAAGGAGAGAGAGGAAAGGACTTATAACAGGGTGTGAGTAAAGAAGGAGAAAAGGACTAATAGAAGGAAAAAAGGAGACGTCCAAAGTAAAGAAGGGAGAAAGGATGAATGAAATCAGAGAGAAATAAATAACCTCAACAGTAGAAGTGAAAGAAGGAGAGAGGGATAGACATGGTAGGGAAGGAAGAAAAGAGAAAGAACGAAGGAGAGATGAATGAGGGGAGAAGGAAAAGGGGGAGTAAGAAATGGAGAGGAAGAGGTGAAGGAAAGAAAACAAGGAGGCAAGGGAAGGAAAGAAAGGAGACGAGGAGAGAGCACGAATCATATAACAAAACAGGACATGGGCGCCTTCCTGAATGTGATCATTACATCACTTCCTGTGCTTGTTCTCTCACACACACACACACACACACACACACACACACACACACACACACAACACACACACACACACAGTGGGATTGTGGGTGTTAGACAGTTTAAGCAGCTTTAAAGGAGAAGATACAGAGACGTAATCTGACTCTTAATTCTTACTGTCTCATCTCTGTGTGTGTGTGTGTGTGTGTGTGTGTGTGTGTGTGTGTGTGTGTGTGTGTGTGATTACCCAGGATAATAACATGAATGTAGTTCAGTGAGTACAAGAAGCTTCTCTTTGCATTATATAAAATGACTGAATTGGATCTTTGTGTCTCTGTTGTCCTCCATGTTTTTCTGTCACTCAGCTCTTATGTCACCCTTTGTCTTTGGTTTTATAATACAACACAGTCAAAGTTTTTTTTTTTTTTTTTAACATTCAACAAGTCATCTCCTCTCTTTGTCTCTCTTCTTTTATTGTCTCCTCTCCTCATCACTTCTCTCTCCTCCTTATCTCATTCACCTTCTCCTTGTATTTTGTCCTTATTACTTCACTCTTACTTGCCTTGTATTTCTTCTTTCTTTCCTTCATCCTGCTGTTCTGCTACCCACCCTGACTAAATTGCTGTGAATCATTTTTTAAGCTAGTCCTGTCTTTTGGAACCCATTGGTACCAACTACACTCATCAGTCATTTTATTAGGTACATCTTGCTAGTGCTGGGTTGGACCCCTTTTGCCTTCAGAACTGCCTTAATCCTTCATGGCATAGATTCTCCTCTGACCTCTGGCATCAACATATCTTCTCTTTTTTAGGACCATCCTAGAGATGGTGGTGCTTGAAAATCCCAGTATATCAGCAGTTTCTGAAGCCTATCTAGTGCCAACAACCATGCCACGTTCAGAATCAGGTCGTCTTGACCATGTCTACATGCCTAAATGCATTGAGTTCCTGCCACATGATTGGCTGATTAGCTACCTAGTAAAGTGGCTGGTGAGTATATGTCAGCACAGCCTATAGGGAAGGGGTTAAATAACGCTTCAAAGTTAGGCTAAATTTTGTGAGGGAACAACCTGCGAGGCTATTTTCAAAGGGGTCTCATTAACACTCACCTCTAGATATCTGGATGAAAATGGGGGTACCCACCCAATATAGGTACCCACGAGTGTCCTTAAACTTGAGGAGGCATGTTCGCTAGTAACAGTTTTGTTCCTCACAATCAATGCACTCCTTGAAATTAGAGCTGTATATTTGTCTTTTTAAGAAAAAGGACAATCAGCCTATTTTAAGAACAATGAATCACCTAACATGTAAATACAGAGACATAACACATTAAAACAGGATTGTTGTTGAACTCACAATGTTAACTGTATCTGTATCACTCTATGCACATCAGACAAGTAGTAAAATTAACTGTAAAAATAAGAAACCAAGGTACATCTGTATGTGATTCCTTAACTCTCATATTGACATAGTTTTCAATAGCCTTTATACTTCAACAACATTGACGAAGTCCTAAACATCAGCTATGGCTTTTAGTTTTCATGTGCCACCCAAAGATTTTCAGTGGCCACATCTGGCCAGTTTTGTGAAAGAAAAATTCTGGGGGTGCCACTGCTCCTCTCCTGCCCTTCTCTTGCTTCTCTTCTCTTCTCCTTTCCCCTCCTAAACCGTCAGACCTGTAGGTTGTGATTTGCACAATTTGACATGTAAATAGTTATGCTAATTCATGCGTGGGTCTTTCTTCCTGCTTTTCATAATGTTGATCTTGTGTTCAGGTTTCATGCCTTTGGATGCTGTGGTTTCATATTTCCCATGTGTGTGTAAATGTTGATTTCTACAGACTTGATTGGTTTGAATGAGAGTTATAATCTGTTGTGTTGTTTCCATCTCTATCTGCCTGTCAATCAAAATGTAAAGGCCGGTGTTGACATCTGTTGTTTTTTCTTAATGCATTTTATTTCTGAGTTGTTGTTTTTTTAACATTTTAACAACAGATAAACACAGACATTAGAAATACAGGAGAAAGAAGAAAAAAATCAAATAAAATTCATAATAATACTAAAAATAGTGGTAATAAATTAATGATAAGAAAATATAAGATAAGGGATAACAAGGTTTTTATTTACTGGTCCATATACGTCCCTACCCTCACCTATGGTCATGATCTCTGGGTAGTGACTGCAAGAATGAGATTGCTGATAGAAGTGGCTGAAATGAGTTTCCTCCAAAGGGTGGCTGGGCTCAGCCTTAGAGATAGGGTGAGGAGTTTGAACATCCAGAGGGAGCTTAGAGTAGAGCTGCTGCTCCTTTGTGTTGAAAGGGTTCTGTTGAGGTGGTTCGGGCATCTGATCAGGATGCCTCCTGGGCGCCTCCTGCTGGAGGTGCTTTGGGCACGTCATACTGGTAGGAGGCCCGGGGCAGACCCAGAACATGCTGGAGGGATTACATATCTCATCTGGCCTGGAAACGCCTTGGAGTCCCCCAGGAGGAGCTGGGAAGCATTGCTGGGGAGAGGGACATCTGAGGTGCTTTGCTTGGCCTGCTGCCCTTGTGACCTGGCTCCGGATAAGTAGATGAAAATGGATGGATGGATGGATGGATAATAAACTGCCAGCTTAATTAAAGAAAGTACAACTATGTGCAAGTTTGTACTATGTCCACAAGAAGGTTGAAGCTGAAGGATAGCATCCGTGGGGTAAAGACCATGGATGGTCAGGAAAGGTCTAAGGAAGACCTAGTGTTCTGGCAGAATGGTCAGTTCGATGCAGGGAAGCAGTCCAATGTGTTTAGTACGCTCACGTCCTTAACCTTTTGATATGTTCAATAAAGGCTTCCCAGATTTTAAAAACCTTGATAAGGGATTTAGAGAGTTTACCTGATTTCTTTAAGATGTAGACAAGAAACTGTGTCATTGAGCCATTTTGTAAAGCAAGGAGGGGAAGCTGATTTCCATTCTCACAAAATAACCCTTTTTATTATGACTATACCAAACATAAGAGCTTGCTGTAGTGCAGGGGAAAGAGTCTTGAGACTAATCAGAACAGCCCAGTGTCACAGTGAGACAGTCAGGGACTAATTGTTTGCTATATATGTATGCTATATATGCTATGAATTCCTGGGTTTGGGGCAAGACCAGAAAAGGTGACCTAAGGACCCCACTTCTGATTTACACTTGTCACATGTCGCAGACACAGAGGGGAGTATTCCGTTCAATTGGGCCTAGGGTTTTGGTATCGTTTCTTGATGCAGTTTGAGCTTCTGTAGGTGGCACTCTTTTTTCCTTGCCTCGTCTTCCTCTCTGTCTTAGTCCATGTTGCCTATCACTGCTCATACTAGCTTCACAATTCGTCTTCTGCTGGTTTTCCTCTCTTGTAGACATTATGGCCGGTGTGACTGTGATGTCAGCCACAGGTCTCTGAAGGGATGTTTTTAAAATTTGGTTTGGGTTGAAACACATGAAATAGTTTTAGTGTCTCAACATGTTGAGTCTTTGGAGATTTTGAAACATAGTTAATCACATTGACAGCTGATGTTGAAGATATGAAGAAAATTTAACTTGTATTTGAAGTTAAACTGAAGTACGTGAGTACTTAAAGTGGTAGTTGAAACTGAAAGAAGTTGAAGTGGAAGCTATTAAGTGAAATAAAGTTGAGCCTCAAGCTGAACCACTAAAAGACAAAAGTGGCAGTTGAAACTGAATTACTGGAAGGAATTGAAGTGGTGTTGAATTACTTAAAGCGATACTTTACCAATTTCAACTAGGTCTGTGTGGCGGTGTTGTGGGGTGAGTATGCAGAAGAACAGGGTTTAGCCTCCCCCAGGCCAGCAGCACAGGGAACTCCTGGTGGTGACACATTAACACATTTAGAGCTGTAACTCTTTGTCCATTAATTGATTAGTTGATCACCAGAATATTACCAGGAAACAATGTCCATATGTGTTTCTGTCTTTTTTCAGTCAAAACTTTCCAGCATCTACAGTTGATGATTTGCTGTTTTCACATAGTGTTGCTAGACCAAACAAGCAATTTGGACACATCTCTGGGAAACTGTGAAGAACATTATAATGCCTCTGTGCCAATGGGAAGGGAATTTCCTCAAATTTGGCACAAACATCAACCTGGACTCAAGAAAGAACTGATTAGATTTTGGTGGTCATAGGTCACTGTGACCTCATAAACATGTTTTTGGCCATAACTTAAGAATTTAAACGTTAATTTTGACAACATTTCACACAGAAGTGTAGGATGTGTAATAGGTTGTAACAGGATAAAATAATAAAGTGATGACATTTTATACCCAAAAGGTCATCTTCACTGTGACCTAATGTTCTGCATTATGCAGAATTCATACTTATGCATCAAATCGACATGGTACATTCAGCTCTGCATCGACTTAGGCTACAGTGTAGGCTCTGACGTGCACCTCCCAGAGATGTAACTACACGTTGTGGTGACGCAGACCTTGTGTCTATTTTTGTAAGCTGAAGCCATTTCCCTCAGTGGAAACAAAGCTTTTATTTAATTTCACAGATAAGAAACAATAAGTTGAGAAGACAGTAAAGCCTCCACAAAAATAGCATTTTAAGTCTTGTGTGTGATTTATCCTGGCTTCATATGGGGAGAGGAAATATCCGCTCATTGCTAGGCTAATTTATA
Organism: Cephalopholis sonnerati; assembly: GCA_019142605.1. Classification (NCBI taxonomy): domain Eukaryota; kingdom Metazoa; phylum Chordata; class Actinopteri; order Perciformes; family Serranidae; genus Cephalopholis; species Cephalopholis sonnerati. Next base: position 25,422,392 of record JAGQAX010000019.1, read on the forward strand.
CAATGTAAAATGCCATAGGCTTGTGCTAATAATGTTAGCATGTTGTATTTGTTTGGAAAACATGTTAAGTATAAGACAGTTTTGTAGGTGAACCTTGTGAGTTGTAATGGAACCAAATTTTGTAACATTACCTTTGTTAAATGTTGCTGTTGTCCCTGGCTTCAAATCAGTAGAGGAAAAGTTCGCTAGCTGCTAGGCTAATTTATACAATGTAAAATGCCATAGGCTTGTGCTAAAAACATTAACATGTTGTATTTGTGGGGAAAATGTGTCCAGATAAAGACAAGTGCTTTGTCTGTGAATGCTGCGAGTTATAGTGAAGCTGATTTGTGTACTTGTGTTTGAAACTGTCTCCATTAAGCCATGTTTAATGTGTGTTTTGAATCAACTAAACTTTACAGCGCTTAACAGAATCCCGCTGCTAACTAGTGTTTTGAAGGTGTAACTGCAGAGTGACACAGGCACACCACCGCACAAGTATAAATGCTCATAACGGTGTAGGTAACGTGCATGGGGTACAGTGTAGGCTCTGCATAGAGCTGACGCACAAGTATAAATTAATCCCGCTTAAAACACCATTATTCAACACCATAACTCAGGACCAGGAGGGGAGACATTTGGTCAGATACTGAATTGTTCACACTAATCAAGTGTGTTAACCTTGAAACTGTGCTGATTGTATAGATAGTCTGTACTGCCAAGGAGAAGGTGTGTATGAAGCATCCACGTTTTAGCATTTGAAGCTTCTTTGCAGCAACGTCCATGTTTGAAGCATTGTCAGCTGTCATGGCTACATATTGGTCTGGACAGACATGGATGTAAACTGCAGTTTGACTGGTTGGCGGAGGCATAAGACGACAAATCAAGAAAGTAATTGGCAGATAATATAATAATGAAAATGTACTCATTAGTTGCAGCCCTGAACACCTTATAAAAACTGTGAAACAAACTCCCTGAGGAGAAAACGATCTTCAGTACAGTCAGTGTTTTTCAGAGCAGCATTAGAGGAAGAGCAGTTTAAAGCGCATCATGCCTGACTTGAACATTGAGCCGTGCTGGCGTCCACTTGTTCCAATCCAATAGGAAATTTACACATCACTTTACAGCAGCAAAAAAAAAAAAAAAATACCACAGAGTTTAGTTTGATTTTCATTTGGACGTACAGCTCAGTTAAGTCTCAAGTCATTTCCAATAAATGTTGTCTTCAAGGCTGTTATAGCTCATTATGGCTGTAGTCGTTTTCATGGGAGATGTAGTGTCTGAAATGTTCCCAGTTGGGAAGGTGTAAATCTGTTTGATTTACACAGCAGAGTTTGGCTGAAAAAGAGTCTTCAGGGTATCTCCAGTGAATATGAAGGTTAGAAAACCACCAGAGTCTCTGTTTCATCTTGTGTAGAAACAAAATGTCTTCAATATTACCATTCACACAGAGTTCTTTTGATTTTATTTTATCTATTTTTACCATTATTGTGATTTATCTGTCATGTTTCATTGAGTCTTTATACAAAGCCGAGTCCCATATGTCGACTTCTGATGATCATTTTCATTCAAAACAATACAAATAAAGACAATTACCTTTTTAATTTTTAATTTTCTGGAACATTTCAGTTAACAGGAAATATTTGAGTGAGTGTGTTGGATTTGAAGAATTAGAAAAATACCTAAACAGGTCTGATGACTGTCAGAGCCTCTTCTGATCACCACACGCTGTGACATGTGTGTGTGGGTGTGTTTGTACCTTTTGTGTGTGTTTGTGTGTGTTGTTGGGGGATGGGGAAGGCCTACGGTTAATTATAGAGTTTGGTTGGGGACCAGATGAGAACAGTGGGGCTATAGAGCTCTCACAGGTGCACATACGCACACACACACGCACTTGATGTTCTCGCAGCATGACCACTGTCCTCATTTCTGTCAATCAGAGACCATTTATTACCATCATCAACACTGTGTGTGTGGGTATGTGTGTTTGTGAAGGTTGTCAACATGCGTTCACATTGACGTACGTACACAACATTATAGTGGAAAAAAGAACAACCGTAATGGTGAATATCTGTTGCAGGTAACACCGTCTCTCAAACAGTTAAATTACATTTTCCAGTGGCCAGTGCAGGGTTGACTGTAGACTGATATTTGTCGTAGTGATTGACTTCACAAAAACCCCAGAGTCTTTTTTTGGGGTCATAATTTCTCGCCAGTGAAGAGGAGCTCATTGCTTGTGCATCCAGTCACCTGGTATATTATGTGTTGCACAATTCAAACGAACTCTGGTGCCCTTCCCTGTTTGGTTTAGTTTGTTCTGGCTGTTTCAGAGCTCTAGTGCAGACCAAACAGCTTAAAAAGATGGGCTTCAGTTTCTGTCGGACTTTGTGAAGGTTTGGGATATGAAAGCTATAAGGAACAGTTATAGGATTTTGTGTCGGTAGGATAGATATTTGATTTTTAGCAGGAATTCCAAAGATAAACTACTGTTGGTTTCATCTCTTGTTCTCTTGAACTATCAAGGAGGTTATCTATAATATTGCACAATATCGTGGTAACCACAGCAAACACGCATGTGCGTCATCAGGTGAATGCGGGGATTTTCTCTGTGACATGAGAAAGTGAGAATGTGGCATGGTTTTGGCAGTTCCTCATTGGAAAGTGAATAATCGTAGAGGTACACTTACCTTGAATAGATGCATTGAAAGAACTCGTGCTTATTACTCAATGCCTTTTTATGTTTCAAAAGATTATGCGTCAAAGTGGTTTGGTCCACTTCCCAACATCCCTCCTAGGAAAAGGAAGTGAGACAGCACCTGTACACGGACAAGAGATGCTTGTGACCCATGACCCGATTATCATAGGTTTCTAAAAATGCAGTGCAGTGAGGATACAGATATTTCATACACCACAGACATAAAGCGCAGTCCTGCCAACCAGTGTTGGGCTTGTTACTCTAAAATTGTATTTTATTACCCATTACTCTTTTCAAAAGTATCGTTATTGCTTTACTTATTACTCCCTGCCAACAGTAAAAGTTACACTACTCGTTGTATTACTTTCCAGTTACACTTCATAAAATTGGTAATTGCGTATCTCCCCAGAGTTCAGATGTGTGCCTCTTTGTGAATGTCAGGGGAATCTCCATTATGCGTAGCTAAGGCTAGATGGCTTCTTTTTTACCTGGGGCTTTTCTGTTGCCTGTGACCAGTATTTTCCCAACGCTCTGCCTTAAAAACAGAGACTCACTCATGGAGCAACATCTCATCCACCACATATCCAGACACAAACCTCAGTGCTTCTCTGTAGCCTGCAACTGTCAACAATTGAAATCCAGTGTTGGTTGTTTAGCCAGTGCAGGGCTACAGCCGACCTCCGCGGCCGAGGAGGGCACACCTTTGGTGGGGTGCATTTTCTGCAGCTTCACGTTGTTGTGTTGTCAGTCATAGTACCTGAGGTGTTCCAAACCGGAGGTTTGAGAACATGTTTGTTGCAGTGGAAAGAAATTTAGAAGGAATACCTGCAGCAACTGTGTTCTTGTCACCTTTGGGATGATGATGGGAATATTATCAGCCACTAAAGTATGTGTTTCCAGCTTGCTTGCTGCTTTATGATCGTCCCGCACAGTGCGCCGATTACTTAAATTAATATACTGATGTGATTGTTGTATTTCAAGTCAGTAGTGATGTGATAAGAAAAGTAACATTGTAACAAGGTGTTTGGTTTTGAAGTAACTGTAATGTTATTACTGAAATTTTATTAGCAATTAGTTACACTACTGGTTACTGGGAAAAGTAATGTTATTACTGTAACACGTTCACATCACAACCCATTCAGCCTACATCGGACCTGGTCATAAGTCAGTTGTCACTCTGATTGTCACTGTTAGTCGAGACCCCTTTCCCTTTCTCTCCCTCTTGCTCTTCATTCAGGAGAGAAGAATATGTTTGAATATTATCACATTTTTCGAATAATCCAAATTTTAAAGCAAGCTCCAATTGCCAGATGTATTCTATAATCAAGAGCCAGTGTTTCCCTTAGATTGACTGCTCTAGGATGGTGGATGGACCAGGGGTGTATGCTAACCCAATCAATGAAACTGACTCTAGTAACACACATGAAACATGTCTTTACAACAGGATCATTTCTGTTCCTAGTTCTCTGACCAGGACTAGCGTTACCTCCAGTGCTAGGGTCTGTGGCTAGATTCAGGTTGGATTTGAGCTCGATTTACAGACCTCGAGGCCAGTTGACTTGTCCATCTTTGGTTTTTGGGAACTTGCTTTTATTACACTTAGCATAACAAGTTGTCAACTCGAGTAACGTTTACTTCACCTGTCTCTCTTCTACTATGCTATGGCCCATGTCTGCGCCGCACAGAGGCCCCCACATTCACAAATCATTGATTTACAAAATGATTGGACATTTGATGTTTTTTTTTATTTTTGGCATTTTAAAAAAAATTGTTGGCCTCCTAGCAGGGGCCCTGTTGGTATACAATACTGGGGAAACACAGAGCTATGATCAAATCCCACATCCAATTGTACAAGATGCCAACAAGTGTCAGTGTACACCAGCAGCTAAAGCAGTTACCTTACGTACTCTGTAAGTGGATGTTTCAGAGAGTTCTGACAGGATGATACTTAAAATATTTTCTCCATTTTCACCATGATGTTTTAGTCCGCAATAAAGTCGGCATCACAAGGAATCTAATAGTACAGTAATAATTACAATATGTTTGGCATCACCTTTGGTATCCCCCTCCCTCAGGAGAATGTTTATGTTTATTGTCCCCGACCAAAAGTGAGATTAAATATCTGCCCTTGCTCTGTACCAGCAAAATAACAAATACAATATCACGTTTTTTTTTTTTCCTCTTCATAGACAAGCTTGACTGAATTCACACACACACACATACACACACACACACACACACACACACACGTACACACAAACAAATATCTCATTTATAATAGTACAAAGAGCGGCTCAATGGTCATACTCAGTTACAGGCCTGTTTTTGTCCTCAGTGATCACACACACACACACACACACACACACATATGCACGCGTACACAACCACACACACACACACACACACACACAGAGGGTAACTGTATTAATAGGAGTCTGTTTTGTGTCAAGCAGGTCTTAATAGGATCAGTGTGAGAGACATGGAGCTGTCTGTCAGTCTAAGTTCATTAACTGATGATAGATGACCTGCACTGTGCACGTGTGTGTGTGTGTGTGTGTGTCTGTGTGTGTGTGTGTGTGTGTGTGTGTGTGTGTGTGTGTGTGTGTGTGTGTGTGTGTGTGTGTGTGTGTGTGTATGTGTGTGTGTGTGTGTGTGCGCTTGAAAGAGAGAGATGTGTGTATGTGTGCTTTTAAGAGTGTGTTTTCCTGCTTGTGTGTAAATTCTCTCTCTGGTGTAATTTATAGCCCTCAATCGGAGGCCTTATCAGGTGCAGGACACATGGACGCCTCCTTCTCTCCTCCTTCTCTCCTCCTCCTCCACGTCTTTTAACTCCTGCACACCAAGATGTATTTCTCCCTCCTCCTCTTGCTTTTCTCCCTCTCTTTCAATCTCTCACCTCCTCTTACTTTTCAATACTGAGGGATGCTTCCTTTAATTGCTGCCCTCCTCATCCTCTTTCTCCCCACCTTCACTTCCAGTCCTCTTGCATCTGGACCAGCCATCATTAAACTCCCCTGCTCTGCTTTTATTTCATTTTCCTCCCCTGTCTTCTTCTCTCCTGTTTCTAAACAGACTGTATTTGCAGGACAAAAACATATGTGTTGCCAAAGTGTTATAAAGAGTACAGTATGTGTAAATGTAACACATCCAGAGTATGATAAAAGACACAACCAGCACCATTTATTTCAGGTTTGAATATTCAAATAAATATTAGAGCATATTGATCAGCTTCAAGGACTGTACACTGAAGTGAAGCAAATCTTCTTTTTTTTTTCTCACAATGCCAAAAGTTTGATAGTGATACTATCATGACAACTGATCAAGTGCATGTTCCCTAAAGCTAACTGACCAAGTGCATGTTCCCTTAAGCTAACTGATCAAGTGTATGCTCCCTAGAGTTAACTGATCAAGTGTATGCTCCCTAGAGTTAACTGATCAAGTGTATGTTCCCTAAAGGTAACTAACCAAGTGTGCTTCATAAATTCAATTGATCAAGTTTGTGTTGCCTAAATACATCCGATCAAGTCTATGTTCCCTAAAGCTAACTGATCAAGTCTATGTTATCAATTGTATGTTCCCTAAAGCTAACTGACTAAGTGTATGTTCCCTAAAGCTAACTGATCAAGTCTGTGTTATCAAGTGTATGTTCCCTAAAGCTAACTGATCAAGTCTATGTTATCAAGTGTATGTTCCCTAAAGCTAACTGATTAAGGGTATGTTCCCTAAAGCTAGCTGACCGAGTGTATGTTCCCTAAAGCTAAGTGATCAAGTCTATGTTATCAAGTGTATGTTCCCTAAAGCTAAGTGATCAAGTCTATGTTCCCTAAAGCTAACTGACCAAGTGTATGTTCCCTAAAGCTAACTGATCAAGTCTATGTTCCCTAAAGCTAACTGACCAAGTGTATGTTCCCTAAAGCTAACTGATCAAGTGTATCTTTCCCAAAGCTAGCTGATCAAGTGTATGTTCCCTAAAGCTAACTGATGAAGTGTATGTTCCCCAAAGCTAATTGATCAAGTGTATCTTTCCCAAAGCTAGCTGATCAAGTGTATGTTCCCTAAAGCTAACTGATGAAGTGTATGTTCCCCAAAGCTAATTGATCAAGTCTATGTTATCAAGTCTGTGTTCCCTAAAGCTAACTAATCAAGTCTATGTTATCAAGTGTATGTTCCCTAAAGCTAACTGACCAAGTGTATGTTCCCTAAGCTAACTGATCAAGTGTATCTTTCCCAAAGCTAGCTGATCAAGTGTATGTTCCCTAAAGCTAGCTGACCAAGTGTATGTTCCCTAAAGCTAACTGATCAAGTGTATCTTTCCCAAAGCTAGCTGATCAAGTGTATGTTCCCTAAAGCTAACTGATGAAGTGTATGTTCCCCAAAGCTAATTGATCAAGTGTCTGTTCCCTAAATACATCTGGTCATCTAAATCCATCTAATCAAGTGTTTTATCCCCAGATCCACGTTATCTAATGCATGTTCCCTAGATTTTAAACTGATGAATCCAGGTGTTCATCAGTTGATTCTATTGAAATATCTGCCAAGTTATTAAATTTCCAATCTATCAACCCAAGTGACTGAGGAATATGCGTTACTGCTGTTTAAATATACGTTCCTTAATCCAATTTACCATCAAATATATTTGCGTAATCTTCATTAATCCTGCTAAAATTATGTTCTATACATTCTATTATATTTTATCATTGTCTACAAATATGCAGCCCAAAGCTACTTTTGTTGAGTGACTTTTGGTTTGACTCCAAAAGGCTTTTTGTAACCGAACCAGTTTATTTCTATTGTACTAACATCAACACACACACATTCACACACTCACACACACAAACACACACACTCAAACACAGATAAGCTGACATTCCAAATGACTCGACAATGAATGTAAGCTGCTCACTATACACACACTGACACAATGGAGAGCCTATTGAGGAGAGATTTGTGCACTACAATACATGAGACGACTGCGAGCATGTGTGTGTGTGTGTGTGTGTGTGTGTGTGTGTGTGCGCTGTAAGCAAGAGCTGTGTTTGCACATTTCAGTCGACCTGGATGAACTGATCTACCTGTCATGTACAAAACACATCCCTTCCTTTCTTTCTCTGTTGATGTCAGTGTGTGTGAAGTCCTCATATTTACACAGTTTACCTTTATGATACGGTGGGTTGGACATCACTGTCCACTCGCAGACAACAGCACTGGTGTATTTTTATCTATAAAGCAATATTGGGCAAATTTCCAGCCTACCTCTGCACCCTTCTGTGTGTCAGCTCTGGTAGTTACCAGCTACACACCTCCAAGTGGGTTGCTGTTTAATGTACTTCAAGTTTTAAGAGATCTGGGGAAACATTCTCCTACTCTGCACCTTGGACATGGAACAATCTTCAACAAGACTTAAATTGGCAACACTTATATCCACTGATGAATTTAAGGGCATCATAAAGCTTGTGGTGACAGGGACGTGCTTGTTTTTCTTGAGAAGCCACTATGTTTGAATAGTTGTTGTTTTACTGTACATTTTTGTATTATATGTTGTATTTGTTGCATTTTAATGGGTTTTGATTGGCTGTCACCTTGGCCAGGTCTCTCTTGTAGGAGAAATGTTCCATCTCTTCCTGGTTAAATAAAGGTTAAATAAATAAAAATAAATAAATAAAATAAAACAGGTGCTCTGTCAGTGTCATATCCTCCTGATACCCGAACTTTTGTTTGGTATACATATTTAATTTCTCCTAGCTATTTGAGATCAGTAAGACCTGTTAAGTATAAAAACATTGTCAATGATAATTAAGTCCCGATGTTCCCAAACGAGACGATTATGTAGTCCCAATGTCAAAAGTGTACTTCCTAATTAACAGCATCTTATCTTGTTACTGTTGCTAAAATTGGTCAAATTTGTTGCCATATCAAACTACAAACATTATTAATCATAAATAAACAAGTTTAAACCATGACATGTGATCAGGTTTTGGACCTTGTCCACTTTTGTCTTGGGATCGGCTGCAGACTGACTTGGCAAAGATGGCTGCCATCTTGTTTTCACATGGATTAGTGTAGTGTGCTCATGCTACCACTAGATGGCACAAAAAGTGTCAACGAATGAGGACAATAGGTCTGTTAAGTAGAATGAAGTATGAGGTCAAGTAAAGCCAAAATGTGACATCCTCATATGAAGGCACAGGGTCTCAGTAGGATATGGCTGGTACCCAAAAGATTCGTATGGCTGTTTTCTGATCAGCCACCTCTGTCGTTCATGTAGATTTTGAGAACTGAAACTACTTTGTTTTGGTTAAGAAAAGATCGTAGTCATTGTTGGTAGTAGATGTCAGAATAAATGTTGGCATTGTACATTTCTGCAAACTACTAATATGTTAGATTATTCAACAATGTTTCAACAATGTTGTGGTTACAGTGTGGTTAGGCGTAGGCAGAAAAACCACATGGTCATGGTTAGGAAAAGATCACGTTTTGGCTTAAAATACCTGGTTTTGATGGCACAGTCCCTGTTGGGAAAGCAGGAGCGTCTCTGTAGAGAATAACCACATTTTGTACCATTATCCCAGCAGGAAATGCAGCGATGTCTCGGTGAAAGGAACCGCTTTTCTTGGTGCTATTTCCAATGGGCTGCTAAAATGCAACCAAGTTAATTGCCCAATAAGCTGCTAGAAACACTGCGACAGACTTGCTAAATCACAACCTGATTATGTTGTTAGTTGGTCTGGTGACACAGCATCCATCATCCCGTCCACCTCCCAATGACAAAGTCAGCTTACACACTACGTCACTTTAGAAATGCTGATATGATATGAATGAAACATGCAAATGTAACGTATCTGTGGTTTGCGGTAATGTATAGTGCCAACATTTTCTTCCAGCAAATGGGCTGGAGATAAAGAAGGATATGAATTGCTGGCTCCTGTGTCGGAGTCACATTTATAACTTGTCCTTCCAGATCTGTACCCTGGTTGTGAGCGCTGAACTTACTGTGTTTATTAAGCTTAGGTTGGTTGTTGTTAAATCTTGTCAGTCGATCCACCATTTTGGTCCTGACTGAAATATCTTCATAGCTATTGCCATGTAGTTGTACACAGACATTCATTGTCCCCAAAGGATGAAGCCCACTGACTCTGGTGATCCCCTGAGTTGCCCTCTAGTGCCACCATGAGGTTGACATTCATGGGTTTTAGAGAAATATCTCAGCAGGTATTGGAGGGGTTGGCCTTCATTTTGTACAGACATTCATGTCCCCCTCAGAGTGAATTGTAATAACTATAGTGATCCCCTGACTTTCCATCCAGCACCATTACTAGGTGACCTGCGACCTCTCAGGCAGCAGGCTGACCTTTGACAGATATGACATGATGATGCAGTGTAATGACAGGGAGGGATTACTGGTTTGCAGAAGGCTTAAAGGACCATTAAATTAAACAAAGACACATTAAAGGCTCTACAATCATAATCAATAATGTTTAATGACATGGAGCGTGGAGAGAGCGATCTACTCTCCAGTAGTTGATTATAGATGCTGTACAGTAATGTTATATGTAGTGTTAAGTGTTGGAAGTGATGTGATGAAAGTGGTGATCGCTCACATGATTGAGTGATTAAATGTGGATCTGAGGACTAAAGATGTTTGCTCTATCAGCCTCTCAGTAAATGTTAACTGATGAATAAAAAACTGTGGTTTGAAACATCATGTACAATAAATTGCAGCATGGTTGTATTCCCTCATTTAATTAAAAGGGAGAGGGGTTTTTTTTGTTTTATTTTTCAGTGATGATGATGACAGTACTGTTTTAATTTTTTTTGTTTTCTTTTTTCTTCATACTACTTCATCCGTGAAGTATAAAATTTTCAGAATCTCTTATTTTCCCAAACTGTATTTCGAAAAATTCCTTTTGGATTATCACATCTCAGTTCTACTTTCCTAAACTGTACTGCTGTGTGATTCCTGTCATTTAAATCTCTGTCTTTTTTTCCTCTTCTTACAGATATGGAGGAGAGAACGGGCGCAGGGTCATGGGCGAGTGGAAGTCGTTCTTCCAAGGTAACTAACAACAACACTACTGTTATAATGTCTTTACATTAATTACTGTTTTCCTACAAATACAAAATGTTAATGTTTTTAGCACAAGCCTATGGCATTTTACATTGTTTAAATTAGCCTAGTAGCTAGCTGCCTTTTCCTCTACTCATATGAAGCCAGGATAAATCACACACAAGACTGAGGGAAATGGTTTCAGCTTACAAAAACAGACAGGAGGTCTGCATCACTGTGATGTGTAGTAACATTTCTGGGAAGGTGCACGTCTGTCCTATTAAGGACTATTATATTACTATACTGGATATCTAGGGCATATCTGCGATGTATAAAATATAAAATTTGAAATTTTGGATTTTCTGTATCAAAAGACGCAGATGAGGATGTCCAGTAGTAACTCTACTACTGCTAGTGTGACTGTCACTACAGATAGTAGTACTGCTGATATGCTGTTGCCTGTGCCATTGAAATTATTATTATAATCATGTCTTTGCAGCTTACAGTAATGAAAACTACATATATATATTGTCTGTCTCTTTCCAGAGTTATGCAGATGGGTCACAGTACATGGCGTCACATGACAGCCTCTCACCTCCGTACGCCAACTCCAGCAGACTAACAGGTACACCACAGACTGTGTGTGTGTATGTTGCATTATTTTACAAAAAAAAGTTTGATTCACTGCTTTGCTGGGTTTTGATCTGATGGTGTGAGTGTGGGAGCGTGTGTGTGTGTGTGCAGAGAATTAGTGAAACACTATCGTACACTGGAGGAGACAGGTCATCTGGCATGCAATTTCTCTCTCTCCCTCGGCCCGCTGTGTGGAAAACGCTAGGCAGTGTGTGCTCATTTACCCATGATGCTCTCTGCCTCTGGCTCTCTCCGATGTGGCGCCAGTTGTGAGCAAATGGCCACTGACACAGATAATCTGCCTCTCTCTCTCTATCTCTCTCTCTCTCACACACACACACACACACACACACACACACACACACACACACACACACACACTCACTCACAGCTTAATTACCTTTGACTGGATGCATCAAATATGGAAGATGTCAGCTCTCAGCTCTCTGGCTCTACCTGCTCTCGTCCTGTCATTTGTTGGTTTTTCACTCTTTCTCTTGTGAGACAGATGATCTTAAACCCTCCATTCTGAAGTCACAAGAGTAAACGCAGTTGTGTCTCAGCATTTTATGGAGGGATTGTGAGGTATTTTAGATGTGTTTTTGGAGAGAGATGTAAGGGCTGCTACCAGCCCGTAATGGGGCCATAGTTGTGGATAAGGTCTAAGGCCAAATGAATGTTTGTGGACACCTTGACAGGTATGAACACACTCTTACTCGCAATGCAGACACTTGGACAGTGGCCCTACACATTAAAATATGACATGCTAGGTAAGCCTGTAGCATCAGTTTTGGATGCTGGAGTGCCAATTTATACTTATTACATGTTTTGTACATGCATTACATGGATCCATTTTCACATGAGATGTACAGATTTTGCTCGTTACATGCACACAGTCCTTTTTCAAAGTAAAGAACAATAAAAACATTGTTTTAAGGTTTACCTTCAAGGTTTAGGCAACAGAAGTACATGGTTAGGGTTCTAAAAATAACAAGATGTACGCTTGGCTTGCAGGGTGGTGCAGTGGTTAGCATTGTTGCCTCACAGCAAGTGGGTTTCAGTTCGAATCAAGGGTGAGGTTTTTGAACCCAGGGTGGGGGAGCCCTTTTGTTCGGGGTTGCATGTTGTCCCTGTGTCAGCGTGGGTTTTGTCCAGGTGCTCCGGCTTCCTCCCACAGTCCAAAGACTCACAGGTTAGGTTAAGTGGTGACTCTAAATTGGCTATAGGTGTGAATGTGAGTGTGAATGGTTGTCCGTCTCTATGTGTCAGCCCTGTGATAGTTCGGTGACCTGTCCAGGGTGTACCCTGCCTCTCACCCAGTGTCAGCTGGGATAGGCTCCAGCCCTCTTGCGATTCCTAACACAATAAGCAGTTATAGAAAATGAGTGAATGAATGCATACAGTCCCTTTTCAAAGTAAACAACTGTAAAAAAAAAATTGAGTTAAGGTTTACTTTAAAGGTTTAGGCAACAGAAGTACGTGGTTAACTATGATTGTCACTAATGTAATGTCACATCATGTGACATACATCATTATTGTATTATGCTACACACTATGTTGTTTTTAAAGTAATTTGATTGACTTTTAATTTTGTATGGGACACAAACAGCGGTCTCATGGGTCAAAGTCCTGCACTTGTTGGACCCTGCGCAAACAGCCTCTTGCTTTCGTTTTCCCTAAACTGTCATTGCAAAGCTGTAAGCCAACGATTTAAAAAATATGAAATGTGATATAATTTCATACTGTAGCAGGTTTCCCTTTTGGAAGTAAGGGTTCTAGACAATGACTGTATGTATACTGTGTCTTTTCTGCACAATAGCAATTAACGCAGTGTCGAGTTCCAGCCCATACACCTGTCAGACCAACTGCAAGCAGTGCCATTGATTACAAGCAAACTGATTGGCACACTCAGCTGTCAATCATGACGTCTACCCCCATTTCTTTTTTTACAGCATCAAATTACTAATTAAAACCAAACTTATTAGAGAAATGAACACTTGAATATGCATCAAAGTGATAGGAACTACTAAAATGACAAAGTCCGTCTTTGGGGTAAATTTATTTGACGTGTACTTTGATTTTTTCGTTTGGCCCGTGTCCCACCTGCTAACATGGAGAGGGCAGGGTTTATGACCTCTACTGCAGCCAGTCACCAAGGGGAAACAGAGATGTTTTTGCTTCACTTTTAGGGGGATGTCAAGTCGTCGTTTGGTTCTAAACTGAACCAGGGAAACAGTTTCGCTTCAGTCCATCAGTTTTTTGGTTGTATCTCCAAAACTCTGGGTTTTAGAGGGAAGTTTGAATATGTGCAAACACCTGTAAAGATCAATTCTGTGTTTGCAAGTGAGTTTCTCTTTGAAAAGTATCTGTTGTGACTCAAATCAGTTCAAACAAACACGAACAAAAGTAAAACAAACAAACAAAAAAAAACTAAGAAAAATGTAGCTAATTCTTGTGACAGTCCAGTTAGTTGGGGATCCACACTGCAGATTATGAAGAAAATAAATAAAAATTTTAAAAAAGAAAAGAAATGCAAAACTTCAGAACTGTGGCTCTTTGCTGGAATGATCCATAGTATGTGCGATGTGTTGTGACAGTGTTGTGATTATGGTATGTAGCTGCAGAGGCAGAGAGGGAAGAGGCGACGCAGAGTCAGAAATGGAAATATTGTATTCTTCATCTGGCACACGGGAGCCGCAATTTACTTTGATAATGATAACACTAAGAGACAGAGACAGCCAGGGATATGGAACACACACACGCACATCCTCTTCACTTTCTACCTGTGACTGTTCTGATCTGGGTAAATCACATTGTCTCCTATGTCTGTTGGTTTTTCCTCTTTCTTGGGGGGGTGCCCTGATGGAAAATGTAGTGTTTTGGTATCAGTGCTAAAACCACAGAGCTTTCATTAATATCGGTGATGGTTTGTTCTAAGTGCCAGAGAGCAACCCAACTTTACTGCTTTTCCCAAATGTTGACCACACAAATTACTTAGGAGAAAATATTCATTAAGTTTTTACTTGATACACAGACTTGACTTTGACCAGTGTTGACAGCCTGAGGCAGTTGAGATATGCTAAAGAACATTATGAAAAAAAGATGTTATCCTCTCAAACCAGACAAAAGTTACTTAGACAGGTTGGTTGAGTCAGTTGGGAGGCTGTTGATAGGGGAAACTGTGTGGTGGCTGAGATGGTTTTTCAATAAGTTGCAGTAGTTGCTAGAGCATTATTTGACATTACGGTGCTGCTAGGTGGTTGCTGAATGGTTGGTTGGTAGGGCTGGGTATTGTTTAAAAAATTCTGATATCAGTATCAAAATCCTTAAGGCCCTGACACCCCAGGCCCCCGTGGTTTGCCACTGGTTAATGTCAGGTCATCGGTGATGGCCTGTATTATTGACCCTGGTTAGCTTTTTTCATGTGATTTATTAGTGTTGGAGACGGCAGAGCCCTTTTGGTGAATGAAATTACTCTGATTGGCTGTTAAGCTCAGTATGCGATTAGAGAAAAGGAAGTGAGGAAAGTAAACAATTGGTCAAAAGTCAAGTCAAGAGGGTGTAGGGTTGAACAAACGTGCTATATAAGGTAGGATTATGTTTAAGCCATTGAGCCCTTCTCTGAAACCATTGTTTTTGTTACTTTTTGCTAGTGCAGGGTAAATATGGTTTGTTTCTTCAACATCAGATTGTGCTGTCAATGTGCTAATGGGCTAACCAGTGTCTTGAATCAATCCCACTTGTCTTCCAGTTTCCCTTTTTGAATGAACAATACGGACTACCAGCACCTACTGGTATGAAGAATAATTTCCTCTCACACAGACACAGATTGTACATGGTAGTTGGCCGTTGGCTGTAGTCTTTTCAGTCTGTTCAAGTGCAACTTTTTAGCTGAGACACAGGCAACTTGAGGTAATGCAACAGCTCTCGTTCTTTGATGTTGTTTTGATGAATAACCGATACCGATAGAGTACTTCAGTTGATAGCTGTTATGCTACTTGATTCAATACCCACCATGTGAATGGAAACATTCAGTAGCATTAAATACCTGCAGTCACCAGGCTTGTATTGCAGTTATACTTCTGAACATTAGGGAGATGTCTCCGACCACTAAACTGCCAGCTCCATCAAATACACAAAGCTCGACTTCACCACACCGCAGGTTGTATGGGCTGTACCTGCAGTGGGTCAATCACACATCGCATTAAGTCAAAGAACGTTTGTGGTGATTGTCTACAAGCAAAACCATACAAATTGTAATTTTTTTCTACATCTATGAAAGGGATCAAGGGGGGGCGCGGGAGTGCGTTGGCTTAGCAAACTTTCTGTTGCTGCTGTTACACGGATTAGACTCAGCACTGGACTGTGGGGTGTGGTTTCCATGGGAACGCAGCTGGTTTTATCTGAAGTAGGTTGGAAAAACAATAGACAAAGGTTGCTGGGTTCATAAATTCAGTCTGATGCTCTACACTAAAATGAGAGCACTGTTAAATATAGTTTTCTATTTCTATATGAATTAACAAACGGTTAAGTTTCACTCTTAATGAGTGTGCAGCTTCGTCTGAGCCCAGAGTGCGCTCTGCCGCTCTTTACATGAAGGTGAAAGCAGTGCTCTGTTTATCTAAATATAAAAGAGCGATTAAAAAAAAATGTGTCTGTAAATTCAGAGAATCTTTGTGAAAAATAATTGTGATTGCAACATTGATCAAAATAATCGTGCAGCCCTACACTGATATCAAAGCAAACATGCTGACAGTCTTTATACTGTGATCTGAACACCTAGGACATGTTCCCTCAACATAGGAGCAGGACGCATCAATCTGGACGTCATATAGTTCTTTCAAGCTGTTCCAAGCATGACCACATTTTTCTTCAATAGTAGTTAGTTCAGATCATTTTCAGGTTTAAGACTTTGTAATCATTCTCACCTGAAGTGAACTCAAAAAGAAGAGAGAAACACTGCAGAGTTTAATGAACCCAACCTGAACATGTTGAGTGTGAAGGCAGCCTCTCACTCTCTCCCCCTCTCTAACCTTGTCTGTCTTTCTTAACCCCCCCACTATCAGATTAGAGTGATGTTATGCTCTAGATAATCAGCGAAGGGATTAGTGTCATCTCAGCGACCCCACTAGATTAATCTGCCGACACACACACACACACACACACACACACACACACACACACAGAAAAGCAATCACAAGATGTGTGTGCGTGTTTTATGCATAGATGTGTGTAAATGTGGACTTGCACTCACATATATGTTTTTATAAGTATATCTGCAGCTGTGTGTTGCATGGATCCTCGGGTGTGATGCATGAATGTGTGTTTTTTGTGTGTGTTTTAATGATTATTGGGTTTGTCTGAATTTGTGAAGCCAGTGCGTGTATGTGTGTGTGTTTCTGTGCAAGTTGGCAGGTTACTGTGTCAGTGTCTGAGTGTGTGATGTAAGCTTCTTTATGAATGCGGTTTTCATGTGGTTAGATGTAGGGGTGTGTGTGTTCTTTGTGTAAATGAGTGTGTTCTTGTGTGTTACAGTGTTGAGGTATTATGTGATTCCAGCTTTCATGTATGTGTATATGTGGTTATACTGTGTGTGTGTGTGTGTGTGTGTGTGTGTGTGTGTGTGTGTGTGTGTGTGTGTGTGTATGTGTCTACCTGTGTGTTGTTGCTTCGCAGAGCAGGTGCACCACCCTGAACCCCCCCCTCCCCCTGCCCCCGTAACTGTCACCTACATGGTAAATGAGAAGCTCAGTGGTTTCAGCTTGTAAGCACATTCTGTTCTGTTATAAATAAACGATCTGATGTAGCTTCAGTCTGATTCTGATGCACAGCAGCGGCTTCATCCTACCAGGTCCTACTGCTTTCATTCTGTCATTTAAAAACTTGATTTGTCCAATAAAAGGTGACAGAACACAGAGGATGTTTCCACAAAAGTTGCTCTGCTGCATGCTCGTCACCATTTTTGGACATAGCCACAGTTTTTCACTGATCGTCAGCGAGCAGCCTCTCAGATTGTTAAGGGTTTATTAATTTGAAAGGGCATCTTGGAGACTTCTCTTGTTTGTATTATTTGATCAACATCCAAAAAGCAAAGGGCTTTCATCTCTGTGCATCCAGTATGCATTTATCCTTACTTAGCATAAAAACTGAAAGCAGGGATGGAGTGTTTGCATGGCCAACCTGCTCACCAGAATAAATGTTGCCATTTTAGGTTTCTGTAAACCACAGATACATTGCATTTAAGTGTTATCATGTAGGAAACACGTTGAAGCTTTATGTTTCAACAGTGCTGTGGTTAACGTGTGGTTATGTTCAGGCACAAAAACTACTTTGTTATGCCTAGGAACAGATCATGTTTTGGCTTAATGTACCCACTTTTGGTGGCGCTCTCATGGCTAAAAATGCAGCAGTGTCTCAGTAAAAAACAATCACTTTCCATGGCACTTTCCCTGTTAAAAACACAGCAACAGATTGCTAAAAAAAAACCTTTGATGGCTAAAAAGCTGCTGGAAATGCAGAGATGTCTTGCTAAAGAACAGCTGCTGTTGGTGGCACTTTCCCCCGGTGCAAACACTAACAGGTCACAAAAAAATACCATGTTTGGTGGCTTAAAAGCCGCTGGAAATGCAGCAATGTCTTGGTAAAAAACAGCTGCTTTTTGTGGCACTATTCCCTGTGGAAACACAGTAACAGGTTGCTAAAAAAAATCATGTTTGGTGGCTAAAACACCGTTGGAAATGCATTGATGTCTCTGTAAAAATCAGCTACTTCTTGTGGCACTACCCCTGTGGAAACACAGTAACAGGTTGCTGAAAAAAATATCGTGTTTGGTGGCTTAAAAATCCGCTGGAAATGCAGCGATGTCTGGGTAAAAAACAACTGCTGTTGGTGGCACTTTCCCCGGTGCAAACAGTAACAGGTCGCAAAAAAAAAAAAAAACACGTTTGGTGGCTAAAAAGCTGCTGGAAATGCAGCGATGTCCTGGTGAAAAACAGCTGCTTTTTGTGGCACTATCCCCTGTGTAAACACAGTAACAAGTAGCAAAAAAATACCACGTTTGGTGGCTAAAAAGCCGCTGGAAATGCAGGGATGTCTCGGTAAAAACAGCTTCTTTTTGTGGCACTATCCCCTGTGTAAACACATTAGCAGGTCACAAAAAAAGAAATACCACGTTTGGTGGCTAAAAAGCTGCTGGAAATGCAGCGATGTCTGTAAAAAACAGCTGCTTTTTTCGCACTGTCCCCTGTGGAAACACAGCAACAGGTCACTAAATAAAACCACGTTTGGTGGCTGGAAAGAAGCTGCTGGAAATGCAGTGATTTCTCGGTAAAAAACAGCTGCTGTTTGTGGCACTTTGCTCCGTGAAATCACAGCAAAACCCTGTTTGATGGCTTAAAAGGAGCTAGAAACAACCAGTTTTGTTAGGAACATGGCAACCCAAGTATCAAGACTTTTTAGATGCTGCGTCCAATCACTGCACCCAGAGGTTGCTGGTCAACACATAGAGTCAACGCTAACTGCTGCGTAAATCACAGTGTTCAGTTTTTTGTATTTTTCTCTCCACATGTATTCAATGAACAAGATACAACATTTACAAGCACTACAAATTACAGTGAATATCATGCAGTAAATTTCGACTGTAGACAATATAAAAAATTAAAACAAATTTCTATAGTTACATCCATAAATATCAACCTCTGTTGTATCGTTCAGGCTGCAGTTTGTATCAACATTGACCTCAAAAACATGTTTCAAAGGTCGCTATTTTTAATGGTATTAATATGCTGTTATATATCATAAAAACACAGCATTAAACAGACCCACACAGTATATAATGAGCTGGTATAAACCTGATGATCTCGTGTCCCTCCTCCTCCTCTTGTTGTTTTTGTTGAAATGTAGTGAGTCAGCCGTCTGTCTCACCTCTGTGTGACCTTATTAATGAGTGTTGAGCCACGAGGCTGGACCCCCTCTGAGGAGGTCACATCTGGACACTTTATATAGAAATACATATCTGTCTCTCTCTCTCTTTGCTTCCTTTCTTCTGTCTGTCTCTGTCTTTGTTTCATTTTTGTTTTTTTCTCTCTGAATCTGGTTCTTTTTTCCTGCTGATCCTTTTTTTCTCTCATTCTCTAATTGTCGGGTTCTCTCTTGATGTGCACTTAATGCACCTTTTCCTCTCCTTGCTCTTCCTCTTTCTCCTTCCACACTTCCTCTCCCCCTCATGTCCTTTTCTCCTTTTCCTGTCCTCTATCTCTCTTTTTGTTGTTTTCTTTCCCTCCGTCTCTTAATCACCCTTTATTCCTCTCACCCTATCTGTCCTCCACGGAGACTGGGCCCTCCTGTCTCCCTCTCTACCCCAGCAGCCCCTCACCTCAGCTGGGTGTGGTGCCAAGGTCGTCCCCCTGTCCCTCCCTGCTGGGTCTGGGTCTTTGTGTTCAGAATGTTTAAACATAAAGGAGAGGAGAGAAGGAAAAGAGAGGAGAGGAGAGGAGAGGAGAGGAGAGGAGTGGAGAGGAGAGGAGAGGAGAGGAGAGGAGATGTGGTGACAAATAATACATTTCTAAAAATAACAAAATATTAAGCAGGTTAGTTTTAGGGCTGTAACGCACATATTTTTTAATTACCAACTCATCTTGCAGGTATTTAATTCAATTAATAAATTGTTTAGTTTATTAAACCTCCCAAAATAATAAAATCTTAGGGTGCTTTCAGACCTAGAGTTTGCTTGCTTTGGTACGAATCAGGGTCTCAGTTTGTTGCGTCATTACCTAGAGTTGGTTCGTGTTCTCACGGCAGCATTTACAAGCGGACCAGATCAAATGCCTTGTGCAAGAAAGCTGCTCTTGATTGGTCAGAATTTCCATGCGGGAAAAATCCAGGAAGTAAACAAAACGTTGGAGAAGAGTACACTTGCAGGATAAATGTGACACTTTCTAATGTCACAATGGAGGGACAACTATGCAGGTTGATTTTAGCGCTGCTCATCGTGGACTATATTGCTGTCATTGTTCATTTGAGTCAAAGCATACAGTTTGAAAACGAGGCGCGGCTCCAACTAGAAAACAATGTTTTGATGCATTGGATGTGCTGAATGTGCATATTAAGGCAGTACAGGAGGAGGCGCACATTAATAATCCTCCAGGACTGTAACATGCTCATGTTTAACCCAAACAATGTGTCATGTGACTGCAGTTCGAATCGAGGGTCAGAACACGTTCTCACCACACCAGAGTTTGTTTGTAACCGGACTGAGACCACCTCTTCAAGAAGGTCTCAGTCCGGTTGTTTTAGTGTGCACCAGAAGTGCGATTGCTGTGTTCACACCTGTCCAAACGAACCGCACTTTTGGGGTCAACGAACTTAAGTTCGATTGAACTGAAACAAACGGGGCAGGTATGAGAGCACCCCGACGAACAGTCCAAAGATATTCACTTTACAGTGATTAAAAAAAGAAAGAAGATCAATAAATCCTCACATTTAAGAAGCTGGTTACAAAGATGTGTAAGAGTTTTGCTTAACAAATTACTTAAATGTTGCCATATGCTAAGTATTGCGATAAAACATACTGCAATATATTGCGATTCATTACTTTTTAGTCTCTTCATCTCTCTTCAATCATTTTTTTATCAAGCAATTAATTTTATTATTGAAGCATTCAAGTTGTATTTTTAATATTAATAATTTATTTAGTACAAAAAATAGATATTTGGCAATGTGTGACAGTACGATATTGCCACACAAAGGTATCATGATACTATGCTGCATCCATTTTCCCCCCTCCCTTAATATCAACAGCTGAGCCAGCTCCATTACCTGAATGAAGACCATGAGATGACCTCTGAGTTCAGATTCCACATTGTTCCAGAAGGTCAGGAGTGATCATGCTCAAGTCATTAAAATGCTATAAATGAAGGATTAGCAACATGCATTTCGATGTGATTTCAGAGGCAAACCAGGATTTAAAACATTTAAAAAAAAAAACACTAAATAAAGAGACAAAAACACATCAGGAACAAGCAGGAGTGAGCAGCCAAAATTACAGCAATAAATAAAACCAGGTCAATGAATTAAAATTAATGACAGCTATGGAATGAAATGCATCAAAATAAAGAGATATTTTTTCTTTTAACATCCTTCATTCCCCGCTCCGCCCTCAGAGATTTTGTTGCCATTGTCCCTGCTGATTGAAACTGAACAGCCACCGTCTCATTCTCAGAGTATTTTTTGAATGGATGTCATGCATTGATTAGTGCTGCGCTGACTTCAGTGCATTAACACGGACGCACAATGTAAGCCACTGCAGAGTATTTAGTATATTATTGTTTTGAAGGGGCTGTGTATCACACGTAAATTGTCTGTGTAATTAGATCTGACATAGTAATAATAGGTCTCGTCAAGGCGAGAGGGCGGAGGGTGGAGATGTAAAACGTACACTCTGAAAGCAGCGGTTCATCGGGGAGCACTTCGGGGTTCCTGATCAGGGAGGGGGAAATGTCTTGGATAATTTTGTGAGGAGCGCTTTTAGGCTTCTTAAAGAACTGTCAGAGTTAATTATCATTTTTTGAAAAGGCTAATAAAGGGAATAGTGAAGCTGAGGAACAGCTATGCTGTAGGTCTTTAATTCTAGAGGCAGGTGGTGTTGGTGGGGTTCAAGCCTACGTTTTGAGATTTGGGAATAACCACTCCTTCCATCAAGGAATCCTTTATATTTATGTGCCGATAATGAAAGATGACCTCAATGGCTGGATCAGCTTATTACTTTTCATGCTGCAGGGTTGGTCTGGGTTTAACTATGCGGCACAAATGGGTTAGAATAACTGTTAATTAAGCAGGTTGCAAAATATATAAAGTAAAATCTAAAATACTGTGGCTCAACAAGTAGCTTTATTAGGTTTGCAAACTTGATCCCTGAAATCAGGGGGACCTTCACATATTTAGCATTGAGACTGTTCTCCAAATACGACCACATAAGTTGTTTGTTCAAGAAGTTATAACGGCCCATATTTATGTTTATGTTTCGGCAGTACCCTCCAGTGGCTGTAGTAATTATGATGGGAGGGAAGCAGGAAGTCAGGCGACATAGTATAAAGAGTGACAAAGTCAGCTTAGGGTCGCAGGGTGGGGAGGTGGACGGGTCAAACAGACACAGGATTTTCATCCTGGAGGCCAGTGTTTGTGTCCCATGTAGAAACCAAAAGTCAATGCTGAGTTATTTTAAGAATCTAATGTAGTATGTTGTAATATGTTACGTGACAAATGTGACTAATTTAATTTTATGCCAAACCACAATCTTTTTCTAAACCTGAACAAGTAGTTTTGGTGCAACAGTTTCACAGTGTCAACCAATACATTCTCACTCTGACCTTATTACATATCTATGCTTGGTCTTGGACTTCCCACGTCTAGATACGACGTGCGAAGTACCCTGGGTGCATTGGTTGTTGACGATCTGGGATGCCGTGATAAGTTCTGCCTGTCACATGCATTGTCTTCTTTCAAAGTACACCTCAGTTTTCTAGGAAATGTACAGTTTAAATGCAGTCTCTTTTAAAAACTACGTCAGTACAACACCGCAAGTTGACATTTTTTTCTTCACCAACTAGCCCACGTGGTTGGGTAAGGCAACAAAAGCACATGGTTAGGTTCAGGCAAAAAGGGCAAGGTTTGGCTTTGTAATCTTGCAGGACGTGAACACTGCTCTCCTGGGTGAAAGCCGGTGTTTGTTGTACCCATCGATCACCCCTCCCGCCCACTCTACTCACACTTTTGCCACCTTTACTTTCATTCTTGTCCAGCCGCATTTCCCCCTGATGCCTTTAACTGTAACGGTGACCGGCCGCATATCTTGCCGTCGTTAAAGGACGACTTTGCCCAAGCGCCATATTTCAGTGACTTCGGAGTGAGACCAAGTTGTGTTAATCATATGTTTAAAACTTTAACCATTAAAGTCCATATACAAGATATGTCTGTCATTCACCAGTAGGGGCACTAATTTAGCAAAACGGTCTTATGGGTCATATTAGAGGGTAAGAAAAACATAATGTCATTGTATGGGTTGGTGGACTTTATAGCATTTAATGCAGAGAAATTGTCCTTTATAGGTGTATAACGATACATCGATCTGGATTGATGTATTGATTCACTGATCAAAGATCCAATATTGAAGATGCAAAGTGAAAACATACATATCATCATCTTGAAAATACACCTGTGTCACCATTTCCATCCAAGCACACCTCCGTCCTATACATTTAAACAGTGCTAGTGGCCTAGGGCTAGACAGATGATACCGAGTAGCCAAGGAAAAGACAATCAGGATAGTTACTTTTATTGTCTTATATCAGTCGCAGGCCCCTGAATTGAATCAAGTGGATCAAGTCAATTACTGTATTGCTGTCCAAATAATTTAAATATAGTGTTGTGGTGAAACTTGTGATTTACACCTCTGCTCTTGCTGCACCTAAGTCACCCAGAAAATGAGACAAAACCTTCTTGATCCTTAAAATGCCTTCATGTGATGGATTCTCGTCTATCTATCTATCTATCTATCTATCTATGTCTGTCTGTCTGTCTCGTCTGTTTGTCTTTCTGTGTGTCTGTCTCTCTGTCTGTCTATCCATCCATCTGTCTGTCTTTTTCGTCTTCTGTCATCCATCCAGATGAGGCCTCTGGAGACCAAGTCCGGGTCATTCATGGTACAAAGTGTGTGTGTGTGTGTGTGTGTGTGTGTGTGTGTGTGTGTGTGTGTGTGTGTGTGTGTGAGGGTGTGTGTATGTGTGTGTGTGTTTTCCTGCCTCCATGTGTTTGTGTGTCCTTTATCTTTCTATCTCTGTATGTCTCTGCTGCTATGTGTGTACAACTTGTGCGTGTGTGTGTGTGTGTGTGTGTGTGTGTGTGTGTGTGTGTGTGTGTGTGTGTGACAGACTGTGAAATGGTGCGTAGTAGCACCTGGGCCCTTCAGTGTTGATTGATCGGCTTGGTCATGTGGAAGAGTCCCATCTGGCCAGCCACGCTACGGTGTGTGTGTGTGTGTGTGTGTGTGTGTGTGTGTGTGTGTGTGTGTGGCAGAGAGAGAGAGTGCTTGTTTGTGTGTAAGAGGTGAGAGAGGGAGATAG
This sequence comes from Cephalopholis sonnerati, assembly GCA_019142605.1. Taxonomy (NCBI): domain Eukaryota; kingdom Metazoa; phylum Chordata; class Actinopteri; order Perciformes; family Serranidae; genus Cephalopholis; species Cephalopholis sonnerati. The sequence continues at coordinate 25,446,861 of JAGQAX010000019.1, forward strand.
AGATGTGCAGCATGAAACAGTATGTTTATTGTGCGAGTGAGAGCGGGAGGGAGAGAGCTCTTCAGTTAGAACTGTGGCTCCCAGAGGCCAAAGATGAACTGTATTTTATCATCTGAGAGGGAGAGGCTACATTCACATTGCAAGCCTTAAAGGAAAATTCCCCTTGTTTTTAGAACCTAGAATTTAGTTGTCATAAATAGTATGTTAGTCTTGGGCTGTTTTTTGTAGTTTGGGGCATTGTCCAGTGTTATTTTAGGCAGTACAGTGCTTCCAATGAGGCAGCAGCTAGAGGAAGGTCTCTTCCTGTTTCACCATGACAGTGGAACAACTTGACTTGCCTGCACAAAACCCTGACCTCAACACCACCCTGCACTTTTAGGATGATTGGAACACAGTCAATTGGCCCAGACACACCAAACTGACTTTAAAGAAGTAGCGGCAACAAAAGCCGACTGTTGCATTGCCTCACGTCACCTGTGTCTGGACCAGAAAGTTGAACATAAACACACCGTTAAAGACTACAGCCAACAGCGAACCACGATGTACACTCTGTGCCTGTGTTAGAGGAAATTACTCTACACACCAGCAGATGGAGGTTGTCTGTAATCGTCCATTCAGAAAGGGAAACCAGAAGACCTGTCTTGATGCTAGTTAGCCATTTAGCATGTCAGCAACACAGTCTGATGTTGAAAGAACAAATCATATTTACTGTTTGCCAGAGAACAATGACATAAACACCACAATAAAAAAATCCTCTGCTAAAGTGATCATTGGCTATATCAAAATAATCTTACCTTATGTGACTTTTTACAGTTCAAGTTTTTATTGGTTTGAAAGGCTTGGTACATGGCATACATGTATTATTTTCCATGCATACAAGATTACAAGACACATATTTTTTATAATATGGAGGTGGACTGCAGTACATGAAGAAAAATTAACAAAGACGTTTAGAAGGAAAGAGAAGAAAACAAACAAAAACATGTCGCACATATGTCCTCATACATCACTCTACAGGATCACATAATCACATAGCAAGTTCATAATTATGTAGGCTTATCTTCCACTTTGATACGAGTCCATAACCGGCCCCAATGAGATACTCCTTTGTCTTGATCAGCATTTAATCTACTGGGCATGTATTCATAAGATGCTATTTCCACCATTGCATTACCCATTCTTTTTTTACTCTCTTTACTTTTTCTTTTTGTACTTGTGCCGAGCTGAACTAACAATCAGAGTGATATCATTCACTGATAGGCTCTGTCATTGCGGATGCTGATTCAACGTGCTGAATCAGCCAAAAAAAAAAGCCAGTGGAGGCTGACGAGGAGCAATAGTGCAGGACACGCTGCACTGATTAGGGCAACTCACCGATGGCCCAACATTGACCGAAGGCTGACTATCATCTTGGTGTGTAAGGTCCTTTAATGCCGGAGAGAAAATAGTTCCTACATAAAACTGCTCCCAGTGAGGTCTATGGATTATCTTGAGTAATGGGGTCATGATTTCTGGAGAGAGACATTGGTCTTGAGTGTTTTAAATGTATTTTACTTCAGCGTTTTGAGCACCAAAGGCCAAGTGCCATTTAGTGCCATTATAGTAGAGAGCAGGCCAACATCTCTATGCCGAATATCTCCATGAATTAGAATGTGACCTATTCAGATTTGAATCAGATTTAGACCCGTGTTTTAAAATGATGATTTCACACCAAGTCTCTAAATTTAAAAGAAACAATTCAAGTTTAACATGAAGGTGTGAAATCTTAGTTTGAACATGGAAAAGAGATAAATATAAAGAAACTAAAAAACAAAAAGAGAAAAACAGATGCAGAGAGAAACTAAGAGAGAGAGAAAGACAGACAGTGTGTGTTTTCTGAAACGAAGCCAACTGATAATTAATGCCTCTGACATCATGGTGCTCTAATTAAGCCTGGCATTCATTAAGCCAAGTGAGGGGGGGGGGGGGGTGTTCGTTAGTGGCTTTTTTTGGAGGGGGGATTTGTTAAGTCTTCATTGTTACTCTTCTTAGACAATAGAGAAAGAGAGATGGAAGGACAACAACAAGAGAAAGGTGACATGGACAGTATAGCAGGACCACAGGTGATGTAGCACACCTTCTGGCAGCCATATTGGAGGTCCTCAGCTGGTGTGCACAACTTTCAAAGTTTTCATCTCAGCAGGACTGAGCAGAGGTTAGCTAGAAACTGATAATTTCAACAGTGATCCATGTGATTGGTTTTCTCAGCAGGTGTCAGCTTAACAAGAGCTAATCAAGTTTGTGTTAACACGAACACACCTGAACTAACTGCAGTTTTTTACATTGCTTAACAAGAAGAAACACACTCACACACCAATGGAACAGCCATTGGGAGCAATTTTGTGCTCAGTATCTTGCCCGAGAATACTTCAACATGTGGGCTAGAGGAGCTGGGGGATTGAACTGCTGATCATCTAATCAGTGGACAACCCACTAGACCTCCTGGGCCACACTAGAAAATGATAACGGAAAGACCAAACATGTCAGCTAATCAAAGACAGGACTAATAGACATAATGAGAACCAAAAGTGCTACAATGGTAGCTACAACCAAATGATCTGGACTAAATAAGCCAGAATTAGTACCTAGTGGTAAGTAGTTTGGGTAAAAATGGCAGGATAAAGGAGCCACAACCAAACTATTTAGTTAAATACACAGCACTGAAGGACCTAAGACTAAGTCGTTGGGCCACATGAGATTGAGAGGGCTGGATTACTTCCTTGAATATAAGGAATCAAGGGCGCATGATCTCAGAGGAATGCGTGACAAGACCACAACCTCTTCACATTGCATTATGTGGCATGTGGTGGTGTCTGTGGTTGGGTTTAGTCCCCAAAACTACTTGGTTAGGTCTAGAAAAATATTGTGTTCTTGGTTGAAATAACTATGATTGTTACCTAATGTGACGTAATTACAACATGTAATGTGACATAACTATGAAAAGGCCTTAAGTATATCAAGTTAAAAGTAGTCTTCATTACTACTACTACATTACTACATTACTGGTACTACTACTATTAATCACCATCCATTGTGTGACACTGTTGAACCAGGGAATGCATGCGTCCACTGCCAGAAAGCACCCTGATTGGCTTTCCATTGCTATTGTGTACGTGCCGCCATGAGAGGTCAAGTTCATTCCACGTACTTCTGTGAGATCAGTTTCAGTGAGACTGCAGAAGCTGCAAGGACTAAATGAGTTTGGACCAAAACAAAAAGACAAGTACTGAAGAAGCTAGTAATAACAGAGACAGGGATAAAGCACTACATAAACTTTATGAGATAAAAACAAACAACAACAAAAAACTGGACAAAATACAGTGATTGGAGCTTCAACAAAAGGAGCTAGATTCAACTCAAAGACAACAACTATAGAGGCTACAAGACTAAAGGAGCACGGATTAGGATTAGGTTTCCTGGTTTAAGGAGCTAACCTTAAAGTACAAGATCAAAAGGAGCCAGTGCTAAAAGACTCAGACTGAACAACTATAGAGCCCACACAGAAGGAACTAAGGCTGAAAGATGACAGAAAGACTAAATCTGAAAGAGAAGATCTGAAAGAGCTATAAATTAAGGAGTAAAGGTAGCTCTAGAAATGACTAGAGCTGAAGGAAAAGGCCTAATGGGGAGAGGATGGAACTGGAACAAGGACTAACCTAGCAATAGCGTCTGACATGCTAAATAACAACAAAGAGGCGGCTCTTTTCAAAATCAAAGAATACGTTTAATAATCAGAACACTCACTTAAGAACATAGCACAAGAGCACTTAATATGTTTTGAATTCATTAACGATTATCTGTTAAAATCAACTAAGGGACTTGCTCTGCTTATTGATCTCCGCTCTGTTTCAGTACTACAGACAGTGCTGCACCTACATGGTCCCCAGCCACCAGGCTCAAGGTCTTATGTTTGATGGGACTTTGTAAGATCCTCGAAGCACTCACTTTAACAGTGGCTCTCAGATACGGTCATGCACTGGCACCCCACCGGTGTGTGCGAGTTATACGTAGAATCTGGATTACTGGCATCACTTTTAGTCTGCTTACTCTTGAAATTTTCAGATTTAGATAACTGATTCATTTTCAATCATTTTTAATTCATTTGTGTAACCACTTATTCATTTAGGGGTGGCAGGGGGGCTGGAGCCAATCCCAGCTGACATTGGGTGAGAGGCAGGGTACACCCTGGATAGGTCACCAGACTATCACAGGGCTGACACATAGAGACAGACAACTTAGAGACAATTCAGAGTCACCAGTGAACCTAACCTGCATGTCTTTGGACTGTGGGGGGAAGCCGGAGTACCCGGAGAGAACCCACGCTGACACGGGGAGAACACGCAAACACTCCACATCCCGGGGTTCAAACCAGGAACCCTCTTGCTCTAACCACTGCACCACCATGCTGCCTGATTACTGATTCTGCCTTTTCTTTTTTGCAATGTGTAATCATGCATGCTTTGATGTAATGGCACTATTTACCAACTTGCGATGAACACACATTCTGGAATCACTGATAACCAATGCACGTGATAGGTAAATGTCAAATTGCATGATTTGATGTTGGTGACCGAAATCATAAGGCTCGTTTACTAGTGATGATTTAGAACACCATTTGTTCAGCCAAGTAAATTATCTGAATCCACATCCGGGCGGAGTTTAAATCAAATTGGGCTTAAGCCGGAGGTGGATGGGACCTAACTGGAAGTTGTTATTTTATGCCTGAAGTTGTTGGGTTGACCAGAAGTGGCTGTATTGCTTCAGAATTAAGCTTTAGATCACTTTTGATCACAAGAGCTGAAGATTAGATAGAGCTACCCAAATGAGGATTTACCTTCATTGAGATATGTACACATTTTACTTGGATGGCATTTGTGCATGTAAGAAGAACCTTACCTATGCTAGATAGTCGTTTCATCTGAGTTTATGGCTAAACCCTATTGTTAACAAATCTGCAAAAAAACACAGATACAATACAGCAACACAGTTCATTAAAATATTGAATTAAACTTCAAGTTACCCAGGCTGCAGTCTGAAATCACTGTCCAAAGACAAAAGTTGACGATTCAGAGAGAAACTTTGAGAAACCCTTGATAGTCAATCCAAAACACTGGTTGCAGATTGCACTGTATGTGACACGTCCTTAAACTGAGACCAGCCAGTCTAGATCAGTGTCAATCAAAGTGAGGAAGGAGAATAAAGAAATGATAGGGAGAATAAGAAAGATCGTAAGAGGTAGAGAAAAAAATAGGCAGTTAAAAAGTGAAGGCAAAGGATTAAAAGTATAGAGTGAGGCACCTAGGAGAAAAAGAAATCAAAATAGGGAGAAATGGAGGGATATAGTGAGCATTAATGAAAGGAAGCGTAAAATGGTATTGCTGGGAAATGTTAGGAAAGAAAAACAGTTAGTAAACAACAGTGACAGAGTGACAGAGAGAGAAAGCCAAAGAGGTGTAAAATGAAAAAGTAAAGTTTGGGATCCCTATCCATTTTTTTGATCGGAGGATTTTCTGATAGCTAATTAGGCATGGAGGGCCAGCCATCGACAGCTGCATTCATCATCATAAAACGTAATAATTAATGACATTCCAACAAAGAAAAATATGCAAATGAGCTCCCCTCATTAGCATTTTCATATTCAGCTCCCATAATGCTTTTGCTGACAAGGTTGTAATTAATGAAAATTCATGTCTCTTAGCCGAGGTCTAGATTGGATCGCATTCATTCGCAATCCCCCAAACGAGGAGGGAAAAAAAAAAAAAACACGACGGGGATCACTGCCAAGTTTTTAGGGAGACGAGAGGGAGGGGTGAGAGACATGGAAGGAGAGACAAGAAGAGTTAGAGAGAGAGAGAGGGAAAAGAGTGAGGAAAATTGAGATGGAGGAAGGCAGATGGCGAGAGATGAAAGGAAGACAGGCAGAGAGAGAGAGACAGATAAACCGAGAGGAGTAGAGAGGGAGATAAGGAGGAACAAAAAGGGAGAGCAGTATTGATGCAGATAGTTACAGAACAATATGCAGAGTCAGATGAAAAGAGAGAAAGAAAGAAAGGATATGAGAAAAATTATGAATGGAGCAAGGGATGGAATAAAGAGCTGGGGAAAAGGAAACATTGGAGTATAGGCAGATACCACAAGTTACTGTGATACTTCTTCAAGTATTGTTTGTCACAGGAGAAGGTTTAGTCCTGCCTGCCTCCTGCTGAGTACCTGCTAACAAATCATGGACTTTTTGGCCCTTGGTTTGGTTTCTCAGGCTACATACACTCTGCCCTGCATTGTTGATGGAGATCGTAGGGACTGAATACAGCCTGATAGCTTTGTTTTCATCAGCTATACATTAGCATTGTTCCAGAACTCAATGCTTGTTCAGTAGGTCAGAAAGGTCCAGTGTCGCACTCATTCACAGCTTTTTCCGCCAGATGAGGAAACAGTTGGTAACTCACGCAAGGTGGCCAACAGTCCTTATGAAGGTCTTAAGGTGCTTTCAGACCTAGAGTTCTCTTGCTTTTGTGCGAATCAGGGACTAATTTTTTGTTTCAAAGTTGCATAATTGCCTAGAGTTGGTTCGTGTTCTCACGGTAGCATTTACAAGCGGACCAGATAAAATGTCTTGCGCAAGACAGCTGCTCTTGATTGGTCAGAATTTCCATGCGCCAAAAATCCAAGAAGTTAAAACATTGAAGAAGAGTACACTTGCAAGATAAATGTGACACTTTCTAATGTCACAATGGAGGGACAACTACGCAGGTTGATTTTAGCGCTGCTCATCGTGGACTATATTGCTGTCATTGTTCATTTGAGTCAAAGCATACAGTTTGAAAACGAGGCACGGCTCCAACTAGAAAACAATGTTTTGATGCATTGGATGTGCTGAATGTGCATATTAAGGCAGTACAGGAGGAGGCGCACATTAATAATCCTCCAGGACTGTAACATGCTCATGTTTAACCCAAACAATGTGTCATGTGACTGCAGTTGGTTTGGATCGAGATCGGAACAAGTTCTCACCACAAACAAACCGCACCAGAGTTTGTTTGTAAGCAGACCGAGACCACCTCTTTAAGAAGGTCTTGAACTGGTTGTTGTAGTGCACACTCAAATGCGATGGCTGTGTTCACACCTGTCCAAACAAACCACATTTAGGGGGCAAACAAGTTTGAGTTCGACTGAACCAAACCAAACAGGGCAGGTGTGAGCACACCTTTAAGATGTCTTATATACACATTCAATTATAAAAGGCCAACAATGTATGGAATTGTCTTAAATTCAAATTGGATGGGTCTTAAATGTTTTTTAGTCATATGTGGGGAAATAAATTAAGTGGACAGTTGGCTGCCTATGTAGCTAGCTAGCTATTTGAGATAAATAGCAACAGAGAAACGGCAACAAGTGGGAATAAGATTTTTGTAGCAGTACAATGTGTTTTAAATCCTGGTAAAGAGATAACTCACATTGTATTTCTTTGATCAAAGTGACAAGTGACTAGCAGCTGCTATGCAGTCTTCCTCTGTACACTGAGTTTGCCCACTCAGTACCTCTGATGTCATGACATTTCGTGGCTGCTTCATGCCAAGAAAAACCTTCATGTTATTGTAATGAATGAGTGAAGTTTTCTCTTTTGTCTGCACATACACCGTATGAATTTGGTCAGGTGCTGTTTGTTATTTTCCTTCTATTCTTCCTGGCTGGACGGAGGCCTGTAACAGTGGGTGGCAGCATTACACTGAGGCTGCATCTGCACTGCAGGAATTAAAAAAAAGAAGAAGAAAAAGCATCATAATGTCTTTAATTCATAAAAATCTAACAGCCTTTATTTTCAACTGTCTTTTTTAATTAGTATATTCTTTGGAACGTAAGTCACATAAAAGTCAGTATGTATTTAACTACTTGAAGATGGTAAAGTGTGTGTGTGTGTGTGTGTGTGTGTGTGTGTGTGTGTGTGTGTGTGTGTGTGTGTGTGTGTAAGAGGGAGAGTGATACTCCTTTGGGGAATGCTGCTGTACACCTGTGAAAACGTAGAGTCAGAGCTTCTCTAAAAGCTTATCGCTCTGTGTGTGTGTGTGTGTGTGTGTGTGTGTTTGTGTGTGTCTCTTGCAGATGATACTGACTGATAGCAGTATCTGTGGTTTGGCACCTGAACGCAGCTAATAGTGATGTTTTGCTCCTCACTCTGTAGCAGCTTGTAATTGTCTTCAGCTTCTGTAATAACAATATTCAACACTGTGATGTCAGTCTGATCTGTGGCGCTGCTCCTGCTGTCCTCAAGGTTTTGTAGTAAACATGTGGTTGTTGCGTCCATCAGTGTGGTGTTTGGAGAACGTCTCCGAACATGGTCAAGTCTCATGGTTGATTAGGTTTTCGTGTCTTTTGTTCTTGATTATAATTGCCCTTAATGTATACAATAAGGCATTTTTAGTACGGTAAATGTTTTGTGTGAGTTTCTACTTAAAAACTTTGCTGTTGAATGTGATGTGTTCTGTTCCAGACAGTTGTGTAGCTTGATAAAAAGTTGTTGCAGTCACAGTTAAAATATTACACAATTGTTCTTGTTTTATATCACAGTATTATATAGTAAGTATAATTATGGAAAAACCCACAAGTTGCACTGAAAATTCCCAGAGGCATGACACCAGTCACATTTACTCCATTACATGTACTGAAGTTACTTTTTTAAGTTACTTGATCTTTGGATTTAATGTATGTAGCTAGTTCATTTTGAAAGAAAAAATAATTCTTCTAATGTTCTATGCCATCTGTGTGACGGTGAACACTTTGTGAGGTATGATCATTCCTTCAGCAACAAACTGACAGACAGTTTATTTAATGTGGATGTGACTGTTAAATTTCCAACTGCAGATGATATTTTTTATACTCTTAGATGTATAGAAGTGACCACACAATGTGATCTAATTGCTGCTTGTCATGCTGCATCAGTGGTTACATTGAGGCAACAAAACTACTCCGTTGGGCTTAGGCAAAGATTGAAGTTGATCTTAGTCAGGTCAGTTGAGTCATGACTGGTTTGTACTTGTGCTTAAGCTCTATGCAGAGCCCAAGCTGTAGCCTACACATGTGGCTTACGCCGTTGTTGAGCATTTATACCTGTGCAGTAGCATGTCTGTGTCTAATATTCCAAGCAAACACAACATGCTAACATTATTAGCACAAGCCTATGGTATTTTACATTGTATAAACTAGCCTAGCAACTAGCAGAGATTTCCTTTTCTCATATGAAGCCAGGATAAATCACACACATACAAAATGCTATTTTTGTGGAGGTGGTATTGTCTTCACAATTTATTGTTTCCTATCTGTGAAATAAAAGCTTTGTTTTCACTGAGGGAAATGGTTTCAGCATACAAAAATAAACAGGTCTGCGTTGCTGCGACGTGTAGTTACATTTCTTGGGAGATGCACATCATTATAGCGTAGGCCGATTCAATGCAGAAGTATAAATCCCACTTAAGGACTGACATGACAAAATAATTCAACATTGTCTTTTAGTTTCATGTGGGACACAGACACAGGTCTCCAGAGTCAAGTCCTGTGCTTTTTGAACCTGTCCATCTCAACTCCCACCCACCCTGAGATAACTTTCTTGCTCTTTATACTACTTCTGTTGCTCTAAATGTCTTATAATGATGTGGATGGATTTAGACTGGAGTTGGTTTAAAGCCCAGTGTGTCTTATACTGATGCTAAAGGGTGCAGTGTGTGTCCATGTATGACGCCAGGGACCACTGACCAAGCAGTGTTTTTTGACACCCTGTGAGTGAGACCAGCTGGAACATACCTGACTCAATAGTCAATTAATGATTGAACATCGTGTTGTAATCTTGTAACTAGTCTTCAGGAGTCATGTAATGGTTTTTTTTTAATGCATTTTTGGGTACTCTTATTTTCATTTTAACTCTTTCAACAGTTCTGCCAATGATATTATAAACTGTTTTGCCCACTTCTGTGCCTATATTCAGATATCATATTCTTATTTTCATCGAGTATTAAAGTTTTAAACATTTAAGATCTTATTATTATTATTGTTATTATTATACTAGATTTGTTCAGTGAGCTAAATTGTTTCTACGATTAACTGTAACGTGTTCATACTCTTTGTGTTGACATTAGATCACAAGAAAAGTATGTCGTAAAAATTGTGCTTACTTTATTATAATAGAAAATACATATTTTGCATTTGTTTTCAGTGTAATTTTATGATCACACACTTTGAGACTACTTTTTTTTAATGTCTGTTCTTTTACTTGAGTACAGTTTTTGGCGTCTCCAGCCACATCTGGCACATTCTCTGCCAATCAAATTAGATATCCTGTGTGTAATGAGGAATTTAAACAGTAACTTAACACTAAATTTACTTTTATGAATTACTGCATGCATTATATACACAGTAACTTTATTATTCTAACAACTGACAGCGGTGCCAGTTTACAGTTTACATTACAACTAGAGTTCTTTGCCAAATTCTTTTTAGCAATTTTGTCCAATTATGTCTGTTAAATGTGCCGTGGATTTGAATGCTTTTCAATATGTGAAGCGCTCTCTAAATAAGATGTTAGAGATATTAAAGCACAAATAGCAGTAGTAGAGAATCAGGTTTGAATTCAGTAGCTAAAAGACAAAGAGAGAAAGAGAGGGAGAGTGCACATTAATCCATAGGAAGAATAAAACTACAGATTAGATGGTTTAGTTCAGGTTAAAGCAGGATAATCTCTGTAAAGTGCTGTCTGTATGTCGGCTTCAACCTCCTGATAATGGCTGTTTAAGTTAATAGTCAAAATACATTTAATACATGGCTAAAACCAGCGCTGTGCGTATAGTAACAATCAGTGTTATTTCATGATGTTTTGATGAAAGCTAAGCGCAGTATCTTCTCTCACAGTTATAAATGTTAAAACAAATGTATGATTTGTCGACCCCAGTGTTTTCTGTAAAACACTTAAAGACTTTATCCTGTAAATGTTTGACCTGAAGCCAAACGTTCTTTAAAACGGGTAATCAGTCCTTTTGACTATCGAAATACAAAGACTGAGCATGTGAAAATGTTTTCACGCAGGTGTGTTTGAGCTGATGAATCATGTTAAATTCAAACATTTTAAAAGAGTTTCTGTTAAAAAAAAAAAAAAAACAACAACAAAAAAAAAACATGCAGAGTCGAACATGAAGCCGCACAAAGCAGGCGGAGGAGTCGACTCTGCAACGATGCTGGAATACTGATATGTTCTGTGTGTGTGTGTGTGTGTGTGTGTGTGTGTGTGTGTGTGTGTGTGTGTGTGTGTGTGTGTGTGTGTGTGTGTTTTGTGTGTGTGTGAAGTGTTGGCACGAGATAGCAGTTGCCCCCTGGGCTTTGCCAACGTGGCACTGCCCCCTCTGCAGCAGCATGGCACAGTCTCTGTCTTTGTTGTGGAACTGGCTCAGTGTGTGAGTGTGTGTTATTTTGTGTGTGTGTGTGTGTGTGTGTGTGTGTGTGTGTGTGTGTACCCTGGAAAGAGAGGTATCCAAAAAGAACCAACAGAGGAATAAAAAAAAGTGAAAATGTTGAAACAAACCAGTCATTTGTTCAGATGAACTCAACATTTGGATGTTGAAAAGTGAAAACACGACGTGTACTGGTGTGTGTGTGTGTGCGTGTGTGTGTGTGTGTGTGTGTGTGTGTGTGTGTGTGTGTGTGTGTGTGTGTGTGTGTGTGTGTGTGTGTGTGTGTGTGTTTTGGCAGATCTTGGACGTAGTATTTTAGTTTAATATTGACTGATGGTTTGGGTCACCTCAAACACTGAAGCGGGTGGAGTTAAAGTCTATGAACGTGGCATTCATTTCTCTGTCTTCCCTCCATCTTTATAATGTTTATATGACTTCTTTGCCTTTTTTCATCTTTCATCTTCTTTCTCCTTTGTTCACTCCTACCTCGCTTTCCCTTCTCGTCATCCCTTCTTTATTCCCTCCTCCACTCCTTTCTCCATGCTCATTCTTTGCCCCTCCACCCTTCCCTTCATTTCTGTCTTCGGTTTTCTTTTTCAGTTTCAGCCTGCCCTGTTGTTTTGTCCACTTCTCATTCCTCTTTCCCTTCTGCTGTTTTCATTACACCCTTCTACTTATCCTTTACTCCTACCTTCCCTCTTTCCACTATACCTCCTTTCTAAAACCAGTGGAAATGTAAAGTTTGCCACTTCACTGTAATTGCTTGAAGGACTCCATCTTGTTGTAATGCATTTGACACCTGAGGGGGGCACTGTTCTGATTGGCCTTTGACCTCTAGTCTTTGACATGTTAAGAGGATATAGCAGGAATAAAAATGATCACATTAAATAATAGGCTGCTGCACTCAAGTATAAGTGAACGTCTGTAAATTGCAATGAAGGAATTTGAATGTGTTCTATGTGGAACAGACAGATCATGTTGTATCAGTGTGTTCCTCGGACACACGACTGAAGACTGCACCTGCAGCCAGTATTACCATGACTGTAAGACGCTTCATTTCATTCATGTGTGCTGGACTTTGTCAGATTTCGATTGCCTGTGTTTGTCGTCAGTGCGAAAAATAATGAAATCTCTTACATCAGAATCACATGCTGTATCGCTTACTGTGTCTCACAGTTACTGCATTATATCTCTTACTGTAACTGTGTGTGTGTGTGTGTGTGTGTGTGTGTGTGTGTGTGTGTGTGTGTGTGTGTGTGTGTGGAGGTGCCCTCTTTGTGGTTTTGTCTAAACTGAATGTGTCTGTTTTGTCTGAACAGATGTTTCCTGTGGCAAGCTTTTAGGTAACAGCCTCACTAACACTGTTCGTGTGTGTGTGTGTGTGTGTGTGTGTGTGTGTGTGTGTGTGTGTGTGTGTGTGTGCAGACAAGCGCCAGTTTTGTGGGGGATAAAAAATACAATATATATATTGCATTTTAGGTTTTGCTGCAGTTCATTCTTGTGCAGATTTTTTTAATTTTAATTGAGGTTTTTTTTGTTCAGATTATGTGTTACAGCCACTGTGTTTGAAATTGAGTGACACATTCAGGGACTGTTCTCTCAATGGCTGGAGAGATTTCTCACATTGATTCCCATGTTAACAGTTTTATTTTTATGCAGCCCAGGGTTCCCATGGTCATGAAATTCCGGAAAAAGTATTGAATAGGAAAAACTTTTTTCCAGGCCTGGAAATGGTTTTGAATTAGTAGAATGTTTTAGACAGGTTTTAGAATATACATTGTTTTGGTTGGTGTTTAAAATGTGTTCATAGAAATCCAGAAACATGTCTAACATTACGCAAACTACATTCCTTGTATTACTTACTATTATCCTCAAATGTTCGGAAAGTGGGAAGTAATTCCTTGATAATGTATGACTTTTGAACAACCAATATAATATATGGCTAAAGAGAGAGGCAGAGATGTTGGCTCTGCACCAAAACGTTTGACATTGGTTTCGTCCGCCATGCTTAAGAGAAAGATCAAGACAACCAAAAGGCTGCTCTACAGACTGCCAACATAGCCAGGCCAGACAGGGTTTCCACATTATGTCTACTGTATTTGTAGACACAGAGGCCTTTCATTCCATATTCCATGCTATATTTTTGCGACAATGCCTGTGTTAGGGCATAGCACACTGGGGTAAGAGCCTCATTATTGTGTCGTTAGATCATTATAGGCCTTCCTGTTTTAAAGAACTAAATAAAATCATGGAACTGAGGTAAGATATTACTGAACAGCTATAAAGAAATTTTGAAAATGAATGGGTAAAAATGTGTGGGAACTAATGCTCTGCATTGACAATTTATTAATTCAGTATGAGGTTAATAAAATATTGCAACTGAAAGACCTAGAAGTTGACGTGAACAGTCTTGACCAGTGGGAAACTGGTTACTACAGTAACTCCAATACAGCTTGAACACAGCATGAGCCAAACTTGAGTCCAGCTAAGATGTCGCCTCAGAACGTGTAGCTTTCTGTAGGACTGAAGGGAAAGTGCATGAACCTCCCAAACTGAGTTTGTCTGCAAACTTTTCATACCTTTTGCGTAAATACAAGGAAATTATCTACAAAAAGTTCGCAGAAGCATCATCAGTGATTTGACCAAGACGAGTGTGTGACTTTGAGTTTTGGGATACTGAAAACAACACTGACTCCTTTCTCAAAATTAGGAAATAAAAAGGCCAGATTTTCCTGTCAAGTTCTTAGGGTGACACGGGGCAGCCTTGTCAAACTATATAATGTCTGTATTTTCGGCAATATTTTAAGAACTTTTTGGGAAGAGTGTTCAGTCACAACATGCAGTATTTTTCACATGTTGGACATAATAGTTTAAATTGGACTGTTGTAGGGCAGATATTTAATTATTAAAGAATTCAACAACATTGAGCTAATAATGAAATATAAGGATATTTTCTTACATACAGTACCTTATAGACAGCACTTAGACCAGTGGTTTTCATACGTTTTGTGCCCAAGGCACACCAAAGGTCAAGACAAAACCTCAAGGCACACCTGTATTTATATCTGTGTACAACAGCCTCTATATCGTGTTTTATCACTCTTATCATGACAAAAATATTTGTTTTTATTTACTAATATCAAATTAAAATTTACGACCAACTAGTACTCATGAAATATTTATTAACAAAATGATTCAAAAATCCATTTAAAATTTTTTAAATTACATCAAAGCACCAATAACACATAAGATAAGATAATGTGATGTGCGAGAGTAGCAACAAATAGGTTCCTTGTGATTTTTTTTTTTAATAAAAAAAAGTAAATTACATTTTTTAGGTATAGTTTGCCTCTTTATTTGAGAATGGATGTGCACAACATATTGATACAGCTGATCAAAAATTAATTTATAACTTTTTTCATAGGCTCAGTTGAACATTGCTTTAATAATGTGTGGTTATTACAAAATCCAATGGCACACCTGGATTTGCATCATGGCACACCATTTTAGAACCACTTATTCAGACCATCATATAGATATATGTGTAATAGAAAGTATGATTAAGTTAAATGTATCAATAAAAAGTGTAATAAAAGTTTTTGGTGACGTTTGGTGACATCAGACGTTCCTTGAGGAATGGGTGGTGTGACATATTAGGATGCCTGGATTGAGAGACACAGTGACAGTTTTTACAGCAAATAGAAAAGTTTTAAAAATGTAAAAGGTGTCATGAAGCAAAAAAGGACAAATGAAGGAAACATAGGCGTAACGCACACATTTGTTCATCCTAAATCCATCCATCCATTCATTGTTTTGCAGATTATTACTTTAAAAAAACACAGAGCTAAATGCAGCTTAGAAAAACACCATAATTGTAATGCGCTCCATCTTCCCTCCTCTTCTTTTTTTCCTTCTCCTCTCTTCTCTCGTTCTTTAGCTCTCCCTCGTTCTCCGTCTCTCTCCCTACTTTACTTTAGTCTCTCTCTGCCTCTCTCTCTGTACCATATGGTGTACCATGGTACATTTAGCTTGTCAGTGATAATGGATGGCCATGGAAGCCCAGTTTTGCTTTAAGCGCTAGCTTGCTGCTCGCTGTCTCAGTGTGTGTGTGTGTTTGTGTTTGTGTGTGTGTGTGTGTATGTGTGTTGGATGATGGCTGCTGATGCTTTCGGCTGTGGGATGAGGGATCATGAAGCAAAATCAGCCCTAACATGCACCCAACACACACACTCCCTTAGACACACACACACACACCGAGCCTTGTTGATCGTAGTAGATGCTGATGAGGTCACTTCCGGGCAGTTTCATTAATGCAATCTGATTGGTCTATACAAGGAGGCTGAATGTGAATATGATTAAACATTTTACATGATTTTAAAAAGGGTTTTTTTTCTGAACTGTTGGTCGTCAGAGTGACAATATGTTTTTATACCAGCTTTGTTCGAAGAAGCGCTGTGTCTTAGTGAGGCTTCAAACCATGGATCCACTGTCCTTAACATTGAGAGCGTATAGCAACAATGACAGATGCACACGTGCCCATTTCCTGGCAAAAATACCCATTTCTGCTGTGAGTTGACTGAGAGTGACCGAGCGTGGACAAAGATTCACTGATGAGCTCACAGATAGTCAATGTTTTAAAGAACTGCATCAAGATTTTTGTCAATTTGTCAAAAGGTTTTTAAAAAAAGAGAAAGTGCATGTGTATTTTAAAACAGCTTTAATCAATAGTTTTATAGTAATTGATTGAATGACATTGTAAAAAGGATGTCACAATGTGAAAAGGGTCCCACTAAAAGAGAAACAAAGATCGGGTCCTGGAAAAAGCATTGGAGTGACACACTTTAAAAGTGGTTTTCAGAATGTCCACATACATACACATTTCTATATACCTATTAAATGTGTTTTTTATTTTGAAAATATCAGTCCAGGTTGTTGATATTTTATGGACTCAGCAAGCCAGAAAGGATCCTAAAGAGAAGACAGTGCCTTCTAAATTCATCTGTAATTAAAATCTGATCAATATTTAAAGGGGAACCTTTGTATTTTTCAACATGGAACCCATCTTCCTGTGTTGTTGTGTTTAAGTCACTAATGGAAACAACGATTTTTGAAATTGATCCAGTATTGAGGGAGAGTTCTGCAGCCAGTAGCAACATATGAGGCTGCTGTGTAACCACTCTGGGCACGCTGCACCACCAATTCAGGTACACTAGAAGGACTATTGTCCATTGTTTCACATGTTGTGCGATTATATAGCTCATGTGATGGCCTCTGATTGGTCCCTTCCTCTCTACGAGTGGGGCCATACCTGTGTTGTATGCTTTGAAAGCCCTGACGAAGACCTGCAGTGGTCATAACATGTTGGCTCTTTTAATGGTTTAGCTTTTTAATATTTCCTTCCTTGTTTTTTTTCTATATTCTTTTGGAGTGCCTGGATTGCCTTCCTGTCGATTCTGTTGTTGTCCATTCTCCATGAGCACCCTACACAAGAGCAACCCATCATCTCTCTCTTTTTCAAGCTCATATTATTATTTCATATTTCATTATGGAAAAGATCCTTGTAGAGATAGGCCTTTTTGTCAAAGATTAAGATCATTTTTGTTCAAACAGAAACAGCCCTGAAACTGCAATCACTAAACCCACCAGATTCCTTTGAAACAAACATTGATTTTAGCGTGTATAGAGGCAGCATATTTTTATTAACCAACTGCATGAATTAAGGGTTTGTTTCAATCAAACCAGAGTTGGTTATTGTTGCAAGAGTGAAAAAACAAACCAAGACAGTTTTTGTGAGTTTTATTGGTTTCTGTTAACTTTAAACGAAGTGTGTTTTACAAGGATAAAATTACTGTTTATTTAAATGGAGTCTGGTGGATTTGGCAATAGTGACTTCCACGTTGTTTCTGGTCAAAAAAGGGGATCTTACTCTTTAACAAAAGGGTCTATCTCTGTAGAGATCCTTTTCATAATTTTGTCAAACACCCAATATAAGAAATATGAGCCTGTCAGTGGTAAAAAACACTTTTAGTGGACATAAATTGATGGTGCCAAATGCCCTTAGTGGTTACATTGCAGCCTGTTTCATGGCTGCTGGCTGCAGCACTCTCGCTCAAGACTGGACCAGTTTCAAAAATTGTCGTCTGCGTTCATCACGTAGACACAATAGCAGGGGAAAGAAGGGTTAAGTTTTAAAAATACCAAAGTTACCTGTTTACATTTTAATAAAAATAGTAGATATTTCTTCAGTAAAGTGCTGATTTATATTCGAACCACTTATAAGTCCTTATCGATTTTTTCCTCCCAGTCTGTCACTTAGTGTTTTACTGATCATTTATGTAGTACTTTCTCAAACTCTGAAGACAGCGATGGTGATCAGGGTTGGGAAACGCCTCCTCCCTGCTGGCCAATCAATGAACAGATGAACCACTCTGTTGTGTCAAACATGAAGGAAAAAAAACAGCTTCCCCCCACTTTCACTCAGTACAAACCTCTCAGTTATCCCTGGCATCGTCCCCGTCGTCGTCAGAATCATTATCAGAAACAAAGCGATGAGCTGAACTGAGTTTTGAAAAGAAAAACAGCAGAATACAAGAACAGGATGTCTCCTCTTCCTCCTCTAGTCCTCATCCTTCCTGCGTCCCTTTTGAGAAGTGGAGTGAATGAAAAGCAGGGACAAAGACACGAGACAAGAGACTGTGATTGTGTGTTAATATGAGAAGGTGCTTTTATTCCTGCAGAGCACAACTTGTCTGTGTGCTGATGGTTCTTCTGCTTGTTGTTCATATTGTATCAAGGTTTAAGGACAGAATAAAGTTTGTACCAATGTAGAAACACATGAGGCATAAATCAATAACAGGAACAAGATGATTGTTGATGATTGTGTCGTTATCTGGTTTAGAACTTTTTGTAGAATGGGAAAGCTGTGACAAGATGCCCTTCGCCAAATCACCAGGATTATCAAGGACTGAAACAGGAACTTCTTTTAAAACTTACCAAGTGGTCCAACCACAGGGTCTGGGTTTCTCCTCAGTCATTAGTTCAAGGTCAACACAATTTAATTCATGTCGTGTCATACCTGGGTTTTGCCATGTCGTTGAGCTAGTTTGCTGTCTCTGTCAAGTAGCTGTCCATTAGTCAGTCACTCTACAGCAGGAAACAGCACTTCAAAATAAAAGCTCCTTGCCCAAAATTTAATGTACTTAAAAATAAAGTGTGTTATTTACAAACTCGAGTTATTTGCGAGTCACTTGCGGTCCATTCAGAATGGACCTTAGACCCACCTTTGAAACGTAACCCAACATAGGGAAGTTCTGCATTAAAGGACTGTTCGCATCAGAAACTGGTCCTGTGAAATGACTTCCTGTGTCTCTGCAAAATATTTGATTCCAGAACTTTGGTGATGCAGTGACTACTTGCAGGGCTAGCTGGTGAACTGATGTCTCTGGCGAGCTAGCTAGTGTTAGCTAGTGCTAAACAGTCTGAATAGCTACTAGAGATGTTCTCTCCTCGACTGTTTAGCTCTTAGAGTTAGCAAACTGATAAGAGTGTCAGCTTAGCTTGGTCACTAATGGGCCAATAAATTCACACAGTACAGAAAGACATTCCTCTTATGTGGAGTAGTTTATTCTGTAACAGAGAAAACTGAATGTGGTACATATACTGGACATTGTTGTGGCTGGTTGAGTACCTGCAAGCGCACGTTCTGGGTAGTTCACTTTGTAATGTAAGTAGAGGTTTTTTTGACATGGTTTGGTTCATACCTTGGTTTAGGAGTCATGGTTCAGTGTGAATTCGGTAAAGCAGAAAAGAAGTGTCTTTTCATTAATTAGCATTTTGCCCACTGTCAGCTTTGGTAAATCATTTTAATTATATAAAAAGGGACATTTCAAGCAAATGTCCAAACATTGCAAAAACAGGTCACAGATGGCTGTATAACTGGAAAGTATCTCTTCTGAAATGAAACTGGAAAAAAAAACCCAAATATTAATTAATAATAACAAGTAAAACGTTCCACCTGACTATATGCTAGTGTAAATGCCAACTTCTTCAGTAACTGTTTTTATCCCATTCTGCTCATGGCTTCTTAAAAGCAGTGGGGACAGGAAGTTGGGTTATTTGGGCGATGCTGTTAAATGTGCGTTAGCATGTTTAATGTGTTTTCATTCATAGACCCTACATGGGTGGAGCAACACCAACACACTGTCCTCGCCTTACACACAACTCTCTCTTTGTTACTGTTGTAGCTGACCTGCAAGCTGCAGGCGGGTCCTCTAGCTCTGAGGTTTCATTTATGCTTGCCGTAGTGTGGCTGACTCAAACAATAATTTTAGTAACTCCTTGGTTATATGCAACGATATACATACCATGTATTCGATATGTTGTGACAGATGGTGGGGTATGATTGTGCAGGATCCAGGATATAGTTATTCAGTCTTGTGGCCAAATAATCATCTCAAAAAGCAAAAATATAGACTAATCTGATCCCATACATTCTGCAACATCTCAGTAAAAAGTTCCTCATCTTTGTGGACTGGCCTTAAAGTTACCCAGTGTATCACTGCCATACCTACTTATTGTGGCGCTGTAACTGTGGGGGGCATTTTTAATTTGAGACAGATAATAAGGAAATTTTGATGTATCAAAAACCATTACACAAACCATCATGGGACACAGAAACATGTTATCAAATCTGAGCTGAATCAATAATGAATTGCAGCTGAACTGAATTGTATCAAATCACTGACGACAGTGCATCATATATGTTGTGGTACTGAAGTCAGAGATGACTGAGATCCTCTCCTCTCCTCTCCTCTCCTCTCCTCTCCTCTCCTCTCCTCTCCTCTCCTCTCCTCTCCTCTCCTCTTTCCCTGCAGCTGTGTTCTCCTTTCTCTCTCCAGCTGTTGCCAACCAATCACCTGCTCCCCCTGCAACACACACACACACACACACACACACACACACACACACACACACACACAGTATAATTATAGGAGACGGGGTGCTGGCTGGGGATCCATTTGAACACACGAATAAACGAAAAAGGACCAATTTGCATAGCGAACCCAAAGAGAGGTGATCGATCAGGAACTGTTGATTATCACTGATTGATTTTTTCTTTTGTTTGGATATGTATTTATAAATTGTGTGTCAACCATGTGATTAGTTTATTGAGAGAAAACTAATATATAGCAATTTTGATCATTGTCATTTATCAGATAACCACCAAACACTCCGGTTTTGTTTTTTTAAATGTGAGGATTTTTGCTCTGGGAAACTGTGATGGACATTTCCTACTATTTTATGGCACTTCAAAACACTAAAAATGAAAGAAGAAAAAGAAACAGTGGATGAAAACAATCCATAGCTGCAGCCCTTAAAGAGATTAAATAAATAAGGATAAACGATTAATAAGGGAAATAAACATCCAATTAACTACAGTTTGGCATTATTTTGTGCTGAATTCAAAAAGAAAAACTCATCAGTATGAAAAGAGTTTGCACAGTGTTACTCATCAGTCGTCCCACACAGAGCGCAGACTGACCTCCATGATGGAGGATCACCACAGTGAGGAGCAAAAGGCTGGAGACAGACCTGACGGAGGAAAGGACTGCAGGGAGCACAGAACCTGAGAGAGAAAAAAAAAAGAACCAAAGTAGAGCAGCCAGGCTGGCAGAGCAGCCCAAAAAGTTTCCCTGCGTATCACTGCCTTAATGTCCCGACCGTTGGTTGGTTTCCATGGCAGCAGACGAGGGTAAAGTGGTAGCTTTTCCCTTTTTTCCCACGCTTCCAGGGCAGTGCCATGTGAATGCAGCGGGCAGAGTCTGTGCTGGCACACACTGAATGGGAACGGAGCTGACAAAGACCTGAAAAACCATGCTGTTAGTGTTAAACCGCCCCAAATCTGCCAGGGTGACCAGTTCAAATCCCGCTCGACCCCGGTACATGGAGCAAGGCCGGGACACTGCTGGGAGGGTTGACTCCCACCTAAGAACTTATAACAATAGTCTGTCCAAGGAGGTGATGTGGTTTTGGTAAAATACTTTGCTTCAGCTCTTGTTTGCATGCACGACTTTAAACAAAAACAGTAGCTGTTTACTCACCTCTGCATCTCCAGTTTCTCAGCCTGGTTTCACTCCAAGAGCGTCAAATAATAATGGCAACCAAGTGTGTATCATGCCGACATTAAAGGACAGCTTTTTCTATCAGTGTCTGAAGTTGAAAGTTGGTTTACTTTGAGTGCTAGCTAACATTAGTAAGTTCCTGGAGGCTTTCAGCTGGACCATTAGTAGCTTCAGAAATATGAACGGTGTGCCTAACCTAGCTTCATTTTTCTCTATAACAATGTATTAACAAGTGACACCAGGTAAAATTCAGTATGCATACTTGCCAACCTTGAGATCTCAAAAATAGGGAGGATTGTGAGGGAAAAAAAATTGATCTTCAGAGACTTTGATTCCTGCACTCTGGTGGCCTTTAAAGAATGGAAATGACAAAATTACTACATTGCAAAAGCATTTTCATGAAGAATACTTTTATTCTATTTTTATTTCTCGGGAAAAAATACTGAATGATTTCACCAATAACTTGCATGAATCTCTTTCATCACAACGTATGACCCCGTGCTCGACAGAAAAATCAACACAGCAGTTTTTACAAAATGCATGCCCCTTTCCTTTAAAACTTCACACAAGACACTTGAATTCTTCTTTTCAGGACGTCTGAAATTTGAGTATTTCTTTCTCTTAGTCATCTCCATTTTTCTCTCCATCACTCACTGAAAAGGATGAGATGCAAGCAGCCCTCTTACTCATCACGTGCGTGCCGGGTGAAGCTTTTTTTTGTCTGGGTGGAAACAGTAGACTTACAGTTGAAAGCCTTATACATGCTGCACAGTGCCAGAAAAAGGTTGTGACAACGAAAAGGAAAAAAAGGTGTGAAAATTTGTTATAAATCGAGAGAGTTAGTGGACGATTGTGACCCCGTGAGGAAACTGAGAGGGCAATGAAAAATGGGAATCTCTAGGGAAAAAATTGTGAGGGTTGGCAAATATGGAGTTGTGTCACCTCTTTTTAATTAGCTAACTAATTTTATTTTTATATACGTGCCAGCTATGGTGGTGTCGAAGCCATTTTTGCCAGTGGTTTGTCCACACCTCTGTGGTTCTTATGGACGTGTGGGGGATATCGTAGCTTTTGGAAATTACAACTGTTAGAGTTACAGTAAGAGGCTGACATGAAAACAGTTTCCCATTCAGCTGCTTGTAATTACAGTCAGAGCTAAATAGTTTTTCCTTGTTGACATCCTTTTTGTGATCTTAATTCATCATTTGGTTCTCAAATAGCCTATATCTCTAATCATATATGGCTGTTTAAAAAAGTAAAGTGAGGTATAGTTAGAAAGATTATATTATTCTCATACTTTTGTTTCTTTGCCTCTCAGCAGGCGGCAACAAAATGATGTCATTGTTGTTTTCGAGCCTCTGAGCTTATAAGAGCTGTTTGCTATACGTTTAAATTACTGACCTGTGATTGGTGGATTTTGATAAAGCCTAATGGAGCCCACAGTGTAATTGTTCTAGTTATTATAGCTGATATGGGTATTAACTTTATTTATTCCTAATTTGTTAAAGAAAGCAGGTGACTGCCATCTCCGAGTTTCTACGTAGGCGCTCAGATCTCTCCTCCCTCCTCTGTCCCCGTCCTTTCTCCTGCTGTCCGTCTATTTCCACCCTCCTCTCTTCTCCCTCGCTGTGTGATGTCAGGTGGGGTCTGCCCTGCTGTGATGAAGCCGCTCTGATCACCGGCTCCTGAACAGTGTGTGGGAGCAGATATGTCATTATTCTGCAGCCAGGTGGTCGCGCTGAAATCACACAGAGCACATCAGCGATGTGATGCACCTCCCAGGTCTACAGCTATACCTCATATTACAGCCATCCAGGTGTTCAAACGTGGCGACATTTGTCTAAATACAGGTATTAAGTTGGGAGTCGGGGTGGAGGAAGGGGAGGAATGGGTCTGTCATTGATGGCAGGAGACATGAAATGGGGGAGGAAGAGGAGAATGTGGAGGAAAGTGAGGAAAAAAGGTCATACTTATGAGGTCAGTTCAAACAAGAATTCTTTCTCAGGTCCATGATTTTTGACCTGATCTGAAACAGATCCAACCCACACGTCAGTTTATTCATTTTAAGCAAAAGAGTTGAAGAGTCTGAGTACATCTGGCAATGCAACTGGATCCAACAAACGGCCCAGTGGCCTACGGTCATTTCTTCTCTATTAGGATCCAAGTAGACATGTGACAACCTCTAATTCTTACTCAGGAGGACTGCTCAGCTTTTTTTCAACATGATGTCAGATGATCATGGTGGTTCATGCGTGAACAGCTGACAATACTTACTTGTAAAAGATTAGGCAGTAGATTTTCAGCATATGAGTAGCTGAAAAGCCATGGTCCATGGTAATATTTCTGTAGCCCTTTTTCCACAGATATCCTGCGTGCTACTGCAGCAGAGACCCTTTATTATATTGGCTTTGCTTGTTTACATAGAACCAAACAACACTGGCATAGTGCCGCACCAGTAAATGCCATGCATCAAAAAATATGCCTCTATTATTTTCAGTGAGCAACCCCTCACCTGCGGCGGCAAGACGCACCTCGGTGCTCTATGCGCCGCCCTGTGGCACTTTATGCCACTGTCTTATTTCCAGCCCTACAGCCCCCAGAATTCAATGCATTTTTCCTTCTCGCTCTCTGCTTGTATGCAACTGCTTCTGTAGCAGCTCTTTTTCTCTGCTCCTATGGCAGCTCGACTCCTCTCCTCACCACTGATGCAAAGAGAACTCTGTTGCTGTTGTGACAAAGAATGGATGAGGAGAGACATGCTTTTGAGGTTGAGAAATATTCTGAGCTAAGTGACCCAGAATCCCGTCATTAAAAAGACGATGGCCAAAAAGATATTTCCTGGCAAGTCATAGCTCTGTAGATCAGCTCTTCAGGTGAGAAATTAACTTTGATAAGTCGGTCTGATTGATTTTAAGCAAATGCATAAGTGAAGGAAGTACAGATCTTTCAGTAAAAGTAGTAATAACTTTGCATGGTCGTCTGTTGACGAGCTGCAGAGCAATGTGTCCAGTGAGTGCCAGGGGCGGCTCTTGACATGTCTCACATGATATGCATTGCTGCCACAGTAGTGGTGTGTTTTCAGCTTTGCTACCTCCACTGCCGGCTTAAAGGTGAAATAACTCTGCCCCCCCCATTACATGTCTGTACCTTTTGTACAGAATGGAAAGGCGGAATAACAACGCAACATTCTGGCATTGAACAGGCTGTGTAAAGTGGGCTTGTGTCTCCACTCTCCCAACTCATAACGGTAAGAAGAAATAAAATGGACCTAAGATAAAAATATTTCAAGTGCAATTTTCAAAAAGAGAAAATACTGAATATGAGTCAACAAAGAAGAAGCAAAAGATAAACAAAGGAAATGAAAAGGAAACATAATCTTAGCAAAGGAGAGTACGAGGTGAGAAAAGAAAGGAGGAGGTGAAATGATCAGACACAGACAGCCATGACAATGACAGGAGAATATCAGAGTGTGATTCTGAACCACAGGATCCTTTGACCTTTGACCCCTCCAGTCTGACAGCACCTGACCCATCATCCATCTCTCCGGGGTCGCCCCTCCTCCTCCTTCTCCTCCTCCTTTCTTTCCACAGACACTGAGACAGAGAGGTTGAACAAGGCAGGAAAAACACTGTCACAGTTTCTGCTCCCATCTTCTGCCATATCGATCAGAATCACTCAACAAGATCAAGACTCTTACAGGGTTTTTTTTCTTGAAATGAATTACTTCATCTTCTACAAGTTAAACTTGTTTTACTATTTACCTGAATACTATCAAATTAGATATTAAAAGCTTTGGTGAAAAATGCGACTGTATCTTTGATGGCTCGATTAGATCTGGTTCATTTAGCTTTGTTAGCTTTGTTAGCTGCGTTAGCTCTGGTGGTCTGTTTAAGCCTGAAAAACAGTTTCTGTTCATCAAAAAAATGAATTTTACTTTTAAATGAACCCAATCTGTGTCAGAAATTGCATTTGTTACTTTCCAGGGACATCAATAGATTAATGTCCATCACACATTAACTTCCATAAATCTTCTTAGAAATCCTAGAAAAAGATGCTGATTGTAACTCCAAAACCTGCAAGAAAAGTATCATGCTTACAAGTTTTATTCAGTATCAGAAGTAATGCAGTGACAGCTGTCTGTATCCATGGTTACAGTGCAATCAGGAACTAGTGAGGGGTAAGGGACTGTATACATGCCATGTTTTCTGCCCTCGAATCCATTGTTTTCAATGTAGACAAAAGGCAGGTGCACGCAAACACCAAAGTGACACCGCTGTTATGCGCAATTTCTCGTCAGGGACAGTTTTTTAATGGCGTGAGGGCTATGACCACGTCATGTGACAAGGTACAACCAATCACAGTTGACAGATATCTTTCCCTCTGTGGTAAATATAGAGAAGATGTTTTAGAGCAGGGCCAGCCAGAGCTTTACATCTGTCCCACGGACAATATTTTAGGCCTATTAGCAACCTCAACTTGCCCAGCCTCGTGTTTTCCAGGTGGTTAAAGACGCAGCGTGTGCACAGCCCCCAATTCAGCATCACTTTTCAGAGTGTACATTTGACAAAATGTAAACAAATACAATATAGGCTAAAAAGTTTGATTCATGTAGCCTACGAACAGCTATCACTGACTCCATGGCAACGTAATAGACTGCGTTTGTTAAAGCATTATAGGACCGGTAGTTAGAACATGTAGAACATGATGATCCCAAATACAAGTGAAAGAGAAAGTATTAAGAATAGGAGTGACAGCTTCTATTAATATTAGCTTTTTATGCCTCTACGCCGGTGGCCATAATTCAAGAATTCATATGCTGATAACAACCTAATTTCACACAAATCTCTAAAAGGATACATTTATGATATTTTATATCCAAAAAGGTCAAAGGTCAGCTTTGCTGTGACATCATAATGTTCTGCAGAAACACTTTTCCAGCCCCCTCTGCTGATTGTGTAGATCTTCTGTGCTTCTGGGTTGAAGATGTGTGTAAAGCATCCACGTTTTAGAATTTGTAGCTTCTTCGCCACAACATCCACACAAGAGGTATTGTCTACTGTCATGGCTACAACTTGGTGTTCTGCACTATCCCTCTGGTAGTCCACCACATGCTCATTGATTTTGCTGATATTTAGGTTCCGGTGATTGTTGTTGCACCATGTGACAAAGCTCTCTAACAGTCCTCTGTACTCTTTTGATGATACACTAAATATATCTTTATTAACCTTTAAGTACACATATTATATGAGTCTAGAATGTCCTATCAAATGGTTCTTAGATCCCTTAGACTTAATAGCTACAGTTTCATGTATCAGTTCATGTACACATATTTACCCTATTAGTATAGTAGGAAAATTGGGTTGGCATGCACCCTGTTGATCTTAGTTTTTTGTAATATTCAAGGTGTCTAGTAAACAAATTTTGATGTTTCAAACTCAAAATATCATCCCAAGGTTCTGTTTTGTGGCCATCATGGATTTCCAATGAAAATATCTGCAATAACTTCTCTTCTTGAGATCATGTAGAGACAAATGACTGAATTTTTCTGTGTAAAATAGACACTGGGAATTGATTGAGAGGGTTATTGTCATGATTTTAATAAGTAAGATACATTAACACTTGACAAATATTAAAAAGTGATAAATTTACTCTCAAAATCTGGCATGCTTGTTTACGATTGAAATGGTTATTGTCATACACCAGATATATATTTGTTTATGGTAATAATTTTGCGTTGTATGATCCAAATGCTGATGGTCATTACTAATGCAATCACAAGTGTTCTTTTGTTATAGTAGAATTCGGTGGAACTGTGGTAGTTAAACATACCTGTGTACATATAAGCAATGACCTCATCTAATTTCTATCTAATTAATACTGTCCTAGAACACGTGTAGTACAACTCACTTGCAAATTGATGGCGTTTCTAAGTAGCCAAACTTAACTATATGGCATGTCCAGCTAAGACACGCAGTAAAGAAAATGGACACAAAATCTTGGATTCAAAGGGTTAAGGAAGCTATATCTATAATTTACATGAACAAGGGTGATATTTTATTATATTTAAGACGTAGGTGTGAGAGTGTCTCCCTGCGGAGGGTCAGGAGACACATACATCTTTTTCTGTACCATAAAAATGAGCCATGCTGGTGTTCAACACTCACTTTGTTTCCCGGCCTGTTCCTGTGTGACACATGAAAACCTTGCAAGCTTGAACGCTGCATCTTTATTTAGTCAGACAGTGTCAGTGAACAACACTCTGCCGTGTGGCTCTCGCTGCTCATTGTGCCGCACTTTAATACTTCCATATTGTGCTGCTAATTCAGAATTTCACACCTTTTCTCTCGTTGCTACCTCTCTCTTTGTCTCTGTACGTCGTTCGCCTTCCGTCTCAACCCCGAAGACAAGAGGAAACGTGTTAAATCCACCTCTAAGAACCTTTTTAATTCAACATTAGCAGTCGTCATCTGTCTGCCGAACAATACCCAAACACAATTTACAGCTACATGGAGCATCCCGCCTTTGTTTACTCTGCAGCTAAATATTGTTCCATCAATAATGGACTCCAAACACAGAATCAGGCTTTTAGTTTTAGGTAATCCTGAATGTTTTACAGGAGATTTTTTTTTTCTTTTTGCCGTGTTTTATTGTCTTGGGAGCATAATTGGAGTATGCTGTTTCCTTCATTTGTTTTAGGTTTTAGGAGGAACATGGGCTCAGTGCCTCATGGATGTAACTCCAGATGCTATTGTGTCCGAGGTTTTTGTGGAAGTGTTGCCCGAAATCCTCAAGACAAAGGCAGCAGATATGGTAGGGAAAATATAAACCCTGGAAAGAATCAAATCCTCCCAAAATTCTCATTCGGCGACACTTATGAAAGGAGGACGGGGGGTTAAACTGGAGCATGGAACAAGGTGATGTCCAAAAAAGAGAAGGAAAAAAAAACACGTCAACGCAGCAGTCTACCTAAACCTCCTGCAGTGTTTCAGGTGCCATGTTTTCTACTTCCTCCCCCTACCCTCCCATCAGATCAGAGCGAAATAAAGACATTGATAAATTCACGGATGGGTGTGAATGTTGCCAAATCGAGTCAGACCCCGACCAAAGTAAACGCCGTGCCACGGAGCGAGAAAAGAGAAGGAGAAAAGAGAAGGAGGGATGGAGGGGGAGAGAAGATTTGGGGCTCTAATGCCAGCCTTATGCGTCTTTTAGTCGTTTCCGCCGTCGGGGCTTGGCACCGGCACGGCGCTGTCAGCCAGCCAACAAAAATCTGCAGTGCCTGCCGCATTTCAGCAGCCCTGTTTTGTCTGAGACCAACACACACACACTCGCACACACACACAAAAAATCACACGGCGACACACTCACGCAGCATACACACTCTGTGCTGCAAATCGGCGACGTTTTTCTTCCCGAAACCGAAGCTTCGTGAAAGAAAATGTAGAAATTCAGCCACATAAAATTTCTTAAATCAAAGGAAGAAATGTATTTTCTTCTTGATCAGAAACACCTTGAACAAGAATTTTTTCATCCTGTTTTGCAGTGCCACGAACACACCACGCTGCTGTGGAATATTAATTTGAAATATAGTTTTCCTGCAGTTTGGAGGGTTTGGTGATGTCGCCCTGTTTGTCGCCTCGTTGTTTGTGTTGTTTGTCTATTGATTCCAGGGTGGAGGAGGGGTGAATGAGTGTGATGGGATGAGGTGGTGGTGGTGGTGGTGGGGGGGTTGGATAATGAAGGCTGTTTGGTAACGAGGGAAGGGGGGGACCGTTCTTTGGGTCTCATGAACATGAACAGGGAACAAGTGTCATGGCTGCTGCTGAATTTTAATCCATCTGCTTCACAACCACACAAACACACCAACTATTTCTGATGCATACATGCAAATATAGCGTCTCTGATGGAAAAATATACGTTACCTGAAAACAAAAAAAGCCAGTGTCAGTGGACAACACTCATTACATATATCTCCTTTCAATGGTTAAACAAGCTGCCTTTTTAGAATCCTTCAAAGATTCATCGCCCCCAAACTGGAAACGAGCATTAGTTCCTGAAAAGTCAACATTGTGGAGATAAATCTGTCTGTGTCCCAGTGCCAGATTGCATACAAATAGTATATAGCATCTACTTTATAATAATTGTCACTGCATTGTGTCTGGCGTTCGTATACACAAATCAATGGCTGCAGATCTAAGATTCGAGGGCTGTATTCTCGAGGCAAATTTGTGATTTTGGTCCATATAAATAAAGTGGACATGACTGTTCTCCTCTGTCCCAACAGGAAATCATATACACATGCGAGCAGATGTCAGTCAAACTGCAGCTTTGAGATGCCAAATTCATAAAGCAAGAGAGCAAATGTTTTTTTTTTTTTTGCAAAGACTTAATACTTATATGTCTTTTGCTGTGTGACCACCATCAGCATGTTGCAGCTGTGAGAAGCTTCGTCACTTCCTGTCTTCATAGCATGTGTGGGACGATAGCATCAATCAACAACACTTTCAAAAATGAAGGGGATGTTCCTGTGTTGCTTTTTTGAGGGTCGGAATTCTCAGTTCAAGTGCACTAGGCCTAAATTGTGACCTTTAAAATGTCCACAGTGAAATGAAAACTACTAGTCTGTGTCATGTATAGGAGGTGTAACACAAAGCTGTTATCTGTCTCTGTATCTGTAGATAGTCGTGTTTATGCGGTGGGGGCCACAAAATGATCTGAAAGCAAACTAAGCTAAAAAAAAAATAAGTTTTATTGTCTGTGTTAAATGGTTTTCAATGTCCATTTACACCTCTCATATAAATAAAATAAATATTAAAAAAATAAAATATAAAATAAATAATGGAAATAATAAAAAATAAAATAAACATATATATATTAAAAAAAAATATATATATATATATATATATATAGTGTTGTAACATGGGCTGGGCGATATGGAAAAAATAAATAATACATAAATAATAATTTTTGTTGTTTTTTAACAGCATATAAACTGCTATGCAGCATCACAAGAGAAAAAGAAACGAAAATATGCATATGCACAAGTACACACACATACAGATCCCTACATACACACAGAACCTTTAAAGGGATAGGCAGTTCAAAAGATAAAGGCCTCATCAGGGCCTATCCTACTGTGATTGGCTACAAGATGTCAAAGAATAAAAAAAATAATAATAAAAAAGTGAATGTGAATTACTTCACATGAAGTTATCAATAAAGTAGGGGTTTTAGAGTTTAGCTTTTATATATTCCAAAAATTGATTCCAGATTCTCATAAATTTATCAGAAGAGCCATTTAATGTGAATCTTTCCCTGCTGTTTGAGATGTTGCATTGTTTCCCTTTGGATGGGCTGAAACTGAAACAAATTTCGTTGCTCTGTAACATGTGCAATGACAATAAAGATCTTAACCACTGGGTTCTTCCAGTAGAAAAGGGATTCATCTCTGTGCTATTAAAAGGTTTGAACAAGGTTTATAGTGTAAATATGCCAAACTATTAAAGCTGGGATATGTTTTCCTAATGAGAGAGTGTATATCTTATCTTTGTTACTTTTAAATAATTCAACGAAACACACACAGAATAACTATTAATGATATTTATTGACTATCTAAAGATTAAAAGCAAAGCACACATCACTTGAAATGAAAATGTCTCGAAAAAGGTCACATTTTAGTATTAATGTAAAATGCAAGTTCCTTAAAAAAGTAGAAAATAATAACTTGAATCTCTTGCAAACTTTTTTTTTTTTATTTTAATTTTGCCATGTCAAAAGTAGAAAATAACTTGTATCACTTGCTTTGTACAGCATGAGTTGTACATGTTTGGCACTGCAGTTTGGTGAAAATATTTTTGCAGTGGAACAGTGTGTCTTCTGTCAAGGGTTTTAACAAGGTGTTCAAACCCACTGTAGCTAAAGGAGCCATGTCCTTCATAGCAGTACGTTTTTAAGGGGACAGTACATGAATACACACAGCTGGAAAAGGATTAACAGCATTAAAAATAAATAAATAAAAAAGGAAACTACCGACGTGGGCAAGTTTACATCGGTTAGAGGTTCTAAATGTCGGTTTCGATTTCGGTTTTCGATTGCCCAGCCCTAATAGAACTAACAAGGACTGATGCGACCTTAAACCCCACCCTCAAAAAAAAAAAAAAAACATTTAAAGAAAGTTAAAGAGATAGATCTAAACAAATCTAACAGTAACATATGTAGTCGATGGTAGGAATTAGTCACGGATAGGACAAGAGGTTTCAACTGTGGTGCAAATACAAGTAAGAATGGCTTTTTTTTCAACTAGAGGTTGTGAATATGATGGGGGGAGGTCCAGCTGGAATTAAAGTTGGTCTGGAGAGTCTTTGTTAAAATATAAATAGAAAGTTATTGAAAGGAATTAAAAAAAAAAAAAACCTCCCGTAGCTCATTAGCATGCACTTTTGAGACGGCCCCTAACTTCAGCTCATTTGTTCCCCCCTTCATGGCTCCAATATCTGATCACAAGGTAAAGATAACACCTATGAAACATCATCTGAGCTTAATATTGTACTTGTTGAAGACAGACATCACAGACTGTGGGGAATATTAGCCCAAAAATTCTGATGCTTGCTAAAAATCCAGTGCAGTGCTTTACGTTGGATAGATCTATAAATTACAGACATGTGACATAACAATGGTGAAAAATAATATTACTTATAGTGCTAGAGATTTCATGAACTATTCAGGAATAGAGTAAATTACCACTGAGTGTTTATTATGTAGGGAGATGTCAATTAGTGAACACGTTTGTGATTTTGGAGAAACACTTTTTAATTTTGTCACTTTTCCGTGCCATAGCAAAAGGAAGAAAAACTTTATGGGAGCTTGAAAACAAATGCCATTTTCATGTTTTATTGTTCATTAGACGTTGAGTGAATGAAACGCTGGGCTTTTTGTGGCAGATGTTGTTTTGGGATTCTGGGAGAAGACACAAACTCTTTGTTCGGCTTGTTTTTAGAGTTTGCAAAGCAGTTTAGGTTCTTTTTGGTTCACCATTGAAGCAGTGTGTGTGTATTGTACACAAAAACCAACAGCAGCATCAGTCTTCGATATATATATCACTTTAATGCACTTAGCCTTGATAGCAAAAAATGGTGCCTTCAGTTGATACTGGTAACCTGTCCAGTTTGTTCTCTTCATACAAAGGTTTTTTTTTTTGTTCAGACAACAAACCTTACCTAAAAAGAATTACAAAATTGCAAAGGAACTTCATTTATCACAATCATTTTTATATACTTTTGTATTTGTAAAACTCCATACTACATACCAGTTTCAGTTTCTGCAGTCTCCACCAGTAACAGCGCCATAGTAACAGGAAACAGACCAGTATTAGTGGGCGACAGCAGCCTCAAGAGACCAGAATGCACTGCAGTTACATGAAAGGATGCACTTTAACTACACAAAACAAAACAGACTCCCCCTGAGGTTCATAGACTGGACGCTTCACTTACAGCCACCTTTGACTGAAATTTGCAGTTTCACGCTAGGGGCTCAAAAGCATTCTGGGAAATGTAGGAGATCACTAAAGGAACTTATCTCTGTAAGTTTTGTGTTAAGGGCTGACTGCAGTTTACTTTTTGACCAACTGAATACTACCACTACTACTACTATTACTATTAATGATAATAATATTAATAATAATAATAAAAGCTATTTTTATGTAGTAACTTTCGTACAAGGAATGCAGCACAAAATGCGTTACAATAAGGGCAGTGTAGGCACATGAAAATAAAGAGAATGAACATAAAACAGAACTGATTTATAAAATCATAGAATTGTATAACTATAAACCATAAAATAAAGTAAGATTTAAAAACAGTTGCAGCAGTGTGAAGCGTAAATAGAAAGTAAAAATGAAAAAGAAAAGGTTTCAGACCTGTATCAGGAAGTCAGAGCTAATTAGAGGCTAAAGTGAACAGATGCGTTTTTAGCTTTCTTTTAAAAAATATTTAGCGAGCTAGCTTCCCTGATATCTATAGGTAGTGTGTTCCATAGTTTTGGGGCGTAATTGACAAAGGCTTCATCCCCCCGAACGTCCAATAAACCAGCAGCAGATATCGGAACGTTCTTGGAGGCAAATAGTTAACAAGGGAGTTAGCAATGTAGTTCGGTCCTAGCCCATGTAGGGCTTTATATACAAGGAGGAGAGCTTAAAATCAGTTCTAAATGTAACTAGTAATGTTAAATTTCTGTG